>OU898277.1:6920646-7592034 GCA_918026665.1 Diabrotica balteata | reverse complement strand
AAGTGCCTAGTATGCAGGAGGCAAAATAAAAGAAAAGCAACTATTTATATTTGCAACGCTTGCACTGGATCACCTGATTTTTGTGTAGAGTATTTTTTTTAATAATATTCGCCCTAAGTGATTTAAGTGTTGTATTTTTTATGTTTTAATTGCATATTGCCAAAAACTACTGTAAATTTGACTTACACCCATGGGTGTACTTTTCGTGATGATCAAAAGTTATGTTTTTTTCAATAAAATCAAATTTGTAATACCGTTTTTTATTCATTGTAAACATTCAATATAAATATCAGAAAAAAAAGGTGGGCGGCACATCTGATGAACAAGTAGTTAACTAGTGGCAATGAACGTGTTAAGACGAGAAAATTAATTTGTTTATTTTACATTGACTACTCATTTTTTATGATTAATTTTTAAATTAATTTTTATAAATTTCTTTTAGCATCCGGCTCTCCTAGATTAGTCAGCAACATCATAATTCGCCAATGATATAGCGGAAAACATTAATGAAATTATGGAAATTACTTCTTTGTTAATGGTTAAATAAACACAAAAAAAGTTTTAAAGTGTATCTATATTTAATTTTCTAAAAAACTCCCCCCCCCCCCACCGTTTACTTCCTGGTTACCAGAAAGAACGTCTTGATTGAGAAAATGTATTTATTCTACCATCCCGAACTAGAGTAATTTGAATGAATAATTATATTAGATAAAGTAGGGTAAACTGGTCCATAGTGAGACACGGTCCATAGTGGGAATTTAACTCTCCTGGCTATTTTATCATTACGGTAGAGCTATATTTCAGTGTGTATGCTATCATAAAAGTGCTGCCTCCGAATCTTGTGTTAGTTTTTTAATTAGTACTATGCGTTTCGATATTTTGGAAATTCAGGTGAGTGATCAGCTGGAAATTTTTATTTCCATGTTCAGATTTTTTCGAATAATTCGCCGAAATGTACATACATAAGCTCAATATTATCGTATTCTATTTAAACGTAGCTCTAACGCTTCGATAAAATTTTTGTTCATTTGTATTTTGATGCGTCATGGTCCATAGTGGGAATAAAAAAGCGGTCCATACTGGGATATGATAATAGAATGCGGTCTATGCTGAAATATACTACACATTTTCATTCTTTGCAGAATTGAATATGCCGAGATATCCAAGATCCCAACTGTCAGTAGTTTTCGAGAAAAGCCTAGAGAATCATGAAGTATATGCAAGATCTATGCATTCTGCAATAGAAGATGTTGTAAAAAATCAAATGTCATTGATGAATATGGACGAACCCATGGTTTCAAAAGAATATTTACAAGCAGAGAGGAACAGCTATTGTGCGAGTACATAATTCAGACGTGTGAAATGTGCTACGGCTTAACATTAATACATACTCGTGAATTGGCTTATAAGTATGCCATTACTAACAATAAAACGGTGCCTCGAACTTGGCACGAGAAAAAACGAGCTGGAGTCGAATGGTTGAATAATTTTAGGAAACGACACCCTATGTTATCGTTTCGAAAACCAGAAGCAACTAGCCTTGGCAGGGCCACCAGCTTCAACTAGCATAATGTGGCTACATTTTTCACAAATTTGAGAAGTGTAATAACGAAATATAATATCCAGTCGAACCAGATATACAATTGTGATAAGACTGGTGTCATCAATGTGCATAATCCCGGGAAGGTACTTGCTAGCATTAAACAAAAACAAATTGGAAAAGTAGCAAGCGCTGAAAGGCGCACATTTAATAACAATGTGCACTGCAATATGCGCTAATGGGACTTTTGTGCCTCCATTCTTTGTATTCCCAAGGAAAATATTTAAGCCTTTCATGCTTACTGGGGCTCCTCTAGGATCAGCCGGTGCAGCGTTTCCTTCTGGTTGGATGACGGGAGATAATTTTTTAAAGTATATAGGGCACTTTATCAAGAACACGTGCGATGCAGTAAAGAATTCCCAGTTCTACTAATTCTTGACAACCATAAGAGTCGTTACGATGTTCGTGTGCTGAATCTATGTAAAGAGAATGGGATTATTTTATTAACATTGCCGCCCCATGAGTTGCTTCTTTCCATTTAAAAGCTATTATAACCAAGGAGTTGATGACTGGAAGCTAAATCATCATGCCATACCTATGAACATTTATGATGTTTGTAATGTTGTTGGTACCGCCTACCCTAAAGCATTCACTCCTGTCAACATTCTCAACGGATTTAAAAAACAGGCATAGCGCCCCTGAATTCCCAAATTTTTTCAGAAAGTGATTTTATGTCATCTTATGTCACTGATAGGTCCGAAGAAAATGAAAATGGTAACGAACATAAGGCTAACGAAAGTGTTCAGGATGTAGAAGATGTTCAGGGTGTAGATGTTCAGGATGTAAAAGAACCATGACATGTCAGTCCAATTAATGGCCCATCCAATATAATAACCCCTCAGCAAATTGGGCCACATGACAAAGCTGCTCCTAGGAAAAACCTTAGAAGAAGCAGAAAGAAGCTACAGTCAGCAATAATAACAGACACCCCCATAAACTAAAAATTCAAAATCCCACTATGAACCACTACGATTCCCACAATGGACCATATAGTGGCTCATAGTGGGACAAGTGGTCCATAGTGGGACTTGTTGAATAACATTTATTATAAATAAAGGATTACTTAAAATTATTATTAGTTTGCTTCCTTACATCCATACCCATGCATAGGTACCCTTACTATAATTTACAAACGCTTAATCAAGGTGCTATACAATTTTGAAAAAAAAAACGTCCCACTATGGACCAGTTCACCCTACTTCCTTTTTATTACAGGGAGAAATTAGCTTATCACAGTGATAAATGGTGATTAATCATTGGCTGGGAATAATGCAATTTAAAAAACTTTAATCGTAAATATTAAAATTTTACCATTTACAAAAATCTATAGATTGCACTAATTTGTTATTGATAGCGATACCTTGTTACTGATAGCAATATTATACTATTAGTTGAGAAAAATATACCACTTGATGATTCTCAAACATTTAGAACAAGGATACGCTAATATCTACTGCTGAACAGAAATGGAGTACCGCGAAAGTCAAACTGTACTAGCATATTTACTCCTAACTCTAGTAGCACTGATAGTAGCTGCACAAGTGTTTTATATTTGTTTGGTCAAACACATAGCTAAAGGTTTTAGAAAGGAAGTTGTTAGAAGGGGTAAGTAAAAAAATGTAATATTAATTTTAAAGAAAAGTGTTGCCAAAACAAGAACGTGAAACTTTCGATTAAACGTGAAACTTTACGGCGATTAGCACTTTATTCTCTATCCCACACTTCTTTTTCCTTTTCGTTTTTTTTTTTGGGTTAATTTAAATTCTCTCTACTGTGTCTTCTACTAACACATCGAGTTTCTAGATTTTTTCCTTTTATAGATTTCTGCTTACTGCTGCTCCATGTCGTATTTCTTGAATTTAAAACTTATTACAAGCATATATTTTCAATTAACTAGGCCTAAAAATTATTAATTTTTATCGCTTTGGATACGTATAAGTGTTTAAAAGATTCTTTTCGTGATCAATTACGTTTGGAGTAAGAATATACGTTTTCTATTAAACCACTTCATTTAAGTATTAATCTCACATAATCCCTCTCAATTTTTTTTGGTTTTGGTTCATAATTTAGTTTAAGGTTTGGTTCATAATTTAGTCTCAAGTCCAGGACGAGAAAGGAGGAGGGTTAAGCAAGGGACTAACTATTCCTTCTTGCAAAAAAAACATAGTTATGAAAACGAAGCACATGCCTCGGATAAGCACGGATCTTTTAAGACGACAAAAGCGACGACAAAGGACAATGAATATAGAAACCTGGAACGTACTAAGTCTATATCGACCTGGAGCCCTAACTCAGGTGGTCAAAGAACTTGAATCCAGAAACATGGACATAACTGCTTTACAAGATATTAGATGGACTGAACGAGATATCAATTCGGCACTGGTTTATAGTCAGGGAAAGTCTTGTGGGGTCAGTCTTAACTTTCAAACCCGTTAATGAACGACTGTTATACAAGACTCAAAGGACAACTACATAACTATTCCCTAGTTGCTGTGTATGCACCGACAGAGAAAAAGTACAGCATGTAAAATGCAAACAGGACATGCATATTATCTTAGGAGATTTTAATGCAAATATTGAGAAGGAAGCAGCGTACAAACCAACAAGAGGTAAACATAGTCTTCACGATGTCAGCAACGATAATGGAACAAGGTTAATAGACTTTACAGTGTCCCACATCCTACTAAGAAAATCGACAGCGACAGCGTCACAAGAAATCAGATCGATCATGTTCTAGTAGATGCCAGGAGGGGTAGTAACTGTCTAGACGTAAGAAGTCTAAGAGGAGCTGATGGAGACACGGATCATTTTCTGGTAAAAGCAAACATAAGGACAAGAATAGCGTCCAAAAAAAGCACTACTACAGTAGTGACAGCACAGTGATCAGTGAACAGTGTAGTAGTGTCTTTGGGCTCGGGAGATTGAGGTCTTAATGATATTAATCTTAGCTCTAGGTTTCATTGCACTAACCGCGGAAATCTTTCCGAACATATATATATATATATATATATATATATATATATATATATATATATATATATATATATATATATATATATATATAGTATTATATTGCTTATTTAGAAAAAATCCTGTCTATATTAAATATAAATAAATAAATAAATATAAATAAATTTTATTAAATCATCTAATCTCCAATCAATCACAATAAATCAGCATTAATTAATTACAATCTCAGGCTATTTATCTTGTACTATTTACCTTTGATCGTGGATTCAAAATATTTTCCAATTGGCTTCCTAATTGGGATAGGTAATATGACCTGAATAAAATACATAGAATTTCAACTGAACTATAGGTGAGATGTCCTTTATTTTAATGAAATTTTATATAACAATCAATCCTGTAATATTTGCAATATACTAACTTTAAATATATGAGAAGTTGTTTTCTATCATGGACCCAAATGTTATTTTACATTGATTTTTTATGTGTTATAAACTAAGCTCTTTTTATAATTTTATTTTTTTTAAATGATCGCAAAATTAACTGTCTCTATTATTTATTCAATTTATTTAATTAATAAATGAAAACCACACTCCTGCTCTAATGAAAATTGACTGACCTTTCTTTCTCTGCCGGTGCAATTCTATGGCCACGCCACAAAAAAAAACCTTTCTCTGCTTCTGCTCCTATTGTGGTCCAGATGACGTACACCTTTCTCCTATCTGTCCTTGTATCTGCAACCCAACAACTCGTGTTATTCTATGCAGCCTCCTTTTGAGCCAATCTCCGCGCCTGTTTATAACTCCAAACGTTTCCGGCTTCGTCTGATATTAATATTCTTATACCCTTTGGTTTTTATATCTGTCTGTACCCCGTTCCTCACACTGGTCAGCTTTTACACAGCAAATAAACACACCCGGTAAATTACGTCTTCGGGACTTCAAACAAACACAAATCACAAAGTTCCTTCCTTCTTGGGCGACGAAAACTGACTAACTAACTTTTTTCCTCTCTCCTATCTCATAGACAAAACCACCACCTTCTTGCATTCAAAAATTGACCAATAAAAATCATCCACCTCTGTGACGTATATCGTTACCAACCAACTCTCTCTATAAAACGTCATTCGGGTTATTCCAGAAAACAACATTCTTTAATTATTCTAACTAAATCTATCTGCTTTACAAATATTTCTTACTAATAGCTACAAACGATACCTGTTTCTCAATTCAATGTTTTTTGTTAATAAACTTTTACCAATATAATCTTTCGGGGAGAAAAACCACCGCAAATCCCGGTCTATTGTTTAAACACTTTCTATATACACTTTTATTTCGGGTAAATCCATTCCACAATAACCGACTTATTTAAATTTCTTATCGATAATATTTGAAAGTCTTGTCTCTGAGGCCTAATGAACAATTCTTCGAACAATTTAAAATACATATTTTGTCTTATACAGGATGTTTGAAAATTTATATGCCCGTGTCTTTATGAAATATCAATCATTTTAATTTTTATTTAAGTAATAAAATTTGTATATCGGTTTTTTATTGCTTATGGACATTCAAAAGTACAACAATATATATATATATATATATATATATATATATATATATATATATATATAGATCAGGCTTTGAAAATATGGTATAAAAAATGCGGAACAATGGGCATACCAGTACAAGAGAATATATCATTCACTACTTTTCGCAGATGATCAAGTCATTTTTGCACAAGACAGGGAGGATATGGAATATATAAGGAAATTAAAGGAAGAATATGAACTTTGAGGACTCAAGATAAATATGTGCAAGACCGAATACTTATGTATTGGACCCGAGGTTGCAGATTTGAACTTAAGTTTAGAAGAAGAGACTATTAAGAGTTGTAAGACTTTTAAGTATTTAGGGTCAAGCAAAATAGCACGGGGAAAACAAGCCACAAGACCACTTCATGGAGTGATATGGAACAACACTCTAACCAAAGAAAACAAAAAGAGGATCTTTCAAAGCATAGTGATGAATATTACCCTATATGGAGCGGAAGTATGGCCCATGACAACAACAATACGAAATAAAATAAGAACAGTTGAACTGGACTTTATGAGAAGATGTCTTGAATCACAAGAGCGAATAGAATAAGGACGGAGAACATATGGAACAGAATGGAAGTAGAATGCTCAACTACAAAAAAGTTGGAAAACAGAGCCCTGTAGTGGTACGGACATGTACAAAGAATGCCAGAGCATAGGTGGCCGAAAAGAATATTAAACTGGGACCCGCCGGGAAAAAGACGGAAAGGAAGACCTGCTACAAGATCGAAAACATACGTCGGAAATGATATGATAGATAGAGACCTCAGAGGTGACTGGGAGAATAGAGTGCTGTGGAGAATGAAAACGGCGAACTTATAATGAGAAAAGCCGAAGAAGAAGAAGAAGAAGAAGAAAAAAGAAATCTGTGGTTAAGTGTTGTTGGTTAAACTTGCATTTAACAACGCAATATTAAGTTTAATTGAAGATTATTTTTAATCTGAAGAAGAAACAGAAGGAGGAACAAAACCCTGTTCTCGCGATATATCCCTTTATTTGAGTCCAAACTGATTTAATGGGGCTAAATTCACATTGATAATGTAGTTATCACAACACAATAACCACGCCCTTTTGCTAATTATTTTATTTTTACGCACAACAGGCCGTTAAAGCCTAGGGCATTTTTTTACACATAATCCTAACATTAACTAATTACAATTAGTTTAAACCAAACTTTAACTCAATTATGTATATACAACATTCTTAACTACTCTGAAGGACCTGGTGGACAATATTTCTCCATTCGCTTCTATTTTGTGCTTTTCTTTTCCAGTGCCTCACTTTCACGTGTTTAAGGTCTTCCTCCATTTTACTAATCCACCTCGTTCTGGGTCTACCTCTTCTTTTGGGGCCGATTAGTTTTCTGGTTATTACTAGTTTGGGCATTCTATTTGCTGCCATTCTTTCCACAAGTCCCAACCATCTGATTCTTTGTGACTTGACGAACATAGTAATGGTAGGTTCTTTGTATAAAGCCATTAATTCATGGCGGAAAGGTACGCCGGTGGAGGAATTCCACCTCGCACGAAGACAGGTCGCCGCCGAGGAGAGATTTGGTCTACAGTAGATCTGTCCTTTCTAACGCCGGCCTGATATTCATGTAGGATTCTTTCCGTGTAACAATTTAGTTTATTTCTCAATATTCTTGCTAATATTTTGTATACCGTGTCTAGTGAGGCTATGCCTCTATCGTTGTCACACTTCGGTTTGTCTCCTTTTTTTATGCAGAGTGCATATGCCGACCTCATACCACTCCGATGGCATTATTTCCTTTTCCCATACTTGCACTAGTAGCTCATTATTCCGTCATTATTTCTGCAGGATCGCTAATTAAATTTCCGTCTTTATCTTTCATATAACTACAGTGGCTTTGGTAACCTTTTTAACTCCCATCTTTTTAACTTCTTGATAGAACGACCTCACCTCTTTGTTTTTAAACTTCTCTTTTATCTCTTTTAATTTTAACTCATTGTGGTATCTCTTTTTCTTTCTACACAGAGCTTTCAATCTTCCTCAAATTATTCTATATTCTTGTTTTTTTTAACACTCTCTATTATCTGTTAATATTTGTTGTCTGATCTTCTTCTTTTCCTTTGCTATCGCCTGACACTCTTCGTCAAACCAATCTTTGTACTTTTCTTGGAGTCGCACTTAACTATTTTCTCGCTAGCTTCTGCTACGGCAGATTTAATTTGTTCCCAGGCTTGATCTGTCTGAAAATTTTGGTCACATTGTTGTAGAATTTTATTTATTTCTTCTTCATATTTATTTTTAATTTCTACTTCCTTAAATTTTTCAATGTTGTACTTTCTCTTCATTTTATGGTTCAATTTCTCTTTTTCTTCCAGCCTTCTCCCACATGTGACTTTAACGAGGTACTTATTTACCAATTTTTATTTTGTTAAATAATATACTGTGGTATTTAATCACTGAATACCTTTCTTCTTATCGTATTTTGTCCTTGGTGTACCGTCTACGTATTGCCTGTTTTTGATTAGTCGATTTCTTTCCCAATCACTCGGTGTTGTCTGTTTATGGAATAGTGGTACCAGCTGCTGTAACCTAAACTATAAGATGGATAATCCTATGCATATATTGTACGTAGAACGTGATATTTTGGCGAATACTTAACTTGATCTTACATAGAGAAATTAGCCTATCACAGTCAGGAGTGTTGACTAATCATTGGCATATTTTGGAGTAATCATTGTATATTAAAAAAGCTCTTAATCTTAAATATTAAAACTTTACCATATAAAAATCTATAAACTGACCTAATTTGTTTCGTTATCTCAATACCGATAGCGATAATAAAAATATGTGTTAAGAGAAATACATCACCCTGATCATCCACAAAGATTTGGTAACAAGCATACGCAAACATCTAATAATGGAAAACCGCACACCTTACATTAATGTTAATTCTGCACACGATAAAATTTTAATATCAATCTTCACTCTAGTAGGATTGGTGGTAGCTACACAAGTGTTTTATATATTTTTTGTCACTCACACAGCTAAAGCTTTTAAAAAGGAAGTCATTAGAAGGGGTAAGTAAGAAAACGTTATTTTAATGTTAAAGAAAAGTGACGTCAAAACAACACATGATCAATGAATGTGGAACGTTTTCCTAGACAGTTACTTTGCGTGATAAGCTATAATATTTTGTCACACTCATTAAAAGCGATGCTTAAGAAACAATACCTCTTATCTCCAAAATGACAATTTTACAGTAGACACAAAAAACTGATTTGTGCATCTATTTAAACATTTATTCTTTTGTGCGTATATTTTATATACTCAAAGATACTTTTTCAACTAAAATTTTAATCTTCGAAGTTTTTTTCAGTTTTAAAATGGATATACGTGATATTTTTTTACGCTAGGTACATAGTATTACGATACGAGGTATTATCAACAAAAACAAACAATTATAGAAATAAACGTTTAATGATATTGAAACTAAACTAACAAATTACCAAAAACAAAAATTTATTGATGAGGAAGACTGTCATAAAAATGATGACATTCTTTTGGCAAAATTTCCTTTAATTGCTGCAAGTGTTGCTATTTGGTCTGTTTTATTTTAATTGGATTTTTGTATAATTTCGGCAATAAATCCGGAGTTAGGTTTTATAGTGTATTTTTATGTATGAGAGAGTAATAAAACAATAAATTATGTATGCAAATCCCTAAACTGTTGATACGGGTGACTCAATGAAAAACAGATATTTGTCAACAAGTTTACAGAAGTATATAGGAAAACAATTTTAAATTGAGTATGACCACCAGGTATAAAGGTTGGAGCAGAATAGAATACAATAGTTGTGAGGGTTACTAATCCCTAAATAAGGTTGCCAGTGTCGGAGTGATGGAGGTCATGGTGTTAGACAGTTATTTTTGGAGGCCGTAAATAATGTAAAACCTGAAGACTGGGAAAAGTCAGTAAATCACACTATTAAAGAAGAGGAAAAAATGTGGAAGCTGGACAATATTACTGATAAAATGATCGAGCCAGTTATTATAAATCTTGGTTCTGAAAGTTCATCTTCTGAATCTGATTTGGATTTGTAACAAGTAGCTGTAAGTTTTATATTAATATTTTTATTCATCTTTTTAACATACCTTAGACGGTTTTAAAAACTCTTTTTCTCTTTTGTAATTTTTAAAAATTAAAAAAAATGTGAACTTTTTAAAACCCTTTTTAATGTAGGCCAGTCAGTTCTAATATAGTGTGTGATAAAAGAGGTCACTTTTGTTTACATACACATAACACTTTATAACACTGAAATAATTCATTTATTTTTGACAATTATTCAAAGTAATTTTTCAATTAATCTTGAACACGCCCATGGAGTGGTCGGATGTACCAGTTAAAATTATGCTAATTACTCTCTCGTTCATCAAAATAAACTATAATTACTTTATAAAAGAAATCAAATATTATTTTTACAAATAAATGGTATGACTATTCTACGGTATTTAATTATTTGATAATAAACAGACATAGTTATACTCCATATTCATTTCTCCTAAAAGCTTCCATAATTTGCTCATCGTTAAACATAAAAATATCTTCATTATGTTGGTTTTGGTTCATATTTTTCACTTTGAACTCGAAATCAACAATCAAAAGTATAGCCAAGCTAACACGACAGTGTGATTCAGACTGATAAAATAACTTGTATCTCCCGTCCACGTGCAACTAGTTCCCGCCAAAATAGCTTGTACCTCCAAACTTGCTGACAATTATGGAGATACAAGTTATTTTGTTACTTCTCTGTTATACGAGGTATTCTTTAACGATGATTTTATGGTTGTTATATGAATGTTGGAGGTAAAAGATTTTGCAGACTGTTAAATATTTAAGTGTATATTAGTTTGGCGCAATAAACTCATTTAATAAAAGTGGAGATACGAGGTATTGTTTCTTAAGCATCGTAAGGTATTTAGCCCAGGGATATAGCATTTTTTCATGACAATCGTCCGGCCAGGCAAACGACAAATGTTTTGAGTAGTATGGACCTCTGCAACAAACACCTATATGTTTCCTGCAGTTGATTTTTTGGACTTAATTAGTTATTAACAAATTAAGGTCAAAAACGGAATTTTTTTTCTTTTTTGTTTATCAGCAAAAAGTGAAGCATTTGAAACAAATTTTAGAACAGAAGAAACTTATAAGTCATATAAAAACTTTCAAAATGGCGTTTTCTAAATGTTTCTTAGGAAGTATCCTTATTTGTTGCTTAGGAAGTTGCAAAATAAGTAAAAAATTTCGGTTTTTAATAAATATTAATAACTTTTTTAAAAAATAAACTTATAACATTTATAATTCTATGGACCTCTGCAACAAACACCTATATGTTTCCTGCAGTTGATTTTTTGGACTTAATTAGTTATTAACAAATTAAGGTCAAAAACGGAATTTTTTTTCTTTTTTGTTTATCAGCAAAAAGTGAAGCATTTGAAACAAATTTTAGAACAGAAGAAACTTATAAGTCATATAAAAACTTTCAAAATGGCGTTTTCTAAATGTTTCTTAGGAAGTATCCTTATTTGTTGCTTAGGAAGTTGCAAAATAAGTAAAAAATTTCGGTTTTTAATAAATATTAATAACTTTTTTAAAAAATAAACTTATAACATTTATAATTCATGGAATGTTGTGTATTGTCCATCCATCCAATGGCACTACAGCCCAAATCCGGAATTGGCCTCCTTCAACAAGCTTCTCCAATTATTTCGAATTACCGCTGTTCTTTTCCATGAACGCGTTCCCAGACAGTTCCTGACATCCTCATCGACTTCGTCTTCCCTTCTCTTTTTAGGTCTCCAACAGGTATTTTCCCTGCATTCTTGCATTTAGTAATTTTCTGGAATTTCTATTCTCATGCATGAGGACCACATACCCTACCCACCGTAATCTCTGCAGTTTAGTGTATTGTACTAAAGTTGGTTCGCCATATTCCTCGTATATTTCTCTATTACACCTAATTCGCCAGTTGTTCTTTTCACTTATTGGGCCTAGTCATCATCATCATCATCAGTGACATTACAGCTCGTCATGAGCCAAAGGCTTCTTCAGAACAATCTTTCATTCGCCCCTGTCTTTGGCAACTCTTCTCCATGCTTTAACTCCGATGGATTTTAGATCATCCTCTATGTTATCTTGATACCTAAGTTTTGGTCTTCCTCTGGATCGTCTTCCCACTGGTCCTCTTCGATCGAAAATTTTTCTGGTCGTTGCATCTTCATCTCGCCTAATTACATGTCCTATCCATCTAAGGCGTGCTAATTTAATACATTTTACAACGTCAGGTTTCCCAAAACTTCTGTATAATGTCGCCCTGGTGCATATAGTGACCACCTAATACACACCTTGGCGCGCATCGCCCCGCCTTTTACATTTTATTCATGTTCTTATTGAGCAAGAGATCCGAAAATCTCATATAAATATTAAATAATCTTTAAATATGGGATTCTTCGGATCTTGGCATCAGTCGAGAGACCACAGCCCTACCTAGAGCACGTATGCTCTAGGAGGACAACGGTCGGGGCTCTGCTCCACCTTTTGCTACCGCAAACCTTAAGACTCTGTAGGTAGTCTTTCTTCGTACATCTGTGTTTTAATTTCTACGATGTTTACCTACCTTCTTACCTTTATTAAGTCTTTTTCAAGACTTAGTAATAGAAACATTAAATCCACATCCAAAATATGGATACACGCTTAGAGGCATTTCACCTTATGATGCCTGAAACCTCTAAGTAGAGCGTACAGCGGAGTGTATAATTTAATAGATACACTCTTGCTGCGACGACAATAACTCAAAGTTGTACCGCCTACGCCGCAAACCCTGTTCTTGGACACTTCCATACATTTTCTTTCTTTTTTCTTTCTTCACATGTGGTATATTCTGGTGTTTTGTTACCAAATATATGTGTTTTCTTTTCTTCGCAATGTTACGCTTCCTTTTCTGCTGATGTTAGTGCTCTTACATTCAAGATTTGATAGAGTTGTAACTCTCTATTCGATAGAATACAGTCTATCACAGATCGTTGTCCTCTAGTGTTTTCAAAAGTGTATTTGTATTGTTCTTTATGAGGGAAAAATGTATATGCTGCAGAGGTCCGTCAGAAGGTCTCCGTTTTTATTTCTAATATTTTCATTATAACGCTGTTTTATTTCTGGAACTATATCATTGCCAACACGTGCGTTAAAATCACCCATAATGATTATATATTCATCATTTGGAGTCCTGTTTATTACAATCTGAAGGTGTTAGTAAAAGTTTTCCCTTGTGGTGGTATCTCTGTTGTTCTCTGATGCATAGATTGCTATCACATTCAGCGGTTTGACATAAAGTGCAACTTTTACAGTTACTATTCTTTCAGAGGTTGTGTTTACATTCTTGTACTTGGTGTAAAAATTTTATGTGTAGTAACAGGGCGACTCCTTTTTTGGCTCTGGTTTCTTTCGCACCACCACTGTAAATCATCAAATAGTAATCTGAAGATTTACAGTGAACATCAATTATGTCAAAACGACTTACTGTAAATAACTTCTTATTAATACTGAAAACTCACTGCAAAAAGGCCTAAAAATTAACTTCAACAAAACAAAAGTAATGACAAACACGGAAGACAAAGAGGCAATAAAAATAAAAACAGAAAAAATAGAACAGGTAAATGAGTATATCTATCTAGGACAAGCAATCAGAGCTAATAGAGAAAATCAAACAGCCGAAATATCGAGACGAGTAAGAATGGGATGGGCAGAGTTCGGCAAACTTTCTTACGTTCTAAAAAATCAAACAATCCCTCTATACTTACGAAGCAAGGTATATAACTCCTGTATCATACCGGTGCTCACCTACGGAGCACAGACATGGACATTTACACAGGCCAATTTGGATAGGATAAGGAAGGCACAAAGAGCGATGGAGAGACAAATGTTGGGTGTATCACTTAGAGATAGAAAACGTAACCAGTGGATCAGAACCAGAACAAAGACAGTAGACGCGATAGAACAAGCAGCAACACTGAAATGGAAATGGGCTAGACACAATGAACGTCTCCAAGACGGACGATGGAACAATGCCATCGGAAAGTGGCGTCCATACAATGCAAAGAGATCAAGAGGCAGACCACAGATGAGGTGGAAAGATGACATCAGGAAACAAGGAGGGAAACAAGGAGGAGAGAACAGCTCAAGATAGGGAAAGATGGAGAGAACTGGGGGAGACCTATATCCAACAATGGAAGGATAGAGAATAGGTTCAAAAAAAAATACTGAAAACCAGATTATAAAAGGATTTTTAACCCAATTTAGAATTTACTTGTTTCATATTTTCATTACGAAAGCAATTTGCTTTCATACTTCTTATGGTGTACAGTAAAGTGGACCATTCGCTGCTGAGTGTCTAGAGATAATCCAAAGCCGTCACAAATTCGTGAAACATCATTATTCAATCATCGCTTATCCACTGCTGGACATAGATCTCCCTCATAATTTTCCATCTATTTCGATCTTGTGCCTCTTGCATCCAATTCCTATGACAACGTTTTAGATCGTCAGTCCAACGTGTTGGTGGACGACCTCTGCTACAATAGGCATCATCTCTTGGTCTCTATTCCATTATCCGCTTCTTCCATCTATCATCTGTCATTCGAGCCACGTGACCTGCCTAGTTCCATTTCAGTATTGCTACTCTCTCTACTGCATCAGCCACTCCTGTTCTTTGTCGTAGCTGTCGATTTGGGATCTTGTCTCGTAGTGAAACGCCCAACATAGCACGCTCCAACGCCCTTTGACACACACGGATCTTTTGAACTGGTCATGGTCAACGTTTCCGCACCGTAAGTCAACACTGGCAAAACACACTGATTAAAGGTTTTTCTTTTAAGGCATATTGGTATATCAGACAATTTGAAAATATGGTTTAGCTTGCCGAAGGCTGTCCAAGTCAGTCTTATACGACGGAGAAGCTTAACGGTTTGATTATCTTTTCCTATGCGGATCTCATGACCTAGGTATTTATAGGCCATTACCTGGTCTATGGATTTTGTTCCTACGTATATATCTTCGCTGACTGCAAGAATTGTCATCATCTTGGTTTTAGATAAATTTATTTTCAATCCCCCTTCTAGTGAAGAAAGGTAGAGCTGATTTAAAAGTTCTTTGGCCTCATCTATCCTATCAGCTATTAGTAAAATATCATCTACAAACCTTAGATGGCTAAGCTTTTCTCTGTTTATGTTTATGCCCTTGTCGGTCAGTTTTGTCCTTTTACATATATATTCCAAAAGCGTAGTGATCAGTTTCGGCGATATGGTGTCCCACACGTTGTATCGGGAATTTCTGGGTTTGACGATCACCCACTCTAACACTGGCTGTTGCGTTTTGGTATATGTGTTTAATTATAAGATTTTTTATTACCCGTAGGTGATCGTTTGTTCCATAGCCTTTTCTAAAACCCGCCTGTTTTATGGGCTGATAAAATTCCAATTTATTTTCTAGTCGTTTCGTAATTATTTTTGTAAATAATTTATAAATATGTGAAAGTAGACTTATGGGCCTGTAATTCCTGAGGTCGGTAGCATCCCCTTTTTTATGAAGTATGATAATTTCTGCGTTATACCACTGGGTTGGTGTTATTGCTTCCTGCAAACATCTAGTGAATAGTTTGGCAAGGTATTTGCCCAACCTATTCGTGAAATATATTTTATACATATACTACACTCGAATCCGATATTTTGGCGAATACTTTAATCTTGATTTGACATACAGAAATTAGCTTATCACAGTGAAGAGTGATTAGTAATCATTGGTTAATCATTGGAGTAATCATTGTATATTAACAAAACTTGTTTGGTTATCTCGATACCGATAGCGATAACGATATATTATTTGTTAAGAGAAATACATCACCTTGATGATCCTCAAAGATTTGGTAACAAGCATACGCTAACATCTAATAATGAGCAGTAGTATATTTCCCAACGAAACACCTAATTATGGTCCTTCGCCAGATAAAATTTTAATACCAATCTTCACTCTAGTAGCGTTGGTAGTGGCCACACAAGTGTTTTATATATGTTTGGTTACTCACACAGCTAAAGCTTTTAGAAAGGAAGTCATTAGAAGGGGTAAGTAAGAAAACGTTATTTTCATCTTGTGGTGTCAAAACAACTACACATGATCATGAATGTGAAACGTTTTACTTGACTGTTACTTTGCGTGGTAAGCTATACAAGCTAATATTTTTTCTCACTCATTAAATGACCAAGATATTGTATTTTTCTTATTATTTATTTCATTATTCACTGCTGTCGATAGTTAAATTTCTAAAGGACAATACCGTTTCATATTAAATTTATTCCATTATTTTGAAAACCGTCGTCCTTAGTGCCATTACCAAACGTTCTTCGATTCGCTCTTTCAATAATTTCTGCTGTCTCTTTGCTCTGTCAATCTTTTACACATTTCACATACACTTCTGCATCAGTTCGTCTTCTCCATTCTCCCTCTACTACTTTTCCACCAAACATTCTACGAAGTATCTTTCTTTCCCATGTTTCCAATGTGTTCTGTTTGGTTTTGTTCATAGTCCAGGTATCGGCAGCGTATAGCATTGTGTATCTAATTTTTGTATACTCTTATTTTTGTATTACGAGATATATCTTTGGCCTTAATTATTTTGCTCATGGCTCCAGCACGTCTGTTGCTCTTGGTGAGTCTCAGGTTGATATCAGTTTCTTCCTTACATGTCTGATCAATCAAAGTACCTTACTGCATATATTCATCCACCTTATCGAATTATATACTTGATCCATCCTCCACCTTCAGTTTAAATTATCCTTTGGTGTTTATTCCTTTTTTGCTCGAGATCTCCATGTACTTCGATTTATTATAGTGTATTTTTATGTATGAGAGAGTAATAAAACAATAAATTATGTATGCAAATCCCTAAACTGTTGATACGGGTGACTCAATGAAAAACAGATATTTGTCAACAAGTTTACAGAAGTATATAGGAAAACAATTTTAAATTGAGTATGACCACCAGGTATAAAGGTCGGAGCAGAATAGAATACAATACTTGTGAGGGTTACTAATCCCTAAATAAGGTTGCCAGTGTCGGAGTGATGGAGATTAACAGGTACTAATGAATTTGCAAGAAATGTAAGATGTTTATTTTATTGGTTATATATAACCAATAAAAGTTTAATAAGTACCTACCTATTTGCAAAATAAAGTTTAATTCTTTAGATAAAATAAAACGTTTTATTTTATCTGAAATGAGTGCATTCCACGAAGTAAGGGTTTCAACAATCAAACATTTAATTCTTTAATTCCAGGAATCTACGACAGTACTAGATAATTACCAATATAATAATATAAGATAATTACAATTGTAATTGACTAGATAATTACCTTCTAAACTTATTCCACAGAAAATGTGATAGTGGGTTTTTCCATTTTGTAGGAAGGTCCAAGTGGCGTATTCAAAATTCTTAACAGTTCACTAAAAGTAGGTACTTCAGTTGCAAGGTGCAGTTTATTGTGTATACTAGTGTTATGGAAAATTTGGAAGTGCCGTGTAAACGCCGAAAAATTGGTCCTTTAACAGTTAATGAAAAAACATTAATATTTAATTGTTTTAAATCATTTACAGACAAACGTTTATGTGAAAGTGTTGATGAGACCGTTGGGTTAGTTAGCAGTACACTTGGTGTTGGTAAATCTACGATTTACAGAGTTATTAAAGAAGAGAAATGTGGTAGTTTTCAAATGCCACGTAATGCTCCAGGGAAACCAAAATTTCAAATAGAATATCATTTTAAAGAAGGACTTCGACGAAAAGTGCATGAATTCTTCTTTAGACAAGAATTTCCAACATTGGATAAAGTTCTTGTCTCAGTTCGAGATGATAAGGATTACCCAGAAATGAGTCGAAGTACGATATGAAAACTTTTAAAAGAAATAGGCTTCCGCTGGAAAAAGAATCCCAGAAAGTCTATTTTATTAGAAAGAAGCGATATTGTCATATGGATAAGACATTTTCTAAGAACCATAAAGGAAATGAGAAACCAAAAAAGAAAAATATTTTATCTTGATGAAACATGGACCAACGAGGGTCATACACCAAATAAATTTTGGCAGGATGAAACTGTTACAAGTCAAAGGCACGCTTTTGTAAATAACTTATCTACTGGTTTAAACCCACCATCAGGAAAGGGACGCAGGCTGATAATAGTACACATTGGCAGTTCAGACGTTTTGTTGAAGGTGGTTTATTAACTTTTGAATCAACTCGTACCGGTGACTACCATGAAGACATGAACGCTGATGTCTTTCAAGAATGGTTCGAACAAATGATAGATCTTCTTCCTAAGAACTGTGTAATAGTAATGGATAATGCAAGTTATCACTCCAGACTTATAGAAGGACTGTCCACAACCAAGTGGTTAAAAAAAGACTTGCAGAATTGGCTGAGTTCAAAAAATATTACGTACCATCCCGGATCTATAAGAAAGGAACTTTATTCGTTGTGTGCCGTTCATAAAGAAAAATTTAAAAAATACGAAATTGATGAAATTGCCAAAAATCGTGGAATGCCAGTACTTAGATACCCACCATATCATTGTGAATAAAACCCGATTGAACTGGTATGGGCACAGATAAAGAGTGAAGTTTCAAGAAAAAATACCACTTTTAAAATTCATGATGTTAAACAGTTGTTTTTGGAGGCCGTAAATAATGTAAAACCTGAAAACTGGGAAAAGGCAGTAAATCACACATATTAAAGAAGAGGAAAAAATGTGGAAGCTGGACAATATTACTGATAAAATGATCGAGCCAGTTATTATAAATCTTAGTTCTGAAAGTTCATCTTCTGAATCTGATTTGGATTTGTAACAAGTAGCTGTAAGTTTTATATTAATATTTTTATTCATCTATTTAACATACCTTAGACGGTTTTAAAAACTCTTTTTCTCTTTTGTAATTTTTAAAAATTAAAAAAAAATGTGAATTTTTTAAAACTCTTTTTAATGTAGGCCAGTCAGTTCTAATATAGTGTGTGATAAAAGAGGTCACTTTTGTTTACATACACATAACACTTTATAACACTGAAATAATTCATTTATTTTTTACAATTATTCAAAGTAATTTTTCAATTAATCTTGAGCACGCCCATGGAGTGGTCGAAGGTACTAGTTAAAATTATGCTAATTACTCTCTCGTTCATAAAAATAAACTATAATATTAACTTACAGTCCCATTTTAGAGCTTTCCCGAATCAGTCTTTTTGCTTTATTTGATAGTTCGTTTCCATTTCTTGCAATGAGAACCACATCATCAGCGTATGCTAAGCATTGGTGCTCCTTGTATAAAATAATGCCGGACCTATTTATTCCACTAACCCTTACAATTTTTTCTAGAACTATATTGAATAGCAATGTAGACAAGGGGTCTCCTTGACGAACACCTTTTTTCACTTTGAATTCTTCTGAGACTGTACCGTTGCATTTCACAGCACAAATGGTTTGTCCAATTATCATTTTTACCAATCCTATTATTTTTTCTGGCACTTGGAATTCATTTAGCGTTTCTATTAATTTGTTTTTGTCTATTGCATCGTAGGCGGCTTTGTAATCAATGAAAAGTACTTGTGCTGTAATGTTGTATTCATAGCAATTGATCAGGATTTGTTTTAGCATAAAAATTTGATCAGTTGTTGATCTTCCTTTCCTAAATCCTCCCAGGTATTCTCCTAGATTCTCCTCTGTATATATTTCTAATCATTTTTTAATTAGTATGGCGAGCACTTTATATGTTACCTCTAATAAGGATATTCCTCTAAAATTTGCGCATTCAGTTCTATCTCCCTTTTGTGTATAGGAATTATAATCGACTTATTCCATTCTTGAGGCATTTCTTCGGCATCCCATACTTCTAGTAGTAGTTCACTAAGTTGGTTTATTAAGGCCTCTCCTCCATATTTTATGTTCTCTCCACAATGCCGCTTTCTCCGGAGCTTTTTTGATTTTTCATATCTTTTATTATTTCTTCAATTTCTTTTCTTGTGGGCTTTGGTATTTCTTCTATTACTATTTGAGGATTTGGAACATTATAATTTTGTTCAGTAGTCACTCCATTAAATGACGGAGTCTCTTCGAAATATTCTTTCCACCTTTCACATATTTTGTCTTCGCGTTCTTTCAGGTTTCCTTGCTTATCTTTTACATTCATCGTTCTTACCTGATACCCAGTTTTAATGTATTTTACCTCTTTGTAAAAATTTTTTATTTCATTTTCCTTGTAATTTTCTTCAATACGCTTTATTTTGTCATCCATATACCTTCTTTTTAAGACCAGTTGATAAGACGGAACTCATTTCAACAATTCGTAGTATAAAAAGCACATCGTCCTGTAGTACAGATGGATTATCTATTAAAATTTTCTCAAATCTACCGCATAATGTTTTGGAGGTCATGGTCTCGCTAGTAAATGATTCCCTTGAAAAAGGTACATTCCCTAACTGCCTAAAGACTGCCATCGTCATTCCTCTTCATAAAGGTAGAGAAAAATCTGATGCCTGCAACTATAGACCTATTGCCTTGTTACCAGTACTATCAAAAAGTATTGAAAGACTTATAAAAGTTCGACTTATGCCCTTTCTCCTTAAATATAATATTTTATCGAAAATCAGTTCGGCTTTTTGTCTAATAAATGCACTAGTGATGCCATATTTTCTGTGTTATATATATATATATATATATATATATATATATATATATATATATATATATATATATATATATATATATATATATATATATATATGATGTATATCTATCACTAAATAGTAACCTCTCCTCCGCCACCGTTTTCTGCGACTATTCCAAAGCCTTTGACTGCGTAAATCACGACATTCTGTTAAAAAAATTAACTTTCTATGGAATTCGGGGTGTGTCTTTGAACTGGTTCAAAACTTACTTGGTAGGTAGGAAACAATTGGTTAGAATAAATGACACCGACTCTAGTTGTAAAGATATTGAGTGTGGTGATGTCATTAATGACATCACTTACTTGAAAATTAAAGGGAAAATTTTTCTATTTGCTGATGATACCAGTATTACTTGGAGCAGCTCTGATATTTCAACGCTTCATTCAATTATAACCGCTGATTTATTTATAATCGAGGCTTGGTCAGACTCCAACTTACTTAGCTTTAACGTGGATAAGACTGTAGCATTATCTTATAAAGGAGTCATGCAACCCTTGTTTTTGAATGAGAGCCAAATCAATATCGTAAATTCCGTGAAATTTCTAGGTATTCTCATTGACAGTGATCTCAAATGACCTTGCATACTGACTCCTTAAGGAAGAAACTAGCCTCAGCTTGCTTTGCAATAAAATCTGTTTCGAAGGAACTAAATTTAACTTCTGCCAAAATGGCATATTTCTCATTGTTCGAGTCCCATCTTCGATATGGGCTTCCATTTTGGGGTTCTAGTACAGGGGAGTAATTTGATACTATTTTTAAGTTGCAAAAAAGAGCAATCCGTTATCTATTTGGTCTCAACCAAACAACTCATCGGAATTTTGACGCTTCCCTCTTTATTTATTTTGGAAACGGTTTGTTTGATTCGAAAGCATCTAAACATTTTTCCCGATTGACCTGACCATGGCTACTCCATTAGAAATTCGGATTGTAACGTTTATTTGCCGATCCCGTCCACTCAGCTAGTAAAGAATTGTATTCTATATCGTGCAAAGAAACTTCATAATCACCTTCCAAGAGAAATTAAATCCGCAACATCCTTCATTAAGTTTCGTAAGGTGACAAAAATCTATCTCTCAGAAAGACCATATTATTTAGTTGACGAGTTTCCTAATGTATAACAAAGAAACAAAATTAGTATTGTTTATAATTACATTTAGGTGTCTCAAGCAGTGGCTACAATTTGTCTCATTTGTTGTTGTCTGTACAAATTATGTAGGTTATACAATAATTTTACTAATTTAAAATTGTGTTATTCTGTTTTTACTATATTTGTTTTTGTTTTATACTTTTTGTACTATTTTACTGATTTATTTTTTAGCTTTGTCCATAAAATTGTTCAATAATTTTCAGTGACAATAAAGCATATTTCTATTCTATTCTATTCTATTCTTTCCGCTCCCTTAGGATTTTCTTTAACTTTTTTCGTTGTTCGGCATATCTTTCTAGGTCGTCTTGTTTTTGCGATCGTAAACTTTTTAATCTCAAGTCTGATCTTTTTTTAACTCTGTTCTACATTCGTCATCTAACCAATGATTTTTTCTAAATATTTTTGTTCTTGGTATGTTCTTCGACGTTGCTCTCTTTATAGTGTTTGTCATTTTCAAGAACTTTTGTTGTATGTTACTCACAGTAGCACTATCTTGTTTGGCGTAGGTTTCTTGTATATCCTTTTGAGAATCCTGCGCTACCTCAAATTTTCACAGTTTTTCAAAATTAAATTTACGTTGCACTTTCTTCTTCCGTTTAGGCTTTATAATTATTGCTTGTTTCATATTAATTCTAACCAAAAACTGATCTGCGTCTGCGTCAGCCCCTCTGCACTTTTCACATTTGTTATTAAATTGGCGAACTTCTCTTGTATTAAGATGTGGTCTATTTGATTAGTTTCATTTAATCCCGGAATTTTCCACGTTCTTTTATATATATTTTTTCTCCTGAAATGCGTACTCATTATTTTCATCCTGTTTTCAATTGTAAAAGAAATAAATCTTTGGCCATTATCATTTGTATTCAAATGTTTACTTTCACCCCCTGTTATGTTTTTATATAAATCTTCTCCTCCGACCTTTGCATTGGCATTTCTTCTAAAAATGCCTCTAATTCTTCATAAAATTCATCTTTCACTTCTTCTCCTTTTTCTTTTGTTGGAACATGTATATTTATTAGTGATATCATGTTCTCTTTTCCTTTAATTCTAACGTACTTGTCCTTAATGTACAAAATAATTTACGAGGTATTAGATATTTTTTGTATGCAGTCATGTTTTGCAGAATTTTTTTTTTTCTCTTATTTAACTCAGTTAATTTATTGAGTAAAGATTTTTGAAACGAAGTACGTACGGTTCTGATTTCTCAGTCTATCGCCAAACTACCATACACCTACCACTGTGCCGACATGAGTTGCATCGCTGGGCGCCGTAAGACGAACACTGCATTCGAAAGGTCGATTCAGACACATCAGTCACTTCTCGTCACAGTCCTGGCGCCGAACCGAACAATCCGTCATACAAGATATTCTTTAATAAAAATATGGCGCCGGCATTCACATTCAACAGTTGACGAACAGTTTGCCAGCTGTCAGATAGTTGATTGTTCTGTGACCAAACAGGACCGGTGCGGCGCCGAGACTGTGACGGGACTGATGTGTCTAAATCGACCTTAACTGTGGCTTTTACTATAGAACAATTATATATAGTACAGGTTTTTTACAACTGTCGTTGTTTTCCTGTCCCTAGTTTCCATCGTTTCCTATCTCGGGTGTCGGCTTCATTTAGCTGTCTTCCTTCCATGGCTTCATTCACATCATCTCGCCAGCTTGTTCTTGGACGCCCTCTTTTCCTTCTTTCGGTTGGGATCCATTTTAATATTTTCTTTGGCCACCTCTCGTCTCCCATTCTGTTTAAATGACCGAACCAAGTTAGTTGTTTTTTCTGGACTTCACCTATAATGTCTTTTTCTTGCTCCATTCTACGTTTTATTTCTTCATTGCGGATTCTGTCCATCCTTGTCAATCTACAGCTTCTTCTCATAAAATCCATCTCGGTAGCTTGTAATTTTTTCCTGTTTCTTTTACTAGTGTCCCATATCTCTGCTCCGTATGTTACCACCGGCTCAACCATCGTCTTATATATTCGTTTTTTCATCGTTCTTGTGATTTTTTTATCCCAGAGAATGGAGTTTAGGCATTTGGTAATGTTGCTGCCTTTGTTTATTCTTGTATTTATTTCTTCATGGCTATTTGCGTCTTTTGTAAACACTACTCCTAGATATTTTACTCTATTTGTTCCTTTGATTTTGTCACTCTCCAATGTCAGGTCTTCGACTGTATTTTTCCCCACTGAGAGATATTCGCATTTTTGTAAGTTTATTGTCAGTCCACATTCTTCTTACGCTGTTTGTAGTTTCCTAACCATATAGCTGAGATCGTCTATATCTTCTGCTACCACCAGTTGGTCATCAGCGAAGAATAGTGTATAGAGAATATCCTCGTCTATTTGTATTCCCATATTTCTGCATTGTCTTTGCCACTTTTGTAGATATCGATCCAGATATATTTTAAACAGCGTAAGTGATAAACAACATCCCTGTCGTAGCCCTTTCGTAGTGTTGAATTTCTCACTAAGTTTGCCACCTATTTTAATTGATGCGGTGTTGTTTACATACCACTTTTGAGTTGCTATTATTAACGAAGGTTTTATTCCCATGTTTTGCATTTCACTCCATAAATTATTTATCGGCACGTTATCATATGCCTTTTCAAGATGTATCAGGGCTATATGTGTTTCTTTGTTTCTTTGTTGTCGCTTTTCGATTAATATTTTAAGTGTAAATAGATTATCTATAGTCGATCTTCCAGCTCTGAATCCGCATTGTTCTTCTGGTTGTTTCATACGAATGTCTTCTTCTATGAGGTTTCTAAGTATTCGGGAGTACAGTCGTCCTATAGTGGGATGACAGCAATTCCTCTATAGTTTCTGACATTGTTTCGTGCTCCTTTTTTGTATATTGGGGTTATATAGGCCTCACACCATTCTAACGGGGTCTCTTCTCCATTCAGGCATCGTTGGAACAGATCTTTGAGCATTTCCCACAGTTTAGCTGAGCCGTATTTAATAAATTCTGGTGAGATGTTTCCTGGGCCTGGCGCTTTTTTAAGTTTAAAAGATCTTATCGCTTCTACGATATTTGTCATGTTCAATTCAATGAATTCTGATCGTATGTCTCTGTTTGCATTTTCGTATTGAAAATTTTGTCGTCCTTCTTGTAGTAACTGTTTAAAGTAGTCTACCCAGTCTTTTTCTGTTATGTTACTTAAATCTAATTTATTTTTGGTTGATGTTTTCATAGATTTTAGCGTTCTCCAGGCTTCTGAACTTTTCGATCCTCCAATCATTTGTTCTATGTGTTCGCATTTCTTTTCCCAAGATCTATTTTTCCTTTTTGTTAGTCCCGTCTTCACCAGTTTATTTAGGTTTTTATATATTTATTTAGAGGGTCGTCTTTTTTATCTAGATATGTTAGGTATGCTTCTTTTTTCTTCTTTATCATTTCATCTATTCCCTCATCCCATCAATATGGTTTTTGTTTTGCGCGTCTTTGAGTGCCTATTGCCTCTTCTGCTGCTTCTTTAATACTGTGTACTATGTGCTTGTATTCTTCTTCTATTGTTCTATTTTCTATTACCAGTTTTCCATCTAACCTTCTTTGGTATAAATACTGCACGCTGTTATCTTCTAGACTTTGTAGATTATAGTGCTCTTTATTTGTTGTTACGTTCATATTTTTATAGAACAATTTACTTTCGTATTATGCTGTACAGTAGAATTGACCATGGAATGTCGAGTGTCTAACGATAATTCACAACAAATTCGTGAAATATACTACAGCTACCTTTATACATCAAACTTAAAATAATATGCGTCTATAATTGTGCATCTAATTTTTCCACTATAAATAAAATCCTTACTCAAATTGACAAAAGAACAATTAAGTTATATATAACCAGCATATTGTTGACTACAATAAAAATATTTGCTATATCTCCGGCTTCAATAATACTCAAGTTGACGAAACTAATGAGAACGCAATTTCACACTAATCCCATGGTAAAGATTACGATAAGATGAATAATACCTCGAGTTGTTTGTAATGAACATTTAGTATATCTACTGCTATTTTACATAAAATATTGTCGATTGGAAGGAAAAAAATGAGTATTCAGACTCAAAGCCACACGCAGTGGTACATTCCGCCTAAGAATAGAGAAGATTATGGGACTAAATTGGCTCTTCTCTCAGTGACATTGTTCGGTGTCTATCTAGTGACACAACTTTTCTATTTTTGTTACGAGAAATTCTGGTATCGGCATTTTACGAAGGTAGTAATACAAAGAGGTAAGACAGTGACAGAAACGCAAGAGACTTTTTTATTTTATTTTCAACGCAACAAACAGTATTTGGAATTTCTTCCCTTGCAGAATTGACGAGGATGGATTTTATTTGTTGCCAAGTTGTATTTATATTTTGGATATTTATTTGGGTTCGGTCTATTTCTGAGAGTTTTTCATTTAGTTTTACAGTGGTTTTATCTTTAATCTGTACATCTTTTAGTAGTTCCATATTAGGTTTGTTCTTCGGCTTTGCATTTTTTATTACTTTAATTCTTGTGCGAATATTTGCTACTACAGGGTTGTGGTCGGAATTTGCATCAGCACTAGGATATGTTTTTGTACTTGTAATGGAGTTACGAAATCGTTGGTTGATTAAAACATAATCTATTTGATTTCTTATTATTCTTTCTTTTGTGTGTAGCGGGGAAGTCTAGGTGTATAACCTACGTTGAGGTAACTTAAACCGAGTTATTGTTGCTATCATATTGTGTTGCTGGCAAAACTCTAATAGTATGTCTCCTCCTCCTCCGTATGGACTCTCATTATACATGAGTGTAGATATTTTCTATAAGTTGTGTGTAATCTATTATATCTAATCTATTTTGCAGTAGTTTGGAGTGCATATATTGTAGCAGTTGTGACAATTAACTTCTTAGACAGGTGTTATAACATTGTTATTTAGCAATTTTTTATAATTTTTCGTTTTTGTCCTTCAATAGACTCCCCTTTTGCATCTCTACACCGCTTTATATGAACCTTTTTATTTTACTCCCTCTAATAACTCGAGGCGGGTTTATTTTAAACAAGATTTAATTTAAGTGAACTGATAAAACCGCAAGGTGTCAAATCTGGTGAATAGGTTGGATGATCGATGTCTTTGAGCTGGTTTTTGGTATTAACATAACTTGACAGCGTGCGGGTTGTCTTTGTGGAGGAACCTAGAGTTCTCTTTGCATATTTTGAACCTACTTTTGTAAATTTTGTCTAGGACTCTTCTTAAAACCTCTACATAGTTAAAGTGATTAATTGTCGCGTGTTGTAGTGCCCATTTAAAGCAAACAATCAACATCATATTCAATTTGAAGTTGTTCGTCATAGCTTTTCTGACTTTCGTAGAGTTTAGAGCCTTCCACTGCATGGATTGTAGCTTGGTTTAAGGGTCACATTGAAAAATCCATGTTACATAAAAAGTTGACCCTTGATGAGAAGTTTAAGTTCTTTTTGCGTGCATTTCTGGATATCACAACAAATGTCCTTACGATGCATCTTCTGGCCACAAACTTTCCTCACGTTTAATTCCGCATGCAAAATTTATCACAGCTTCCTAATGTCCATATGTTCAGCAATGACTAATACTTAATTGACGGTGTTTTGGAATTTTTTTGGATACTTTTTTAGTGTTTCAGTCACTTTTTGCAGTCCAGGGTGTTCTTTATCTTTAACATTCCCCCTCCCATCCTTAAAACGTTTGTACCACTGAAAAACTCTGGCATAGAATAGACAATTATCCCCGTAAACCAACATAGCTTTTTCACCACGATTTCTTGAGTGTGACCAAAAAATTTAAATTAACTTTTTAGTTCTGTTCAATTTTTTTGTCCAGTTTTTCACATTCGTTATTTGACGATTACAACGATATTGTTTCAGATGCTTGAAATTTTTACCCAGTTAAGGGATATATATATATATATATATATATATATATATATATATATATATATATATATATATATATATATATATTTATGATATGTAAAAAGAAAAATATTGGTTTGCTTAAAATATTTCAAAGTTCAAAAACATTAAAATAATTCAGATAAGTCAAACAATAAACTACAAACATTTCGAAGAATGAAAGTCTTTTAATTTTGGATTACCTGTATTTAACAAAACGTAAGATATGCATAAATTATTTTCTTTGTTAAAATATATTTGTATGACGTGAATAAGCTTAAGTGAAATAAACGACAATTGAACCGGGTTTTCCAAATACATTAATGCAGTGATTAGGACAATAGGATAGATTTTAGAAAGATAGGTTTTTGTTAGTTTTTAAGAATTGTAGAAAAATATTATTTGTAAATAAGTTTTAGGAAATTTTATAATTATAGGTAAAAATTTGTTTGTTATCGTAATTAAGAAATGGGAGATGGATGACGCGTTTTGATTGGATGAAATTGGAAAAGGTGGGATGATTGGTTGGAGAATGAGACGTGAGTTAGTTTTGGAAGAAAGAAAAGTAGTCAGTTGGTTTTCCAAGTGTGTAAGACGAACAGTCATTGTTCTCTAGTGGTTCCCGAGAGGTAGCAAGCAGTAGTGTTGAATGTTAGTGAGTTTTTGTGGAGTTAGTGTATCTGACAGAAGCTGAAGCAGCAAAATATTGTAAGTCATATTTTTCTACTTATATTCCAAGAGTCACTGTTCAGGCCAACGAGAGATTCAGTTTATCGTAAAGAGAAGATATTCCAAGAGTCATTTTTCACTCGGGTCAACGAGAGATTCAGTTTATCGAGAAAGGCTATCATAATTTGAATGATTCGTGCTTTTGAAGGAGATCATTAAGGACGATATACTTGCAACAATTTGTTGTAAGATTGCTGATTACCTAGGGATCTGCTAAGAATAGATAATATAGGCTACCAGGAACAAGGATTTTGACCACTCATCATCAGAGAGAGATCGTTTTGTTTTTCTGCAGTTTTTTCTTTTATTGATAACACAATTTTTACAATTACTTTAGAAAAGATATAAATTTTTGATTAGGAGATTTAGTATAATAAATGGGATTTTTAGATTTTAACTAATATTGTTTATACCATTAATTTTGAAGGTTCACGTACGTAGAACAAAATTTTAAGAATCATTATATGAGATATCGTTTATTAAAAACAATTGAGTGTGAATTTTATTTCGTTATTTTATTTCAATATATAATGTTATATCCTATATGTTTTTTATTATTCCGGTATACTTTGGACCTTACCTTTCACATGTAAAGCATAGATATTGAAGCACGAATTCAACCCTGAGATAAGAGAATTAAAAAGTGTGATAGAGTCATAATCATATAATTTAAATAATTTTAATTAATTAATTAATTAATTAGCTAATTAATTGCTTGGCGCACCAAGACTTTAAATATCACAATAACATATATATATATATATATATATATATATATATATATATATATATATATATATATATACATAATTAAAAAATATAATTACTAATACATTCTTAATTATATTTTAGGACGATTAATATCAGTGTTACCGATAATTTCGACAATTGGTGCAACGATGCCCGTTCAGATAAACGTCCAGCAAACTACACAGGTTGCAAGTGCTCCATCAAATATTTACCCACCAAATACTTATACAGGTATTGTAGAACTTTATTATTAGCTTTGTTAAAAAGGGTAAATCACCTTAAAACACATTAAACAAAAGGAATTACCACGATCAATCAATCTTTCTTCAACAAAAAATAAAAAAGTGTAAGAACTAATGGGTATGTGGCTGCAAATATGTGCTCACATTTGATCACCGAAAAGGGCAAGTCTCACATAATGATTTTCCTTTTCTTGTTTCTTATACGAGGTCTGGTTATTAAATAACGAGAAGGCGTGCGCAGAAGGCGTCCTAAAGGGGAAGTGTTGAAAACGAATGCAGCATTGGATAGCTGGAAGTGTCTATTCTTCCAGTACGAAAACACGTTTTTGTAGCTGTAGTAGTATTTTTTCTGTAGAGGTTAGAAAAGAACGTGTTTTTTTCTCGTTAAATTTAAAAAAAACTCCGACTGAGTGCTATAATTTGTTGAAAGAGACCTATGGTGAGTCTTCTCTATCTCGTGCGCGTATTTTCGAATGGTATAAACACTTTTCTGAAGGCCGAGAGAGCGCTGAAGATGACCAACGTCCAGGCCAACCGGTCTCTGTTTCAACTCTGCAAAGAGTGACCAAAACGAATGAAATTGTGCTCGGAGATCGTCGTATAAGCATTCGTATGATTGCTGAGACTATAAACGCCGATAAAGAAACTGTCAGAAAAAATTTACATGACGAATTGAACATGAAGAAAGTCTGTGTGAAGTAGGTCCTAAAAAATTTGACCCCTTAGCAAAATCTCATCCGTCAACAGATCTGCTCAGATTTTCTTGAGAGGTTACATGAAGAGTCTGAATTGGTTCCAAAGGGTTTAACTTCAAAGATTAACTTTACAAACAGAGATATCCAAACAAGAATTAAATCAAATTGGTTAGAAGAAGAAAAAAACTGGATGATCAAGGAACCCTCCAGTTAATGTAAAAGAGAAAATTAGTTCTATAAAAGAGAATAGAAGGGCATTCTTTGACACTAATCAACTTACTTTGTTTCTTCCATCGAAACTTAAATAGACGCCTCTTGTAGTACTGTTTTTATTGAAAATTTCTATAGAAAAATACGTTATATATATCACGTTTGTAATGTGCCTTAATTCTGTTTTGGTTTTTAGCACCTGATGGTTCGAGAATGATCGACGATAAAGTAGCACCACCAGCGTACGTACCATAACAAAAATTAATTGATGTTTTAATATAAAAAATATTTTGTACATTCTATACTCTTGACCAGTATGATTTCTTATAATTTTTAGTGAAAATAAAATATTTTGTCTTGTTCATTTCTTCTTCATGTACCTGTATCCTTTCAGAACGTTGGTTACGATCATAGCTATCTTAATTTGATTCAGTGCCACACTATAATAAATAGCATGCTTGTATCAACACCACACCAATCTCGCAAGTTCTTTAACCATGAGGTTCTTCTTCGTCCTGGACTGCGTTTGCTTGCTATTTCTTCTTGCATGATATTTTGTAGCAACCTATATTTGGGACCTCTCATTACATGTCCGAAATGCTCCAGCTGACCATTTTGAAGATATTGGTATTCCAAAAATGGACTGGCCTGCTCAAAGTACAGATCTTAATCCTATTGATCATATATGGAGCTTTCTAAAAAGGCGTGTAAGATACATACGTGCTCCAACAACATGTGAAGAGTTTCGAATGATTCTCATTGAGGAATGAACTCTTCCCCCAAGGGACATTCAAAACGTAAGCAGTTCTATGCCAAATGGACTGATGAGTGCTATCCAGAACCGTGGTGGCAACATACATTATTGAAATGAGCGATACTTGCCTTTTCTCGACTCTATAATTTAATTATTGTTATAACTGTAACTGTAAGGATATATCGAAATTTTCTACATTTCGCTTATAACACACGACTGGCAACGCCCGAGAACTTTAGGCGCGAAAACTTGACTTGACTTGACGTAACGACGTAGGAGTTTATGCGATTACTTAGATGGAATGTGTCTTTCAGTACGGAATATGCAGTTTTAGTCACTTAATAAATGAAAGGTTAGTTTTCTCACGGAAATTAATTTCGATGTTGCCTTAAAGTTACGGTATGCTATATAGGGTTAATGTCAATAGAAATTAAATAGAAATTCTATTTAATTTTCTAATATATTTCAAAATCACAATAATATATACATTTTTCTATATCTCTATAGGCCAAACGACTCCTTTGAAATTTATAATCTACGTCATCACTCATCCTCTTCACATAAGAAATATTCATTTTATCAAAGTCAGAGAAAATTACTTTTAATTCTAAAAAATTTTTATCAAACAATTTCCCAAAAAAATTCCACAAACACTTTATCGATACCAGAGAACAACTATTATAATATTGATAGATAAACAATATTGTCAGTATTTTTGCTTCGTAATATCCTTTACCAAGAAAACAAATTATATCATAAACAAACACTACAAAAGTTTAGCAAACAATTCACTAATGTTTTAAATACATCAGAGATAATTTGTATAATTATGCTTCTTAGTTCGTGGAATATTAAGGAATGTTAAGAAAAATAAATAATTAATAACAAACATTTCTACAGAACTTTTTTGCACTTCGCCGCTACGCAACCCGACAAACATTTTTTGCAAAACTGAGGTTAGTATTTTGATAGAAGCTGAATTTCCGAAAGGATTTTTAAAACTATACAGAAAATGGCTGACTAGGAACAACGGTGAAGTTTATAAAGAATATAGAGAAAAAGATAGAGAAGTGAAAAAACAAATACCACAATAAAGAATGAAGAATGGGAAAGAACCTGCTTAAATATTGAAACATATATAGGAGGTACAAGAACTTCGGAGTCATGGAAAGTACTGAGAGTATTGAAACAATACATTTGGAATTTGTGGACCTGAGAAAGGCGTATGACTCAGTGTTCATAGCAGCTACAAAAGTTCTGTATAAAGAAAATAAAGTGTCCATTAAAACGGAAATAAGAATCATAGGAGAATTCACGACAACAAAAGGGCTCCTGCAGGGTTGTTCCACATATGCAACCCTATTCAAAATATACTTAAAGAAAGCCTTGACTGCATGGAAAAGAAAATGCGAAGGCATGGGAGTACCGTTACGAAACGAATACCTATATACGTTAAGCTTTGCAGATGATAAGTAGTGATTGCACAATACCAAGACCTCAGTTACATGATGACGAAACTACATAGAAAATCTACAGATTGACAGGAAATCGGCAGTAAGATAGTAGCAACAGAGATGGAATGCCTGCGAAGATGCTGCAGAGTAAAAAGAATGAATAGCAGAAGTAATGACGAAATAAAGCAAAGAACATCAATAGAAACAGATATACTATAGATATAACATAACATAATATAGAAGAAAATAGACTAAAGTGGTATGGACATGTAAGAAGAACTAGAGACAGCAGATGGATAAAGAAGAGTGGATGAATGGAGCCCCACGTGAAGGAGGAAAAGAGGACGACCTCGAAGATCCTAAAAGAACGAAGTAGACGACGCCATGAGTAAGCGAGGCCTACACGATGCAGAATGTATTGATATTGGAATTGGGTTGGTCGATGGAAAGAATCGTTGAGCGAGGGAAGTTGAATATGCTGGAGTTTCCTTAAAATATGTATCTATCCATACTTTATGGACTAGAAAAAAATGGAGAGCATTTTTTTATTATTTGACAATACAATTGTTCGCCAATAAGTTACGATTTTGACGCCATTTGTTCATACTGGTGTTGAGCACATTTCTTGAAATTGGATCCACGAAGGGTCACATAAGAATCGCGAGCGTGAGTACACCCCTTCCCGGGCGTAAACATAAACGATGAAGTGTGAGCGTGACTCACGACAATTCGCGATGGGTTCCCCCACTACATCGGTGGTGGTGGTTTACGCTACGGGAATAATATCAACAATCTCACTAATCGAACAGTGTCACGCATATTTGAGGTTTGAAGCTCCAACTGTTTGCAGGTAGTGCTTTATTGTCGCGTTGTGAGAATGAAATCGAAAGGGAAAATTTAAAAAGTCTTGGGAAATAATATTTCTGACGGATTGCTTAAACATAACAATGCTAAAAGTAGTGTGAGAGAACTTGCACAGTATGTTCATTGTACCGAGATACTAAAATATATTTCCAAAAGCGACCCAACAATTCCCTTAAGATAGAAATGTTCTATTCAATATACTCCTAGAAAAAGCAAAGTAGACCTTCCTTAGAAAAAAATTGCACTTAAATCACTGCCAGTTTTCAGAGAGCAGGTGATTATTAAACAACAATTAAGTTTTATTGCAAAAGATCATTGTCCACTGTATATAACAGAATCTAATTTTTGTTTACATTTTTTATAAACTATTTTTGACTTGGGTAACATTTTAGGTTAGGGTTTCATAAGATTTGCACAAGGGTTAATCAATTTGGGTGTAGACTTGATGTGAAACACATGATGTGAAAAACATTAGAAGAACTTTCGAAAGAAGGATTTTACTAGGAGAATACGACAGAATAAAATGTATGTTAAAATCCCTTTTGAAATGTCCCTTACCACAGATTTATTAACAGACGAATACCCCTAGTATTTTGGCTCTATTGGCCCATTTTTTCGATAAAAATATGTATCTTAAGAAATATGTACTAGAAAGCATCAATACACTCCCAAGACTAGCAGTACTAATAGATGAATCAGAACATCTTGTAGATTTTTTTATTTGGTCTGAGTTTAACAGAATAAGTTTCTCAAAACCTAAAAGTATATGAACTTGTCTCCACGATGATTACCAACAGACTAGATTTCAAGCTTAATACATGCCAACAGGCATGTAGGCAGGAGTTATGTCAGGATATGGTACTTATAGTTACTAAAACATTATATTTAATGCAGCAGATCAAACAACATTCTAATATAGCAAATAGAACCTTCTGTTCAAAATGGTTATGTTAAATCCTAAAAAATGACATTTCAAAAGTTTTAATAAAGAAAATCAAGACAAAATGCTTTATGTAGTTCGAGATATTTCTTCAATCAAATGAAAAAAATATAAAACTAAGAAAATTTTATGATTATACAGTCAAAACAAACCATTTAAGAGTGTGAAAAAAGTAGACACCTATGGTATTATTTCAGATGAACTTTCACTGAAAATTAAAGATATACCTTGCAATTACTGATCTATAGCTTTATATGATAGATCTTTATATTGTTTACTCAATAATCATGGCTGTAAAGATTAGATCAAATCCTTTTGAACCATATCCTCAAGGGAAGTAAATGGAGCTTATTTAAAATGACTTGTATAGTTAATTCACTGAGCTGGCTACAACGAAAGATGATAAACAAAATAAACGGACCTTGTGAGGACCGCACAACTAGACCAATCGGACCTATAGTTCGAATTTGCCACATAAACATAGAAGGCATAAGCTATGCTAAAAGCCAGTTTTTATCAAAACTATTAAAAGATGACAACATTGACTTAGTTGCTATACAGGAAACCCACTGCGAAACAGAGGAGCAACTACAAAAAAGGGGCAAAATTCCGGGATATGAACTATTAGGCGCAACTTACCACCGAACATATGGCACAGCTACATATGTCAAAGAAGATATTGAAAATGCTTCGCTAATCTCTACTTCCACTGATGACTGTATTTATAATGTGGTCACAAAAATCGCTAGCATTACCGTGTCCAACATTTACAAGCCACCTGCTACTTATTGGCCAGTCCAAGCAATTCCAGTACAGCCTCACCCTGCTGTATATGTTGGAGATTACAATAGCCATCATGAACAGTGGAAGTACAAAAATAGTGATGCAAATGGGAATGCTTTAATAAAATGGGCAGAAGACGAACGCCTATACCTTTTGTTTGATGCCAAAGATCGACCAACCTTCAGATCTGCGGCATGGAGGCGGGAATACAACCCCGACCTATGCTTCGTCTCGACCGACAACAAAGACTTACCTTTAGGGGCTTCGCGAAGAGTTCTAACTGATTTCCCACACAGCCAACATCGACCAGTAATAATAGAAGTAGGGACGCAAATCCCTTTAATTAGTTCTATCCCACGTCCAAGATGGAATTTTAAAAAGGCCAACTGGATTGACTTCTCTGTGGATCTAGATAAATGTCTAGGGTGGATTACACCGAATATCAAAAACTACCACAGATTTGTTGGTGCCGTGCTAAGTGTAGCCAAAAAACACATACCAAGAGGATATCGCAAAGAATATGTTCCTGGCTGGTCGGAAAATAGCGAGGAACTATATCAGAGCTTTCTTGAAACTGGCGACCAAGAAATAGCGGATGAACTACTGTACAGCCTAGACGCCGCTAGAAGACAAAAGTGGACCGAAACAGTAGAAAGTCTAAACTTCCAGAAATCAAGCAGACAGGCATGGTCATTACTAAGAAAATTAGGGAGTGGTGTCCGTACGAAACGTCAAGAGGCAGCCGTAAAGCCAGATGCCATAGCATCACATATAGTAAAAACATCCAGAGTACCAAAGGATAAAGCACACACTATCTACGTAAAGAGAGAACTTAAAACTTTAAAACATGTAACCACAGAAACGGAGCATTCCCTCCCCTTCACCAGCGAAGACATATCAGAGGCTCTAAAAGATGTTAAGCCAGCAAAAGCACCAGGATTTGATAATATTCACCCTGAATTCCTACTAAATTGTGGCAAGTATACAAAAGTTTGGTTGGCTCGATTTTTCACAGACATCATGGAAACTGGAAATATCCCACAAGAACTAAAGCGCTCTAAGATAATAGCCATACCAAAGCCAGGCAAACCCGCTGACAACCCAAAAAACTACAGACCAATTGCGCTTCTCTCTGCCATCTACAAACTATTAGAGAGGCTTATATATAATAGAATCAGTACAGAACTGTTCCAGGTGATCCCAGTCGAACAAGCGGGTTTTCGACCAGAACGAAGCTGCGCGGACCAGGTCATGTCACTCACCACCTACATCGAAGCGGGTTTTCAAAGAAGACTTAAAACTTCAGCGGCATTTATTGATCTCTCGGCAGCTTACGATACAGTATGGAGAGAGGGCCTTATATACAAAATTCTCCGTGCAATTCCCTGTAAACAAATAGCACGTTTAATAGATAGCATGCTCAACGACCGAATGTTTCAAGTAGTGATGGGCACAGATATCAGCCCACCAAAGAAACTTAAAAATGGCCTACCACAGGGGTCAGTGCTCTCTCCATTACTATTTAGCTTATATTTAGCAGATATGCCAGAAACACAATCAAGAAAGTTCGGATACGCCGATGACTGGGCCCTCACTACACAATGCCGAACGCTAGAAACATCTGAAGAAGTTCTGACGGCAGACTTATATATATTGAGCAAATATTTTCGCAAGTGGCGGCTTCAACCAAATGCATCCAAAACAGAAGTAAGTTGCTTTCACCTGAACAATAAACTTGCTGGAAAGGAACTTAACATACGGTTTGAAAATACCACACTTTCCCACAACAAAACACCGAAGTACCTGGGCGTAACACTAGACAGAACGCTATCATTTAAAGAGCATTTAACAAAAACTGCCCAAAAGTTGAGTACCAGAAATAACATTATACAGAAGCTCTGCGGTACCACCTGGGGAGCATCGGCTTCCACTCTCCGCTCTACTGCTTTAGCCCTAGTTTTCTCGACCGCTGAATATTGTGCCCCAGTTTGGCTACACAGCCCACACGTAAAAAAGGTCGACACTCAGCTGCACAGCACTATGAGGATGATATCTGGTACAATTAAATCAACTCCCACCCAATGGCTTCCAGTATTAAGTCACATTCCACCTCCACATTTACGACGAGTTGACGCACTTACACGTGAATACAAAAAGATCATGAACAATATAAACCTGCCGATCCACCAAGATACCGAGGATGCACGAAATACCCGTCTACGTTCTAGAAAACCACCAATGAAAACGGCAAGAATGATACATGAGGAGTTCAATATCACGAATGCATGGTCCCAAGAATGGAATGCATGGCAAAATAACATGCCCTGTATTACCCACAAGCCACCAGGTTTTGATCTTCCACGTAAAACATGGTCCACTCTAAACAGGATCCGAACCAGACATGGCAGATGTGCATACATGCTACATAAATGGGGAAAGAATCCGTCTCCTCAATGTGACTGTGGGAAGGACCAAACGATCGACCACATTATTGAAGAGTGTCCCTTAAGATCTTATAACGGTAGCCCTGAAGACTTCCTGTTTGCAACTTCAGAGTCAATTGATTATGTTAATACACTTGATGTTTGTTTGTAATTATTTAAAGTTTGTCATATACCTATATTACTAGTGTTTGTAATTTTATTCTAAATGTGTTGTAATTGCCATACGATAAAATAAAAAAAAAACTGAGCTGGCAAATGTTAAATCATTGAAAAGTCAAACAATAGACAAAAAGGAGAAACACAAAAGCTACTCCAAAAGAAAACCCTTATAATAAATATCTCAATATTTTTAAATTTTAATATTCTGACAGACAAAAAGAAATAAATTTGTTATGATAAAAAACACTTACCTGAATAAAATATACAATAACAGTCATATCATGTTCCCTATTGCCTCGCCCCATACTCTTAGCCATTTCCCTTATCTCCTCATAGCCAATAGTTGTTTCATGTTTTTTCTTGTCAACTTTTTCTGTACTCTTGGTTGCCTCAGAATCTTTAAGCAGCTCATTGAGATAAGCTTGATCCACTTGTTCCATGGCTTCTTGAAAATCATTGCGAAAACCCTGGAAGAAAATATCATTATTAGCACTTACTTCAATATATAAACATATTCTTTCAACCCAAGTTTTATCAACACAAAAGAAATATTAAGATTAACTGAGATATACCTGAGATGTAATATGGGATAACTTTGCCAATCAGTAGAGTCTTTTATTAGTGTATTACAAGAAACTATACAAATTTTTACCAATTACCATTTTTATTCCAAGAAACAAGTACATTACATGTAACATTGTCCAGATAGTTTCTATACATTGTAATACTACCAAGGCAATACATAATATACATAATACATAATATGAAAGCTGCTCATTCTTAGAAGTTTTTTACAATATCTTCTAGTAGAGCAAACATATTAAATAGAATTTGAGATGTTCAAAAGCATTTACAAAAAATTGCTTGCAGAAGCGTGGCTGATAGTCCTGACCTACATTCAATAAAATACTTCAGGAAGCATGAACATATGCCCAATATGACTGTCAATCATAATTTTCATGATTAAATTAAGCCTTACATGTTTAAATTTAAAATTTCTTGTAGATAAATGACAACTTTACTAACTTTGTTTACTTCAGGTTCCAGAAGCTCCCATTTTCGCAGTCTCTTAAATGCATCTATTTCTGTTTCGCCAAAAAGCAGGATTGGCTCATTTCGATCCCTTAACCGCGTTATCACTTCTTGTCGAGGTAAAATACTATGCTGAACATCAGACTCGATTTTGTCACCTAAAATTGAACATTTTTAGTCATATCTACTATTATTATTTATTAATATGTCGTACCATCTGATATGGTGGAGGACTTATCGTCTGCTTCGTTAAGAGAATAATACTTCTTCCTGTACTCTTCTTGTTCTTTAGCTATAAGTTCTCCTCTTTTAAAATACTTTTTATCAGTGCCCTACAAATAAATTCCTAATTACATATTGCTATTACATATCTTATATTATTTTACGTACTAGAAGTTCTTTTTCTTCCAATAACTTTCGTTTACGGGCTATTTCAGCTTTTAAAATATCCATTTTTAAAACTATTTTTCACTCATATAAACATGTTTTTGTTTTGATCAAGAAAGTTATGACATGAGACATGACAACATGACAGTTTGACATATGACATTATCTTTTGGGATCATTATGTCTAGAATACCATATAACATTAATTATGCAGAATTTATTTATATCTATAAGCGTGTAGAAAATTGCTTATCTTTATTAGAACGATTACCTTATTTATGATATAAGTACCTGGCTTAATTAATTTTATTCTAAAATTTAAATGCAATAAGCTTTACATTTTTTATAAATGTAACCGTCGTTTCAAAATTAATTGTTACAAGTACATTATTAAAGCAATATTAAAGCAAATTAAGTCTATATTTATATTTTATATTATTATATTTTAATATTAAATTTATTGAAATGGACTTTATTTTAACTTTAATTCATGTTTGATGAGGTACGTAAATTTAAATAAGCTAGCAATAAAGTAGGCATATCAACGTTTCGGACTACCTGCGTTATAAAGTTTTATAAAAACTCCAAGTGTTAATAAATGTTGATGTTTAGTAATATGTATACGAAAAACTACTTGCACTTAAAGATAGACATGAAAGTACGTAATTAAGTAGCATAATCTAGACGTAACAAACGAAAATAACTTCATCATAAAACTAGATAAATATATGCCAGTAAATGCTTATAAAAAGACATATAACTGATGACCGCGACCAGTGGAGAAATATTATCAATCAAACTGTCCGAGCTACTGAAGCCCAATTATGAACCACAACACATCTATTAAGATGTTAATGACTGTGATGATGATGAAATGCTTGTTAGCAGTGAATCAGTATCTTTGTTTGACAGAAGTATAATTATACAATACAGAGAGCTTTATATACCGTTCTTGGAAAAACAATAGATGCAGCGAAATATTGCTTTGATGAGCTAGCGAATAAATTAAAAAGCGTACAGAAAAGACTCCGAAGAAGATATGAGTCTTTGATCAGTAATATACCAATTCACAATTTAGAAAGCAGATACTCTACTGATTTCTAATATTCCGTTGATAATATTTGCTTATACAAAATTGTGATAACATTAACGTTGAACTCTAATAACTATAATATGAAGACAACAAAAAACGTTTTAATTCAAAATTGATCTATACTTCTTTTTTTATTATTCGTTACTTATTGTGCTCAGTACAGAAGAGATTAAATTTGTTATTTAAGTCAATTAATTTTTGTATTATTGTCTAAAACTAATGTTTTCAAAAATATAATAAAAAATTATATGTTTGGTTTTCCTCCATACATATTTATATGTGTAATATTAGCCATTATCAACATCTGTTGTAAAAACTTGTCTTTCTGCTTCCCCCACTCCAGCAAATACGAATCATCTGATTGTCGAGGAAGTGGGATTCTTTGTTGATATCGCTCTGGGAAGGACCACTACCACTATTAATAAACAGTTGAATTTACAATTTGAAAATCATTTGTTGTCAGACCTTCAACTTAATAGTTTTGTTAAATAGGTAAGTGCTATACTAGATATTTTTTAAACAAAGGATTTTTACAAAGTTCTTGTAATTTTATTGAGTGAAAACGTGTCTAGGGTTTCAACCCTTTTCTGTGATTTTAGATCTTAGAATAACCTTCAGATATATAATTGAGTTAATAAATGTACCTAGCAACGTCTCTAAAAACTGTAAAAATTAATTGTTGTAGAGTATTTTTAATATGTAATATAAATTTTTTTCTAGGATCCATCATGAAGTTTTTGCTGCTTTTTGTTGCATTTTTTGTGGGCAGCCAGGCTATTTCCTTTGTTGATTTGGTACAAGAGGAATGGACGGCTTTCAAGGTCAGTTTTTTTTATTACTAATTACATGTAAAAGCAATTTTGTATGTTCCAACTATTTATTATTAAATTCTGCCTCATTTTCTATTATTTCAATAATCTTTAAATTCAGTAAACTTTATAATTATTTTGATCCGAATGAAACACTGGGGAATCCAAATTATCTATAAGAATTTACAAAAAGCTTCTTGTTTGAGATTAAATTAAAAAACATGCAGTACAAATCCTGTTTCTTTGTGCTGATGCAATAACTTTCTTTGTTTTTAAACAGTTATCCAATGAAGCAATAAAAAATTTGATTTCTTCACCACTTCAGTAAAAATATTTATTGAATATTATCAATAACAGTTTGGTAATCAAAAGTAAAGTGTTTATTTTTACTACACATGCACACTTAATTCATCAACATATTATTTTGTGAAGCAGATATTTCAAGATATATTTTTGTCAAATTTTATTAATTAGTATTTATATAGAGGAAACTATCTTCATGTGGAAGCTGTGATCTTTATTTTCTCTATGTGTAGGCTCTGTATTTAGTATATTCTAGCTGAATATTTATTTGTGTATATTATATTTTTCAAAATTTTAAAGACAAAAAAGTTGTTTGTCTGTGAAACTACTTAAGCAATTTTTGATTATACCTTATTTCTTAATGTTTGATACCTTGTCAAACTCATTACATATATTCAAAAAGAGAATTATCTCTACATATAGTTATCTTAAGAATATATTTCCAAAGTATCAAACAGTATTTGCTGTACAATAGTCTTTATTTGTCCAATATTTTGTTGAAAAATTCTGTCTCATTATTCAATACAATCTCTGAATTGGATAGATTTATTACTTCTAACTTGCAACACCTTTAGATCTTTAAAAACTAATCTCTCTCTGCAAACCAGGTTTCCACAGATTCTCTATTGACTTAATTCAAAGGAAATGTAAGAACTTTTAGACTTTTATCAGTTGAGAAAACACAAGATCGTCAGATAAGGCCAGATTTGGTTTGTTTGAATGGATGGTCCTGCAAAAATGAAATACATTTGGAGATAATTTTGTGTCTTCTCTTCATATTTTTTCTTATAGAATTGTCAATATCATTCAGTAATAATTCTCATTTACTGTTTTGAATTTATCCTGAAAAGCATGTGATGTCTCCTTGTCGATCACAGAAAACTGAATGAAGCAAATCACTGAAGCCATATGCATCAACTACAATATTAAAAATTTTCTGTATTTTCATCTACATGAAAGAGAGCAAGTTGTACCATTGATATGTACCAAAAAAGTGAAAAACATAAATCATTTTTTTTATTCTTCATGTGGAAATGTTTGTAGCAGTTTTTATATCAGAATAATTCATTTGTCTTTCTACGGGATTGTTCAAAGCACAACAATTATATTTACAAAAGCATATAAAAAAATATTAGACTCTTATATTCTCAGTTTTTGACATTCTCTTGAAATATTGCCTCACAATAAATTATTTCCTCTTTCACATATTTTCTATGCACATTCTTGGAATATTTTCCACAGTTTGACTATTTTTTTGTTTGGCAAAGTGTCATCACTACTTTTATCTGCTAAAAAATTGTCCAAGTAACTACCTTATTTTGAAAAATAAAATAAATGCACCTTTCTTTGAATTGTTTGTTTTACAATATTTCTACTTTCGGGTTTTTTTATTGTTAGTGTTTGCGGTGCTAATGTAATAGTCCTTGCTTTTATGCATTAAGCATATATACAAGGGGTCCGAATGTAATGTTAAAAAACAGCTAAAATTTCTGGGGCAGAACATTTGCCAACAGAACATGCTATTTTTCACATATTCATTTAAAGTTGGGTGCAAGAAGTGTTATCTCTGTTTCTTGGAAGTTATTAAACAGAATTATATGATTGATAAACAAAATAAAAGTCTGTAATATGTCAGTATGCATTTTTAAGAAATAATATTGATACTAACAGTACATTTTCATTTTTAGCATCACAAGTGACAAAAAAAATGTACCTACTATTTTGTGGGTTCATTTATATATATACAAATCCTATACAATTCATTTCCTTGTAACTTAGTGTTTTGCTCTTTCAAACGTCTGTTAAAAGTTGCTTTGAACATGAATGTTCTGATTAGACATTTTAATTTTTTCTATGAGACTTAAATATGCTTCTTAATAATGATTTTATATTTAAACAGATTATATAGGTAAAGTCTATTCAATTATCCAACATTTGATATCATTAGCAAGCATTTTATGGAAGCCATATTTGTAATTGTCAATAACTACCATAGCCTTGTCCTTTTCACTTAACATTTCACTTATTTCAAATTTATCTGTAATGGATTAAAGGCATTCAAAGGTTAACAAAAGTAATAATATTGAGATAGGCACCACCCCTATGTCTTATCATAAAATTTCAGGTAGAATACTAATTACCAATTTTTTCTAAGAAATATACTTACAATCACTTGCAAATTCTGACCAGGAAAAACCCAATCAAATATTGAACAAGGAAATATGAGCTCTAACATCATACTACTTTAGTGATAATGTCTTATAAAATTTCAAGTAAAAAGTATTTTTGTATTTAGGTAACTAAAAAGTTTGAGAAATATTTATTAAAAGTTTTATAATGAAATGTATCAAAGTATAACCAGCTTTATGAAGACAATGTTATCTATTTACCCTGACCCTGGCTATTTATTATTATTCATTGTGTACCTACAAAAGCCATTTTTAAACCATCTTTTCTAAGAAATATATGGCTGGATGAATTTACTAGTAGGGGATTAAAATCAAAAGGCTCTTGGAGGGAATTATTATATGCTCTTGAAGTCCAAAGGTCCCTGATACTTAATACTGTGAAAGAAAGTAGAGGTAATAACTGGTCTTTAAGACAAATAATCAACAGTAATTATTCTGGCCTTTTAATAAAATTAATTTCAAAAATAAGTATTACTTAGCAATTTTCATTATTTTTCCTAAAAGATGATGGGTTCTAATATGGGGTCTTCTAATGACAAATTAACAAAGTTGATTAACAGTTTTGAGTAAAAGTGCTGTACTTTATGAAATTAGATATATAGTGTAGTTTGTTCTGTATGTTTCAAGTATGTTTTTTAGTACTATAAATCAGTAACACAGTAAAATGAATCACAAAAATGTAAGTTCATTTTGAAAAAATAATGATTTTGCCTTATTTTGCTCTTTTTGGAGCAACAAATCGATTTAAAAAATTTTGAATAACCCATTTTGAAGGTTTTTCAATCTCTATCGTAAGCCACTATTAAAAAAAAACACATTTTTACACTAAATTGTTAATAATTAAAAAACAACGCCGAAATGCCTATTTATTTATTTTTACGCACAACAGGCCATTAAGGCCATTTTAAAAATGTAATCTTAATATTAACTAATTACAATTATTTTAAACAAAACTTTAACATGCTTAACTACTCTGAAGGACCTGGTGGACATTATTTCTCCATTTGCTTCTATTTTGTGCTTTGTTCTTTTCCAGTGCCTCACTTTCACATGTTTTAGGTCCTCCTCCACTTTACTAATCCACCTCTTTCTGGATTTACCTCTTCTTTTGGGGCCGATTAGTTTTCTGGTTATTACTAGTTTGGGCATTCTGTTTGCTGCCATTCTTTCCACATGTCCCAACCATCTGATTCTTTGTGACTTGACAAACTTGGTAATGGTAGGTTCTTTGTATAAAGCCATTAATTAATTGTTGGTTCTTCTCTCCCAACCATTTTTTGTCTTCCGTCCTCCTAATATGGGTCTCAATATTTTCCTAAATAATAGTCACGTACAGACCCGTAAAATGATCTTAATGGCGAGGCCGTAAAGATCTATTACCAGTAAATTACCTTTTATTTACAAAGCAAATTAGAAGTAGTCAAATAAGAGTGAATTTAAATAAAAACCGATTCCTTGTATCTTAAATCTTGCTCTCATCTCAAAGCAAAATATCGCTCACTCCGCGGCTCGTATCTCAAAACACTCATATATTATAGTTTATTTTTATGAACGAGAGAGTAATTAGCATAATTTTAACTGGTATCTCCGACCACTCCATGGGCGTGCTCAAGATTAATTGAAAAATTACTTTGAATAATTGTAAAAAATAAATGAATTATTTCAGTGTTATAAAGTGTTATGTGTATGTAAACAAAAGTGACCTCTTTTATCACACACTATATTAGAACTGACTGGCCTACATTAAAAAGGGTTTTAAAAAATTCACATTTTTTTTTTAATTTTTAAAAATTACAAAAGAGAAAAAGAGTTTTTAAAACCGTCTAAGGTATGTTAAATAGATGAATAAAAATATTAATATAAAACTTACAGCTACTTGTTACAAATCCAAATCAGATTCAGAAGATGAACTTTCAGAACCAAGATTTATAATAACTGGCTCGATCATTTTATCAGTAATATTGTCCAGCTTCCACATTTTTTTAATAGTGTGATTTACTGCCTTTTCCCAGTTTTCAGGTTTTACATTATTTACGGCCTCCAAAAACAACTGTTTAACATCATGAATTTTAAAAGTGGTATTTTTTCTTGAAACTTCACTCTTTATCTGTGCCCATACCAGTTCAATCGGGTTTAATTCACAATGATATGGTGGGGATCTAAGTACTGTCATTCCACGATTTTTGGCAATTTCATCAATTTCGTATTTTTTAAATTTTTCTTTATGAAGGGCACACAACGAATAAAGTTCCTTTCTTATAGATTCGGGATGGTACGTAATATTTTTTGAACTCGGCCAATTCTGCGGTCTTTTTTTAACCACTTGGTTGTGGGAAGTCCTTCTATAAGTCTGGAGTGATTACTTGCATTATCCATTACTATTACACAGTTCTTAGGAAGAAGATCTATCATTTGTTCGAACCATTCTTGAAAGACATCAGCGTTCATGTCTTCATGGTAGTCACCGGTACGAGTTGATTCAAAAGTTAATAAACCACCTTCAACAAAACCGTCTGAACTGCCAATGTGTACTATTATCAGCCTGCGTCCCTTTCCTGATGGTGGGTTTAAACCAGTAGATAAGTTATTTACAAAAGCGTGCCTTTGACTTGTAACAGTTTCATCCTGCCAAAATTTATTTGGTGTATGACCCTCGTTGATCCATGTTTCATCAAGATAAAATATTTTTCTTTTTTGGTTTCTCATTTCCTTTATGGTTCTTAGAAAATGTCTTCTCCATATGACAATATCGCTTCTTTCTAATAAAATAGACTTTCTGGGATTCTTTTTCCAGCGGAAGCCTATTTCTTTTAAAAGTTTCCATAACGTACTTCGACTCATTTCTGGGTAATCCTTATCATCTCGAACTGAGACAAGAACTTTATCCAATGTTGGAAATTCTTGTCTAAAGAAGAATTCATGCACTTTCCGTCGAAGTCCTTCTTTAAAATGATATTCTATTTGAAATTTTGGTTTCACTGGAGCATTACGTGGCATTTGAAAACTACCACATTTCTCTTCTTTAATAACTCTGTAAATCGTAGATTTCCCAACACCAAGTGTACTGCTAACTAACTCAACGGTATCATCAACACTTTCACATAAACGTTTGTCTGTAAATGATTTAAAACAATTAAATATTAATGTTTTTTCATTAACTGTTAAAGGACCAATTTTTCGGCGTTTACACGGCACTTCCAAATTTTCCATAACACTAGTATACACAATAAACTGCACCTTGCAACTGAAGTACCTACTTTTAGTGAACTGTTAAGAATTTTGAATACGCCACTTGGACCTTCCTACAAAATGGAAAAACCCACTATCACATTTTCTGTGGAATAAGTTTAGAAGGTAATTATCTAGTCAATTACTGTCGTAGATTCCTGGAATTAAAGAATTAAATGTTTGATTGTTGAAACCCTTACTTCGTGGAATGCACTCATTTCAGATAAAATAAAACGTTTTATTTTATCTAAAGAATTAAACTTTATTTTGCAAATAGGTAGGTACTTATTAAACTTTTATTGGTTATATATAACCAATAAAATAAACATCTTACATTTCTTGCAAATTCATTAGTACCTGTTAACCTCCATCACTCCGACACTGGCAACCTTATTTAGGGATTAGTAACCCTCACAAGTATTGTATTCTATTCTGCTTCAACCTTTATACCTGGTGGTCATACTCAATTTAAAATTGTTTTCCTATATACTTCTGTAAACTTGTTGACAAATATCTGTTTTTCATTGAGTCACCCGTATCAACAGTTTAGGGATTTGCATACATAATTTATTGTTTTATTACTCTCTCATACATAAAAATGGGAAAATCTGACTATTGGGAAGTCCCGAGAAATACTTATTTTCCTAAATGCGCTGTGGCTTTCGCTAAAAAATTGGACATTTCTGTTAATAGTTTCTGATAATAGGAATACTGAAAAATGAATTAAAGAATTTATCAAAACCTATGAGACATATCTAGACCAAGAAGTTATTGTCACTTTGCCGCTATCATTTGTGACTATAACAGAAGAAACTCGTTATCAGTTATTTATATTTACTATAGATATTGAAACATCATCGGCAAACAATACAAGAAACTACGTCGTAACTTCCTCCTTTCGATTGTTTTGTTTTGACTGAAGAGCTGGAATTTTCATAAACTTTGTACCAGTCTCGATTATCATTATAGCAAGAAATCCATTGAAAGACAAAAGTGATTTAATCGAAGAAGACAAAAAATATGTAGGCCAAGAAGTGATTGTGAAGTGATTCGATTTTATTTATAGCCTCGACATTGATAACCCTTAGTCTATCAGTAATTTATGTTGTTTGCATTACATGACGTGTAAAGGATGCCGAAAGTTGAATGATGATTGGTTTTTACTAATTTGGTTCACTGTAGAGGATATCTTTTTGATAATATTTGTTTTTGTTTAAGCTATAATCAATATCTCAGTTTCATTTACAATCGGTTTTCTTCTTCATTATTTAGACCATTGTTGCCTAAACCTCTTTCAGAGTAAACCAGTTATTTATGGCTTACCTTCGAGTTAAACGAAAAAAGGCCTAACCTTGCATGACGATCTACCCAAAATTTTATTATTCCAACCTTTACGAGGGGAAGGAGGGGTCAATAGTAGTTTAAATTTAAAATCGATTGACTCTTTAGCATCTTCCAAAAGAACATATTTTTTTTTTGTTCGAGTCTCATCTTCGATATGGTCTTCTTTTTTGGGGTTCCAGTACGGCTGCTTAATCTGATGTTGTAACAATAAAACACTGAAAACTTTGTTTTCAAACTTCCACAAAATTTATTTTAAATCTTATCACTACAGCTGTTTCGGCTGATTGCCTTTCTCAGGTGATCTATTTTTGGCTTGGGTTTACAAATTTATAGTCTCTAATGAAATAGGTTGAGGAGGGGAGAACTGTTTGTCTCAAGTTGGTCATTCAGAATTATATCTGTGTTTTTTAATTTGTTGATTTTCATAGATTCTAACAAAGATAGCTTAAGGCCTTTATTTTGAATGTGAAGAATTTTAAATTTGTCCAAGAATAGAAAAACAGATTCGACATACGCACTTCACCTTCTAGATCATAATCATTCTTTTAATGACAAATTAATATATTAATATCATAATTAATGTCATAATGAAAAATTATATTTTATACAATTTTGATTATTTTAATTTTTTGCCAAAATCAATATTTGATGTCGTGTGTATCTGGTAAATGCGCTAGTCTAAATCCTTGTGGGGATTGGTTTTATAGGAATTTGTTTTTGTTTAGTATATCGGCCATTTTCAACTTTTCTCTTCAAAATATTAAGGAGTTATTGCAACTTCGATTTTCTACAATTTTTTCTTTGCAATTTTTTGAGTGCTGTCCATATTTTTCGAGTTAAGGGGGAAAATAGTGACCAAGTATAATTTTGAATGATCTCGTTTATCTTCTGTTTTTGTTCCGAGTTTTTTAAAAACCGCTCCGTATAATAAACTAACAAACACTTTTTATCATAAACATAAAACATATTAATTTACATAATAAAATTCTAGTTTGTCCCGTGTCAGCAATTGCCTTGTCACGGGTAGATTATATTTTTATATCATGTTACAGGTAGGATGTATGATGCAAGACTAAAAATATTGTTTATGTAGAAGGTACATTACAGTTTATATAGAATAATACAATAATTATATTGTTTTGTTATATTAGCATTGTAAAAAATATAATTTACACAGGAAAACGGTTATTAAATAACTGTAGTAGGTTTATTCCTCCGTAATAGGAATGTGAATGCATTTGTAGAAAAATACCTATACCATGTTAATAACATTTTCATTTATTTTGATCAAATGAAAAGGTAGATTTCGAGCACAGTTTATTAATTAAATCTTGCCCAAGTACTTTCGCTTTCTACAGCATCTTCAGGGATATTTCGTAAATTTAGGCGTATTCAACAATTTGTGGAGAATGTCATAAACATAAAATTGTATATTACTCTACACTATACAAGGACAAACAGTTTAAATTTCTTTTAAAAAAGGCAAAGCTACATTATGGTTGGCATCAGGAGAGAGATTGGCTCCTGACCTGGTCTTAAGGCTGTTTTATCGGTGCACCAAAATTTTTTCTCTGTTATTTACCGACGAAATGTCTCGAAATTTAGACATGTTATACGAAATTATGTTGCCTTTAAACTGATGGTTTTACTTTTTTTATTTTTTTTGAATTTTCTGTTGAAAAATTGGATTATACTGTTTAACGTTCTATTATAACCAAACTTTTCACACCCATCAGTTAAAGGAGTTTTTTTTTCTGTAATCGTTGATTCTTTTTTCACCTTTCTGTGTCCAGTAATAATCGAGAAAAGCGTATTCAAACTTTGAAGAAAATTGCTAAAAAATACTGAAATCTAATAGTGAAACGTGTTCCTCATCATTGTCGCTGAGCTTGATCGTTATCGCATTAGTGACGTCAAATCACATGAGCGTACGGTACGGTCTTATTTTTATTTCTCTATGGGTACGGTCAGTTAGTTCGCTTGAATTAGAATCCATTTTAGTTCTTTCATTCTTGTATTTTCTTTATCAACTTGCTTAGTTTTTACAGTTTACAGTATTCTTATTTATTTTGAAAACATTGAAGTTATTTTGTTTACGTGTATGTTAAGTAATATATTATTAGTTTAGTGGTATAAGTTAAAAGTTCTTTAGTTTACGCGTATTTTTAAGTATTACATTAGGTTAGTGATATAAGTTATAAGAGACAAAATAAAAAATGAGTCCCAGTAAACGTCCTATGTCAAGGAAAAGGAGAGCAATTTAGTATTTATTATTTATATTACAACCGTTTTTAAAAGCTTTTATTTAACTTATATATATATATATATATATATATATATATATATATATATATATATATATATATATATATATTCAAGGTTTGAATAATCATTCTCCATTTTCATGCAACTTTTCTAATATGGAGATTATCAAAGAAAAAATGGACGGATTGATAAGTACATTGACTTTTAAATGTCAAATGTGGAGTATTGAAAAGGAGATAGCAACATAGGATTCTGGTAACAATTCACTGAACTTGAATGGTTCTGGTTATTCAGACATACAGCAGCAGCACGCTGCATTAAATATACCTGTGATTTCCTACAGGCAGTATGCAAAACATACGGAAACAGTTGCAGATATCATCGGCCAAACACTTTGTGATTCCTTAGAAGAGGCTGGACGGGAGGAATTAGCTTTAGCCAAAGAAATTGGTGAAGTAGATTCCGACGGAAATGGGTTAATAACCGTTATAGCTGATGGTGCTTGGTCAAAAAGATCGTATAAAGTAAACTACGATGCTTCTTCAGGTGTAGTACCTGACGTTGTAAAATTTATTAAATTAGTACGCCTTTGATCGATAGGACATGTAATTAGGCGAGATGAAGATGAAACGATCAGAAAAATTTTCGACCGAAGAGGACCAGTGGGAAGACGATCCAGAGGAAGACCAAAACTTAGGTATCAAGATAACATAGAGGATGATCTAAAATCCATCGGAGTTAAAGCATGGAGAAAGTTGCCAGAGGCAGGGGCGAATGGAAGATTGTTCTGAAGAAGCCTTTGGCTCATGACGAGCTGAAATGCCACTGATATGATGAAATAACTATCCACGATTTGTGTTTTATTCATCAATTGGATACTTTTCTTATGTAACTGCAACCTATAAATATATTAAAATAATGTATATTCCATTCAGAGAACTTTTTCCTCGCAGTGCGTCGCCTCGAAATACTTGCCAGATAAATACATTTACTATTATGATGGTTTCGCAGGTACCAATTTTTTATAGATAAATAAAAATATTTTTTGTTTAATTTTTACTACGCTAATATCAGTTTTCTCTAACAAATATTAACAAAATATTAATTATATATTAATATTAATATAACAAAATTTAAATTTATTATAAATAAACACCATGGTGTTTTTTGCAGTCACGTTTCACAAATTTTTATTTAATACATGTTTAGCTAAGACATATAAATTAAAAATGTGATTAATTCTTTTTAAAACATTATCTACGATAATTAATCTAAAAAGAAGTGTTCCGACAAAACTAATTTGAATATAGAATAATGCATTTATTTTAAACAACCCGTGGGCCGGCGCCACTGAATAAACATCCAAACTATTAGGAAGTCACGTAGGGTCTGACATAGCAGTGTAGAAAAGTAAGTGATACGCCCACTTCAAATCGCAGTATGCTATAACTGCGAAAACAGCCTTAAAAGGTGACATGTGACATATGGCAGCTTGGATGGGCAGTCACAATCATGGTGATGTGATTTGCACATTTCAAAATTCTATGAAACTAAGCATTAACCAAAGGTCTAACTGACACTACTATAGGAAATCAACTAATAAAATATTAAATTATACAGAATATTTCAAGTAGATTGCATAATCAAGATCTCAAACTCACTCAAACCTGTCTATAATAATTAATGGTGTTAGTTTGAATCCATATCTCTACGTAATTTAGATTAGATTTCTTTTCGAAAAGAAGAAAAAATCTCTTAGAACAGCACTTTAACAATGACTGGATGAACGATTAGTCTTTAGATTGGTATAAGAAACTCTTGGCAACAGAAGGCTGCAATAACGAAGAACAAAGTGATACAACAAACTGATAAATAACAAGGATACATTTATTATTTATCATATTGTGTTTAAAAAATATAATTTAATGATAGATAAATCAAAATCGCAAGAACGTCTTGAAACTGTTTGTTCTATAAAAACTTTTGTTGTATTATTATATCCCAGCATGATCAATCTTCCACATATATTCATATCAGTTGAAATTAATAATCACGGAATTTTTGTTTGCTACCATTTTTCCTCACAAATTACTATATAATTTTTTATTAATATTGTTAAAAGTAACTAAAAATATATGGAATGACTAATAATGTAGGTGTCTGGCATTTTTAGTATCACCTCAACTGCTGTCTTATCAGTGTATTATTGCCGATTTTATTACCCCGCCCTCTACTTATGTATCATTGTGTGTTGAATCATATTTCCACGTAGTTTATGAAAGACGACACTACCACAACAAATGCCAAAGCCAAGGTTATTATTTCAGAACAATAATAATTATCAAATTTTTCTGCTGAGTTTGAATTTATGACTGGGCACTGAGTAATTATGTTAACCCTTTCAGATCTGATTTTTTTTATAGGAAAAATGAATTTCAATCAGTTTCTACAATCTGTAGTAGGCAGTAGTCCTAAAAGTCATATATGTATATTTAAAAAAAAAACATTATTTTGTTTATAAAATATATCTGTGCATTATTATGCAAATTGGGGTCCTAACGTAAATAAATTTTATGGATTTATGGATTTTATGGAACAAAAACTGGCTAGATCTACCAAAACTTTTAATAAAGAAATTAAGTTAAATCACAAAAACTAGTTACAAAAAAATGTAAAAACTAAAATGTATTTCAAAACGTAAATAACAAAATAGCAAAAAAATCATTTTCTGTGGAACAAAGAAAAGCAGTTTCTCTTTTTTTATACATAGGTGTACATGACATTTATACTTTACAGGTGTACTTTACAAAAAAGTGATACTTTTGTTACAGTTGGCATGCAAACACCTTTTTCCTTCTTTGTTTCCATCCAGTTGGGGCATATGGCATATGGTCAACGGAGTCATATTGAAATTCACGAACTGATCTAGTTCCTTCAAGGTTATAATTTTTTCGTGCTATGGGTGGTGTTGACGTATTTGGCCTGAATCTTTTGATGTAAGAAATTGGTTTGTTTTCCTTGATCAGACTTTCAACAAGCTTCATTTTAAAATCGAGAAGGTTCATCAGTCCCTTTTTGGAATTTTTAGTGTATCACATTCTTGTTGATATTTAAACCAGCTATTTACTGCAGCCATTTCTACAGCATGAAAAATCATTCGTAGGGTCCATTTTTTCGAACGAATATAAATTCTGTACACACTGATCATTTGATCTAATAGATCAACGCCACCCATCGAATGGTTATAAAGCTTTACCACCTCAGGTCTTTACTTGTTACTTGATCGTAGTTCCTCTACCATTTTTCGACATTTCTTTATCGGTTTTTACAGGAGGATTGTTGAACCTATGGCCTAGAATTGTTCCAGCGACTAATATTTTTATTTATTGTAAGTCTTGAAGAAGTTGATACGAGCAAAAGTAATTATCGTAATATAACTTGTGTCCTTCATTATTTATTTTTTCTGTAAGATGAATAATTATTATAGACCAAATACAAACCGTTTTAGTAGCTGAGCATCTAAGCCAGTAGAAGCGCCTTGATATTAAACAAAATCATAGTGATGCCAGACTTTCCGCATAGGACAAAAATGTTTACCCCCCTAGGTGTAGGTTTACCCTTTGAGTATTGAATTACAGACAAATGGCCCCTAAATGGTACCGTTGGTTCATCAATACATAGGTTTTCTGCTAACTTTAACTCCAAACATCGTTTCGTGATACAATCATACAAAGGACGTACTCTATAGAACTTATCGGTACAGTTATTGGGGATTGTCAATTTACACAGTGTAAATTTGATCAAAGTTGAAAAAATCGATATCTTTCCATTGTTTCACTAAATATATTGATATGCAAATTTTTGTATCAATATGAACAAACTGCTGGAAATTTTAGGCAACCGGATATATGTGTAAACGAAATAAACTTGAAATTTCATCGGCACGTGTATTTTTAAACTTAAGTTTTTTCTATATAACAATAAAACACTCAAAACTTTGTTTTCAAACTTTCACAAAATTTATTTTAACCTCTAATCACTACAGCTGTTTTGGCTGATTGCCTTTCTCAAGTGATCTATTTTTGGCATGCGTTTACAGTTTATAGTCTCCAATGAAATAAGTTGAGGAGGGGAGAACTGTTTGTCTCAAATTGGTCATTCAGAATTATATCTGTGTTTTTTAATTTGTTGATTTGCATAGATTCTACCAAAGATAGCCTAAGGCCTGTATTTTGAATGTGAAGAATTTTAAATTTGTCATTAAAAGAATGATTATGATCTAGAAGGTGAAGTGCGTATGTAGAATCTGTTTTTCTATTATTAAAAGCCCTTTTATGTTCTGCAATTCGTTTATTAAAGTTTCTACCAGTTTGACCGATGTAAATTTTTGGGCAGTCGCCACATTGAAGTTTGTACACACCACTGTGTAAGTGTTTTTTATTTTGGCTCTTGTTGTTTTTAATATATTTGCCTAAATTGTTATTTGTTCTGAAAGCTGGTGTTATTCCTTTATTTTTTATGTGTTTGGCTACTTTTGTTGATATTTTGCCTGTATATATAATCGAGCAGAAGGTACTGCGTTTTTTCTCTGGTGGTGGAAATACTAATTTCAGGGCTTTCTTGTGTAGTTTTTGATTTAACATTTTATTAAGTGTTTGTTCGTTGTATCTGTTGTTTACCGCTATTTGCTTAAATTATTATTATTATATTTAATTTTGTCTCAAAGTTGTATTTTGACATCGGAATTTCTGTTAATCTGTGTAACATACTATGATATGCTGCCAGTTTATGTTGTGTTGGATGGGATGATGAATTGTGTATAGTCGTGTCAGTATGGGTAGGTTTATGAAATATGGAGAAATGTTTGTTTTTAAGTCTGATAATTTTTAAATCTAAAAAATTTATGGATTGATTTTGTTCTGTTTCTATTGTAAATTCAGTATGATTATAAAGTGAATTAATATACGATAAAAATTGGTCGAGTTGCCTGTTAGTTACTGTGAAACATACCAGTACGTCGTCTACGTATCTCCACTAATATAACAACTGTTTAGATACGGAATGTTTTGAAATCTGTATCTCTAGATGATCTTTCAACATGAGAAGCCAAACACATAAAAAAGAAAGCAATAACACCAGCTTTTCGAACAAATAACAACCTAGGCAAATATATTAAAAACAACTAGCGCCAAATGAAAAAACACTTACATAGTGGTGTGTATAAACTTAAATGTGGCTGCTGCCCAAAAACTTACGGTCAAACTGGTAGAAACTTTAATAAACGAATAGCAGAACATAAAAGGGCTTTCAATAATAGAAAAACAGATTCTACATACGCACTTCACCTTCTAGATCAGAATCATTCTTTTAATGAAAATTCTTCACATTCAAAATAAAGGCCTTAAGCTATCTTTGTTAGAATCTATGGAAATCAACAAATTAAAAAAACACCGATATAATTCTGAATGAAAACTTGGGAGAAACAGTTCTCCCCTCCTCAACCTATTTCATTAGAGACTATAAAGTGTAAACGCATGCCAAAAATAGATCACTTGAGAAAGGTAATCAGCCGAAACAGCTGTAGTGATAATAGTTAAAATAAATTTTGTGGAAGTTTGAAAACAAAGTTTTCAGTGTTTTATTGTTACATAAAATGAATTTCCATCAAGTAACATTCGAATCCATCAATTATTTAAGTTTTTTCGTTATGAAAAGCATACATGCGCCAATGAATGCCCAAAAGAAGCTTTTTGGTTATTCTAAGGGACTTTCGACCCTCGGTAATAATGCAATTTTTCATTCTGCGTTTAATTTTTTGAAAAATACTTTTTAGGTTTTTCAGGATTCGAAAAAAATGAATACATTTAAAACGCATTGAACCTTTGGCAGGCGACATTTTGCGCCTATGCCCTTAAGAATAATGGAAAATATCCATATTCATCCTTTTTTGCACACAATTTTTGTTCAAAATTTTTTGTTTTTGTCTTTGTATATTGTGTCTTTAGAATTAAATCTTTGCATTTACTTCTAAAAAAATATCGACAAAGAAACAGAACGGATTTATAAAAAAACAATTAACAGAATTTACGTTTTTAGTTTTACATTTTGCGGTATTGTTTTTTATTGTTGATTGTTTTCTATTAAAAATAATATATAATCTATTCCACACACAATAATACTTTAAAAGAAGCATTAAAAACCCATTTCTACGAAAGGAACAATGAAATACTGGTTTTTATAATATCTAAACATTGCATATTGGAAATTCCATCTTTATGTCACAAATAGATTTTATAATACATATTTTTAAATTGTTGTTATTATGAATTACCTATATTTTCTCAAGTAAATAAACACTTCAGTTTGGTAACCGGCAACCATAGAAAAAATACTTGTTCAGTCATCCAACCATTTTCGGATACGTAGTAAGATACATCTGGATACTTATTTGTACCGAACATATTGTTCCATAACCTTTTGCCCTTGTGGAGTATCATAGGTATCATTAACACATGCCAAAACTGTTGTTTTCTGTCCTGAGCTTATAGTTTGTCTTTATGCTCTTTTTTTTATAAAAATATTTATATAATTAAGGCAAATAATTTAGTAGTTTTGATTTTTATACATATGTACATATCATTATTCATATCATATTTCTCTCTCTTTGCAGATGACACACAGAAAAAGTTATGAAAGCCCAACCGAGGAAAAGTTCCGTATGAAGATCTTTATGGAAAATTCACACAAAGTTGCCAAACACAACAAGCTCTACGCTTTGGGATTAGTTTCTTATAAATTAGGTAAGTCATATCAATAAAACGATGATACATCTTGTTACTTCAATCTCTTTGACTTTTTGCCTATAAAAACTCTATTTCCCCTTAAATTATTTAATGATTTCCAAATAATCTATCCTAAGTGAAGATGTGAACTTATTTGCTGAATTATTGTATTTGTGCTAGGACTCAACAAATACGCCGATATGCTCCACCATGAATTCATCTCCACCCTCAACGGCTTCAACAAAACAAAGAATCTGCTGAGGCAATCAGAGCTAGAAGACTCAGTCACGTTCATAAAACCAGCCAATGTAGAGTTACCCGGCGAAGTTGACTGGAGACCAAAGGGCGCCGTTACTGCTGTTAAGGACCAAGGGCATTGCGGATCATGCTGGAGTTTCAGTGCTGTAAGTCGTGTTTTTTTATTTTGTTCTTTTGGTATATTAACTAATTATAGGGATTAGCATAAATTTAACTTTTATTACCTTTATTCGTCATTTTAAATATCGTTCTTCACTTATATCAGTCCACTTCTATTTCGTGTCCTCTACGGGAACATGTGGAGGTTTCCCACATAAAATGTTCGAAGAATGCCCTTAAAGGAATAAACCTAAAACAGGACAAAGATATATTTTTATCGTATTTTTTTATCGTTCACGGTTAAAACTAGTCGTCTGTGTTTTTTAGACTGGCTCCCTCGAAGGACAACATTTTAGGAAAACCGGAAAATTGGTGTCCCTTTCCGAACAAAACTTAGTCGACTGCTCTACTAAATTCGGCAACAACGGATGCAATGGAGGTTTAATGGATAATGCCTTCCGATACATTAAAGCCAATGGTGGTATCGATACCGAAGCAAGTTATAAATACAAGGTAAGTGACATCTTTGAAATATTATCTAATGTAAAGGAACAATAAATTATGAAAAGGTATCTGGTGTGAACACATATTCATGAATATCGACCTCCAATAAGAACGGACCTAACTGCGTTATTTCTACACTGTAACGAATATTTTGCCTACCACATCGGGATCATTATAGGGGGTTGAAAGTTGGGGACAGAAATTATGGGGCTAGAGATAGGGCAAGCAAAATAAACGAAGCTGTTGCGAACGGCACTCAGGGTTTATTTGGAGAGCTAGGGTCGTGGATAAGTAAATCGCAAGGGGGTTGGATTGGGGCAACTACAAAAATTAAACAAAAAGAAGGTACTTTTGAATCTTCTGGACAAATGGGCAAACAAAACAACAAGAAATACATCTAGCTATTTTTACATTTTAAAAGAAATGAAATGGTTTAGGAAAAAAATTAAACATTTAATGTTATCTCACCACAAACAGTTACAAAAATTGACAATACAAAAATACTATTTAGAAGTCACAAAAGTAAATACAAAAATAACAAAGAGAAACACTTACTATGTCCTAGCCGTTTACAAACTCTAGGAGTTGGAGATATTACAAAACTTACTATTGTTACTGGGCTATAATTTGTAGTAGAAATCAATTATTACAAATAAAAAATTATCTTTTCAAACTCTTATGAAAGCAATTATTAATAAAAATGTTTATTCTTATTTTTCCTTTCAAAATTAAACACAAAAGTTAACTGATTGCACTGGAGTTTTACACAAAAATTCTGGGGGTGGAAACTAGACTTCACTGAAATTTCTGGGGGTAGAACTGGGCTTACACTTTCTGCCACACGAACAAAATTCATCTCCAACTGCCAAAAAGCCTAAATGACAACCAGGGACAAACAAAACGAAGATGGAAACAACGATTCTTCCAAACCTCACTTAAACTGCAACTTCACATTGAACTGCTACTATACACTACATTATTTTCCATGAAAAGGGACGAAAACCAAGAAACATTACGAATTTGAAGTAAAATTCGGACTAACACTGTAAGCATCTGCTTTTGACAACGGCCTCAGCGAGAGTGTCCTAATTATTTTTCCGGCAAAACCTTCTCAGCGATCTAAATGAATGTTTATTAGAAACGCAGAATATTAAGCGACTTAGATCAAAGAAAATACCAAAGAATATGCGTCTGTGAAATATAAACAAACTGCAAAATGGTTTATATCAACTCGGCGACGTAAAAGGGATCGAAATATATTTCAGTGTTTTAATACGTACGATAGGAAACATTGAAATTATTCTTTAGTGATTTAATTCATATACGAGGGTATTTCAATATATACCAAGGATATTGTTCTGAAGCTATTTTCTTGTGGCATTGTAAATTAATTACTATTTAACTGGGAATAAGCCACAATTAAAGATAAAAATACGTTTATTGACGTTTCAATTTCCACTTCGGAAATCGTTCTCAAAATACAAACAGTAATTTACTGATGAAATGATGATGAAAAAACCCTGTGAAATAAGAGAAACACTTTTATAGTTTTGTTTAAACGAATAGTACTAAGAATAATTATTAAACTTACCACATAGATACGTGGGTTTCTCACTACTGAACTTAACTACTCAATTAAACTTTGGAATAAGATCAATTTGACGGTTCGCTTCTTTTGAAACCTATTGAAAGACTAATTAGGGAAATATATATATTTTTATTAGGTACTTGGGGGAAAAGTGGTTATTTTCATAGGAAGTTTTACGTTATTTTAACATAATCGCACCCATAAGAATTTAATGACATGGGAACTGAAGTACTGCATACTTCGACGTAATAAAAACAGTCAACAAATTTTTAAAAGCTAGAAAACTAAAAAGCTACATTTGTAAGAGTTTATTTTACAGTAATCACTATTGTGGTTATATAAATATTTATGTTTAAATGTTGATTTGTAGGCCGAAGACGAGAAGTGCCACTTTAATCCCAAGAAGATTGGAGCCACTGACAAAGGTTACGTAGATATTGAATCTGGAAACGAAGATGCCCTCAAGGCTGCTGTCGCCACCATTGGACCCGTATCCGTAGCCATTGATGCTAGCCACGAGACCTTCCAACTCTACAATCAGGGTAAGTATTTTTTAAAAATTCATGTTTTTTATCTGCATATAATATTGACTTTTTTCTCTCACTGTCGGTGTGTTTTATAGTTTATACTTATTATTATTTTTTAGAATTATTTCTCTTTCGTTTGTCTCTACTCTCCACTCTCCACCATCCTCTTCCTTCCTCCACTATCCTGTTTCTCCCCTCTCTTCCCCGTTATATCCCACTCTGTGCTCATTCTCTCCCTCTTTATCCCTTTCCCTTTCCGCCCTCTTCCTCCCATCCTTACTCTCTGCCCTCCTGCTCTTCTCTTCCACTCTCCTTTACACCTTTACCCCCTTCTTTTGTTCTTTTACCCATTTTTCTTTCCTTAATATTTTTATCACCCTTCTTCCGCCCCCTTACCACCTCGCTTTTATATTATATGCCCTCCATTTAACATTTAACCTCTTTCATTTTTCTGATTCATTATTTTGATTCTTTCCTTTCCTTGCATTTTTGTCTTTCGATTGATTGCTTGCTCTCTCTCTCTCTCTCTCTCTCTCTCTCTCTCTCTCTCTCTCTCTCTCTTTTATGCTAATTTTATGTTCCTTTACTCTTTAATTTGTTTTTGTTTCTAATACATCACTTCATGATATTTTCGACTTCTAGCTCTTTGTTATATCAGATCCCTCTTATTCCTTCATATATATTTCCCACTAACTGTCCTTCACTTTTTATTCCCTCTCCTCTCTACTCCGTTCTCCTTTCCTCTCTATTTTCTATCCACTCCATCCGATCATCCACTCGTTTCAGTAAACAAAAATAATTGTTCTGAAGCTATTTTCTTGTGGCATTGTAAATTAATTACCATTAAACTGGGAATAAGCCACAATTAAAGATAAAAATACGTTTATTGACGTTTCAATTTCCACTTCGGAAATCGTTCTCAAAATACAAACAGTAAATTAAACAAATTTTGTTTTTTGTTACATAGTGAAAAATTCTTCTAATAATTTAATTTTATCTGACTCATTTATATTGACAATTCAGACATACATTATGCATTTTAAAGTAGACGACTTTAAAATGATATTGCCAATATTGTTGAGAAGCGCTCCTGGGACGACTTTACTTATAAGATAGTTCATTCGATTACATGAAATCAACTTTAACTTGAGAATATCCGTCAGAAAAAAATCATAGCATGTAATTCGTCTTTAAAAAGACAAACACATGACATGATGACAGTAAAATTCGACATTGTAAGTATTTGTTCGTGAATTTAGTTTAGCTTCAACAAACATCAAAGTTCTGATTTTATATGTTACGTTATTTAAAAAACATAAATGATGTATCCTCTATATGTTACTGACTTACTAATACTGGTATTTTCTTATTAATAACTTCCTCTTTCAATATTGGTAACCAGATCCTACTACATTCTGCCGAGGAATTTGCGACACAATTTGCCTCATTTAGCATAATTAGAGCCGCTTCTTTGATTTTTCTTTTTTTACCATCCGTTTCTTTTAGGACTACATTTGAATTATTCCATTGAACCCTGTGTTCATTATCCCATGCGTGTTAACAGATTTGAGATCTATCAAATTCTCTATTTTTAATATAAGATTGATGTTCACTTATTCTAATATTTAATGGCCTTGATGATTCACCTAAATAAAACTGATCACATTCACAAGGTATTTTATAAATGCAATTCTTTGTCCTTTCTTGTTCATTGTTAGGTTTGGTTTTGGACAAAATAGATCTCAACGTGTTTGTTGTTTTGAATGTTGTTGAAATGTTGAATTTATTTCCTATCCTTTTAAGTTTTTCTGATAGTCCTTTTATGTACGGTATTGTTATTTTGCTCATATTATTCCTTGTGTATGCTGTAGGATCTCGTTCTAAGTTGTTCTGTTCTATTCGATCGATTGTTGAAAATTCCTTATTTATAAACGATAAAGGATAATCATTTTTTAATAAAACAGATGTTAACAAATGTTTCTCCTCCAAGAACGAATTTTCGTTAGAACAAGTAATTTTGGCTCTATCGTATAAGGATTTAATTATTCCTTTTTTTACATTAATATTGTGATTTGATTTGAAATTTAAATATCTATTGGTGTGTGTTGGTTTTCTATACACCTGAGTCTCATATCCAGTATCGTTCTTAGAGAATAAAACATCCAGGAAAGGTAGCGTGTTATTATATTCCTTTTCCATGGTAAATGTTATTGTCTCTTCTTTATCGTTTATATCATTTAGGAATGTGTCCAACAACTCTGATCCATGAGGCCATATTGAGAATACATCATCTACATACCTCCACCATACTGTGGGTTTGAAATTTTGTTTAGAAATGATATTTGTTTCAAAATCTTCCATAAATATATCGGCTAAGAATGGAGATAAACTAGAGCCCATTGCTAGACCAAAATTTTGTTTATAGAATTCATTATTTAGTTGAAAATGAAAATATGTATTATCAGTACATAATGTTAATAACTCCATTATAGCCGATATGTTTAGTCTTATTCTAGTTGCCAATGAATCATCACTCTCTAATTTTGTCTTGACTATACTTAAAGTCTTATTTAATGGCACATTCGTAAATAAACTATTTATGTCAAAACTTACCAAAGTATGATTTGAATTAAATTCAATATTTGATAATTTATTTAAAAAATGTTGTGTATTTTTTATGAATGTGTCATTTTTATTTGTAAATGGTTTTAAAATATTTAATAAAAATTTTGATAGTTCACTACAAGGAGAATTCATGGTACTATAAATGGGTCTAAATGGTATATTCGTTTTATGAATTTTCGGTACTCCATAAAAATGAGGAGTCTTACTGTAATGAGGTATAATTAATCCTCTCTGATAACTTGTTAAAACATCTTTAAACTTGAATAAACGTATTTTTATCTTTAATTGTGGCTTATTCCCAGTTTAATAGTAATTAACAAAAATAATGGTAAACAATATAAGTAAAAACAAGTTTGGTCAAAAAGTTGATTTTTGACCAATTAGGAAAGATAATAAAACGATGTACTGTAAATATTTTGTTATTAATAATAGAAAAACATCGAAAAACAATTCGTTTTTATATTTTCTCTGTTAAAGCAATTTCTTTTCGTGTTCTAAATCTTTTGTTGTTATTATAGGTGTATATTATGAACCTGAATGCAGCTCAGACGAATTAGATCACGGTGTCCTCGTTGTCGGTTATGGTACTGAAAACGACCAAGACTATTGGCTCGTCAAGAATTCCTGGGGTCCATCTTGGGGACTGGACGGTTACATCAAAATGGCCAGAAACAGGAACAACTCCTGTGGTATTGCAACTCAAGCCAGCTATCCTTTAGTTTAAGTTTATATATTAATGTAATGCTCAGTTTAAACAGAAAACCAAAAAGTAGAGAAATAAAATCAACAAAATAAATTTTTAGTGATGTAATTAAAATTGTGAAAGTCTCGAGTCGTGTTTGGATTTTTTTCGAAATTAGATCTGAATGTAACTGTATTTTTAGGTTAGATTAGGTTAAGTATGTTTTTTAAATGGGTGATATTACAACTTAAAATAATAAATAAATAAAAGAACAAAGTGGGTGTGCCATTTTATTTTATTTTACGGCTTTTTCCAATTTATTAGCTGTATATTGGAGTCTGTACATTTTAGAAAAAAATTTCAGTTCGATATGTGTGGTTTTTTTCTTCGAGAACCTTTAAATTTGGTAGAAGAAAGTCTTTAATCACTGTAGATGCAAAGGTTGGTCCTAAAAACCCTAAAAAAATGAAACATTGCTGAGATTCATTGCAAATATATGAAAGTTACGTATGTTATATCTGATTTATGTTAATAGAACTGTTATCCAGTATTTCTGTAGAAGATACAATGGATATCGGATGAAACCCTTAAAATAATTGAGAATAAAAGAAATCTTTGTTAAAGTAATGTACATAGTGAAATGCTAAAAGCTAGTTTAAGAGACCCCAGCAAAGAAATAAAACGAAGATGGAAGACTGATAAACAACAATACTATCACAATGTATGTAAAGAAATTGAGAGCCACGATCAAAACAATCAGCCAATATAATATTATTCGTAACTTCTTAACCTTTTATAGTTTGACCGTGTATAATTGAAACATTGTGAAACATATCGAGTAATGTTTTAATAGAGTCCATTCAACCTGCAAACTTAATAAATCGCCATTTGAAACTTCCTAAGTGTTGCAATAACAGTCTAGATTGAATTGTATTGTAAGCTCATGGTTGAAAGTTTGTTAACATGATAGAAGCATTAACCTCTGTGCTGAGATATACATTATTTGTGTTTACTTCACACTTCAACTATTTATTTACCATCGTCGATCGAGAAGAATCAGACAAAGGGGCATTAGAAAATAATTCGATTCTGATATTTACATAGAAATGTCCACAAGAGATCTATTTAGAAAAATACGCCTACATAACAAGAGACTTAAGTCGGAACTTGACCGATAAAGACTACAGAGGAGAGAACCAACAGAGAAAACACCTAAAGAAATTGTAGAAGAACCTAATACACTCGAGAATGGAATAAGACTGACGATCAGTTAACTTAAGTATATAACAACACCACGTCCAGATATGATAACAGCAGAAATGCTTAAATCTACAGAAGAAACCGGAATAAATTTGCTTTACTTCCTCTGTAACAAGATATGGCATTCCAAACAATGGCCTGAGGGCTGGACAAAATCTACAGTAACAACAATACATAAAAAAGACAGTTTCCATAAATGCGACAACTATACAACCATCTCCCTTATCTCACATGCTAGCAAAATAAGGCTACGCATAATCAATGAGAGATTCAAAACTTTCCTACAAAGAGAAAGACCCCAAAAGCAAACTGTTTTTACCAAAGGTAGAGGTACTCAAAAACACCTTCTGAACATAAGACAAATAATAGAAAAGTCTAACGAATTCAATAGAACATCTCTGGGAATTATTCTGCCAAGGTCTATATAAAAACGACCAATACATAAAAATATTAACGGGGAGTCTGATGAAATAGAAAAGAAAAACCTGATATACTTGAAAGCGAAGTAAGACTGATGATCAATAGACTTTAATTCAACAGTCTAGTATGATAATACCAAATTACTATTCTAAAAATAAAGCATTTCAGATAATGGCCCCCCTGACTGGATACAATTACAATATACAAAAAAAAACTGACAATTACGGAACTGTTTTTCTGTTATCTCACATGCCAGCAAGATAATACTAGAAATCATTTATGATAGGCTGATATCGTTTCTACAAAAAACTACCAGAACAGACCGGTTTTGTCAAAATCTTAGTATAATTAAACAGAAAAAAAAACGGGAGTTGAATATCTCCTATTCCTGCTTTATACGCATTCGACATATAAATGGCATAATTTATGGCCTATATGAACCACCTCACTTCCTTTATAATTAAGTTATACAAACATACCACTAGCATAGACGTATATATTAACATATAATATGTTAATATAATCGTATAAACGTTATCAAAAGATATACTAGCAAATCTTATAAATCTATAGGTTTGTTCCTACAGAAGTTTCAAACTGTCGCCGACTGTCAGACGCATGCGCAATAATAATTTCGCCGTTCCAACAAGATTTTCTCTGATACCTTGTCAACAAAGTACACTGTTCCATGAAATATAAAACCAGTTTGAAATTAGTTCCTGACAGTTTGAAAAGTTTCCGAACTTTTTGCAAACTGGTAATCACAGACATGCGCAATTAGTCGAATTTTGATTTACTCACACCTACACTGTTTATTTTTAATTTTAAATAGGTACCTTTGTTTTGGTAATTTTGTTGTTTTAAGTACATACATAATATTGTATTTTAGTGTTTTATACTTTTGATATTATAATTTATAAAACAATGAGTGACAGTGAATATTCGTCATTATCCTCTATGAGCGACTCCAGTGATGACTTGGAAGAAATTGTATTGGAAGATAGAATTCGCCCTAAAAATAGAAACTATTTTGAAACAACTGTTTCCCAATACAATGAAACAGAGTTTAAGGAGCATTTTCGAATAAGTCGGCATGTTACTGAGTCCATAGCTGAACAGTTTCAAAATAGTGACTACTATAAAATACATGCAGGACCATATGGTAAATTGTCAGCAATGCAACAAGTTTTAATTTTTTTATGGTATATAGGCCATCAAACGGCTAGTTTTAGAGATGTTGCAGACCGCTTCAACATTACAATAAGTTCTTTGTCTAGAGTGATACGAAAAGTGACTTACTTTTTGAGCTACTGCTCAAGTCATATAATAAAATGGCCAACCGATGAAGAAAAAGTTAAAATTGAGAATGTCTTTCGTACGAATGGTTTCTTAGGTGTAATTGGGATAATTGATGGTACACATATCAAGATTGACAAACCAAAGGATGATCCAGATTCTTACATAAATAGAAAAGGATTTTATTCGATTCAGGTAATTTTCTTTACTGTACAGTAATAAAATGTATTTATTCTATGTTATGTTTTAGTTACAATTGGTATGTGACCATGAATTACAAATCAGAGACATATTTATTGGTTACCCGGGCTCTGTACATGATAGTCGAGTATTCCGCAGTTCTCCATTGTCTCAGACACTACAAGAAAAATGTGGAAATTATTATATATTAGGAGACAGTGGATATCCTGTATTGCCCAATTTATTAACACCCTTTAGAGACCGGGGGCAGTTAAGTAGGGCCCAAATAAATTATAATTCAAAACTGTGTGCTAACCGGTACTTAGTAGAGCATTGCATAGGAGTCCTCAAACAAAAATTTAGGCAGTTATACCATCTTAAATTACGCTCTATAGCTGATTGTGTACATTTAATAAGAGCAAGTTGTGTTTTGCATAATATTTCATTAAATGATGAATTTTTATATGAAAACAATCCTGCAGGCAATAATGAAGCAGCACCTGATTTACAGTTGGACAATAATGATTCTGATGATGAACCTGATGACAGAAATGGTGCTGCAGTTCGAAATCAAATTTTAAATTTGTTAGAACAATAAAAATTTTAAAATACTTTATTTTTTAATTATTATGATTTTTACAGTTAAAGTAACAAAATATTTATTCAGAAAAACAATACTATACATATAAATTAATCTTATGGATTTTCCCTAAGTTTGTTTTGCTTTTCAAGTAGTTGGTTCTGCTTCTCAAGTAATTGGTTTTGCTTCTCAAGTAATAGATTTCGCCTTTTTATCTCTTCTAGTTTTTCTCTATGAACCACTAGCTTATCCCTTTCAATACTGAGCCTTTCCTTATAATATTCTGCTCTCTCTATTCTCATATTTTCCAATATTCTATTTCTATTTAGAATTGGATGCTTTGTATTGGTATTAGGTGCAGATGTAGCGGTGTGGGTAACTGGAACTGGGCTGTCAGTATTCTCTACTTCTTGAGTTTCAGTCTCCTTTAGAACTACATCTGAAGTCAACGACACATTTTCAATAACTTTTGTAGCAGATAGAAGTATCTCGGGATGAATATTTCGTTTTTTTTTTGAATATACTGTTCATTTCATCTTTGAATTCAAAAAATTTTCGTCCTCTACCTGTTTTATTCTGATTATCTACGAACTTTTTGTATCCCCTTTCCAATACACGCCATTTATTTTCACAATGCGAGGGGGACACATTTATATGTAAATTTTTATTTATTTCCTTGGCTATAATCTCCCATAATTTTTTTAAATTTCTTATTTGGAGAGTTCCAACCTTAGGTTTATATTTCTTATATAAATCTATTAATACTTTAGACTGATTGGTGGTCCAGACCACATAGTCTACAGTTTTAACACTACTATCTTCAACATGGTTTTCATGGTAAATAATAATTTCTTCCATATCTAAAACAAATTAGTATTTATTATAGGTAACTGCATGATAATAATAATTATAAAGATTTACCTTCCTCATTGTTTTCCATTTTAAAGAAGAAACAATTTACTTTGTTACAGCGAATAAAATAACACAAAATTTGTTTATTTAATATAGGCAACTTGCCAGCTCGATAGGCTGGATAGTTCCAACAAAAATCACAAACTAGTTCGCGGCTGGTTAAATTCGCACATGCGTATTGTGCAGCAGTCAGAAACTGCCCCTGAACTAGTTTCTGATTCTTTGTAGGAACAAACCTTTATAAATTTCAACGTCAGTTTTACCGGCAACCAGTTCTACAGCTATATTTTGAAAATGTTTACTTTCACTTTGACGTTTCCATCGAATTTAAATCGATGGATTTCATAATATTGAAAAAAGAAGATGAGTAATTTTATGTCACAGTATCTTCCACACCTAACAGTGTAAGTCGATTAGGACAGGTGTAGACAGTGAGTTGTATGAGCCCAGCCGTTGATAATGCCGACGTCGCTACTAGTCACGTTAGGTGGAAGTATGACGTGAATGACATAGCAAGAGGCATATGACGTTGATGTAAGTGTTGTTGCCATGGTTTCACTATTTTTGAATAGTTATATAATGATTGTACCATAATGTTTTCCAAAAAAAAAACAACGACTGTAGCGAATTCTATTAAAACAACTTAAATTTACCATATCTTATTTCTCAAGAATTTTGAGTATTCACCGAAAAAAAATGTGTTAGTTAGTGCTAGTGGCATTAGTGGCAACATTGTAGCAAGTTGCAAATGGCATCATAAAAATATCGTATGTATACCAAATTTTAGAAATAGGCGATAAAAACAGTATACATTATTTTTTATATATCTAATAAACAATAAACATTTTGCTAAAAGAGAAGGTAAAATACCAAAATGGAATGGTATGGTATTCCAAATCGAAAAAATCAAAATAATATTTTTTGTTAATGGATTAAAGTTTCTCAAAGTTGGACAAAGGGCTAAACATTCTCAGGATTAAGAGTTTATTTTTACAAACACCAAGTAAGAACAGCACCTAATTATAACAAACTTTTGTTAGTGGATACAATCTCTGTATACTATTTTATACATACTAATATTTACATACTAATTTGTGATGATCCTGAAGAGCAAGATCCCAGAAATACTAGAGCTTACACTTTATTGTCTACAGATGTTCCTTTAAAGAAGAGTATTTTAGAAGGTAGGATGGAACTATGGATAGAAGATATTGTCAATAGAAAGATCTCCAACGTGCTGGGAAGATTAAATGAAGATCAGTGAAAAAATTTCTAAAAAACTAACCATATTTAGAGTGTCCCCACCCACACCCTCACAAGGGCATAAGGAATGAGAAAGAGCAGGATATTTGTTGTTTGTTGCTAATATTATACCAAAGAAAATTATACAAATAAACAAGTATTAGGATATCTGTGTTTTATTTTGTTGTTTTCGGGACCTTGGTTTGTTAATGTAATGGAAAACAGATATAGTCATGAAATAATCAATAAAACTTTCCTGTACCATAATATATATAGGTACTCTCTCTGTTTGATATTATGTTATATCGTTGATTGAATAATCCAAATTCAATCAAGGGTTATATATTTATGTATAAAAATGCGTAAGTGTATACTATTTTTGGACAATAGCTTTTGGCATATAATTTTAGTAATTAGTAATAATTAGTTTTTATTTCTAATTTTATTACTATATTTTTCATTAAAAGTAAACTTTTTGAGTTTTGCCGCCTAAAAGTCAGAGCATATTTTTTGAATTTGTCCCATAAAATTCAGAACCTACGTTTTAAATTTGCCACCAAATGAAATTAGTTTTGGCCCGTCCGCATGTGGCGTTAGAAACTCTCTTAAATCCTTTGTATGGGACTTACCTTACTAGAGGGCTATGTGCTCTGCTTATTCTGTTTTAGGTTAGGTTTTCTTTGTCAAAATGTCGAAAGCCTATGATTTAGGTCCTTCTGAAATTAAAGTTTTAGAAGCAAAAGCTCAAAGGAGGGCAGATTTGCGACAACAATTCTTAAAACTAAAATCAAATCCTTTTATCCATGCATCCGGAGAGGGTGGCACAGTGGTAAGCTTATTTTTTGGTTAGAAATACAGATGTTATGTCATCATAGGTGTCAAGAATAACATTGGGTATTTAGTGTATTTGTTGAAACCTAGCTTCTGTTTTTTTGTATTAAATAGAAACATTTGTATAGTATAGTGTACAGTCCTTATAAATATCAATTATAAGCACTAGACACTCAATGCTAACTTAATTCTGTACAGATAATTGAGAATTTAAAGCTTTTTTACAAAATGAAAATTTGCACCATTATTTTAGATATAATTTCTGCTATATAATATGAGTTCTTATTTAATACCTACTTTGATTGGTATTTATATTTTAGTTTGATCCGGCCATGCTAAGGTATCAAGCTCTGCAGGTCAGTGGTGTGAATCACTTTAAAGCAAACAGAAAAACTGGTTTCTATGGTTTAGTCGGTTTTTGCTTACCCTTAGCAGGATATTTCTACCTTATGAATAGCACCAAGTTGAATCAAGAAGCAAAACTAAGAAGAGGTGAAGTAGCATACAAGGATCGTAACTTCAAATTTATTTAAACTGTGCATATTTTTTTAACCTATTAGGGGAACTAAAAACATTGTAGTAATTTTTAAGTGTAAATATAAACTGTAAATCAATAATGTGTTTTATTAGTTGTCAAATTTGTACTCTAGTGAAAAAAGAAAGTACATAATTGTAAAATATGTTATTCTTACCGTGAAGAAAACCTTCATATCTCTACAAAGTCAAGTTTAATAAACTGAAGAACCTATACACAATAGAAGCTAAATATTGTACACTCATCACAGTTATATTTAGCAATACTTTGAGTATGCAAATGCAAAATGTTCACTCCATCTTAATTGTTCAACATCTGACACAATTGCCTTTTAGCTCCAATGATTTCTCTTATTTGATCGTTTTTAACCCTGTCTTGTCATGAGAATATGCTTGATTTCCACCATACATCCTGTCAATCCTCCCCAAGAATAGTGGTATTTACCAATCTATTCCTGAGCATAGATCCTATTCAATTTAAACATATATCCTTGACTTTTTTCTGTTTTAGGCATTGGTTATTGATGTTATTGAAGTGTTTTGAAAAGCCCCTCTATTTTCAAAAAAGGTTCCCAGCACCACATCTTTATTTTCAATTGTGTTCTCTACTTTTTTGACCAGTTCTGTGGAGTACTGTCTTGTTTGCATTCTCTAATTTATAGGTATGTTGTTCTTGATGTATTGGAGGGTGTATCAATGTTTCATCCCTAATATACCCATCGAGCAGTTTCTCTAATGTGTTCTGTAAGAATGACATTATTGGTCTTAGAGACTTTTCCTGTCCTCCTGACCCGGTTTAAGGATGAAAGTTACTCTAATCTTTCTCCATGCTTTAGGTATGTACTCAAAGGCTACACTACTTGTTAGTACATTCAGTACCTACATTGCATATTCTGCTGTACAAAAGTTCCGGTTCCTTTCATAATACCACATGCTACTTTTTCACTTTTCAATCTTTTTGACTGTCTGTCAGTTAGTTCTTGAGGACCTCTCCAGAGCCTCGTTGCCTACTGTTTCCCAGTCAATTGGTGATTCAACTATGTGTGATCCACGGAAGTGTACTCTGAAGAGTTCTTCAACTTATGAGTGAGTCAATTGGTTGTTTTTCTCCTTTGAAAGCACCTTTTGATGTCTAGCACAAGCATGAGTGCCTTCAATTTCCTAACAGTGCTTCCTCCATGTGTCCCTCTTGGCTTCTCTTATAGCTGTATAGTATTCCGTCCGTGTGGTTTTATACTATCCCCACTCCCTGGTTACTTTGGCTCTGTTGAATAGCTTTCTTATCCTTTTCCTCAACACAGACAGTTCTTTATTCTACCAACCACCAAGAGAGACTATTATTATTATTAAAAATAGATAGAATATTGAAAAACTCACACATTAAAAAAACCATATGGTATAAAAGAATGAAACCAATGCAAGGCAGCTAAGGAAAATTGAAGAAACTAGCTAAGATTTAGACGAAAGAGATAGAGAAAATGAAGATAGAAATAAATGAAGAGAAGAGCATGCTATTAGTAATAAATAATACAAATAAAAGATAGAAAAACAATGAAAATCAAACATTGCAGATAGTAGACATTACCATGAGATTAGATAAAGATAAAAAGACGAAGACTTTTTTAATAGTGTAGAAAAGTCAAGCTAAAACAGCTGAGCAGATGATTTGTATAAAAAACGATTCGATATCAAAGATTAAACAAATATTCTATACTAATGACCCAATGGAGAACACTTGACTGTGCTGTGGGTTTCCTTTGACTGTGGACTTATTTCATTAGCCGAACTGAAATTACTCTTATAATATATCTTACAGGTACTCATTATATTTTGAATGTGTATAACCTATTTGATAATACTGATTTACAAATGTAATTCACACATATAATATACAAATAGGGGAGACTGGAGCTGGTTGACGCATTTTTTATATTTTTGTATCTATGTAGATGCTAAAATAAAAGATTTAGAACTACTTTTTGCTCAATATATGGAAATTTAATATTTTGCGCAAGAAATTTTTAAAAAATAAACATCTTACAGACTGTACTTAATGTATAATTTAAAAAAGAAAATGTATGTTGACGCAACACATGGGGTTGGTTAACGACCATATTATAAAGTAACAAAAACAACAAAATAATGAACAAAACCTTATTATCTCGGAACATTGGTGTATTTAAAGATCTAGAATCTAAATTTAACTTAAATAACAAATTAGGTATAAAACTAACTGCAAAGTGTAGGTAACCAAATTTTGAATAAAATAAAAGTTATAAATTATTATTTTATTTATTAAAAAAGATTTAAATAAAAACTACATGACCAAATACATATTTTGTAAGCATACTTAATTTCAGATACTTAATCACTTTCACAATTTATGCAAAACAAAATTCCAGCACCATCAGCCAAGCTTCGTGTGCCCCCTTTTTGCAACTACTACATTGTATCCATTTTTTTGATAAAGCGCTATTTTGATACGTGTCTAAACAAAAGAGAAAGAACCATTCCTTACCCTTTGAGTCGATGCCTTTAACAACTTTCTTCTTTTTTCGTTTTTTTTATTCTGCTTTATTAGGTATCTGGGCAAATGTTTCCCATACAAGTTTTATCATTATTTTGCACTTCTTCGAGAGTGTTTTTTGTTGGGGTGTAGGTAAAAATTGCTGTCTCTCGCTTCTTTCTTTTCTGTTTAGCATCCTGATTTCTAGCGGCTGCTTTTGGTAGTGGTTTCAAAAGGAACGGACTCAGCGAAGGAGAGTTCTAATTTTGATTTTGGATTGATTTTAAGTGACCCTTCATCAGGTTTGCTCAAAGATCTTTCAATACTTTTGTAAGCCTTAAGCGCCATCAAACATCTGGTTGCAGCTGTTTGTTGGATTTATTTGACAGTTTTGTAGGATTTTCAAAGTTTAAAGGATCTCTATAAAAATTGTCGGAATGGTTTGAACCTGTAAAATTCTAAATAGTTTCATGTTCTTTTACAGGCCGCAAATGTGGATCTGTATTTGACTGGTCTGTAATAAAATTATTTTCATTTTTTTTTTCGGAGCAGGACGGTCAGTAGCATATGATGGTAAAAATTCGTGATCACTAAAGATATACTTATAAATGGAGATATTTCATACACCTGACATTCCCGACATAATATTTTTTGGTGTTGCTCCAAGTGGCAAAGCCTCTCGATCAATCGCCGGAATATAGTAGGGGAACCTGGCCCAAAATGACATACTAGGGTAAAATGACACATCCGGTGTATCTCTAACTTGGCAACATGGCTATGCGCTAAGAAGTTTTATACAAGAGCATCACGTGATGCATAATTCATGTTCCAACGGGCGTCGCGATCAGTTCAGTCGTTTACTTGTTAAAAGGTGCTTTGTGCTTTATTGAGTACCAAAATATTTTGTAGGCGACGTATACTTCACTATAAAACGTTTAAAACTTTAAAATTTTATATCTCTGTTAGTTTCAGGTATGTATTGTTATTCATATTAACAGAAACATCATGTTTGGAAGCTTTGTTTGTTTAAACAAAAAATTTATTGTAAAAAACGTGTTCTTGTTCACACTTGGGTAAAACGACATATTAAATACTCGGGTAAAATGGCATAGTATGTCATTTTGCCCATATAAATTTTAATAATAATATGGTAGGTAGAATATTAATGTATGGTATTTTTCTTTTTTAGTATGGTGGGACACTACGAAAGGAAAAGTACACGCCAGTCTTGGGATCCAGTACAAATGCAAAGAGCCATCCAGGCAGTCCAGTGTGGAGATATGGGCTGGTTAAAAGCATCGATAACTTTTAATGTGCCCCAAGCTACTTTAAGAAGACGAGCATCAGACAATAATAAACGGGTATCAGGTACTAATAAAGGTCTTGGCCGGTACGAAACTACGTTCTCTGTAGAATTAGAAAGAGACCTCGTAACACACATAAAACTCCTAGAATCAAGTTTGTTTGGATTATCTTGTGATGACGTTCGTTCTTTAGCCTACCACTTAGCAGATCGAAATGGAATAGTACACCAATTTAACACAACCACTAAGATGGCTGGTTGGGATTGGTTACGAGGGTTTCGGTCTAGACACCCCGATATATCCCTTAGAAAACCCGAGTCCACGTCTGCAGCAAGAGCGCAATCATTCAACAGGCCGCAAATTGCCAATTTTTTAAAACTTTTAGAGAATACTATTACAAATAACAAAATTAATCCTACACGCATATGGAATGTTGATGAATCAGGCCTATCCACGGTTCAAAAACCCGGCAAAATATTTGCAACCAAGGGTCGGAAGCAAGTGAGCCTAATTACAAGTGCGGAAAGAGGGCAGCACATAACGATGGTTGCTTGCATTAGCTCAGTGGGGAATTATGTTCCACCAACACTTATATTCCCCAGGAAAAAGTGGAAAAAAGAATTAATAGATGAAGCGCCTTTAGGAACTTTAGGAATAGCACAGGAAACAGGATGGATGACAGGCGAAGTGTTTCTAACATGGATAAAACATTTTGAAGAATATTCCAATCCTTCTATAAAAGACAAGGTTATGCTGTTGCTTGATGGGCATGCGAGCCATAAAAACATTAATGTTTTAACTTTTGCCAAAGAACATGGAATAGTGATATTGTGTTTTCCGCCGCACTGTACCCATCGGCTTCAGCCGTTAGATGTATGTTTCTTTGGTCCATTAAAGAGCTACTATGATCAAGAAGTTACCAAGTGGATGAAGTGTCATTCAGGCAGAACAGTTTCGCAATACCAAGTTGGACGATTATTTGCTACAGCGTATGGAAAAGCAGCTACACACCAAAATGCCGTTAGTGGATTTTTAAAGACTGGAATTTGGCCCCTTAATCCCGACATATTCCCTGATTATTTATTTAATCCTTCCAAAATAACAGATATTCAAGAAGAAGTTGCAATTCAACCCCTAACAGAGTCAAAAGAAGAGAATGATAATGTTTTGCGACATCAAGATTTTCCAGATCAAGGAAACAAACCGGTTTCTACACCTAGACCAAACTCACTTGAAAGTTGTTTTTCAATTAATCCTGGTATTCGTCCACTTGACATTTCACCTCTTCCATCGTGTTCAGGTGTCCAGTCACGCTCCAAAAAAAAGAAAATCAGAAGGAACAAACGTTCTAACGGCTACCCCAAATATGAAAGAACAAAAAGCCAAAGAACTCGAGAAGCGACCTACAGAAAAACGTCAAGCTGCAAAGCGAGCAATTAAGAATCTGACTTTAATGACACAAGATCGCGAGGAGGAAACAAAGACCATTGTGTCAGATGATGACGAAGATGAAAATAATCCTCCATGTTTATATTGTAACAGTTTGTACTCCCATTCAAGGTTCAAAGAATTCTGGATTAGGTGCCAAAAATGCTCAAAATGGGCACACTGTGATTGTGCTGGTATCTCAAAATCGTGCAAAAAATTTATTTGTTAACTTTGCTAATTTAGTTTATATGACATTTTATCCATGCGAGTGTGTCGTTTTAGTCGAATACACTTGGATAAAATGACATAGCAACGTTTATTTTGTTTCCTTTTTTTAATTAAAAAATATTGTGTTGTTAGAGTTTTAATAGATGGCAGAAGAAGCATCGGAAGAAGACGAATTTCATGGCTGAAGAACCTAAGAGAATGGTTTGGATGCAGCTCAAAACAACTATTTAGAGCTACTGCCTCAAAAATTAAGATAGCTATAATGATTGCCAACCTCCGTAGCGGAGATGGCACCTGAAGAAGAAGAAGAGTTTTATGTTCCATGATCTGTTCTACTTCCAAACAATGAACAACATTTATGTTTTTTTTAATTTTTATTAAAAAAATAAAAAAGTTATTGGACGACAAAAAAGTAGTATGTCATTTTAGGCCAGGTTCCCTTATATCGTCATCATATGGCCAGAACTGCTAGTGATCCAAGAGTCTCAGACTGAATTAACGTATTTTTTAAATGGTCTATAGACAGACCTATCGAGAGGTTGGAGCTTATGAGCATAATGCGATGGAAATTATAAAACTGTTATTCATTTACTTTTTAAATAATTTAAAGACGTTATCGAGAAATGCAAATTATGATTGTCCAGTAAGAATAAATTTAGCCTTTCCAAAGAACATCCAACGTCCAGAAAGGTGGCAATAGAGAAAATATTGAAAAGTACCGAGCTATATCTAAAATTTTAGTTTTCGCTTGGAAAGATCCACTTGGAAAAATAAAAAAAATGCATTTGAACTTATAAAATAAATATATAGAATCAAATAAAAAAGCTTTGGTGCATTAGAAATTAAAAAAAAGTCATAGTCATAGTCAGGTTATTTCGTTTCTAAGCGTCTTTTTAGGAAAAGACCAATGGCCTATTAAAATATATCATAGTGCATATAAAGCAAATTATTTCGCTGGTTTCAATCTTGTTTAATCGATGCAATTAATAATCTGTGATAAAATTATTTACGGACAGCAAATCGTGATGAATGTTTTACTTAACGTGTTTAGAAAGTAAGTAATTTGTTGTTTGCATTGCTTAGACTCTGGTGTATCTTTTACGGACGTTGGTAAGTGATATCAAAAAATACTTTTTTAATTTTATAGCGGTACTTTTTAAATGTGTGTATAGTTTTGGGTATCTCTAAAAATATCTTTTATTTTTATTTTATTTTATCAATAAACCTAATGTACTGGCAGGTGTAGGCTTAGTTTATTAACGTTAGATACTATTTCTTCTTCTTCTTCAAGTGCCCTCTCCGCTACAAAGTTTGGCAATCATCATTGTTATTCGTATGTTGGAAGCTGTTGCTTTAAATAATTGGTTAGATGTGCACTGGAACCAGTCTCTTAAATTGCGCAGCCAAGATATACGTCGTCTCCCCACGCTTCGTTTGCCCTGAATCTTTCCTTGGATAATTAACTGGAGCAATCGGCACTTTTTCCCTCTCATCACATGACCGAGATATTCCAGCTTTCTTCTCTTGATGGTGATCAACAGCTCCCGTTTTTTGTTCATTCTTAGAAGAACTACACTATTTGTTATTTTGTCTGTTCAAGGTATTTTCAAAATCCTTCGATATATCCACATTTCGAAGGCCGCTAGTTTATCGATATTGCTCTTGTTTAAAGTCCAAGTCTCTACTTTGTACAGCAGTATCGAAAATATGTAGATATAACCAATCTCATTTTCAAGTTTAGGTTAATGTCATGACTTCTCAGAATGTCCTTCATATTAACAAAATCAGCTCGAGCATTTCCAATTTTAGTTTTTATTTCTTCTGTGATGTCAGTGTTGTTATTAACACTTGTTCCCAAGTATTTATATTTGTGCACCCGTTTGATTTCGTTATTGTGAATGTACAGGTTTGCATTCGATCTTTATTTTTTTGAAATAATCATGAATTTCGTCTTCTTGACATTCCTTGACATCTACCTTGTTTAAAATGGCTTGCAGGTCTTCTACTGTCTCCGCCATTAAAACCGTATCATCTGCGTATCTAATATTATTAATTGGTTGGCCGTTAACTTTTATCCCAATCTCTTCTTCCTCCAATACTTTTTTCATAATTTCTTCCCAATAGATTGGTGACAGCACACATCCTTGTCTAACTTCTTTTTTAATTTGAATTTCATTTGTTGTGCTATTTTCGATGCGTGCAACTGCCTTCTGATTATAATACAGAGTAGATATTATTCTTATATCGCGAGTGTCTAACTGTTTAGCTTTCAAGATCTCTAATAGTTGGTCATGTTTGACTTTATCAAACGCCTTGTTGTAATCAATGAAACAAGCAAATACATCTTGATTCACATCCAAACACCTCTGTGTCAAGATGTTAAAGGCAAATAATGCTTCGCGAGTTTCATATCCCTTCCGGAATCCAAACTGAGTTTCTCCGATATCTTTTTCCAATTTTCTGTAAATTCTATTGTGAATTATTTTGGAGAATATTTTTAAGGTATGGCTCATCAGACTGATCGTGCGATGATCACTGCACTGCTTAGAATGTGCCTTCTTGGAAAAACGGACAAATGTTGATCTTAGCAATTCTTCAGGAATTAAGTATACTGTTTTCATAAATCTTGTTAAATAAGTCTACTAACAAATGGATTCAATCTTCGTCTATCAACTTTAGTATATCCACTGGTAGCTCGTCTGGTCCTGGAGCTTTGCTATTCTTCGATGACTTTATTGCTTGCATTACTTCTTCTTTGCTTATTACTGGACCTGTCTCCAGAAAGAATCATATTTGGCTTCCAAGTTTTCAATCTCCTTTTCATTTGTCTTGTAACCATTGTTTTTTAGCATCGCGGATTTTTCTTTTGATCCCTGTGTTAATTTGCTTATACTGTTCTTCACTTTTACCTTTCGATAGTCTTCGAGAATTCATCAATAACAAAATTTCGTCACTCATCCATTCTTTCTGTTTCTTTGGTTTTTTTCTCTTCAGAATATTTTTAGCGGGCTCCAGCACGTTCTTTTTAATAATGGCCCAGTGTTTATTAATGTCTAGTTCTGGTATCTTTACTGTCTTTTTAAATTTTTCAAGATTTGCTTGAATGCTTGTTTCTACCTGATGTTTAATTGTTTCATCCTTTAAGCGATTGATATCTATTACTTGTTTGGGCTTAGGTGTTTGTACTCTTTTAAGTTTTATTCGGAATTGTGCCACTACTTGATTGTGGTCTGACCCTATATCTGCTCCTGGATACGTTTTCACAGATTCGATTGTGTTTTTACATTTGTTGTTTATGATTATATAATCTATTTGATTTCGTATAATATGGTCTTTAGTGTCCCCAGGAGATTTCCACGTGTATACTCGTCTTCTAGGTAGTTGATAAAATATGTTTTTAATTATAAAATTATTTTCCTGGCAAAATTGCAAAATTGAACAGCCGATCACCTCTTTCATTTCTTTGGCCGAGACCATATTTTCCAACCCATTTGCCACATTCTCCTTTCCCAATTTTCGCATTCCAATCTCCCATTATTATTGTAATGTCTCTAGACTTAACAACTTTCAGTGTTTGTTCAATGGTTTAATAAAATTCTTCTGTGTCTTCTTCACTACTCTCCACCTAAATATTTGAACTACATTTAGTTTTCCCTGAATGGTTGACAGTTGTCGAAATATAACTCTATCTGACACTGGTACACAGTTTATAATCGACTTACTTATTTTCTTGGTGACCATTATTGCCACTCCATTACTATGATGATTGTCATTTCATCCTGGTACCGTTTGAATATGGTATGAATATGGTATGAATGGTAATGAATAGCTTTACTTCTATTATTGAGATAGCTGAATAGCATATCAGATGCCTGCTTAGACATACCAATATACTTAAACATTGAAATCAACAGAGAATGGTTAAGCGTATCAAAAGCTTTGGAGTAGAAGTATTATTACGCCAATTTTATAAACAGGAAGAAGATTTTTAATTATTCTGGTTATATACAGTTTCCAGTTTGTTTGGTGTTAAATAATAATTTAGTAAATATTCAGTTCTTGTGTAAGGTCTAAATTTCTCTATCGATCAAGACTTTTAGCATTCAAGTTTTAATAGAATGTAACTATTTTCTCACTATTAACTAATTTCTCATCACTGATCAATTATAAAAACACATTGATCAATTTTGAGTATTTTGTGGTGTTACACATTTAATAATTGCTTTCATTAAATTCGCTAGATGATTCCAGCATCCCGGACCCTGACCAGTTGACCTACATTCTCTCTCATCTTCACACCTTCTCCATAATTGTTCTTTATAAATCTTTTCCACCGTGTACGTTCACCCTCGGAAACTTTAGTCTTAGTCCCCAACATCCCTCCCACTCTGCACTCTAAGCGCGTGAGCTTTCGGGAAAATCTGAAAATTCATCTCTCGCCTGTCGTGTCAGTCTGAAGCTGCAGTTTCTCCGCGGCGGATATACACAGCTACCGGAAAATCGGATAACTATTTGGGAAATCCGCGTGTTTACCGATTACCGGTGTGATTGGTTTTTAGCGAGTTGATGGGACTTTTTTGGATTAGCGTGGTGGTGCTGGAAAAGGTGCGTGACGTTTTGACAAGTCAGCTACATTAAAGTAATTTTAATGATATTTATTTATTCATTAACGGATATAAAATCATTTTACAAAATATAAACTTTATATAAAGACTAAACAAACAATAACTAATAGTATACAAATATCAATATTATTTAATGTAATACAGTGCACAAATAACTAAAAACAATATCATCGAGAAAACTTCGAACCTCTTGTTTTAATAAATATTTTGAGGAAATATTTTCTTCCTAAATATTAGCCTTCTAAATTATCGATCCATCTTTTTCTTAGTCTGCTTATACTTCTTCGTTTGTTTGGTGACTTATCTCGTGCTATTCGTACTATTTTATCCTCTGCCATTCTACTGATATGTTCGTTCCACTCCTGTTTCCGTTTTGTCACCCATCCATTTATGTCTTCTATATTGCATGTTCTTATTACGTTTTTACTTCTCTCCCTATCCAACAGACTTTTTCCTTTTATCTTTCAGATACCTGACACCTGATACCTTTGTCAGATTTGAGGTTGTTTCATGTCTGCCAAGATGCTTTCTTGTACCAATTGCTATTTTATTTCGATTCATGGCACGGCGATGAAGTGTGCCTGGGGCACTTGATAATGCCTGCTAGCTTTTAACCAACCCATGCGCTTTTCCGCTACAGCCTGCAACGCTCGCTCCATGTTCTTCTCATTCCATGCCCCTCTATTGGTTTTTCTTTTATAATTAGAAACCATCTGTAAATAAAGTTGCAAATTTTAGGTCATGAAGGCCAAGGTCGGATCTATGGGGGGACGGGAGAGCAATGGGGGTAATTACTACCCCAGACAGGTCCCACCATAATTTAAATGAATAGAAAAAACTCACTATAGGTAAGAGCTTAAAAACATAATAAAAAAACGGGTGTGGAAGTCCAGTGGGACTGCCGGTAGAAGTTATACTTCTATGCATGTATTCGTCGTTACAAATTTATCTGGGAGTCAATCTGTACAATCATTACATATGTAATGCTATAGGTAAGAGAAAGAGCAGAAAGAGAAATAGAATTAGTTATATGGGTATATGGTGCATCGTTTGCTGTATATAAACATTTGACCTGTAATAGGAGTATAGTTAATGAAGTATTGTATCAATAATTTAATGAAAATATATATTTTTATTTTCATATATGTATAAAAGGAGTTAAACGCAAAAAAATTTTTTTACACATACTCTGCAGTAAAATTCATTGTTTATTTTGTTATTAATATAAAAATTACAATACAATAAATACACTGCAACATAATTCAATATAATAATACAATATCAATTAAAATGCAACATTCATAAGTATTTAAACTTCTATATTAATAGTAAGGACCCAAAACACTACTTGAGAATTTTATTTAAAAAGAGTTTTGGGTAAAAGTTGGACACACAGTTTTTTTTACCCTCCCCTAGAAATATTTCATACATCCGTCCTTTAGAGGGCAAGATGACAGCTATATCTCAACTTGCCCGCTAGTGCGTGTGATCATAACATGAAAACATGGTCGGTTAAAATATAACCTAAGAGCACTGGCAATATCCTAAGATAAAGCTTAGGAACACCCTTTTTATCTACAAAATAAATCATGACAAAAAATGCTACGATGGCATAAATATATAACGAAACATATGGTCGTTACATTGGACAAACACGCGCTTCTGAATAGTTCGGCCGATGTGAGCCCGAACTACTTCCGCAGATTTTGGAGCTACGAGTGTCTTCTCCTGCCTGGTCCACGCATACTGTCTATTTTTCCTTGGACAATCAATTTTAGCAGATGGTACTTATCGTGTCTCAATATGTGGCCTAGATATTCTAGCTTTCTTTGTTTAATTGTATTCACGATTTCTTTCTCCTTTCCGATTCTTTGGAGTACCTCTATGTCGGTGACATGTTCGGTTCAGGATATACGAAGAATGCGTTGGTACACCCACATTTCGAATGCTTCTAGTTTTCTCGTGAGCGTCTTCGTCAGCGTCCAGGCCTCCACACCATACAGTAAGATTGGAAAAATGTAGCATTTAACTAGACGTAGTTTTAGGGAAAGAGACAAATCCTTGCTTATGAGGAGCTTTTTCATATTGCTAAATGCTGCTATAGCTTGATTCTCGGCTTAATTTCTATGGCCTGTTCCCATTTTGTATTTACGTTGGTGCCAAGGTACACATAAGATTCGATATGGTCAATTAGTATGTTACTTATCCGTAATTGTCGAGCAGGTTGTTGCTTTTTGCTTATCAGCATCCACTTTGTGTTCTTGAAGTTGAGGCTCAGGCCGTATTCCTCACTAACTGAATAAACTCTTTCCATTACTTGTTGTAATTCGTCTATGGTACTGGCAAGGATCACCGTGTCGTCGGCATATTTTATATTGTTCGTTAACTCGCCGTTTATTTTTATGTCCTCATTTGCATTTTCCATACATTTGTTAAATATTTCCTCGACATAAATATTGAAGAGGAGTGAGGATAATATACACCCCTGACGGACACCTCTTTTGATCTGCACACTTTCAGTGAGCCAATTTTTGCTCTTACTGTCTGACCCCAGTATAGGTTTGCCACAATTCGAATGTCCTTGTCGTCAATACCTGTCTTTCGCAGAATATCTATCAATTGTTCATGATTTACGTTGTCAAATGCTTTTCTAAAATCTACAAAGCACAAATACACGTCCTTATCAACGTCTCTACACCGCTGTATAAGCACCTGGAGAACCAAAATTGCTTCTCTAGTTCCAAGTGCTTTCCGAAAACCAAACTGCGATCTATCAATATTTGACTCACATTTATCATATATTTTTCTATGAATGATCTTAGTAAATGCTAAGTGACATGATTAATCAAGCTTATAAGCTGGTAGTCATCACAGATCTGGGTATTTGGTTTCTTCGGGATTGTAATAAATGTTGACTACAGCCAGTTCTCCGGGATTTTACACTATTATAAATATATGTTGTTAAAAAGTACAACTAGATTATCAAGGAACTGTTTGTCTGATTTACATAGGATCTTTAATATTTCGCAGGGTACATTGTCCGGACCTGCTGACTCCTTCTCCATATAGGTGATCATCAGTCCTGTGAGATGCAAATAATTTTTCTATGTATGATTTCCATGTTTTTAAAATCGTTGATGGCTCCGGGATAAAATTTCCATCGCTATCTTTTATGCTGTTGGGTAACTTATTGAAGTTCCTCTTGTTTGTTATTGATTTTATTTTTTTGTGCATATTGTAAATGTCGTATTTTCGTTCGTATTGTTCTATATCCCTGCATTCGTTGGAAAACCATTTTTCTTTGGCTTCTCGAATTTTCGTTCTTATGATTTTGTGGATCTGCTGATATTTTTCTGCATTTTTATTCTTGAATTTACGTCTTTTATCCATCATATCCATTATGTCATCAGACATCGATTTTTGTGTCTAAAATTGCTATAATATCCATCTTCTATTTCAACATATTTATTTATGATGAATTTTCCATTTCAGCAAGTGATCGTGTTCCAAAAAGTGCTACAATGTGGAACTTAACACCTAAATACATGTCTAGTAAACAAGGAGAAGACTATATTTTATATTCCTATACCTTAATTTTGTCTTTCACCCTAGTTAAAATATTTCTAAACTGTTTTCCTGATTATATTTCTAATCAACTTCATAAAAGTCGATTAATTATGTCAAAGAAAATCTCCAATACGGCCCAGTTTATTGCCGGATAAAGTTAATTAGGGATTGAAAATTTAATATTTCATCAGCATCGGTTCAAGATTGAAAACAAACGAAGGGATTTCAATGTTGCTAACTTAATTAGCAACGAGAGTTATTTAATAATCTGCAGGTTCGGTTAAAGTCTGTTTTTAAAAGCTTTGTACGAAATTTGTTTAGGCTGGGTAGGTAGCAACAATGTGTACAAGGTACACAAAGGCTTAACTATAAAGAGTGTCCCAAAATTGCAAAAAGTGGTGAGTTTGATTCCACTGACGTCGGACCGTATTAGTGAGAATGAAGCACTAATATTAATTTTATTTTAATGTATCCAACAAATGTCTTAAATTCTACTCGTAAGTGGATATTTGCACATGTTATCAAGATTCACTGATAATGGACAAACAATATCGAAAACATTTTTATGTTTTAACTATTGCTTTTAGTTTGGGTTTAGAAATAACGAATGCTAGAGGCGACAGATTGGCTCAATTTTGTCAAGAAGAAAACCTGGCGATTATGAACACGTGGTTTCGATTACCACCCCGTAGACTGTATATCTTGAGATCACCACAGGATAATAAAAAAAATTGCATTAGAAATCAGATCGACTTTATTCTAACCAATCTAAGACTTAGAAATTCCATTGTAAGCGTTAAGACTTTTCCTGGAGCAGATGTTCCCTCAACCCCATAACCTCCTTGTCTCAAAAATGTAACTGAGGATATAAAAAGATAATAAAATCCAAAAGTTTTAAGGTGAATACTTAGTTATTCAAAATAAATGCAATCCGTCCGGAGGCTTCAACTCGTATCAATCAAATGAAAAACACTGAGAATATGAAAATTATGTGAAGCAAAATCAAATATTCTAAAATACTGGATCAATAAATAAGATAGATAAACTCAAGAAATACTGGAAATCATGGAACAAATAAGAAAATATAGTATCAAAAACCCAAATAAGTACAAAAAAAAGCATTAATTATAGTTTATTTTTCAAGATTAATTGAAAAATTACTTTGAATAATTGTAAAAAATAAATGAATTATTTCAGTGTTATAAAGTGTTATGTGTATGTAAACAAAAGTGACCTCTTTTATCACACACTATATTAGAACTGACTGGCCTACATTAAAAAGGGTTTTAAAAAATTCATATTTTTTTTAATTTTTAAAAATTACAAAAGAGAAAAAGAGTTTTTAAAACCGTCTAAGGTATGTTAAATAGATGAATAAAAATATTAATATAAAACTTATAGCTACTTGTTACAAATCCAAATCAGATTCAGAAGATGAACTTTCAGAACCAAGATTTATAATAACTGGCTCGATCATTTTATCAGTAATATTGTCCAGCTTCCACATTTTTTCCTCTTCTTTAATAGTGTGATTTACTGCCTTTTCCCAGTTTTCAGGTTTTACATTATTTACGGCCTCCAAAAACAACTGTTTAACATCATGAATTTTAAAAGTGGTATTTTTTCTTGAAACTTCACTATTTATCTGTGCCCATACCAGTTCAATCGGGTTTAATTCAAAATGATATGGTGGGGATCTAAGTACTGTCATTCCACGATTTTTGGCAATTTCATCAATTTCGTATTTTTAAAATTTTTCTTTATGAAGGGCACACAACGAATAAAGTTCCTTTCTTATAGATCCGGGATGGTACTTAATATTTTTTGAACTCAGCCAATTCTGCAAGTCTTTTTTTAACCACTTGGTTGTGGGCAGTCCTTCTATAAGTCTGGAGTGATAACTTGCATTATCCATTACTATTACACAGTTCTTAGGAAGAAGATCTATCATTTGTTCGAACCATTCTTGAAAGACATCAGCGTTCATGTCTTCATGGTAGTCACCGGTACGAGTTGATTCAAAAGTTAATAAACCACCTTCAACAAAACCGTCTGAACTGAAAATGTGTACTATTATCAGCCTGCGTCCCTTTCCTGATGGTGGGTTTAAACCAGTAGATAAGTTATTTACAAAAGCGGTCCTTTGACTTGTAACAGTTTCATCCTGCCAAAATTTATTTGGTGTATGATCCTCGTTGATCCATGTTTCATCAAGATAAAATATTTTTCTTTTTTGGTTTCTCATTTCCTTTATGGTTCTTAAAAAATGTCTTCTCCATATGACAATATCGCTTCTTTCTAATAAAATAGACTTTCTGGGATTCTTTTTCCAGCGGAAGCCTATTTCTTTTAAAAGTTTCCATAACGTACTTCGACTCATTTCTGGGTAATCCTTATCATCTCGAACTGAGACAAGAACTTTATCCAATGTTGGAAATTCTTGTCTAAAGAAGAATTCATGCACTTTCCGTCGAAGTCCTTCTTTAAAATGATATTCTATTTGAAATTTTGGTTTCCCTGGAGCATTACGTGGCATTTGAAAACTACCACATTTCTCTTCTTTAATAACTCTGTAAATCGTAGATTTCCCAATACCAAGTGTACTGCTAACTAACTCAACGGTCTCATCAACACTTTCACATAAACGTTTGTCTGTAAATGATTTAAAACAATTAAATATTAATGTTTTTTCATTAACTGTTAAAGGACCAATTTTTCGGCGTTTACACGGCACTTTAAAATTTTCCATAACACTAGTATACACAATAAACTGCACCTTGCAACTGAAGTACCTACTTTTAGTGAACTGTTAAGAATTTTGAATACGCCACTTGGACCTTACTACAAAATGGAAAAACCCACTATCACATTTTCTGTGAAACCCTTACTTCGTATAATGCACTCATTTCAGATAAAATAAAACGTTTTATTTTATCTAAAGAATTAAACTTTATTTTGCAAATAGGTAGGTACTTATTAAACTTTTATTGGTTATATATAACCAATAAAATAAACATCTTATATTTCTTGCAAATTCATTAGTACCTGTTAACCTCCATCACTCCGACACTGGCAACCTTATTTAGGGATTAGTAACCCTTACAACTATTGTATTCTATTAAATAAATATACACTAAAATAAATAAAAATAAAATAAATAAATAAATAAATAAATAAAAAAATAAATAAAAATACACTATAATAAGGAATAAAATAAAAGAGGCCAAGGAAAAGTGGATGATGGAAACATGAATCGAAATGGAAGAATTGCAGAAAAAGCATGATCATTATAATTTACATAAAAAAGTGTAAAAACAATAAACCTATTAATAACCCAATTAAAATAAAACAAGTATAGACTAAATATTATATTGAAGATCTTTTCGTAGATACCAGAACGGTACCATCACAAATTGATAACGAGGAAGCTCCAATAATATTAAAATCTGAAGTCCAACATGGTATAAACAACTTAAAATCTGGCAGAACCCCTGGGCTAGATGAAGTTTATGTCTAGCTGATTAAACTTATAGACGAAAACAATTTAAGTGCAATAACTATACTCTTTAATAACATATACAAATCTGGTAAGATACCTACAGAATGGCTGCTATTGACCTTTGTTCCGCTACCAAAAACCAAGAACCCCAAACACGGTAATGACTATAGATTAGATTAATCAGTTTAGTTTCACACTTATAAGAAACATTTTTAAAGATTATACATGCAAGAATATTCAGAAAGTGCAAAGCGGATATGAGTAATAGACAGTTTGGCTTTTGTAATGGTTTCGAAACAGTGGAAGCTCTATAGTTTCATAGCCCTTTCACAAAAATGTCGAGACCAACAAAAAGCTCTTTTCGTTGCGTTAATAGACTATGAGCAAGCTTTCTACAAAGTTAAATATAAAATTCTCATGGAATGTCTTCTACTTTTTGTAGATCTTTCGATCTGTTTAATTCTGAAGCTGCCTCTGGTTAATTTCTTGGGAGGTAGATTGCCAACTATTCCTCCATCTTTTAGGTGGTCTTCCGGGGGGTCTTGAACCGGGCGGATTGTTTTCTAGGGCAATTTTTGGGAGTCTATTCTCGTCCATTCGTCTTACATGGTTGTACCACATCCTCTTGCGCTGCCTTTCCCATCTTACAATATCTTGAATTTTGCACTGCTCTCTAATGTTTGTATTTCTCGCTCTGTCTCTTCTTGTTTTCCCCATTATTGTTCTTAGGGTTTTCATTTCGGCAACCCTTAGCATCTGTTTCGTTTTGTTAGTATCTTCGCGCACTTCTATGCCATATGTCATGATCGGTCGTATGCAAGTCTTATAGATTCTAATTTTACTATCTGTGCGCATATACGGATTTGACCAGACTATCTCCCGCAGACATCCTGACAGTGCAGATGCTTTGTTGATCTGACTCCTCAGGTCCTTTACTGGGTCGTGGGTGCTTGATATATCTATGCCCAGATATCTGAATTGCATCACTTGTTCTATGGGGTTGTCCTCAACCACTAACTTACATCTGAGCGGATCTTTTGCTATTGTCATACATTTAGTTTTGTTCATAGAGATGTTTATAGAGATGTTCATATTTAGTAGTCGGCTTATTTGAAAGAACTGAAAGAGCTGCCTTTGGAGATCATCTTCTGATTCGGCAATAATTGCTGCATCGTCTGCGTAACACACCATACCGATTCTTTTGTTGCCCATTCTATATCCGAGATTAAGAGATGTTACTTTGTTGATAATTTTGCCCATGAGAAGATTAAACAAGAAGGGGCTTAAACTGTCGCCTTGTCTAATTCCTCCGGTGTTGGAATATTTTCAGTGAATTCATCTCCTGCTCTAACTTTGGTTACGTTGTTGTTATTTAGTTTATGGATTATCTTTGTTATACTGGTCGGTGTTTCATTTTCTATTAATATATTTAGAATGTCTCCCAGGTGAACTCTGTCAAATGCCTTCGTCAAATCAATGAAGCAAATATACGCTGGCATGTCGAACTCTATAGCTTTTTCTTTTATTTGTTTTATTATAAATACTGCGTCTGTTATAGACCGCCCTTTTGTAAAACTTTGTTGTTCTTCAGCATTAATGATTTGCTTTTCCAATTTGTCCTTGAGAATACCCGTGAAAAGTTTCATTGTTGTATTTAAGAGGGTTATTCCTCTATAGTTTTGTGGGCAGGTTTTTTGTCCTTTTTTAAATATGGGGATTGTGATACTATTATGCCATTTCTCTGGTGTTTCTGTTTTGTTTAATATTTTGTTAAATAGTTGTGCCAGTTTACTTGCAAGTTCCGGGCCTCCATATTTTAAAAGTTCATTGGGTATACCATCCGTTCCCGGTAATTTTCTGTTTTTTAGCTTTTTGATCTTTGCTTCTACTTCTTCGTCATTGATTGTAGTACTCACATCTGTTTCGCCTTCGTTTATATTCAGCGTTTCTTCAGCATCATATAGCTCTTTAAAATGCTGTTGCCATGTCTCTATAGGTACTCCTTTGGTCTGCACGAACTCGTTAAGTGGTTTTTTCCTGTTGCGGAGCATTTTCTATACTTTCTTTTGGGCACCATATAGGTCGTAGTCCATGTCGCAAGTGAATTTGGCCCAATGTTCTCTTTTGATTGATTTTATTCTGGCGTTTACTTCGTTTCTTATTTGGACATATTCTGCATGAGCTTCTTGGAATGAGCCTCATGGAATGTATAAAGAGAAAAGAACTTGACAAAAATGACATAAAATGACATAAACATAGTGAGAAATCTATATTGGAACTAACAAACTGTGGTAATATTAGTTAAAAATAGCACGGATGCGCAACAGATAAGTAGAGGAGTGAGACAGGGCTGTGTACTTTCACCATTACTATTTAATGTATCAAGGGATCAAGATAAATGGTGAAAATATAAATAAAATCCGTTATGCTGACGATACAGTCATTATCACTGAAAGTGAGACAGACCTGCAGACGTTACTAAACATAATTTGTGATACTAGGGAACAGTTTGGTTTATCAATAAACATAAACAAAACAAAAACTATGGTTATCAGTAAGAGGAATAAAGTTATTAGAAGGATTCAGATAAAAAACAAAGATATTGAGCAAGTGGACAAAATGATATATTCAAGGGTCTGGATTACGGAAGATCTGAATCCTAAATCAGAAATTAACTCAAGACTAAAGCAATCAAGAGCAACCTTTTTGACGATGGGGAAACTTCTGAATAACCAAAGACTCAATCTGCAAATCCGATATCGGATGGTAAAATGTTATATCCACTCTATTCTTCTTTATGGTGTCGAAGCTTGGACTTCTAATGTTGACTTAATGAAAAAACTGGAAGCTTTTGAGATGCGGCTTTTTAGGAGAATTTTGAAGATACCATCGACCAATCATATTACGAACGAAATGGTGTTGCACAGAATGGGAAGAGACAGAGAACTTTTGACCACCCTTAAAAGGCGAAAGATAGCATATTTGGGGCACATACTTAGAAGTGATAAGTACGAGTTGTTGCAGCTGATTATGAAGGTGAAAATCGAAACAAAAAGGCATCCTGGTAGACGACAAATATTATGGTTAAAAAACATTCGCGACTGAACCGGGTTAAACACGCAGACGCTTTTAAGAAAAGCAAAAGATAAAGACGAACTTGCAATGGTTTCAGTTAACTTTCATTAGTGGAGACGGCACTGGAAGAAGAAGAACTATTCCTTTTGGACATATTTAAATATACTTAAAAAAGAAGGTTTTAATACTTTAATCATAACACATGTTTTTTTTTATTAACAGACAAAATTTTGCCTCTCTTGTTCATTATATTATAGTGGCATTACTTACTTTCACGTTTCAGTGATGATGTTTCGAAAAGACCGAAAAAGTTTGAAAAATTGTAAAATCTTTGATATTTTTATTGGTTTAGTAATTCTATAAATATACCAGTTATAGTTACCAATAAGAGTATAAATAGAAGATTTAAAGGAAATTTGATCGTTTGTGGTTTTGTAAGGTGAAATAAGATAAAAATAAAGAAAAGATGGAGTAATATTATTAAAAAACTAATAATAAACCGAAGGAAAACCGAAAAAACAGCCTATTGTAGAAAAGAAAATAAAAATTGATATTATGCAATTATGCAAATTGATATTGTCGCTACCTTAAAGTCGTGTAGTAATAAGTCAAAAGAAAAGGCAAAAAAGTATTTTTTGCCTTTTCAGATCTTTTTCTAGACTCTCTCGAAACTAACTTTGTTCATTCTCAACCACAAATAATCTTATGGTACAGATATGTGGATGACATTTTAGCCTTTATAGAAGGCCCACCTTCAGAACCTCACAATATTTTGTCAATAATTAATAATCTACATCCTGCAATTCATTTTACCTTAGAAGTAGAAAGCAACAACATTATCAATTTTTTAGACCTAACTATCAAAAAGAATGCTTCCTCCTCTTCTTCTTTGTCACCCTTTTCAACACAAGATGGCAGCTATTCAATGTTATGTCCACAGACTTCTTAGTATCCCTATGTCTCAAGAAAATTACAATAAAGAAATCTCCATCATTAAACAGATAGCAAACAACAATGGTTTTCCTTCTACTACTGTTGATAAAGTCATTAGATTAGTGTTGATAAAAAATCCAACACTACTTCCATACATATATCCTTATCTTACTTAGGACCAATTTCAGAAAAAATTTCAAGAGTACTTGTTAATAAAATCAGTGACTTAAACATCTCCTTTAAAACCAAATATAACATCAAGTCCATCTTCAGCAAGACCAAAGATAAAGTTGACAAACTAAACAGAAGTGGTATTTACAAGCTGCCCTGTGGTGACTGTAATATGACTTATGTAGGTAGAACAATGAGAACTCTGAATCAAAGAATCAAAGAACACCTCAATAACCCAGAAAAATCAAACTTTGGATATCACATCAAATTTAATAATCATTCCTTTTCCCCTTCTGAAAACAGTAAAATTTTACACAACATTCCCAATAAAAACTTTAGACTCATGAATCTCTTGGAAGATCTTGAGATATCCAAAGAAATGAAACTAAACCCTGATTGTTGCTTTAACACACAAATCAACCTCAATTGCAATTATAAACCTCTTTTTAGATTATTATGGGAGACTTTAGAGGAAGAAGGGTGACCTCATGCAATCTTATTACATTCTTTCATAAATTTATATTTTTAAACAAAAATTCTATACTTTATTACAAATTTACAACATTTTGTAATTCATTTAACAAGTTGTGTGTGTGTGTCATCGAATTTCCTGACTGTGGACTTAATCCACATTTAACAAGTTATTCTTAATTGAAACATGAAAATATATTCTTTAAAAAATTTTTATGCAAATTTCTTACAAATTTCCATCAAGAGATACAATTCTCAATACACTTAAATATCAGATCATGTAACATTAATACCATGTTTCTTCTTTATATTATTATTGAACGAATTGAACCCTTGTTTCTTAGGGATGACTGACAGATTGAACATACATTGACCTTGATCAATGACTTGAGTCAATTTACAAACTAATATCATTCTGTATGATGTGATGAACACATAAGATTTAATTTAAAAGCTTAAAAACTTAATTTTTAGAAAGTCTTTGATGACTATTAGTAATTCCAAACTATTAAATAATTTTGTAAGAATTTAAAACAATCTCTATTTCCTATACATGACATTTGTCAACTGTCACTTTTGAAAAATCGTTTAAAGGGACCGACATTTGATTTCATTAGTTCTATTCTGTCTACCTCCTCACAGCAAAAAATGGTCGGGTTCTTACACCCGTACCATGACAAAAATTTTTTAATGTGTCTGTGAAGTCCAATGTCGGTTTTTTGTATGTTTTTTGTATGTTTTGTTTTTAAGAATTAATTTTAGAATTTTTTTTTAGAATTTTTTTTAACAACTAAGTAATATAAAAAAAAAATCAAAATTTCAACAAATAAGGAAATGAGATCTCTCTATTTTAGTGGTATTTATAAATTGACGTAAGTATAAAATTAAAATCTTCACCAATTAGTTACTTATAAAAACAATTTATTGTAGCATAGCTCCGATGATGGCTTTGTAAAGTCGAAAGCGCTCAGCTAGGAATTATTAAAAAATATACACACTTCAAAAATACTTTTTTGCCTTTTCTTTTGACTTGTCATAAGTGTGTACAAAAAACATATCAGTCCTTTGATCATGTAGTAATAATTTGCCTTCCTAACTCTTTGTATATATTTTTTCAATATCACCAGCCACTGCATATAAATCGTGCGAAGAAGGATTAATAGATACAAATTTAAATTTAATTATTCTATTTACGCATATATGTATAAATCCATTTTAGCTAGTAAATCTATTACAATTTTCTGTTTAAAATAAATCCAAAGCATAAAGCTGACGTAATAACAGATATTGTATATTATAATTTTAATAATATATGATAATAAATGGAAATTGTACATAATTATTGATAATGGATATAAATTTAATTAAAAATATGTAAATCTGCCCAATTTTATCAATTTTAGAATGAGATATATTTTTTATTGGAACCATGGCAAAGGCAACCATCTTTATTATCAACGGTACGGGGTTGATGTAGAATCTTTCATATAAACCCAACACCGTATATTTCTAGGCGGCAATTAAATTTTAATTAAACCAGCTGATGTACTGCGATCAGGCACAAAAAACTGCACAGAAAGGTGTAGCAATACTAGTGTCAAAACAAATAACTCAGAGCGTTTACGAATATCTAACGATAAATAACTGACTAATCATGATCACTTTTAACACAAAAAACTCCAACCAACTGCTCATATTCCAAGTCAACAACCGAAGCTGAAGATCAAGAAGTAGAGAAAATATATATCCTTCTGGAAGAGACTATCTCGAAAATTCCAAAGAAACATGTTGTTATGGTTATCGGGGACTGGAACGCAAAATTAGACGAGACAGCTAACGATGATCACTTACCGAAAACTATAGATAAATATGGATTCGGCGAACGTAATGTAAGAGAAGAACGCTTGATATAATTTGCTTTGTATCGTGAATTCACAATCACAAATAACAATTATACAATACTCTAGAAGATAATCTACATGGACGTTGGTGGAAGAAACAAAGATAAAATTATTTATAATCTAGTAAACAGGAGGCGAAAAACTTTAGTCAAAGACGTAAAAACCAAGCCTAGTGCAAAATGTGAGTCAGAGCACAAATTGATTAGAGTACCTAAAGACATAAATACATTCAAATTTGCTCTTAAAACTAGCAGGACTCCAGAAGCTACAGCAGATCCAGAAAAACTTAAAATGACACAAAACAATCGATTTTTAATTCGATAGATTCGGAAAATTCAAAACAAAAATTACAGATAGGGAAATACTCAATGGCAGACAAAACGATGGCGCTAGTAAAGATCTACAAAAAACCTCACAGATAGAAGTCAACGGATCACAGAAATCAATAAACAAATAATACACCTAACGCTCAAAAAATATAACTCATCAACTTCAAAAACAAAAAAAAAGCATTACAAGGTCTTAAACCACCGATGCTGGAAGGAACAGAAATTCCATTTGCCAAATAAACAAAGTACCTAGGGGTATATTTTGAACATAGGCTTACATGGAATAATCACATACTGAAAACCACACAGAAAACTATTATGTCGTTAAGCAGATGTAGAAGCATGTATGGTAAAAATTGGGGTTTAACTTTAAAATTACCCTTTGGTTATATACAAGGATTACTAGACCAATAATAATACAGCAAAAGGGAGCAATAAAGCTGCCAAGTAATACAGAAAGACCACCACGTCTGTGTTATACGGTGGTCATAAAAACAATACCTACAGCGGCGTTGGATGTCTTGCTGAATCTTCCACCACTTCATATCTTTATACAAAGCGAAGCAAGATCTGTGCAATTAGCAACACCTAAGCCAGGCGCATAATGCTAACAAAGAAAGCTAATCGAAGAGCTAAAAGAAGATATCATAATAGGGCAACCCATCTATGTAAAAGCTACGAAATATAGCTTCGACAATAAATTAAAAATTAATATACCAGGTGGAAAACACTAGAAAGAAGGTGTATCAATACAAGCTGAAGCTACCTGGTATACTGACACAAAACCTTCTGAAGGTGTAGGAGCCGGTTTAGTAGGGACAAAGTAAAGGATACATTTCCCGATAAGTTTATCTAAGGATGTCACAATTTTTCGGCGACCATCACTGTGTGAAGGAAATGTACCGTTTAATTGTAGTATAAATTATAGTAGGTATAAATTAACTAAAGTAATAAAAAAATTTATCTAGTACGCCCCTGGGCCAAGTATAAATATTTCCCTGATTCTCTGTTTATATTGCGATGTAAAGGAAAATGTCAAATTTCAATTATAACTACGACGTTAAATATGGTTTTATTTATTTGTACATATTTGTTCTACAAATTTAAAAGCAGGCAATGATTCAAGGTCATGTGAAGGACTATGCGATGTGAAGCGTGTTTGATAAAAATTTTGGGTTGTTTCGTTGCGAGGACTGGTATGAGGGGTGGGACGCAAGAGTAGAAGCTGGGTACACAGATCGAGGAACGTCAAAACGCAGGTTTGAAAGACTGGCCATTGAAAGCAGACTTTCAATGGCCAGTCCACAACTGCCAGAAGAGTACCACAGGGCTCAATATTGGGCCCTATATTATTTATTTTGTATATTAATGAACTACCACATGTAATGCCTGATGCATTTGTATCAGTTTATGCGGATGACTCAACAATGCTATATCGCGATAAAGACATAAATTTTTTACAAGATAAAATAACAAACTCTCTGAAGACCTTTTCTGATTGGTCCAGTAATCAGTCGCTCCTGTTCAATGTTCACAAAACTAAATTTTTATCATTTACATCATGTTCAAATTCAACTAAACCTGATTTAAGTATTTTCATCAATGGTGAAGATATTTTGAGTTGTAGTGATGTGAAGTTTTTAGGAGTGACTTTCGACTCTCATTTATCTTTTAAGACTCATTGTTGGAATGTATGTAAAAAACTCAATTCTAAATGTTATCAATTGAGAAATTTGGGTAGAATACTTAGTCTGCAACACCTTCGTCTTTTTTATTTTGCTGAGGTACAATCGACAATAAGTTACGGTATAACTGTCTGGGGTGGTTCTTCTAGTGTAAAGGACGTTTTCAATGCCCAAAAACGTATTGTCAGATGTATAGCAGGTGTTCCGTATGGTTGGTCTTGTAAAAACCTATTTAAAGATTTGAATATATTAACAGTGTATGGAATTTACATTTTGGAATTATTGATACTAATTCATGAAAATAAAAGAACTTTTTTATGTAACAGTGATATTCACTCACACAACACAAGAAATAAGAGACAGTTTGTAGTACCCTATCGACATTTAGAAATAAGCAGAAAGTCATCTACTATCTATAGTTTACTACTGTATAATCAACTTCATCAAAATTTTAAAAACATTAATTCAACTAGAGCTTTTAAAAACCAAGTCAAAGAGTACTTAGTGACCATGTGTCCTTATACATTAGGTGAATATTACGAGGGTGTATCTGTGAATGCATAAGCTGCAACATAACCAAATTTATTAATATTTTAATTATATGTCTATATTGTACGTTTTTTAAGTATTTTAATGTCATAAATATTTTTAATGTATTGTTTCCATTTTTTGTAATATTTATTATTTATAATTTTAGTTTTGATTTGCTGTAAACCTAGTTGTAACTTACAGTCAAATAAACTATCTATCTATCTATCTATCTATCTATAACTTGTATTTAAAATTTCCAGAACATCAACCTTAGAATTCAAATTTTCCTAACATAGCTAATAATACGCAACCCATACGGAACTGCTCGATTTTTCGTAGGCGTCAATATGGTAGAATAATCAAAAAAATTTAATCATCAGTATATTGGAAATTTTTGAATTATATTGATTAAATAACCAAAAACATTTGTTATTATTAATAATATAAATTTTATAAAATAACGCTTTAAGTCTAATATTCTACAAAATAATAATTTTAATTAAATATATTAGACAATTGTACGCAACTAATACGGAAATACTTCAAATTATGTTGACAGTTCAGCAGGTGGCAAAAGTGTATTAAGTGTTGCCGCTTTTTTAAAGTGGGAATTCTGTTTATGTTTTGATTTCTTATACATACACTTTGATCATAATATAATATATATATATATATATATATATATATATATATATATCAATAAATTTTATTATTAAATACATATTAAATTTAGATTAATAGCTTTAAAAATTAATTATTGTTGTGTATTGTGATTGTGATATGCCAAAACAAATACCTAGTTTGTAGAAAGCTGATAAGCTTTCATATAAGATAGATTATTTTAAAAAAGAAATAATGGCGGGACGTTTTTACTATTAAAGCCCTAAAAGAGGTAAGTTTAAAATTTAGATTATATAATTTTGTATTAAAATGTTTTCCGATGTATTTTAATGTGTTGCAGTAGTCTTAAAACTAAGTATATTTACGTTTAATATAATAGTTTGACAAATAGTTGACATTTTAAAAATTCCTCACTTACTAACTGTTCTGATGTTTTGGCAACGCTGTGGTGTTGTGACAACGTAAATCATGAATGACGTACAAGCTTTTTTATAAGAAAAATGCTATATGTAGATAGCCAGGCAGTCGGCGCTAAGACACTTAATTCTGTAGAGGTCAATTGTAAGCTATTATGGGATTTTTTGGGTGCCTTAAATAAACTAGGAGACCGTAGCAAGATTACGGCAGTCTGGGTACCAAAGCACGAGGTTCATAAGGGCAATAAAAAGCAGATGAAATGGCAAAGCCATTTCATCTGCTTTTAGGTCTGTAAACAGGGCACTGTAACTTGAATAGGCAATTGAAGCTGAGAAATTGACAGATGATCTGTGCAGAATCTATCACCTAGAGGAAAAAACGGCAGAAAAACACCTCATGAAATATATCTATCTATCTAGAGTTACTATACATGTACAGTCTATTTTGCTTTGCGAGTGGTATTTTATTTCTCACCTACATATCGGTCTTAGATTTAGCTTGGACATTTCACTCCATACGTTCCCGATAGGAGATAGGCAATTAGAAATGAGCTGGAATGGATTTAAGGAGAATATTAAAAAACATAAAACAACTGTTCTAATTAAACTAACAAAATAAATAGAAAACTACCTAATATAAATAATCATATACTAATATATCAGTAATATATATATACGTCAAATATCCTTTATACAGAAGAGCTTAATCCTATCCGAGAACTTTGAGTATTATTTTTTCCTTTTCGATTTCTTGTACGAATATTCTCCCAACACAAGCTAAGACCTCGATGCAAGAGCGGCTTGAGTGAGCGCGCATATTTCTCCGTACGAACAATGCTATTTTACAATTTATATGACAGATATGTAAATTGCTTTTTGAAAATGCATGCAAAACACAGAAAGCACAGATAGATATGCAGATTCGATCCGAGAATTTATTCAAAATACGTTTATAGCAAATGTATGAAGTGTTACCGACATCGCACCATTAAATGCAAGATCCTCTTAGGGGCTATTTTTGTTTCCGAATTAGATATTAGCTTTATTTAATTTGGTTTAGTCTACAAACTGAAGATTTAAGTAAATATTAAGGAAGTTTTTCTTTTTTAAGGTATAATATCGATACCTTAGAACACAATTGTGCTATGTCCACTTTTTTTCTTTTTTCTTAATTATTGGTGACACTAATTTATGATAGAATGATACCATATATTTCCACTGCACAACTAATCTATGTCCGAAAATAATCTAGAGTAAATTTAATAAAGTTAAATAAAAAAGTGTTATGTCCACCTTCGAATAGTATAGGGGTGCACATACGTACCATGTCCACCTGCTAGATCGTTTAAGTGAACACTTGTACTATGTAGGACATAGAACGTTTGTGTTATCAAGACAATGACAAAGATATTAATAATATAAATTGTCGCTGTGTAATTATTAAATTTGTGCTGCTTACTTTGACCCTGTCGGCAACGAGGCTCTGGCGTTTTGACAAATCCTTTTTATGTTTCGACAACACGGCTCCCGCATTCTTGACATAAGTCATTTGATGAATCTAATATTCTGCCGGCAACAGAATAACTGAATGTTTTTGTAGGTGGCAGTCAAAAAGTTTAATAGTGTTTGTTTAAGTAGATATTTGTATTTTAAAATGTCTACGCATCCATAGAATTATGTCGATGTGCAGAGATATAAGGTTTTCAAATGAAAAAACTCAAACTAATATTGTCGACTTAACCCCAATTCAAATCAATGGCAATGATATTGCAACTGAAACTTTAGGTATGTTTTTAGCTGGTATAATAATATTAATAATACTTCTCTAATACTTTTTCCATATCAAAAAGAATTTCAAATGACGCTTTAAAATTTAAAAGTATTGGCATTTCTTTCGAAGTTTCCAAAGGTTCCATCTCACTACTGCCGCCAACGCAGTTCCCGATTATACCTTGCTCCTGATCTTACAATCGAGAAAATGTACTACCTGTATAAGGAAGATGCTGGTGAACAAGCAGTGAAAACAACGTTTTCAGAAAAATATTCAGGGAATATAAACCTCCTTTAGCAATTTACATACCAAAAAAGGATCAATGTTCCATGTGCAATGAGGCAGAGAGAACCAAAAAAACGAACACGGAAAAATACCAACAGCATGTTCAAAAAAAAATGTAATAAAGGTTATGAAAGATGAGAATAAAAAAGCTGCCCAAGACAATGAAAATATTATATACGGTAGCTTTTACATTCAGGCAGTTATCAAAATACCGTTTGCTGGGGATTGTCAAATTTACTATAAGCGGAAGCTTTCTTTGCTTAATTTTACCATCTTTGATTCGCGTAATATAGGGCACTGTTTTTTATGGGATGAGACACAAGGAAAAAAGGGAAGTGGCGAAATATCAACCTTTTTATTAAAGTACATTGAATAATTAGATCCAGATATACAACATCTCGTGCTCTACCCAGATACTTGCGGGGGGCAAAATCAAAATCGCAATGTACTTGCAAGTATGTTTTATGCCGTAAATGCCTCTAATTTAGAATTGATTGATATTAAATTTATGGAAAGTGGCCATAGCTACCTTGAGGCCGACAGCATTCACGCCACTATTGAACGATCTCGACATTCAAAAAATATTTATACGACCAATGAATATAAATTATTAATTAAACTTAGCAGGAAACGTCCATTTCCATACAATGTCCAGCAGCTAACGTACGACAACACTTACGACATACAGGATTTGTCGAACAAGTTAGTGCAAAATAGAAAAAAAAAGCAATTCATGGCAAAATAATAAACTGGCTAAAGGTTAAATGGATAAGATTTGAAAAAAGTGTTGACAAAGTAGGCTTCAAATATGATGACGAATTTAATTACATAAAATTAACCGTGAAGAAATCCAATGGGAAAATATTTTGAGAAAAGGCAGCAAATATTTGATTTCACGCAAACAAATCCTATGTATCTCTTGATACGTATTTCGACCTAATAGGTCTCATCAGAAGAGCTATTCATAGGGGTTCTCAACGTGAAAAATCAATATTTTCTGCCTTTTAAGAAGCAACAATAACATGGCTTCAATACGGACCCAATAGCGACATCTAATTACAAAAATCGTAAAATAGTTTAACCTTTTAACATCTTTTATGAACATCTGTTTGCCTTGCAATTTTTAGAAGGCTTAGATTATAAAGCAGAAATCTGAATTATGTTTTGAAACTATTTTACGATTTTTGTAATTAGATGTCGCTATTGCGTCCGTATTGAAGCCATGTTATTGTTGCTTCTTAAAAGGAAGAAAATATTGATTTTTTACGTTGAGAACCCCTATGAATAGCTCTTCTGACGAGACCTATTAGGTCGAAATACGTATCAAGAGATACATAGGATTTTTTTGCGTGAAATAAAATATTTGCTGCCTTTTCTCATTTATTCGGATTTACTCTGTGTGAGTACTAGAAGCACAATTCGCTAAGGATTTCTGCTTAGTTGTAAAAGAAATGTCGTGGAATGCAAATTTTAGATTCTCCATGTCTCTTTTAACATCTTTTATCAACGTCTGTTTGCCTTGCAATTTTTAGAAGGCTCAGATTATAAAGCAGAAATCTGAATTGTGTTTCGAAACTATTTTACGATTTTTGGGAAAATATTTCTTTAAAATGGAAATATCATAAATGCTTCTTCTTCTTCTGGTTCCTATCCGTTTCGGATGTTGATTCCGTTGAGGTTTTCTTAAACCATGTTCTTAAATTCCGCAGCCATGATATTCTCCTTCTACCGGGTCCTCGCTTACCTTTGACTTTACCTTGCAATATAGACTGTAGCAGGGAGTAACGGTGCTGATTTCTCATAACGTGTCCCAGATATTGCAATTTTATGCGTTTGATCGTAAACACAATCTCTGGTTCCTTCTTCATTTTTCCTAGAACTTCCTTGTTTGTGATCCTTGCTGTCCATGATATTCTCAGCATTCTTCTATAAAGCCACATCTCAAATGCTTCAAATTTTTTAATAGTGGTGTCTATAAGCGTCCATGTCTCCGCCCCGTACAACAACACAGAGAAAACATAGCATCTCAAATGTCTCATTTTTGTATCAAGGGATATGTTGTGACTTTTGAAGATGGCGCTCATTTGGTTAACGACCGTTCTTGCCTTTCCTATGCGGTACTTTATTTCCTGTAAATTTTCACACGTCGATTTCATATAAGACGATTTCAATTGCAAAAAGGGACTTGTTAAGCCTTCTGAAATATGGCGTAATACTCTGAGAATACTCACTTTTTTATAACAACTTGCCCTCGGCTAGACGAAAGAAATATGGGTCAGTATGGTACCGCAAGGAAGACGAGGATTCGGAATACGATTAATTTGGTTTATTAGTGTTTAATAAATGTATTTGTTAGATATAAGACTTCTACCTAATTAAAAAATATATATAACGCAAGTTTTGACTTATGTTTTACCTTTTATTTTATTCCCACTAGGTGTCACTATTTTAATTATTATCTTACTGTTATTTAACCCTACCTGGAAATAATTATAATATAAATAAATGCGTGATATTTAATGAATTTAAAGTAAAAGACCCTAATCAGGGTTTGATTTGGATGAAGATTTTTTATAGAATACTAAAAAAGTTAGTGACAATTGTTCCATGTCCAGAGTTGTAAAAGTCTATGTAGTACAAAGGTGATATGTCCATACAAATTTTAGTAAATCTTTAATTTATTGGAAAATATTTTAGAAATAACTCTAATTAATATTGTAATTATTTTCCTAAGATTGCATTGAGTTAGTAAAAAAATTAATAAAACAAAATTATATGTAGCACTTGAGTAATGCAATCCGCAAAACTTTATTTTGCATTTTCAAAAAGTAGTACTCCGAGGACATAGCACAATTGTGTTCTAAGGTATCGATATAGTTATTTAACAATAATTTTTACTACCAAAAATTAAATGTCATATTTATCGATAGCCTCGAGGATTGCAAACCTAATGAGGAACGAGGGGCATTCTATGAACAATTGCAAACATTCCTGGATGAAACACTTCATGAAGAACCCTTACTTCTTGTAAATGACTTTAATGCACGAATAAAAAATGAAATAGTTCCAGGAGTAAAACAAAAAATTTAATGAAAACCATGTCAATGCAGAACTCATAGCTAATCTATGTGTTTTTAACGAACAATAATACATTTTTCGACCATAAGCTACAATATAAATATACATTTAAAAACTCCAGGGGGCACAAATTTATGATTGATTTTATAGTCACTAATAGAAAAATCCACCCAAAGCGCATTCTAGACATCCGAACTTTAAATTCAACAGACGAAGGGAGTGAACACAAACTAGTACTAGCAAAAATAAGAATGAAAATAACATTAAAACATTTTCTAAGGTAAGTTGACCAAACAAGGCCCACTTAATGTTTGTTAGTTGTTTTTTAATAAATAAAATCACGATATAAATCTGAAAACCACAGAGAAAATAAATCACATATTTAAATTTAATATGAGATTGTTAAATTTTGTTAAAAGTTTTATGAGTTGTTACTTTTTAGTCTTTAAAAAATAGTTGCTTCTGGGCCTAATTAGGAACACCATGTTCTTAATAAGGCCCACTTTTTAAATGTGACCATTATGCCTAATTGCACCAACAGATCTTCAGCTCCAGTTTAGCCCAGTTCAGCTTATGTCGCATTGACGTTGCACGTACGTCTTAAGCTTAAGGTCTATTGGTGTAACTATACATTAATCAAATTAAACAAAGGTGACATGTAGGACATTTATTTTGTAAAAAATAATAGGTACTGAAAATAATTATTGCAAACAGTCTGGACATATGAAAACTAAGTCTTTATCATCTGCTGAAAGTCCTACACACTCTTCATAGATATATCTTTTGCAGCTGTCACAAAGTCTCATATCCTTAACGACATCCTCATTGCAGACGAAACAATACCAACTATCTTTTCGTTCTTCTTTGTTTTTTGAGGTTTCAAGTGAGCTGTGTTTATTTTTCTCTTCTCCTTTTTTTAGTTGTTTTTTGACTATTTTTCCGTTTGCCAAGTTTTTTCCTTTTCTTGATTGGTTTTTAGCGTCATTTAAACCAGCTTCATCAAACAATGTTTTTGTGTCTTCCTGTGCTTGATAGTTCAGGGATTTCTTTCTAGCACCTTTGCGTTTTCCAGTTTCCAATTCTGGTCATATTAACACTGCATTAAACCTTACTGACATTTCGTTTTCTTCTTCTGAGCTGTCATGTACTGAAAATTTATTGTCAGAACCGTCAGAACTTTCAGAGCTATCTTGCGTATTTTTCTCCTTTAGAGCTTTTATTTTCTTTTTTCTGTCTGGAGTGGAGCTCCCAATAGGATTATTCGTTGCGGAAGTCGAAGCTGATGGAATAGCCGAATCTTTCGAGTCTAATTTATTTTCTGTTATTTCTGATGGGCTATGTCAGGAATGACACTCGGATCATGCGGGTATATTCCCGTAGCACGAAAACCTGAAATAACATTTGATGCTGTAGTTGCTTTTGGCCATACTTTTGAGAAAATTGTGCCAAACGAAAATTTATTGATCGTTTGATCTGGTTTATTTGTCCAGTAGGTGATAACTTCGTCGTCCCAGTAAGATTCGAAGGCTTTAAATACCGCCTTGTCCATAGGTTACTTGCAATACTTGCATCCAGATGGGACGATGCTCCGTCAAAAATAAGCAGTATTCTTCCTATTGGCTTGTACTTAGCAAAATGTTGTACTCACTTAATGAAAACTGGCGTAGTCATACTTCCTTTCTCGGTCATTTCAATAACTGTTCCAGCAGGAAGATTGTCATACCATTCATTCATCTTTCTTTTTCCTTTAAACAAGATCATAGGTGGAATTATTTGTCCTACAGCATTTTCACAACCGACGATTGACACATTCTCAGCGTGCTCTTGCGAAATCAAATGAACTCGTTTGACACCTTTACGAGCATATACCTGTTGTGATTTATGAAGGTTTAGGCGGCAACCTTTCTCGTCAATATTAAAAATGTGTTGAGGGCTTTGCAGGATATCAAGCTTCAACATAACTTCGCGTAGCTTTTCAAAATAGTCATTGACTATGAATCTGTTTAATTTGGCGGCTCTAGCTGGATTCATGAATTGAGATTTTCTTTTACCTACTTCGGGATGTCGATTTAAAAAAAGTTTGAGCCATTTTCGACCAGCTAAGTTTTTATCGATAAAACGTGCAGATATGCCATTTCTTTGGCAATATTCATGGACAGAACGTCTTATCACTGTTGATGTCAGAGGTATTCCAACGTCAGCTAGCCTAAAAATTCTTCCACACAACTCGTGTTGGGGGGTTAAACATGAAGGGCGCCCAAGTTTCTTTTCCGCTTTTCCACTAAGCAAATGATTCCTAAGTGTTCGACGGGCAATATTAAATTCTTTGGCGGCTGTACTTACTGACATCCCATTTTTAAATGCTTGCAAGGCCAAAGCCATTTGTTCTTCAGTCCATAAAGCTCTAGGCATCTTAAGCTTTTTAGTATTTTTTCTGAAACAAAGTTGAAAACTTATAAAACATGTTATTGTAGTGGTCTTAACAAGGCCCACCCATAGTCTTAATAAGGCCCACCCGGGCCTTATTAGCAATACTGTAGGTGATCAATGTTTTTAGAAATTACCATTATTTACGTTTTAATAAACATAAGGTAATTCAGGTACTATGAAAGTACAACTAATAAGTACACAAAAAGTACAACTAATAAGTACACAAATAAAAAAAATCGCACTCATAATCGTATTAAATTACAAAAGCATACTAACCTCAATATTAGATTGGATGTTTACCCATTGACCACTGTAAACGAATGATCATATAAAAGCGACAGTTCGCGTCGCTGCTCAACTTAGTGTAACAATTTGCACCTAGATGGCTCTACTGCATCTGTACATTGCAGCATACTGCCAATATTTGTCCATCCTGAGGAATATGGGCGAGTGGGCTTTATTAGGAACCGGGCTTTATTTGGCGAACCTACTTTACAGGAAATAAGCGAGGAAAAATTCAATCTAGAATCACTGTGAAACGAATCTACAAGAGAAATGTACCAACGGAGGCTAGCACAGAAGACACAGCTGAAACAAGTAGACGACATCGAAGATATAAACGCGAGCTGGGAGAAAATTAAAAACAAAATTGAATAAGCAACAATAGAAGCTCTAGAAAAACGCAAAGTCATACTGAACAAAAAAAAAAAACAACAACAATACACATTGGTTCAGAAAAGAAATAGAAGAAAAATGTCAAGAGAAAGCGAAAGACCTTCACGAAATACAAAACATTAAATACTCCAGAATCCCGAGACAGTTATAGAAGAATAGGAAAGGAAACAAAGCAGTTGGTAAGAAGAACAAAAAATGAACAGTGAGAACAGTTTGCAAAAAGGATGGAAAACGACTTTTACGGTACACAAAAACAAATATGGAGATTCATAAAAAACCAACCAAAAGAAATGGCACAATTGTAAGAATACAATAACATGCCAGCAAACGAATGGGAAAGATACCTGATGAAACTGTTTAAAGAAAAGGAAAATACTAATGAAAATTCGTTTTAGGAAGTAGAGATAGTCATAAATTTAATAAAAATAATAGAAAGTTACCAGGACCAGACAGAATAGCCAACAAGCTTCTAAAACATAAAGGAGAAAGTATAACCCTAGAGATGACAAAACTTATACAAAAACTAACATTGCACTGCAAGATACCAAACAAACAGCATATTGATACCAATATTTCAGAAAGGAGATAAAGAAGACACCAACAATTATACAGGGTGAGTGAGGAGGAACGCACCAAACTTTAAGGCTGTATAATATACGTAAAAATAACTCATATGTTGTTATTCGATTTTCATTTGTTTTCGAGTTATAGCGATAATAACACAAAGTTGTAACTTAACATTAATTTAATGTTAAATGTTCTTATAATAAATTTTCAAAAATACCACCATTGACCTGTAAGCATTTTCTGCTTCGTCTATGAACATTCAACGTTGCTCTTCTGATTGCGTCATGGTTTGCTCTAATTGTGGCTGCAATATTTTTAATGCGTCGAATTAGTGCATCGCAAGTGTCGACTTTTACCTTGTAAACTTCATTTTTAAACCAGCCCCATAAAAAATAGTCTAATGGTGTTAGGTCTGGAGACCTCGGAGGCCAACTAATAGGACCATTGCGGCCAATCCAACGCCTTGGAAATTTTGTATTTAAATGTTGCCTGACCTGACGAGTAAAATGTGAAGGAGCTCCATCGTGCTGATAATACATTTGCATTCTGATATTTAGTGGAATGTTCTGTAGGAGTCCTGGCAATTCATTCTGTAAAAAATTCAAGTACTCCTCTCCTGTAAGGCGGTTCTCAAATATGAAAGGGCCAATTAAATAACCGTCGATCACACCACACCACACGTTTACCGAAAATTTGTGCTGAAAACTAGCTTCAATTGTTGCATGTGGATTTTCATCTGACCATACATGTGAGTTGCGGCTATTATTAATACCGTCTCTGGTGAATGTTGCTTCATCGGTAAAAAGTATGCGGGATATAACACGACGATTATTATTTATCCATCGACAAAATTGCATACGGCTGGCATAATCTTCTGGTTGTAGGTGCTGTACACATTGTAGGTGGTATGGATATAAACCTTGCTCGTGAAGTGTGGTAATTACTCTCGTTTGAGGAATGGCTAAATGAGTACCGATTCTTCGTGAGCTGATCCCTGGATCATCTTCTACTAAATCCAGAATATTTTGTATTTCTTGTAAACTTTGTCGGGGAGCACGTTCCGATATTATTTTATAACTAGGAAGTGTTCCGGTCTCGCATAGTTTGTTGAAAACTCTAATAAATACATTTTTATCTGGAGTTCTCCGATTTGGAAACCGTTGACGATATTCTTCAACAGCAGCTCTACCGTTTCCATTACAAAAGCCATAAACAAACACCATATTTGCATAATCACTATTTGAATAAGTATGTGGCATTTTGCAACAACTTTTTTTATACAAACTGTCAAATAGACATTAAATCACGTTGACACTACACTATTATGACAGTTAACTAATTATTAAACGAATCACAGATACCTGTTACAGCAATGTGATAAGTAGCAGTAAAATTACAACTTTGTGTTATTATCGCTATAACTCGAAAACAAATAAAAATCGAATAACAACATATGAGTTATTTTTACTTATTTTTACGTATATTATACAGTCTTACAGTTTGGTGCGTTCCTCCCCACTCACACTGTAGAGTTATAAATAAACTGAACATCGTACTTAAGCTTGCCACAAAAGTCCTAACCAATAAAATCAATAAACTAATAACTTTATCAGATAAACAACAAGGATTCAGATCCGGAAGATTGTGCGTAGACGCCATATTTGTACTAAGAGAAATCACAGATAAGTGCATTGAGTAAAATAAATCAGCATATCTATGTTTTATGCTTTCGATCACATTCAAGTCGAAGACGTCTTACACCTACTGTATAAACAAACAAAACAAATACTTTTGTGTATTGATCAAGTAAATTCTATTCTATTCTATCCTCAGTAAAATACTTTATAGTAAATTTTGAAAATTGTGATACAAAAATTGGCGAACGCGCAAGCGCACTCATTGGTGATTATTAGCATTGGTTTTTAAAATTATTTCTAAAATTCTACATTCGTTAGAATAATATTCCATCCTGAAGTTACTGCATACATTTATGACACTTTATTATATATTTCAAAAATATTCTGCCAACAGATCGAACACTAATGATTTTATTGATTTTAGTTTTTACCGTAGTTTGAAAATTTGTTAAATGATACCAAAATTGGCGAATGCGCTGAGCTCACTTGCCCAGGCCTTGGTTTTTAGAATTATTTCTAAAATTTTTCATTGCTTAGAATATTATCATCCTGAAGTTATTACTTTAGTAACAGTTTATTATACATTCTTGAAATATCCTGAAAACAGATCGAATACTAATTATTTTATTGATTATAGTGGATATAGTGGATATAGTCTGGATAGGAAGTTCGTGGAATAATGTAAAAACCATTAACTAGGATTAAATTAAATCTGTTTTGAAACATTCTTAATTGAAAATTCGAACATGTCTATTATAATTAATAATACTTTTTGTCTGTTTTTGTGATAAAATACATATAAAATAATTTAATTACGATGAAATACGTCATTGCACATCTGTCACATATTGCGGCCTCAGTTAATCTGTTTATATGTAACATGTTTACTTTTAATAGAATTATCCGGGCATAATTGATTAATTGTTTACAATTTTAGAACATATTGAATGTTACTAATTGGATGGAGATAGGTACATTACAAATTGGTAAAATTTCACTATAACAAATATTGTACAACGATGGGTTGATGGAAGTAATATTGTTTCTAAAAAACAGGTAAATTAATTAAGCTGAAATGACCATTTTTAGAAATATAGGAATATAACTTATTGATATTAATTTGATTAAAATCAAAGATGGAAAATGGTGAATATATATTGTTCTGAAGCTATTTTCTTGTGGCATTGTAAATTAATTACTATTTAACTGGGAATAAGCCATAATTAAAGATAAAAATACGTTTATTGACGTTTCAATTTCCACTTTGGAAATCGTTCTCAAAATACAAACAGTAAATTAAACAAATTTTGTTTTTTGTTACATAGTGAAAAATTCTTCTAATAATTTAATTTTATCTGACTCATTTATATTGACAATTCAGACATACATTATGCATTTTAAAGTAGATGACTTTAAAATGATATTGCCAATATTGTTGAGTTGCGCTCCTGGGACGACTTTACTTATAAGATAGTTCATTCGATTACATGAAATCAACTTTAACTTGAGAATATTCGTCAGAAAAAAATCATAGCATGTAATTCGTCTTTAAAAAGACAAACACATGACATGATGACAGTAAAATTCCCCTGTTAGTGATTCCATAGTAAATTATGAGGGAAAACCAGGAAAAAACCTCATAATACTATCCCGACATTGTAAGTATTTGTTCGTGAATTTAGTTTACCTTCAACAAACATCAAAATTCTGATTTTATATGTTACGTTATTTAAAAAACATAAATGATGTATCCTCTATATGTTACTGACTTACTAATACTGGTATTTTTTTATTAATAACTTCCTCTTTTAATATTGGTAACCAGATCCTACTACATTCTGCCGAGGAATTTGCTCTTTTAAAAAATGACGACTCCATAATCATACTACCAGCAGACAAGGGGAATGCAACTGTGATAATGGATAAAATTCAATACGAAAATAAAATTAAAGATCTATTAATAAACGGACCTTATACAAAGTTAACAAAAGATCCAACAAAGTCTTTGGAAAACAAAATATATAGAACTTTATTCAAGTTTAAAGAAGTTTTAACAAGTTATCAGAGAGGATTAATTACACCTCATTACAGTAAGACTCCTCATTTTTATGGAGTACCGAAAATTCATAAAACGAATATACCACTTAGACCCATGTGTAGTACCATGAATTCTCCTTGTAGTGAACTATCAAAATTTTTATTAAATATTTTAAAACTATTTACAAATAAAAATGACACATTCATAAAAAATACACAACATTTTTTAAATAAATTATCAAATATTAAATTTAATTCAAATCATACTTTGGTAAGTTTTGACATAAATAGTTTATTTACGAATGTGCCATTAAATAAGACTTTAAATATAGTCAAGACAAAATTAGAGAGTGATGATTCATTGGCAACTAGAACAAGACTAAACATATCGGCTATAATGAAGTTATTAACATTATGTACTGATAATACATATTTTCAACTAAATAATGAATTCTATAAACAAAATTTTGGTCTAGTAATGGGCTCTAGTTTATCTCCATTCTTAGCCGATATATTTATGGAAGATTTTGAAACAAATATCATTTCTAAACAAAATTTCAAACCCACAGTATGGTGGAGGTATGTAGATGATGTATTCTCAATATGGCCTCATGGATCAGAGTTGTTGGACACATTCCTAAATGATATAAACGATAAAGAAGAGACAATAACATTTACCATGGAAAAGGAATATAATAACACGCTACCTTTCCTGGATGTTTTAATCTCTAAGAACGATACTGGATATGAGACTCAGGTGTATAGAAAACCAACACACACCAATAGATATTTAAATTTCAAATCAAATCACAATATTAATGTAAAAAAGGGAATAATTAAATCCTTATACGATAGAGCCAAAATTACTTGTTCTAACGAAAATTCGTTCTTGGAGGAGAAACATTTGTTAACATCTGTTTTATTAAAAAATGATTATCCTTTATCGTTTATAAATAAGGAATTTTCAACAATCGATCGAATAGAACAAAACAACTTAGAACGAGATCCTACAGCATACACAAGGAATAATATGAGGAAAATAACAATACCGTACATAAAAGGACTATCCAAAAAACTTAAAAGGATAGGAAATAAATTCAACATTTCAACAACATTCAAAACAACAAACACGTGGAGATCTATTTTGTCCAAAACCAAACCTAATAATGAACAAGAAAGGACAAAGAATTGCATTTATAAAATACCTTGTGAATGCGATCAGTTTTATTTAGGTGAATCATCAAGGCCATTAAAGGTTAGAATAAGTGAACATCAATCTTATACTAAAAATAAAGAATTTGATAGATCTCAAATCTGTAAACACGCATGGGATAATGAACATAGGGTTCAATGGAATAATTCAAATGTAGTCCTAAAAGAATCGGATGGTAAAAAAAGAAAAATCAAAGAAGCGGCTTTAATTATGCTAAATGAGGCCAATTGTGTCGCAAATTCCTCGGCAGAATGTAGTAGGATCTGGTTACCAATATTAAAAGAGGAAGTTATTAATAAAAAAATACCAGTATTAGTAAGTCAGTAACATATAGAGGATACATCATTTCTGTTTTTTTAAATAACGTAACATATAAAATCAGAATTTTGATGTTTGTTGAAGGTAAACTAAATTCACGAACAAATACTTACAATGTCGGGATAGTATTATGAGGTTTTTTTCCTGGTTTTCCCTCATAATTTACTATGGAATCACTAACAGGGGAATTTTACTGTCATCATGTCATGTGTTTGTCTTTTTAAAGACGAATTACATGCTATGATTTTTTTCTGACGGATATTCTCAAGTTAAAGTTGATTTCATGTAATCGAATGAACTATCTTATAAGTAAAGTCGTCCCAGGAGCGCAACTCAACAACATTGGCAATATCATTTTAAAGTCATCTACTTTAAAATGCATAATGTATTTCTGAAATGACAAAATATAAATGAGTCAGATAAAATTAAATTATTAGAAGAATTTTTCACTATGTAACAAAAAACAAAATTTGTTTAATTTACTGTTTGCATTTTGAGAACGATTTCCGAAGTGGAAATTGAAACGTCAATAAACGTATTTTTATCTTTAATTGTGGCTTATTCCCAGTTTAATAGTAATTAATGGTGAATATATGTTAAAAGAATACAGAAAAGATGTTTTTGACTTTGCGACAAGAGATTATTCGGCCCATTATGGCGATCACTTGTTAGACCAGAATAAATCTTGGAAATCTTGGTATGTAAAACATGTGTTGCACATTTGTGTCAATGATCAATGAAAAATAAGTAGTGTCTTAAGTTGGAGTACCAATGATTTGGTGCCAACAATGACTGTTATTTTTGTGTTGCAAATATTAAAGGCAACATTATGATTATTAAAAAAAGGAATAGAAATATAAATATAAAGCAAACATATACATATGTATAATTCCACAGAAAATCGTCCTTTTTTTGATGCCGAAAAAACCTTTTTTCAGATTTGAAGGCATACTCCTCAGACCATTTTTTTTCATTCCCTATAGCTTAAAAGTGACGAAAAAAGAGTACCGTCCACCGGACGGAGAGTACCCATCGCATTTAAGCGATTTTTTAAAATGTACTCATTAAAATTTTACCATATTTTCAAGAATTACTTAAAATAGCTGTGGTGTCGCTTCTGTAGCACTTATAGGACTCTTTAAAAAATCAAAATAAAGGTCTTTTCTTGTAATTTTAAGAAAAATGCATTAGTTTTAGTCTAGATAACAAGTTTATAAATTTTAAAACAGGTCACAGATATCGCATACTAAACGCATACCAAAAATAGATCACTTGAGAAAAGCATTCTGCCGAAACAGCTATAATGATAAGACTTTATAATAAATTTTATGGAAATTCTGAAAACAAAGTTTTCAGTGTTTTATTGTTACATAAAATGAATTTCCATCAAGTAACGGTCGAATCCATCAATTAATTCTACTTTAATTTAGGGATAGACCTTTCACTATTAATAAAAACGTATGGTATTATTGCTCACTTCAAAATTTTTAATAAGCCACTTACAAAACGTTATTTCTATTGGTACTTTAACAATAGAAGGTATAATTTAGATCAGAGTTTCCCAAACTTATCTAAACCGCGACCCCTTTTTACTAAAATATTTGTTCGCGACCCCCCAATTTCCCCTCACTCATTTATTCAATATCATTTGACAAAAATAGCGTGCTTAATTTACAATTATCTGATGGTTTCTCAAATTTAATTTTACTTTACTGTTTAAGTTTAAATCAAAAACAATTACTTTATTTTAATACAATTATTTTATTGATTGCGATCTGTCCCACTAGTAATTAGTAGTAGGTACTTCTGCCAGAATAGCATTTACAATAAAAATAAATAATAAGAAGTCGACTGCATATTGTACACCGCGACATATTAGCTTGTGTCTACATCGTTTTTAAAAAGAAGTGCAGAACCATCTACGTCTGAAAGTGGCAGTAGCAGCAATAAAAAAAAAACAGATTCTGCATTGATGAATATCTTAAATATGGTTTTACCGTTATTTCCAATAAACCACAATGTGTTATTTGTGGACAAGTCTTGTCAAAAGAAAGCATGAAGCCATCAAAGTTACTTCGACATTTAAATAGCAAACATCCACATAAAAAAGACAAGCCCGTAGAATTCTTTGAAAGAAAGCTAAACGTCCTTCAAAAACAGCAAGACAGTTTTCCCTTGGCAACCACTACTAATGAAAAAGCATTATTAGCAAGTTATAAAGTTGCTTATCGTGTTGCCAAAACTAGTAATCCGCATACAATTGCTGAAACTCTGATTTTTCCAGCAGCTGTTGAAATGGTACATATAATGTGTGGGGAAAGAGAGGCTGCAAAACTAAATACAATACCTCTGTCAAATAATACTATTTAAAGAAGAATTAGTGATATGGCAGAAGATATTCAAGCGCAAGTTGTGGAAAATCTTACTAAATGCTCGTACTTCTCTTTTCAAATGGACGAATCCACAGATATATCTAACTGTGCCCAATTCATTGCGTTTGTAAGATATGATACAAATAATGGCATTCAAGAAGATATGTTATTTTGTTCCCCATTGGAGACCAATACCACTGGAAAATGTTTACTCGACACTTTTGTGAAACGTACAAGTAAATATGATATTAACTGGGGTAAATGTATTGCTATATGCACAGATGGCGCTAAAGCTATGACAAGACATAAATCTGGTCTTGTCGTCAAATTACAAGTAATAATGCTAAATAAAGACATTGTCTTTTTACATCGAGAAGCTCTTGCGTCCAAAGCTTTACCCATTAAAATGGACTGTGTTATAAAAACCATCATTAAAGTTGTAAATTCCATTAAAGGAAAAGCTTTGCAGACCCGTATTTTTAGAAAAAGTTGCGTAGACATGGGGGCTTTATTTGAAAATCTTCTCTATCACACTGAAGTAAGGTGGCTTTCAAGGGGCAACGTCTTAAAAAGAGTATTTCACTTAAGAGCAGAGCTTTTAATGTATTTGAAAGATGAGAAGTCCCCATATGAAAATCAATTTTCTGATCCTATTTGGCTTCTGAAACTAGGTTTCCTTGCTGATATTTTCGAGCAATTAAATATTTTGAACAGTAATTTACAAGGTCGCGACATTAATATAATTACAGCCACAGATAAAATTAAGGCGTTTCTAAGAAAAATCGATTTATGATCGACCTCACTTGGCAAAAAAAAACTCGATTTATTCCAGTGCCTTCAGGAAATTATGGAAAATGTATCCAATAACAGTGCTACAAATTTTAAACAAGTTCTTGCTGACATGCATGTTACTTTGCTCAATTTAAAACAACAGCTCTGTGGTTATTTCCCCGAAGAAATTCAAAACAGTTACGACAGTTGCAGATGGATACTGAATCCGTTTTTAGCCGATTTCTTTCAGCATGTTGAAATACCAATACACATGACAGAAAAAATTATTGAAATATCAAGTGATGGAATGTTGAAGCTCCAATTTTTTTTTCCAGAACTCGGACCAATTTTGGACCTAAAAGATGCAGGAATACCCCCAGTTGGCGAGTGAAGCTGTGAAATGTTTGGTTCCATTTGTAACATCATATTTGTGTGAGTTAAGTTTCTCGTCTATGACTGCCATTAAAACAAGAGTTAGAAATCGTCTCGTACTTGAAAATGATATAATTGTGTGTGTCTCAAATACACAGCCTAGATTTGAAAGATTAGTTTCACACAAACAGGCGCATAGCTCTCATTAAGATCATAATATTTGACTTTGTTTTACTCTTTTATTTTTACGGACTTTAATATTTAGTTTTATATTTCGTCTGATAATTAATTGTTAATTTCTATTTACGGCGTTGTTAAAATAAAAATACATGATCTAACAAAGTGGTGCTTTTGTCTTATTTTGGAAATGTTCAGCGACCCACTAGTACCTCATGGCGACCCCCACTTTGGGAAACACTGATTTAGATTAAACTTTGATTACACCGGCCTTACATATCTGTAGAATGTTCTCTATCACCCATTGGGACGTGCAGTGTAAATGCTGAGGTTTTTCACACCCAGGATGTCTTCTGTAAAATCCATAAAAGAATTACATGAAAATTTTAGAAGTGAAAAGTTATATTGGCCTTCATGGATATCAAAAAAATTACATGACTACGTTTTTTAAGTAAATACCCTGTAAATTGTACGTATTGTGTATAGTTAAATAATAGTGATGGCTATGTAAAAATTCATGGTTTTACTGTCCAACTAAAGCCCGATTATATAAGTCTAATACACACATTTTTCTACCCAAAAACCGCTGCTGTGTCAAAACTTTTCGGAAAACAAGGGCTCAACTATTTTTAGCTTATAACTTTTAATCACATAATCTCGTGGAAAACGAAATGTAATTTGGAGCATCAAAAAATATAATTCTCGTGTAACAGCTTCTACATAAACAATATAATTATTGAGATAGTCTAACCGCTTTATCTGTAATGCACACAATCTGCATAAATTTACTTAACTAATCTGACGAATGCCTATATGTCATTAATGGATTCAGGGGCGTACCGTTGGATAACAAAATGTTTATTGATTTCATTTTGATTTTATAAAATACAATTATTGACTTTATGTTGATGTCAATATAATATCTCGTTCTTCGCTTTACTAGGATCAGACAAGTTTGATAGTGTTTACTGATGTGGTGCGTACACAATTTTATCGATAACTTAAAAAAAAACAAAATGGTTTTGACCCTTCAGTAGTCGCTAGAAATTTTTGAAAATTAGTAGTCGCGCGCGGTCGAAACGACCGTTTGGTCTTTTACTTCTTAGTTTGTAATAATAAAAGTATTTAGAACCAGTTTAAGTACAACACGATTTTATTGAGGTTTAATAAGTAGAGTAACATATTACAAAATAATATAAAAAGTGAACTAATGTTAAAACCACTGGACAGAACATTAAAAAAAACTATTTTCTACTCCGATAAAAAAGGAAACTTTTAGTTAATCCGAATAAGTTCAGTTTGGCACTCTTCGCATACTGCACGTGTATGTTCTCCGCATAGAAACTTTTTACATTTACAGCAGAAAACAGTAGTTTTACGGTTCTTTTCACGGTCACAAAAGTAGCATCTACCATGTACTCCTTCATTCGTTGGAGTGCCGTCTGTGTCAGGAATATTACATATGGCTTTAATACGTAACTTTCCGATCTCAATTTAAATTGTTTACTGTTGCTTGGACCCGTAGATGTTCATCTATGAGAGAAAATTCTAAATTCTTCAAAAATTTTCTTCCATTTATTATCAGCAAGGTTGTTACTTGCATGAATCACTAGGGAATTAATGCCTGTGATATTTAGTATGGTGTTAAAAATTACCATGGGCTAACGTATTATTTTTAGCAAAACATCATAAGAGGAGCATAGCTGATCAACGACGTCAAACCCGCCTTTTGTTTTGTATAAAACGTCAGAATTTCTAGTTTATAATGTTCAAATGTTTCTCTATCTATAGCGTCGTCATCATGTAGACTTAAAACAAGCAATACAACTTTCTTCTTTTTAGGGATATACAACAATATGTATCGCTAGAAGAAGGACGAGATCCTTGAAGTAATTCAGGGGGCAGTTCCTTTTTTGTTGTTTCTAATGGTCCCCACAACAGTCAATCCACATTCTTTTTTTAAAACATCTATTAGAGGAATGGAAATGAACCAATTATCTAGAGTAATGTAATTTTGAGCCCATACTTTGATGGTTTTCTCGGAATATATTGTATCCAAGGGCAATTCCCTAAGAATCCAGGAAGCATTTCATCGCATGTTAAATTTTGCAGAAAGTTATATCCCGATTTACACTTTTCTACGAATTTGTCAAAAAATACTCGGATGACGGCCATCTTATCCAGTCTCCTACGTTCTTCACGATCGACCTTATCATCAAATCTAATGCATCTTAAAAGAAACCGAAATCGGGATAAGGACATAAATAGTCTAAATATTTCGATACCTTCGCCATTAGTTTGCCAGATATCTTCTGTATTCAGGTCATGGGCTTTATATGTGTCTGCCAAATATAAAAGACCTATGGATTTGTAAGCTTTGCATCCCTCTACCTAGAGAAATTGCTTGCTATACTTTCAATTTATTTATTAGTGAATTCTACAATTATGTAAATCATGTCTTCATCAATGAAATAACTCCATATTTCATAAATGTCTTTCAACTTTTTCCTAAATCTATTAGGCCCAGGTGATTGTTTTACTAAATTAGGCTTGCTCATACGTACTCTTTTGTTTTTTCTTTGATGCTTTCTCCACACTGTACCATCTTTTTCCCTAAAAACACTTTCTTCTTGTACATTATTTAGTAAAACTTTTCCTATTTCCTCTAAATCCTGTTTTTGTTCGCTTTCCGAATCTTCCGACCTCTCATTAATAACTTCCGGATTTACTTCATTCTCGTCATCGTCGTCGTCTATTCTATATCTCTTCTTCCATGAGGTCTTGTACTCTAATTTGCTCCTTCTCCTAGTCCAATCTAAAAATAAAGCCACACAAGTTATATATAAAAGTTTGCTGTAGCTTAAAATTAAAAAAAATATTTGATTCCCAATAATAGAACAAAAAAAATTATGAAATATCGTAATAGTAATTTGCTGCAAAGTAATTTAAAATGTAAAATGTGGTAAAATAAAAAGAGGTATATTCAAAAGGTTACTAAACAATAAGACAAAAGTATAATAGTATATTATTTAAAAAAACTAGCGTTTATACATACCTTAAGTTGATAAGAAACACAATAAAACGATTTATAAAAACTTTTTAGCTGACTAGACGCGCGCTGAAATTATGACCTTTGCGCTGTAAATCCTAATCAACAAACCTCCCGCTACTCTGATTTAGTACTGAGGCTCCTTTAGACCAAGTAGCGACTAGTTAAGGGTTAACACTCAAAGAAATTTTAATTTTAGACAAAATAAAAATTGTATATGATAGTGGTAACAGATGACTTTTAACACCTGCAAAAATCCACGTAGAAATCCACCTGATTTCTTTTATTAAAAACATTATCTGTTGATTCCTTTAACAAAATAATATTTAAAACAATGTAATTTATTCATTTAATCATAATTAAACATAAGGATAAAATTACGTACCATATACAATGTACTTGAAACTTATTCAAACAACATATGCTAATCATGCAAACTAGAGCTTTCCGCCCGGCATATTTATGAAAAATAGGTTTTTGTCCGGCAACAATGCTCAATTTGATTTTATCCTGCGAGACCATAAACTTTCGCGAACACAATGGACTTGCTACAATACAACAGAATTAACTTTTGAACTCGTTATAGTTCATAATATACATCACGTAGCAAATATAGTTTTGATTTATTCGGTGATTCAAAAGTTTTTGTGCTGTGCATATTTTAATGATGGACGAACATCCAAAATGTACAACGATGCTTTATTCGATTTCATGTTTTTATTCTAACTTAATTGGGGTATACATACATAAACAATATCTATTATATATATATATATATATATATATATATATATCTATATATATATATATATATATATATATATATATATATATATATATATATATATATATATATATATTGTTATGATATGTAAAATCGAGAAAAATATTGGTTTGTTCAAAATATTTCAAAGTTCAAAAACATTAAAATAATTCAGATAAGTAGGATAATAACCAACAAACATTTCGAAGAAGGAAAGTCTTTAAATTTTTGGATTACCTGTATTAAACAAAATGTAAGCTATGCATAAATTATTTTCTTTGTTATAATATACTTGAGTGACCCGCATAATTTTAAGTGAAATCCAAAGACAATTGAACCGGGTTTTCCAAATACATTAATGCAGTGATTAAGGACAATAGAATAGATTTTAGAAAGAGGTTTTTGTTAGTTTTTAAGAATTGTAGAAAAATATTATTTGTAAATAAGTTTTAGGAAATTTTATAATTATAGGTAAAAATTTGTTTGTTATCGAAATGAAAAAATGGGAGAATTGTGACGAGCTTTGATTGGCGGAGATTGAAAAAGGTCGGATAGGTATGTAGGAATTAAAGTTTAGCTAGATTGTTCAGAGAGAAAAGATAGTCAATTAGTTTCCAAGGGTGCAAGGCGAACGGCCGTTGTTTCTCGGGTAGTTTTCCAAAGGTAGGAAGCAGTAGCAGTGAAAGTTTGTGAGTTTTCGTGTAGTTAGTGTATCTGACAGAAGCTGATCCAGTAAAAGATTGTAAGTCATATTTTTCTACTTATATTCCAAGAGTCACTGTTCAGGCCAACGAGAGATTCAGTTTATCGTAAAGAAAAGATATTCCAAGAGTCCTTTTTCACTCAGGCCAACGAGAGATTCAGTTTATTGAGAGAAGAAGAAGCTAGCATAATTTGAACGATTCGTGCATTTGAAGGAGATCATTAAGGACGATATACTTGCAACAATTTGTTGTAAGATTGCTGATTACCTAGGGAGCGCCTGAGAGTAGATAATATAGTCTACAAGGAACAAGGATTTGGACCACTCATCATCAGAGAGAGATATTTTTGTTTTCTGCAGTTTTTCTTTAATTAATAACACAATTTTTACACTTAATTTAGAAAGGATATAAATATTTTGATTAGGAGAGTTAGAATATTTGGGATTTTGAGATTTCAACTAATATTGTTTGTACCATTAATTTTGAAGGTTCACGTACGTAGAACAAAATTTTGAGAATCATTATATGAGATATTGTTTATTGAAAACATTTGAGTGTGAATTTTATTTCATTATTTTTATTTCAATATATAATGTTAGATCATATATGTTTTTTATTATTCCGGTATTCTTTGGATCTTACCTTTCACATGTAATAGCATAGATATTGAAGCACGAATTTAACCCTGAGATAAGAGAATTAAAAAGTGTGATAGAGTCATAATCATATCATTTAAATAATTTTAATTAATTAATTAATTAATTAGCTAATTAATTGCTTGGCGCACCAAGACTTTAAATATCGCAATAACTGGCTTCCAAAACGTGGGGCTTGAAAATATCGCAGCTTTACATTTGAAGGAAGGGAAAGAGATCTGGAATAAGTACAGGTGATCCAGAGGTAAAAACATATAACATTGACGGAATTTGAATTTGAAAGTATTTTGACAATTTTTTCCAGTGGATATAAATTTGATTTATTGATTGATCGTAGTTAGTTGATATTTACTGCTATTGAATTATTTGATTTTATTTTACCAATCGTACATTTAATATTTATTTTGAATTATTTGAATTTTACTGAGTGCATATTTGATATTTGTCGTGAAAATTTATTACAATTGGGGAGAAATATTGTCGTGTTCTGCAACATATAGAGCGTTGTAAAATTTCACATTTGGCGGGGACAAAAACAGTAACGAAAAGAAACAACATGCCGACTACAAGGAGTCAAAGTAAAATGCAAGAAAGGAAGGAGGATAACAGAGAAGAGGAAACAATGTTTGAAGAAGGATCGGATAATGAAGGAAATGTTACAATAATGAGGAAATGAGGAAAGAAAAGAAACAGGGATGTTAGAAAAATTATTAGCAATGATGCAAATACAGACACAACAAATACAAGAGAATCAAAGAGAAACAGCAAAGAAAATGGAAGAGACAATAGAGAAAAACCAAAAAGAAACATCACTAAAAATCGAAGAAAACCAACGGAAAACAAGACAAGCAATAGAACAGAAATTAGAAGAAAATGATAGAAAAACGGAAAAGCGTTTGGACAAATATGAAAATGAAGTAAAAGTCTGTTTAGAAAAAGTTAGTGAAACAGAGAGGAAACTAGAGATGCAGAGAGAAGAAATAGAAACTAAAATGAAGGATATTAAGGCTGTCCAGAAAAAGGAACTGGAACAGTTAGAAGAAAAATTTGAATATATATATATATATATATATATATATATATATTTTTATTTCAATATATAATGTTAGATCATATATGTTTTTTATTATTCCGGTATTCTTTGGACCTTACCTTTCACATGTAATAGCATAGATATTGAAGCACGAATTTAACCCTGAGATAAGAGAATTAAAAAGTGTGATAGAGTCATAATCATATCATTTAAATAATTTTAATTAATTAATTAATTAATTAGCTAATTAATTGTTTGGCGCACCAAGACTTTAAATATCGCAATAATATATATATATATATATATATATATATATATATATATTATATAAATTAAGGATCACTCAAATGACTGGTGGGTTCTTTTATCGGTCAAAAGGTGGAGAAAAAAAGACAAAGTTGATGGCTATTTTATCTATTTATTGAAGACGTTTCGCTTTCATATCCAGAAAGCATGATCAGTTCATCTAAAAAGAACAAAATGAAAAAAAAACCACACAAGCATGGAAAAGTTGTTACATGTGTTACCTTAAAAAAAATGTAGCAGTCAAAGATATTAAAAATGTAAAGAAGCTTAAGTAAATGGACATTATACAATAATATTGTATAAACAATTAATTTAACTATCAACAATTAGCAATTTGTTAAAACTCAGCACAGCAAAAGAACATGTGGTCTATTATACAAGTAAACGCAATAAAACATTAAAGAGTGATTAAAGAACTAAGAATATCATAGATTCACTTCCAACAAATATATTAATATTTATGATTTGATTTTAACCTTAGGTAGCAATATTAAAGTAAATAATATTGAAATTTAATAAAGTAGCTAAAATGGCGTTAGATTGAAGCAAGCGGCGCCAAACAACGTGAAAAGACAGCCAACCTTGAGGTCATAAAAATATGACAGAACTACAAGGTGAGATACCAACCTAAATTATAGAGCGGTATATTTAAAAAGTAAAATGAGTTTTGAATGATAACCCGTCTGTAAGAAACCAACCAATGAGAAAAAGAAAAGTATTAATAACACCAATTTCTCCCATTAATCAGTTTAGAACAAACAAACAAGTGAGGTCAGTTCAAAACTCATATATAAAAATATCGTCAACGTTGTGTCTAGACACTCATACACAGGTGAAAAACGATCACAATTTGCAACAGTCCAAGGTTCATACACTTGGAACTGTAAATGATAAGTGATTCTATGAATCAATTTAATTTATGTATTAAATTTATTATTAAATTTCAATATTATTCACTTTAATAATGCTATCTAGGGTTAAAATCAAATCATAAATATTAATATATTTGTTGGAAGTGAATCTATGATATTCTTAGTTCTTTAATCACTATTTAATGTTTTATTACGTTTATATGTATAATAGATCACATGTTCTTTTGCTGTGCTAAGTTTTAACAAAATGCTAACGGCATTTCGGAAACGCTCATTTACAAAAATATAGTCTATTTGATTTTTTAAAGACTCAGGGTTACTACCATCATAAAATGGGGCCTTCCAACTGTATAGTCGTCGCTTGGGTAGTTTATACCAGGTGTTTGCAACGATCATATCGTTTTCTTTACAAAATTCATACAATCTCTGTCCTCGATCATTGGATTGTCCTAAACCATAAGGACCTGCAGTCTGACCTCTCAGACTTCCCCAATTTTTGCATTGATGTCGCCTATAATATGTAAAATTACGTGTTTATTAAGGTTCTGTAAGATGTGATATAATGAAACATTATCTAATAAAGATAATTTGATTAAATTACGGAAGAACATAGATATGTAATGTTTTGTGTAAATACATTTTTCTCTTTTTTTTTCAGTTGGACAGCCGCTACAGATGTCCTCACCCGCGGGCGAGAGTTACATGAACTGTTTATCAAGCCACATCTTCATTAGCCGACCGCTATAATTATCCACCAAGGCCTAATACCCTAAGCAAACAACAGCCCTTCACGACATAATGCTTTCGACATTCTCTAGCCCGTATTCGAGTCAGTTTACCCGACGTGTCGCTGTATTAGAATTATAACTGCCAACAATACTCCTCGGTAATTCGGTAATTGTGTTAAAATAACATGTTTCCTAGTTTCAACCCCGGATTGGGGGCGGGAATTGATGTCGCCGCCGGTGGTCGGCGAGAAAGTGCGTCTGCGAGTGTTACCGTGAGTGGTGGATTGAAGTGCAGGTGGTTTCTGGACAAGCTTTTTGATGGATTGGTGCCGGTGACGAGAGTGTGGGGAATTCTGACAGCTATAGGTAAGTCGTGTTCGCTTAAGTTGTGCTACGAGTTTAAATCAATCATTTACTCTAATTATAATCTGTTCGCTAAACTCAGTTCCAACTATTTAATCAATTTAGCAGTTAGCAAATTTTGACTTCGACTGGAAGTAAAACTTTATTCACAATTAAAAGAACTCACTTATCCAGAATTAAAAAGTATCCCGCTGATAAAGTTGAAGCCATAAAGGGACCCACCTCTTCAGGTAAATAGTAAAAAGATCTGACTTAACGAATTTTATATTTTATTTGGCATTTACATTACATATTCAATTTAAATAAATATCTAGATAATTATGGGAAAAAATACATAAACTAATGGAGTAAAATTGGAGAAATTTTGACAGGAATGTCAAAATTTCTTGAAGAAAAAGTTAGGACTTCCTTACTGTAACGAAATGTCATTTCCTTACTGTAAGGAAATAATATTTCCGTACAGTTGTTAGTGTTCTACATAAATGATAGAAAACACATTGCTTATAAGGAATTAATTTATATTTTGAAAACATCAAGTCATTGCTGAATACATTTTTAAGATCAATTTGTTATATTTACAGTAATTTGACAGTTAGTACAATTATTGAACATTGGAGAAACACTCTTAGAACTATGAGAATTAGATTCTAAGTCTTCTATATCGTGTACAGTCATTCGGACTAAGTTTGACAATTCAACCTCAATACGTTTCCATAGTAACCCAAGTAATTTTATTAGGAATTTCAAAGCACCATTTATTTGGGAATAAAATTATCGCGTTTTTTTAAATCAATCAATATCGATTATCAATCAATCAATAACGATTTGCGGAAAAATAGTATGTTTACCTCGTAGGAAAACCACATTCCTGGACTCTGTGTTGCTAAGTCTCGGCTTGCGCCTCGACTTAGCAATCTTCACAGTCGTCCAGGAATGTTAAGCTTTTCCTACCCGGTAAACAATGTACTATTTCCGTGTCGATTCTTTATTAAATATATCCAAATTTTGAAAGTATATTTTTACTAAGAAGAAATTTACTAAAAGAAATATTTTTACTTTTAATTGTTAAAAAAAGTAGATTAAGGGTGAATATTATGACCGAGCATCGATATACAACTAATTATTAAACTTGATTTAAATAAGAATTTACATACCTAAAACGTCGTTGGATTGTCGCTAGTATTCTCGTTGGTATCACATTCAAATGGTCGCCAAAAAGTCATCTTTAATGTATTTACAACTTATTTCTACTGTCTTAACTCAAACTTAACTAAAACACGACACTAATGTTTGCACAAAAATATTAAAAATATACGTGAACTTGCTGTCGTACACGACAATACTGAATATATCGTTTAGTATGAGAAACCTGAGAAGGCATTTTTGATCAGATAACGATAAAATTTGAGCGTAATAACTTCCGAAGAATTTGACTAATTCTTCGGAACACGTAAATATAATACACTTCGGGTACACTTCAGTAGTGCCCGATAAGATACGTAGAAAGTAATAAGCCACAGCTGCAATATGGACAATACCGTTAGTGATCAATTACAAATAATGTTTATATTTCTGAATTATTCGGGACTGGACCCTAAAAATTCTTTAACTTTTATTGAAATTTAAAATTGATGATTAAAAGTATATACATACAAAATGCAAATGAAATGTAATGTTCTTATTAATTTAAGAACAATTTTACTATAAAAATAAAATAATTATAAGATTATCACGACGACACTGTTATTGTGTTTATTAATTTTATTATATGCTTGCCGCCTTTGAAACATGAGAAGCTAAGATAACGGCAAAACCAGATTTGGTTTCAGTGTATGCACTTCCGAAAAATTTGACCAATTACATTTCAGTATTACCCAATAAGATACGTTAAAAAGTAATAAGCCACGCCAATATCCATGTGGACTAATACCAGGAGTAATCAATAATTACAGAATTACAAAGATTTATCTTTATTTCTATGTTCGCCGTAGAATTACTGACCGGACCCCAAAAATTGTTCTTTCCCAATTGATATCGTTTCTACTTTAATAAACAATTTTTGTTATGTTAAACAAATTACTAGTGAAATAATAAAATAGTGAAGTGAAACTTAAAATGAATTAATGCGGGTATATACATATAGCTGAATATGATTATATTTTATATTCCATTTAAGGGAAGAAGTTTTTCAAATGTTAGTAAGGTATAAAGTATGTCTGAAAAAATTTCTTCATTATTAATTTCATGAAAAAAACTATTCTTCATAAAAATTTCTGCATTGCATAGAAATCAATAATCAATAATAACATTTATAAAATTTTATGTGGTATACAGATTGATTATGTTTGAAAGTGAAGTAAAACTCAACAAATCTTAAAAATTCCACAATTGCTTCACAAGATAACTCGTGCATAAGTATTTTTAAGAAACGGATAACAGGATAAAAGCGCCGTGTTGCCATTTTTATCGGAATAATAAAATAACAGTTGAATCTAAAGTTTAAACGGAATTCCAAGTTTCTGACCTAAACATTCACTTTATAATATGAAAAACCAACATGTGATATTTCAAAATCCTTAAAACAGTAATTTTGGGTATGTTTAATTATATAGAGATTTGCCGACTACTTAGGATATTGATTCTGTTGAATTAAAGCAAGAACATTGATTGAAATATCTTTGGTCATACCTCTACTACGTCGTTTAAAACAAGGACGATAAAAACTACCGGTTTCTTTTAATATTCTTGCCTTTATTTCAAATACTTCTTTGCCATAATGTCTCCTGTCAGGATATCTTACAGAATATATACGTGAGGCAATAGCGGCATTTTGGTGACATTCGAAATAAACTCCAATCATATCATACAATTCTGCATTTGATATACTCATCATGAATTATTAGTACTGATAATTAATTAATAATTCTACCAATATTATTATCAAATGAAAAAAGTGCAATCTTCAATTCGAATTATAATAGCACTTCTTAACAATATCTTGACTGCTGTCAATAAATAAACAATATGAACTCCCCGTCAAATTCATTGTCGTAGCCTACTTAGTTTCGAAAAAACTATTTTTAATCATGTGAAATAACAATGGTCAAAATGGGCATTTACATTAGGATTCTTCTACTATATAAAAATTTGAAAGTACCTATACTTATTTTTTTAATTTAATTTATAATACAGGGTGAGTCAATACTATACATTCATATCTCGAGTTCGACAAAAGCTATTGACATGCGGTTTGAGCCATTTTGTTACGAATTTAATCCAGTTTCATTATAATTTACAATAAATAGATATTTCCATTAAACATTTTAAAGAAAAAAAATTTTATTTTTTTCTTTTCTATTCGAAAGTACCCTCTACCTATGACAATTAAAACTAATTGCAATTATTTGCAGCAGATGTAAATTATCTCATCCACACTCTTTCTAATGACACTAATTTCGTTAAAATCGGTTGATCCAAACAAAAGTTATAGGTATTTATCCACAAATATTTGCCACTCTCCCCCACCCTTTATTTGAAAAAATAAAAGAAAGTACTTGAACAACTTTGTGCAAAATTTAGGCCTCTTTCTAGTTTACTTATTTAACACTTGGTATAATTGGGAATATTTCTCAAAAAACTGGTTTTCAAAGTTTTCTTCATAGGTTACGCCCCTAGCGGTTAACCCAGAAACTTGAAAGTTATTTCTCTTTTACTAAGGAATTTTTTTTCCTAAAGTTGTAACATGAATAGTTTCTGATATATAGCCGAGAGATCGGCTTATTGTGCCACCCGGTACATAGTAGACAGACTTCTATCTATATATTTTTTGACAGTTCTTAAATGACAGAAATGTAATTCTATTAAGAGAAATGAGTTTATGTGCTCACGTATATCGGCTGTTACCTGTGGGTTAATAACCCTTCCCATGTGTTCATGCTTGCCACGTATATCCTTTTCCAGAAATCCAGAAAATAAAAATTGTCTTACAAACTACAATTTAATTTCCATTGATAGAAAATGTATAAACTGAATTGTATGGCCTTTTTCGTTCAGTCAGCTTTTTTCGTATTTTGTGTTTAGCTCAGACATGTGCCTTAAAATAAACCTGCATTTAAATCTAAATTTGGGCCCACAATCTGATTGAACACTTGTTGCTGCAATTATTTTACCTTTTTATGTTGTGAAACTTTTTCGTAGATTTTTTTTTCTTTAACACATTCTTTTCCCAATCTTCTGCAAAGCTCTCAGACCAGCGGAAGATAGAGAACAATGAAGAACCATTGTTAGGAATATTGTAAGAAATCCTGATCCTCAGTAATGAGAAATCAACAAGAGAAAGAGGATTAGGAACAAAATTATGAATATGAAGCGTTAGTTTTGGAACACAATGTATATGCGGGCTCAGATGCCCTGCAAACCCTATAATTGCAAAAGACATCTATGTCGCTATGAGAAACAAACCAAATACCTATAGCTAAGTTTCGTACAAGTAAATATTTCTAATTTTAGTGCCACTAACCTACAACTATGATTATTGTCGTAAAATCTTATTTTATTTTTATTTATATGCTTGATTAATAATTTCTATTTTGTGGTCCCAATTTTTCTCTGAACGTTCTATTTGCTCTTCTATAGTTTAACTTCCGTTTAAAAAGCACATTTAATAAAATGACCTCGTATTGTTGAGCTTAAAACTGAATCCAAGCGTTATAATCTTACAGCATGAAAAATAACGATGGAATAAGTCAAGCGAATGCGAGAAACAACAATTTTAAATTGCTAGAAAAGGGGTTTCCGTTCTCTGTTGGCTGACGTTGATGAATATTACAAACTTTAACTTTACAATAAATCTAACGATGCCCGAAATAGTTGGATTGCACTTTAGAAACTTCAAGCTATGCATGATTCGCTCCATGGACTAGTTTAGATCAAATGCCAAGGGGTGCAATATTAAAAGTTAAACGTTCATAAAGAAATACTTGTACTCTTCAAATGTTACAGTAATTATTGAATTCTACCAGTAGTTTTTTTTTAATTTCAGAAAATCTCAGGGATTATTTTCGACAGGAATATTAACATCAATATTAACTTAATATATAATTATGATCTGCATTGCTGGCTTATGATATATGATTAAGCTGACTTTTATTAATGAACTTAATTAATAAATTTCTTTCATTATTAATTATAAAGCAAATTAAAAATAAATAAAATTATGTAATAATTTGAAATCCTAAGGGTTAATTTATTTTATCAATTACCTTTATTTCGTCGTGGCTTATAGTATTCCTTAATTTCTTGCTTTATCCAGAAAAAAACAAGGACAATAAATATGGTAAACAAAAATTATAAACTTTCAAATACCATTTATTTGTTATACCATAAAACATAAAAACAAGATTAATGTTCTTCTAACTTTTATCATTTACAAACTCTCTTTTCTTTTTGCCAAGCAAAGAATCTTTAATTTTGTTGTTCTTTTTATAAACCAAATTTATTTAATTTAATGTGAAATTTGCTCTAATTATTACTTCTTTAAGAAAAACAATTGTTATTTCTGTACAAATATCCTGATGTTAATTTTACTTTCAAATTAGTTTTTCTGATTGATGAATTCTCTTTTTTAAAACTGACCGACTTTTAATATAGCGACGTTTTCGGACAGACACCTATTCGACTTGACTGTGTTATCACAAACTGTTCAAGTTCTCCACCAAACGTGTTAATATGATTCTGCAAATCTGTTTTTTCCTTTCACAATGCTTCAAAAGAGCACTCGTTCGGATTTTCTCCACAAATCAAATCTCCGAGTCCTTCAAAATAAGACCAGCAAAATAGACAAAATATGCAAAATATGCAAAATATGCAAAATATGCAAAATATGCAAAATATATAAAATATGCAAAATAGGCATAATATGCAAAATATGCAAAATATGCAAAATATACAAAATATGCAAAATATGCAAAATATGCAATCTACGCATTTTGCATATATGTTTGCAAGTCAATATACAATATACAATATACAATCAATAAAGAGTAACAAGATCTGTTCTCTATAGACTTCTTTTCCAAGAAACATATTTCCTTATTAAATACGTCTCTGTATGTATTTTGTCGCAAAAAAGGTTGAGTTATCCTTAAGTCTTAAGTCATCTCATAAATCTTTTAAATTTTTATTACCTTTCATATGAAAAAATATTAATATGCTATCTCTGGCATCGACCTGCCGCTACAAAACAAACAATTTTAAACGATCCTTTTACACCTGAATATAAAAATTATAGTTTTTGTATATTGTTATTAAGGCAAAATCTGAACCGCCAAATTTCAGGGGTCAGTTAATCTAGGTTACAATTTCTTTTATGGTTATGAAGAAATAATTTAAACCACACACCTGTATTTTTTATTGTTCTATTATCACTTTTTTTATTAATTGATCATAAAAACATCTTATTGATTTTGAATTTACTGAACTAAATTGAAAATTTAACTAAAAAGCTCAAAATGATTTTCTACATGTATTTGCTGCGTAAATGATTCTGAATTTGTTACGAAAATACTAAGAGACGCAATGCCAAATAATCAAATAAGAGATATGTGTAAAAAGCGAAATATTGTAAGATGGAGAAAACAGAAGAAATGAATGGAACCAGTCTACCAAGAAGATCTTTTAAAATATTATAACATACCTAGTATCAACGTCATAAATATGTCTGCAGATTAAGAATAAACTACATAAGTGGAATTCAAATGTGGAGGCATGTTTAACATCTAAAAACACAAAAGTAGCTAGGAGTGACGTTGCATCAGAGTGAAAAATTCGGGAGCACGTACAACAGGTGGCTCGAAAGGCTGCGAATAGTGCGGCTGTGCTAGGGAGGGTGACGCCCAACATTGGAGTACCCAAATCCGAAAGGAGGAGGGCCTTACACGGTGATGCGAAGTCGATCGTCTTCTACGTAGCACCAGTCTGGAGCGGAGTAGTAGGAATAACGGCCTATAGTAGGCTCATGACACCCATGGACAGAACAGGTCTGTTGCGAGCACATACAGGACTGTGGCTGTGACAGCATTGTGGACCATCACTGGCTGTGTTCCGTTGCATGTGAAAAAAAAAGACCTCTATGAGAGAAGAGACCCAAACCTTACTATGGCCCAGAGATGACACAAAACGGAAAGGGAAATGTTTGCAAGAAGAATGCAACAACACGGAGGATGTGACATAGTAGACAGAGATGCTAATCCCGAACATAAGAGATTGGGTAAACTGAGGCCACAGGTGACTGAATTATTTCCTAACGCAGGTGCTCACAGGACACGGCTGGTTTAGGGTCTACCTTTCTAGGTTAGGAAAGGCTGACAGAGATCAATACCTATACTGTGGACACCTGGACACTGTGACACACATGATATTAGAAAGTAACAGAATGGAAAGAGAGACAGGTGTGAATTTCGTTACAGAGAGAGAAATGATTGAAATAATGATAAAAATAAAGCAGATGGAACTAGTGTATACAACTTTATCCGTGCACTGTCCAAGAAAAACGAAGAGAAAGAAAGACAGCTGGACCAAAGACAAAGGTAAGAGGGAAAGATGCTGGAAATTGAAGGTAGAAAAGTAAGTCGAACTGTTTGAGTTAGACTGTATGAGTCAGACTGTGGGGAAGGAGGAAATGCTTGTCTGGGAGTGATGCCGTAATAGAAGCGATGAAGGTCTTCAACGTGCTACCTGGAACGAGACAGGGAGCCTTCTTGATGACAGTCTGTGGAAGCTAGTGCTTCGGAAGTCATGCCGGCTTTACAGCGGCCATTCGGCTTTAGGATCACTAGATGGGTCTAGTTTAGCAGGTAGGCGTTCGGTGAAGACTCTGCAATGAGAGATCATTTTAAAGTTTTAAGGTCAGGCGAGCGGTGTCCTGGACTGAGATGTCTTTTGAAGAATTTAGACCCCCCTCTATAAAGACGAAAAAAAAATTTAGGAATAAACGAAAAAATGTCTAAAGTCGGGATCCAATGACGCGTAGAGTGCCAGCGTGAAGTATCCAAGTTTTAGTTTAGTTTTTCGCGTCAACTTGCGAGCTTCTTCGAACCGCGTTGATTAACCTACAAATAACGAGACTCACTACATCGACCGAAGATCGCCAATTCGGCTCTACTTAATGGCGTTTTAACTGGCAAGATAGAGAGCTAACTATAGAGAGAAAAAAATTAACTTTATTATAAGTCTAAAGTGTGTTGATGTTTTAATGTCATTATTTGTTTTATTTCAATCTCAGAGTTAAAGTAATGTTCTATAATTATTTTACGAATACTAAGATCGTAATAGCGGCAGATTTTGATAGAAACGACATAAGCCTTAACTAAAGATACTAAATGTTTATTCCCCTCAGCATTTATTTCGATGCCGCTATATTTTTTTTATAAAAGCACTTAAAAAATATCAAAATATTTATTTTAAACATGTCAAACAACCTTTTTCGTGCAAAGTGAACGAACTTAAATATTTTACCAGGTTCTTTACCGTCTGTAGCATTACCCAAAGAGAATTTCGCAAAAATAAATAAAAGTTATTGCTCATTATTCTCGACTCTGGAAAATCCAGCCGTAAATCAAAGAGAAAATTATATTTTCCTCAGCAACTGGAGAGCGATGATCTGTTTTCCTTTTGTACTTACGTAAAGTTATATGCAAAAGAAAAATAATTCATTTCCTGACAAGGCTTTTATCAAGGTGAGCGGGAAATGTGTTTTATTTTTAAGAAGACGAAAGTAAAATAAGGTTAACGGAAAACAAGTGCGAAAGATCGTGGGCAAGTCTTTTACGATGGATCTCTGGGGAGTGTCTTGTAGAATAAAGAGCCTGCAAATTTTGCAGTTATATTTCGAACGTCATGGTGCATTGGGAAGTGCACAATTTTTGTTTCTTTCTTTACATGAAAATTTTAAGTGCTTATTCTGATCACAGACGCTTTAAGAGAAGCAAAACCTTAAAACAAAATAGCAATAAGGAAGAAAATAAAAAGCAAATGGATTTACTTAATAGGCCATGATTTGATAAAATTTTCTCTTTTAACAAAGTTATTTTTATTTTTTTTTTACATTACATTACATTAAGTATTACTTAAAATTTGTTCTCTGATTTTGTTTTTAATTCTAGAACAAAGGGACTTAAAATATCTTAGACTTAACATAGGATGTATTTTCTTTAGAAAGTCTATTAATCCTTGGATACCCTTCAAGTAAGCTCTGACCACTGGGTTAACCGTTAACCGTTAACCTTCATTGCATGTCTGAGAAGATAAAAATTGGCAGAGGGGTGCGAAAGGGAGATACCTTGTCGCCAAAACTATTTATAACAGTTATGGAGTACGCATTTAAACGGCTAGAGTGGGAATCAAAGGGTATTAGCATCGATGGAAAGATATTCAATCATCTCAGATATGCCGATGATATTGTTCTCATAACAGACAACTTGGGAGAAGCCAGAGTTATGCTACAACAACTACAGCAAGTAACCCAGAAAGTCGGTTTAAAACTAAACTATGAAAAAACAAAAATGATGACCAATCTCGTCCCCAATGAGCTAATAGAAATCGAAAAGTCGCCCATAGAACTTGTGAAAAATATGTGTATTTGGGTCACGAAATAAGGTTAACGCGAGATAACCAAACATGCAAGCTACTCAGAAGAATAAGTCTGGGTTGGGCTGCATTCGGAAAAATGAGAGACATATTTAAAACAAATATACCGATCCATTTAAAATGAAAAGCTTTTAACCAGTACGTTCTACCAGTCCTCACATACGGAGCAGAAACCTTAACTCTCACAAAAACATCAGCCGAAAAATTGAGAAGGACACAACGAAAGATGGAGAGATCAATGCTTGGAATAAGCTTAACAAATAGAATAAGAAACAAGGAAGTTCGTAGACGAACCGGAGTGAAAGACATTATCAAACATATTAAAAGGCAAAAATGGAAATGGACATGTTGTAAGAATGAAAGACGACAGTTGGACAAAAAAATTGCTTGAGTGGAGACCAGGGGCTGACAAGCAAAGCCGAGGAAGACCCCCAACGCGATGGACCAACGACCTCAAAAGAATCGTGACCGATTGCATAGCAGAGGCGCAGAACAGAAGCAGATGGAAAAGTCTAGAGGAGGCCTATGTTTAACAATGGACAACTCAGGGCTGATTGATGATGATGAATGAAGCTCTTGCCACACTGAGAGGATCTGAAGAACCATGCGCATTTTCAAAGAAGTCAATAAGTTCTTCCTGTATTAGGTATCCATTGTTGGGGTTTTCTTTGAAGTATTGACTGGTGCATTTGCTAAGATCTTCTACTTGGTTTCTGTGTTTTCTGATTTAGTTTTTGGTTTTTTGCTTCGTGGCTTGGGTATTATTTCAGATAGGTTTCGTTTAGAATGCTGGGATAAGCATGTATCTTGATCAAAGGTATCCATTTAAGTCTAATTGGGTAGGTCGCAGCCTATCTGATTGAGAGGTAATGATTTTTCTAGACGTTTCAGTCTCAGTAAGAGAGGATTGTGTAGAGTAATTTATCGACAAAGGAGCTGATTGTTGTACTGTAGTTTCAGTCTCAGTAGCAGAGGATTGTGTATAAGAAATTGTCGAAAGGGGAGCTGATTGGTGTACTTTCTGTAGAGAGTTTATATAAACATTATTTTGGGTATTGTTTAACAAAGTCTAATTATTTTTATTGGGACACTGAGATACAAAATGCCCTTGCTGCTTACATAAGTAGCATTCAATAGAAAAGAGAATCCGATAGTTGTTATCCTAATAGTTAATTAACATAGAATCAGGTAATTTGTCTAAGTTAGTTGGCGCTATGAAAGTGTATCGTCGGAAACTCAAGATATGCTTGAATGCTATATTTGAAGTCCTTATCCTGAGAAGGTCAATTGGAGTTATTAGAGAGAAAATTTAAGTTTTTCAGTTATTCTTCTATGATGCTGTGCGGAATACTTGGATTTGCGTTGGAAATAATCAATCGTTCATTTGGAGCTATTAATCTTCGGGCTTGAATACGTTCTTGATTAATTACTACAATTCCATTGTTGTTTGCTAGAAACTCATCGACTGTCTGTTCACTGGTTAAGAAGATACAAATAGAATCATTTATAATTTTAGAAATATAATGTATTTTTCTGGGATCCACTTTAGAAGTTACTGCATTTAGGTAAACTTCAATATTAAAGTTAGGGAGTGAGTGAAGTAGAATTGCTTGTTTTTTGTTTGGAAATTTATTTGTACTTGATTAAGAGTTATAGAATATAATTTTGATGGTTGCTTTACAAGTAGATTGCCCAAACTTGCACATGCTTGGGATAAATGACCTGAATACGGCCCTGGTGCTTATAATGGATCATTACCATAAGGACTGGTAATTAACCTCACGCCAAATCGGCAAAATACTTGTTTACCCTTGATTTGTTATAGATGAAATAGGAAAGTCAAACTTACAGTTTTTAGTCCAGAAGAAGTAACAGTTTTACACTGCGATTTTGTTTACATTTTAGATATAAAAAATTCTACATTTCAATAAATAAATTCCTTATTTGGTCCAAACCAACAAGCTAATATTAAATATCAATTATCGCTAATTACTAATATATTCACTGTTTGCAGGTTCGATTGAGATTCTCACCGTTATTCTTAATGAATAACTGATAAATTCCAGTACGTTTATGTATAAGTAACTAAAGTGTTTTTATCATGGACGTATAAACACATATGGACTCAGTTATTTACATAAAATTGTGAAGTCAAAATTATTTGAATAGGTCACATTCTCAGCACCTTCAGCTGTTGTCACGTTTTGTTTTAAAATTTCTTATTCGCGAGTCGCTGAAAATATTACTCCGTATTTTATACTCTACAGGTGCTATCAAACCAAAATAATAATGTATTGGTTAGATTAATATATTTAATTGGAATCAAAATATAAAGTGTGCACATAGTGTGCATTATCATTTAATAATAACGTATAATCTAGATATCAATCAATTATTTTATATGTAGAAGCACTGAAAACTATTTATAAATGGCAACGGTTGTTTACATTTCTCTGTCTTATGGATCTACGTCAAACTTCAAATGCTGTTCCATGTTTGTTTACTTTTTAGTAAAAGTTGTTTTTCGATATTTTTGCTGTATTTTGAGTGATATTTGTGAAAAGTGAAATAAAATAAACGAAATATTTACATCCCGATCTCTCATTTCATTTGTAAGTACATAAAATTTACATTATTTAAGATGAGGAAATGAGGAAGCGTGTCTGTTTACATTTTAATAGGCGTACCATTGGGTTTATTCATGTTCATTAATGTATTAAATAAGATATAAGTTCATGGAATTAGTAAACATTTTTAAATTGTAAGTAGACATCATCTGATTAAAAAAGATCTATTTAGTATATTTTTAATTTAATATTTCTCATGGATGCAAATAAATTAGTAAAATGAATAAAACTCATTTATTTTTCTATGTAGGTTTCCAAATAATATTGACGATCGAACTATTTTGGTAGCAAATTTAGGAGAAAACATAAAGATTTTTTATTGTAGCATTATTTTGATACCTATTAAAAATTAATTTGAATTCAACTATATTTAATTGTATTAATTTTAAAGCAAATAAAATTGTATTTTAATTTTTCTATAAAGACGTGATTTGTTAATAGTTAAATTCTCGTTTTTTTTTTTAATTCTTTGAACGTGTTTTTATACATTATTACTACTTCCAATTTTTAAAATCTGAATAATTACCCGCGAGTAAAAATTCAAGCACGCTTATACTCATTGCGGAAGCATCACATTCTATCGAAGCTTCAAAACATTGTGTGTTAAAGGTATCTTATTGCTGTGTCCATCTATGTTTATACGTCCATGGTTTTTATACTTATCACATCACATGCAGCAACCTATAATATATGTAGTTCGTAAGGTTTTATTAGGAAATTTAAAATTTATTTAAATTTTGCAATGAATTGTGTATTTTATTATCTTTTATTTTATAATATCGATGATTTATGCAATTTCAGTAAATTTTAAGTTGTTATTGATATTTTTCTGACTTTTTGTGAGCTTTGTTCATAAAACTGTACACTTTTTAGTGTCAATAAAGCATATTTCTATTCTATTTTATGTTAGCTTTCATTTATTTACAAAAATCTTTCAAAATCTAAACTAATTGTCCCTCGAGGGCATTCCCTATATAACCGCATTATCAGGATCCAAATTTTTGGACGATCCAGAGGTTCATATATTACATTTTTCCTGACTCGCTTCACAATTGCAGCGCAAAGTAATTTTCTCCCGATGATATATCATCTCGTATCAGTTATGACGGTAGAACAAAGCAGAAAATGCCAATTTCTTTTCCTAATCGCACTGTTTAACTGTCATGGTCAACATAACTTATGAAAGATACTAAATTTCAGTAGGTTTTTCACGTTGCCGGAAAATATTTTTTAGAGAGACACGTATATATAGATATAGGTTGTTTTCAGTCAGTGTGTTTTTCCATTAATCTGCAAGGGTTTTCTGTACTTGCAATAATTTTTTCTTTACAATATTATTCATAGCGATTTCCTTCACAGTTCTTCATCTCCCAAAAATGTAAGCAGTAAAGCAGTTTTTATTATGTCTTCCTTGTCCACCTTACCACTAGCCAATAGGCGAATTTCACATGTCTTTTTAAATTGCCGAAAGTTTTCAGCCACGATACCTTCAAATGATAACTGTTGAGGAATTTTAAACTCCATATCGGCCTTATTATTTTTTCTTGTTTTCATTTTAGATTAAAAGGAGTAAGTTTCATTGACCACAAGACTGCGCCATGTAATCATATTTAATAACGGTTGTTGTATTACTTTATCGATTGCTTTTATTACAGCTTTGATAATTTCTTTAAGCCGTTCTCTTTATTTAAATTGACGAATATAGGCCTCCCATAATTCTCGTCATTCATCTCTGTTATTTGTAAGACGTTTACACATTGGCCCTGCAGATCTTTTAATATCGTCGCTCCAGCGCATTTGCATTTACTTTAAATGATAATACGCATCCACAGAGACGTAGTACAGTACCTACAGAAGAAATTGTTGTTGATGTAGAGCGTAGCATAGAGAAAGACTTGAATCAGTCTATCCGCCATCGTGCCCAGCAGTTGAATATGGCGCCATCCACTTTATGCAAGATTTCGCGAAAAAAAAAGAATTAAAGCTACACGATCACCTAGCAAGGCGTAGATTTTGTGAATGGACCCGAATTTGTTTAGCGTTGAAGTTCTATGGTATACTTACCTGTGGACCTATTCCTTTTGTTTTAGATATCGCCATATTCCTCTTAGGTCTTTTAGCCTTAAAACACCACGCTGGCTAGACAAGTTGGTGAGTGATTTTATACAATTTCTAAAATCAGGGGATTGCCTCTTCCGTCAGTCACACCGTACCGAAGGTATTCTTCTTCGCCGTGGCTCCCATTGTGGACTTCATCCGTAACCCTATACAAGGGACTCTAAGCAGGTACTAGTTTTCCGGGTCAGGAAATACCTGGAATCTGCGGAGGGCTTTTATAATAAGGAGGAAAGCTTTTATAAGAATCTATTCTAATTGTTTATGTCTATCTTAATCCTAATCTAACCAAGATCACCCCAAGTAACGCAAGTGATCTTTGATCACAAGACTTCACATTCATGAGCTATTCAGTCTCATGACAAATTGGTCTGAGTGGTACGTTGAATTTGTGTATTTTTGGTACTTACTATAAGTGTGCTGTCCTGTTATAATAAGATATGCATGTATTTCTTTTGTAGTTTGCCATTGTCTAATCAATTAATCATGATTTAATGTTGTATAAAATATTAGTAAAGTTAAACAGGCTACAAGAAACCAACTTTAACAACGTGTTAAAAGTGTAGTTATCTCTGATTTCATTTTATGTAACTCCCACACAGAAACGTCCTTTGATGACGTTTTGTGTTTCGATCTCTGATGTAGACACAAATAAGTCTTTAAATAGAAACAAAATCCTCCCGTTGATATATTTGGATGGAAAAACATTTTTAACGAGACAATATGCGATACTCCCATACCTCGCCTTACACACTCGAAAGAAGACAGTAAAAAGAAATTTGTAAAAGATATTTGAGTCTAATCGCTATAAGAGATTTTGTTCGTTCTATTTGACACCTTACTAGTAATTTTCTTTGAAGAGGGAGAATTACGGAGGGGCTGATAATTTTTAAAACCAACAAAATATTAGCAGAATGAAACCCATTGTAAAAGAAAAAAATCATAAGAAAAAATAAAGCAAAAATCATTTACAGGCGCTCTGAGGTCGGGAAGTAAAAAAGAGTGAGTTTTTGCAAGTAAAAACGGCTTATCACAATTTCACGCAAAACTACTAGTTCTATGGAAAAAAGTTATAGGATTAAATTGTAGGTAATAAATAAATTTACAACTCTTGTAGTTACACTTTTTATACATAACCAAAATTTATTCAAAAAATTCAAATAACCGAGTTTCGGTTTTTTATTTTTATCTACTACACATTTTTTTTTCACAAAATTTGGCGAGAAATTACCTTTTTATGGCCCATCACACTGTAATTTTTTTGATTGAAATTATTAATTTTTTTCCTTTTTTTTTTTAATTTTATATCGAAAAAGCAACTTAATTTTTAATCGAAAACTTTTTAGCCAATATATCTGCTTTATTTAAAAAACTGTGTGATTGTGTAAAAAATTAATAACATTTTACAGCAACTAAATCAGGCACATTTCTCAAACAAGCTGAAATATTATTAACAAAATAATATGAATATTTTTTTTATTATGCTGTAACATATTATCTCCAGTATCGTTACTTTGAACAAATCGATTTTTTCTTTTGAAATAGTACCGTAAAATCAATTACAAAGAAAACAATGAGAATTGAAATTAAATTTCATTATTTATTACTGTTTCTTCCTTTGATTTTTTCTGTCTTAAGCTACGTAATGTAGATTCCAATCTCATCATTATATTTACTTTAACGAATTCGATGGATAAAAGCTTATTTAGTCTTAAATTTTTTGTATTTATTGTTAATTCTTAGAGATCAAGAGGCAGACCACAGATAATTAACAAAAAAAATTGTTAATTCTTTTCTTGCTAAACCTCACTAAGCGATTCAAAGCTGATCTTTTTATTTGACACACTAGCACATTATTTTTGCAGATTACTTAAGCAGATTAATCAATACTGATAATAATAGGAAAAGCCAAAATCAAATGATTTATTTGTGATAAATAAAAATTTTATTTTTTTTATCGAACTATTTTTTGCAGTTTTATTTCATTAAACATACTCTTTATAAAAGAAAACAATAATATTGTAAAAAAATGATAAAAAGATCATAATTAAAAGACAGATCATCTTCGAAGAAAAGATAATAATCCCACCACATCAGTTTGGTTTTAGAGGGAGTCATTAAATGATAGACCAGGTACATAGAATCACCATCAATCATCACCAAACATCATTGAAAAGGCCCTAGAGGAAAAAAAAATGTATTCATCTATCTTCCAAATCCATTATACATAAATTTAATAGAGCACTACCGAGGCAGTAGAGTTCTTCACAATAATTAGAGTCGTACTTAACTAAAAGACACCTCACAATAAAGCATGATGATACTTACACAGAGTGAAAGAAAATCAAGATGAACTGCCACAGGGAAGTGTGCTCGGCCCAATTCTCTACTTGTTATACACTTATAATATCGGATATAATACACTATACTTATAGCGATATCCATTAACTCGAAAATGGAACAATTAGAACATTTGCAGACGACACAGCGATGGAAAATAATCATGAAGAAGCTGCAAGAAATCTACAATCTTCATTGAACAATGTCGATGATTGGACCAAAAACTGGAGGATAAAATTGAACGAGACGAAATCAGTGCATGTGAATTTCACTACTAAGAAAAAGCAATATGTGGCGATTTAAATAAATGATATCCAGATTCTTGTTGCAGATAATGCGAAGTACATGGTTATGCATCTTGATTCGAGACTTTGTTCGAAGGTCTCATAAAGAAAAAACAGGAGAAATTTGACTTAAATAAAAAAAATGTACTGGTTGCTTGAAAAATACCTCAAAGCCTTGCATATATAAGAAACTTTTGATCAATAAACAAATACTCAGATCGGTACGGTCATACGGGGCTCAGTTCTAGGGTTGCAGCAGCAAGATAACCACGTTTTTTCTTTCTCAAGTTTACAAAGCTAAATAATTATAATTTTCTGAAAACAGCTCAGGTTAAACAAATAATCTGCATTATAAGCCCTTAGAAAATAATAAAATAATTAAATGCGCGAAGCGGGCTAAAATAATTATATTGCGGGTGCACGTGTCGTTCAAGCAGCGCACGGTAAATGTAGAAGTGCGCTTAAGTGTCTTACCTTCTACTATCAAATTACATAAATTACTAATATATAGCATATTACACAACAACTACAGTGTTTGAGTCATAAAAATTTAGGTTTTCATCAAATTTCATTAAAAAATTTCTGTTCAAGACAAAAATAAAATCCCAAAAAATGGTTAATTAAATTTTTCACATAAATTTTAAGTAAATGTAAAAAACTGTAAATACAAAAGTTGTAGACGTTTTTTTAACCTACAACTTTGATAAAAAACTTTTTTCCATAGGACTAGTTTTGCCGAAAATCATGATCAACCTTCAAAAAGTTACACGCTTCCAGTTTCCGACCTTAGATTAAGATCATTGTATAACAGTGAATCTACAAAGAAGCCTTGTGTATAATAATGAATGCTCAGATGAAATACTTGTCAAGGTGTCCATTCAGTGGAGATCTGGGTATTGTAGTAAGCGTTCAAAGGAGACTTGTGTATAATAGTGATTATTCAGATGTACCCTATACCGAGCTGTGATCATTTAGCTAATATCTTTATCGAGTATTATACATAAGTTTGTTTGGTCGTCCTGTAAGAATGTTATAAATTTATTGGTTAACCTAAAAAGAATATTGGATGATATCCGTGTACGTAGCGAGCAGGTGCATGTTCAGTGGAGATTTGTTTATCGTTGAAGATCTTTAGATGAGATCCATGTCGAGGTGTACGTTAGTTGGGTCCTACTGTAAGAATGGTATAAGTTCTGTGGTTAATCTAAAAAGAATAATGGTTATTTGTATATGTTGAGAGCATTTGTATGTTTAGCGGAGATCTATGTATAGTAGTAGAGTTCAGAGGAGTCCAGATCAGATCCTTGTCGAGGTGTACGTTCAGTAGAGATCTGTGTATTGTAGTAAGCGTTCTGAGATTTGTAGAGGTCACTATAGAGCAGTGGATGTTTAACGGCCAGGGAGGTTTATGTAGAGCAGTGGGATCAGGGAGGACTTTTGGTCTTTAGCAGTTTGGATAACGTGAAATAATGACTTGAGTAACGAACATTCTGCTGGTATGAAGGACGATGGAATAGCAGATTGGAGTTGATTTGAACATGGAGAAATGTGACTACATTACACTTTAAAAGAAGAAGACGCATTGACAAAACTCTAATACACAAATTGACAGACAAAAATACTGGCAAAAAAGACTAGAAAAAAGAAAAATTGACAGACATTTTGATATATGACAACCAAAAAGGAAAAGAAAGCGAGCATCTTGTGACGTGTCGCGGCACGTGTCCACCTGTCTCACTTGCCCACCTGTTTTATCTGCCCACTTGTCTCATCTGCCCCACCTTACATTAAAGGATGCCGCTTTTTACCACGGTCTAAGAAATTTTCCTAAGCCAAATCATAGCGACTTCTGGTTCTCTAAAATTATTTCTTCTTTAATTTTTGCTATATTTTCGTCCTTTTAGAATGAGTTCCATCCAGTTACATTTTTTTTAACTTTTTACCATTTTCAAAGGCTTCGGCCCTAGTGTAAATGACGAATTAGGAAATAAAAATACTTACGTTATTAATTTGATTTAGATTGCAAAGTAAGCAACGTTATTTATTTGAGTCTACATTTTTTAACTTTTAAATGAAGTGAAATGCTTTAACACATATGTACATATAAAATAAATGAGCAAAATCCGCTTCTGTTCTTGGTGTGCGAATGTAGATGGTAAGAATGGAGAAAGTTGTAAAAGGAATGTAAATGTAAGCGAAAGTTTATCCGAATTTTCAGCAACGTAGTTTAGTTTCGGATTTCTTAATCTCCCCAGTTGTAATATACGCCACAGGACGATTACCGTAATACGTTTGGTGAAACAGGTAAAGCTAAGAACTAAAATGTAATTTATATGCTATAGTTATGTCGCAATTTTGTTTTAAATGTCGCTTTATAATCGCTTTCATTTGATAAAGTGGATAGAAAAAAACAGCTATTAGTCAAGGAAAGTAACAACTTTCACAAAACAATATTTAATATAAGTATCTAACAACTGCTTGTGCTAAATTTGTAACGATATATTTTGTCTACCTTAGGGTAAGATCATGGAGGTAGAAAATTGGGAACAGAAACTACTGGGGGTAGAGATAGGGCAAGCAAAACAATCGATACTTGTGCGTACGGCACTCAGAGTTTAATTGGAGAGCTGGGTCGTGGATAAGTTGAATAACAAAGGGGTCGGATTGGGGTAACTACAAAATCAAATAAAGGGATACGTACATAAATCTCCTGAAACAAAATGAACAAAATATGACAGACAAGAAATACCTCTAACTATTTCAATTCAGACGCCGCTTCGAGAAGACTTCCTGCTGGAAGAAAAAAAGGTTCTTCTTTCCTAAAATCAAGAGTACACACAAGGGTTAGGAGATTTTTCTAAACTAAAGACAAAAAAAAATCAGAGAAATAAATCAAACATTTATTTTTGTCTCAAACAAACAGTTATTAAAATACAGATGACACAAAAAATATACTATATAAGTAGTTGTAAAATATAAAAATACAAAGATAAAACTTACAAATGTTACTGAAATGTTAACTGCTGTACTGTTAATGAAACTGTGTTAGAAATAATTTATTACAAATAAAGAAATATCTTTAACATAAAAACATTCATAGAGAGGTTAATCTTCTTTAAAAAACCAAAGCAAATTAATGTCAAAAAGATAATAAAGCGAGCTGCTAGCTGTCAACATAAAATCTTAATCTTACTTACATAGAAGAACAAATCAAATTAACAAAGCATAACCACACTCTAAGATTTACAATATTAATTATTAGTCCAGGCTGTGAGGCCGCTCCCGTTGGGAAAATGTTTCTGATTCGGTTTCTTCGCGGATTCCGGTTCAAAAATGTCCCCTTTAAACAAATCTGAAGGGTGCCGGGCGAAATTTTTGGGCAGAAATTGTTTAAACAATTTTTTTAAACAAAGTCCAAAAATAATTTCTTTAATATGGAAAACGTTTTTTTAGGTTTTTTGGGCCATTTTAAACAAAAAAGTCTCTTGTCATTTTTTAAAGTTGATAGTTTTCGAGTTATAAGCGATTTAAAGTCTGAAAAACGCGAAAATACGCATTTTTGAGGCTTGAAAACACATATGTAAATTATTATTTTTGAGGCTACCAAGTGTCTAAATTAAAGTTTAAACATTCAACTTCAAGATTGTGAAGAGTCATCGGGGCTTATTTTAATTTAGACCGTTGTTTTTTAATTGTTAAGTATGCGCGTACACTAGATTTTTCAGCCGCCGCGGCGCCGCGCACTACCGTGCGCCTCTATCGTCCTTATGCATAGTTTACATATTGTGTAAAATCGAGAGTTTGATAGCGGGAATATATGGCATTTCGCCAAATATATGTTTTAGCGAAAGCTCTTAACAAGTGTTGGTAAAGTGCGTCAGAGGTACAAGGTATATTGGCTAGATTAAATTAAATTTTTCAGTCACACTGTCTTTTCGTCGAAGAGCAGCATTTTGTATTGTTATGTAAAAATCTACTTTAGGTTTTTGCACTAACTTAATATTGTTGATGTTATTACAAAAAATACAAACTAAATTTTCTTCGGTAAGTTTTCATTTAAGAAGAGGTACGGAAAAATACATTTTAAATCCATTCACAATTTTTTTAATAACACATTAATAATATAATACCCTTTAAATGGGCATTAAACAATAGTCTTCCTAATAATCGTTTGAGTAATAACAAATCAAGTATGAGCGCGCGATTGTTAAACAGGTAAAAACTTGCATTTTTGCGATAGTATATTGTTTTTAAACACCGCGCAATTTAAAATTAAGTTTACTAATATTACTATTCACTGCATTGTATTATTTAAATAATAATTTAAAAATATTATTTACAATTGATATAAATAAATATATACTCAATAAATAATAATTATATTGTTCAAATTTGGAAGAAAAAAAACTATATACGGTTATTACATTGCGATGATTGATTTATTTAATTAGCCCAATGAAAATAATTAATACCTACATAAATAAATTATAGAGAAAACTATGTTAATAAACTTCAAGGATTTGTTCGGGTTTTTTTGTGTAAGTGTATATGTAAACTATGCATAAGTACGATAGAAGCGCACTCTAGCGCGCCGTGCCGCGGCGGCTGAAAAATCGAGTGTACGCGCATATTTAACAATTAAAAAACAACGGTCTAAATTAAAATAAGCCCCGATTACTCTTCACAATCTTGAAGTTGAATGTTTAAACTTCAATTTAGACACTTAGTAACCTCAAAAATAATAATTTACATATGTGTTTTCAAGCTTCAAAATGCGTATTTTTGCGTTTTTCAGACTTTAAATCGCTTATAACTCGAAAACTATCAACTTTGCCCAAAAATTTCGCCCGGCACCCTTCAGATTTGTTTAAAGAGGACATTTTTGAACCGGAATCCGCGAAGAAACCGAATCAGAAACATTTTCCCAACGGGAGCGGCCTCACAGCCTGGACTATATTAAAACTTTTAAATTGTATAAAAGAAATTAATATTTTAATGTTTATTTTCCTTCAAAAGTTTAAAACAAAAAAAAAGTTACCTTCTTTTCACTAAACACACCAAGATTTTTGGGGTTACCTTTTTTGCCTCACGATCAAAGTCATTTTTATACTGTGAGAGATACTATGGGACGGCTTCTTAGGACAAATATTACAAACTTGAGGTTGAAAATTTGAAACACAAAACTTTGGAATGGGCTTCTTAAAAAATAGAATATATAAAACTGGACACAACGGCAACATGTGGTTATCTTCCGAAAATTGTTGCAGGCAACACAAATCCCTTAGGTACTTAAAAAATTGAAAATAGAGATTACTCTTTTCAAATTTGACATATTACATAAAGTATAGTCTACTATTTTCAACACTTTTGGCTGGTCTCTTTAACGACTAACTAAAGTGTCTTCATTCTTCCGTTATTTCTTTCAACCTGCCTGAATTCTTCTGACCTCAATCTAATACCGGCGAGTGCTACCCTTTTTCTTACCTTTCCACCATAAATTTCTTGTTTTTAAAACAGGCCTCGACTATGTTACTTGACTTACTTACCACCTTGAAACAAACTACTTTTAAATATGTAGAAATAACACGTATTATATTGATTTTTTTACCGTCCTAGTTTTAACTGGAATTTGAAAATCTTCTACCTTACAATGTATACAGAGAATTGGGGGATTTGAATGTAAATAGACAAAGATATTTATATAAAGCTCAGGGGTAAACTACAAAGTTTTAAAGAAATATTTCATGGTTAAAAAAATTTAAAACGCTACAAATTTGGTGATAACAATAGAGAATAAATAAGATACTCTACAGACTAAAGGTCGTTTTTTGCTTATAAACAATGTAAAATCGTTATTTTATTTTAAATACTAAAGATGAAAACCAGTATATTATATAAAAAAGTGAATACAATTTTACTCAAAAACCATACAAAATCCTTAAATAAGAATTTGAAAAGTTATTTTGTTAATTTTCTTGCCTCTGGTTTCTGTAATATTGGCTTACATATCAAAAAACATTTGTTTTAAATAAATTACCCGAGGTAGAGTATATCTGTAAAATTTGTAACATTAGAACGATGGAAACCGCTTTTATTTTAACATTCCAGTGCTCGTTCCACGTGCACAAGTTGATTTTCCGAGGGAAGTTTTAAAGTGCCACGGATACCCATGCCCTCGCCCGTCGTCTAATTATCTTTCCGCGGCTCTAATCCAACGAAATTTAATAAGAAAAATGAAAGTGTCAGCGACATTCACTCGACGCATATATCAACTGACTCCATAAATATTTTCATCAAGCAAGCAAAGAGAGAGAATGGGATGAGGAGAAAGCGTCGCACTGAAGGAATTCACAATTGAGAGGGTCAGAAATACAGCAAGGGCTGATGTTTTTTCCTTTTATTACAATTTTACGAATGGGACAGGAATTTTTACGTTAACAGATTCATTTTTGACGTTAAAAGGGATAATATGTCGTGTTTTTTAAATGTAGATGCAAGAAAATGTAAGTTTTATCACATTTTGCTTTGATACCATTTTTGTTATCTTGATATTACATACTTAAAGATTTAAACTTGTTTCAGCATTTTTTCAGCTTTTAAACTTCTAATATTTTTTCCCAATATTTCATTATCTATTGTAGAGTATCAGGACAATTTGGTCCGCTTCAGGTGGCCATTTTCAGTCAGTTGTACTCGACAAAAAACGAGATTTGTGAATAGCCGACATCTCTGCATTTCTGTACCATAACCTGAATAATCGGTCAGATAGCTCAGCGGGCTGTGCGGCTGCCTCTCATTCGGTTCACTGTCGAATGGTTTAGTGGATGTGGGATCGAGCCCAAGCTCGGTGTACAGAAAACAAAAAGTCTAACGCAGCAGTTTAAAATTCTAGATGAATCTGCGGCTTAGACTAGGATATGCTGGGATCTGATCGGCCTATGGTGGAGCAGTACGGCAAGAGATAAGGGCTTGCGGCTCGGTGATACTCCTCCATAGATCCCTACCGGACAGGCGTAACGCCTAAAAAACCGGATATATATATATAACCTGAATAATAAATAGTGTTTGTCTGGCTTCAAGATTATTACGGAATATATATACACCACTGTAAGACTGAAGAGTACGATTGAAGACAACACCTCTTTTATAAGCTATGGGTGCGTTGGTACCCTTGGTAACTTGGTACCTTATTTTAAACCAAGAGGAATAAAAATAATATTTACCCCCAAACCGTTCCAAATGAACAGCACGGAGTTTATGAAATTTCTTGTGCAGACTGTCCCCGATCCTATATAGGCTAAACAAATCGTAGAATCCAAAATAGGATTTATAAACATTCCACTTCTGTTCGCAATTCCGATTCAATTTCAGCTCTGGGTGAACACCATATTCATACAGGTCACAAAATTGATTTTGAAAACTCCAGAACCATAATCCCCATCCGCTTCTATAAACCAAGAATTATCCAAGAAGCCATAGAAATAGAAAAAAAGCCAAATTGTCTAAATAAGAGAGATACAGGTTACAGAAAAAGGTAACATACAGTTACCTTTCTCTACACGTAGACCTCTCATAAAGAACATATCGTCCCCTCCATCCTTGAATCAAAATCCCACTGTCGGAAATGATTGCGCCAACTCTCGCGCCAATCCCCACTCTAACCCCCACTTAGGCCACGTCACCATCGATGATATATATATATATTACTATTTTGCTTTCTTATTTAATATTCACTTCCATTTCGCACCATATTTTCTGCTTTTTGTTTCCATTTTTTTACTCTCACCTTTTTGCAATCGGATATTACCACTTCCAACCATTTCCTCCTTGATATCCTCGTTTTTTCTCCTCTGTAGTGTTATTTATTTTGGAATTCTTTTTGCAGTCATTCGTACTATATTCTCCAGTCAGTCCTAATTTTCTGTGTTGTTTTTTATTTAAACACCTCTGTTATTGATTAATTCATATACCACTCAAAATGTTCCTCACTTATATTTGTTTTTTGTTGATTTAATACCCATATTTTAGATCAGTACATTGGGCTGAGCATATTACATAAGGCATATATTCATAAGGCTAGTTTGATTTGATTTTAGGTTCTCCGTAATAGCTTCTGCTGCTTCACATCCTTTCTCTATTACCTGATAGTCCTTATATTTTAATAAATCTTTAAAACATTATGCCCAACCTAACTTCTTCAATCAGTTCCCCTTGTTTATTTCTACAGTCTGAACTATTACAAGGAACTGTTAACAAAACAAAGACCACAATTTATTGGAAAAGAAAACAGGTGAAGACGAAGCAGATCCCCACAACAAGAAATAGAAATAACAGATAGGGAAATGAGAGCGGCTATAAAGACAATCAAAAATAAGAAAGCACCGAGACCTGACGGAATTTCACCTGAACTTATAAAGTACGGATTAAAAAAAATTACACTGGGCAATAAAAAAAATATTTCAGAAAGCCATAAATAGAGCTCCCAATGGAATGGACGAAGGCATATATGACTACTATATTGAAGAAAGGAGATAGAAATCGATACGAAGACTACAGAGAAATAAGCGTAATAGCATCAATAGGAAGATTATATGGAAAGGTACTGCGAAAAAAGATAGAGACAGGGATAAATCAATAAATAAATAAAAACTTACAGAACAAAAAATACCAGTAAATAATAAGTAAATAATGGATCAATTAATTCGTACTTTACAGTTCACTATTATTGATAATACAACGTATATCTGTAGCGACAAGCTAATTATTTCAAAAATTAAATAACAGTTCTTCATGTTAAAATCTACATTATCGCAATTAGTTATACAGATGGGAAATAGAAATGACATAAAAATTGAAATGTATTTCTCCAATATGTTTATTTACTATAGATATGCTGGACACTTTAATCATACATTTGAATGCGTTGCATTTTTCATAAATGAGAAACAAAATATGATATAAGCAATAACATCATAAGATAAAAGGCCGATAATACTTGAGATTACCGTCTGGCTTAGTAAAATAAACAAAGAACGTGTGTTCTGTGTTGTGTTTAGTTTAGTAATCATTAAGACACACAAGTTGCTTCAGTCCGCGATACATTCAAAAATACCTTCCCTTCGAGAATTAATTACGTTTTATCCATCCAGATACTGACAGAGAATGTAGCGTAGAAGTAATTTTAAACTGTTTGTCCTCGTTTTAGTGTAGTGTTTTTGTATAATTTATGTTATTTTTAATGTTTCCACATTCTACGCTTGCCGGATAGTTCTTATTTTGACGAAATGCCCCTGAAGATGCTATTTTAAGCGAAAGTACTTGGGCTAGATTTAATTAACTTGTGCTCGATAATAGCCTTATTTTCAAAGTTTATTTACGTTTTATAAAAATAAATATTATCAACAAATTTTTGCTACGTTTTATTCAATATTATTATTATTTTTATTTTGTTTTCGTGGTAAATAAGTCTATCACACGCAATGACACAACCACCGTACTTATCTATTATCGTAATTTTCAGATCTTAACTAAATTTTTGATACGGCAACTACGCATTTGTGACACCCGCGATTAAGTACCTCTCCTATCTCTCTTAGAATAATTCCTTTTCTATTTTCGCGCAGCTCACCCGCCAGCTCTCGCTTGTCGGATAATACCTGGGTTAAAATTACGAGGAAAAGGCCTACGTTCAGTAGTGGACTTTAAAGCTGGATGATGATGATGACTACATACCTACAAATTACTGAATTTCTTCATTTCGTGGTAGAAGTTCCTTATTCGTTTATTTAATCTTTCATTTAAATGTTTTATTTTGTATACTCTGCATTTTATTTTTACCGAAGTTCTCTTTTTTTGTACAAGTTTTGTTTTCGTATTGTTTTATTTAACCAAAGGCACTGACTTCACGTATAACTTATACACTATACATATGCAGCACACCATACAAAATACAAATATGATACCCATTACACAAAACAATAATACAAAAAATATACAAAATAATCATACTTTAATATTTCCAGGGTATAAATACCATCCTCAGATTCTGTTAACCATCAGCATGCTGTTGCCTACAAGCTCGAGGTTAAGTAACTTAACCATAGGTTTTGAAAAACATAACCTACTAATAACAATAACTTGCTAAAAAATTAGTTAAGAATGTAATTTTTGTTATTGTTCTGAAGCTATTTTCTTGTGGCATTGTAAATTAATTACTATTAAACTGGGAATAAGCCACAATTAAAGATAAAAATACGTTTATTGACGTTTCAATTTCCACTTCGGAAATCGTTCTCAAAATACAAACCTGTTTGTATTTTGAGAACGATTTCCGAAGTGGAAATTGAAACGTCAATAAACGTATTTTTATCTTTAATTGTGGCTTATTCCCAGTTTAATAGTAAGTAATTTTTGTTATTGTAATACTTGCTGAGGCAAGACCGCTGTCACCACTGTAGTACTTGCGAACCGATTATAAAATTCGCGGGAACCCTACTGTCACCATTCTAATAAATGCCGCTGTCCTCATTATAAAAAAACGCCTGTCTCAAATCCTTGGATGCGTCTACAATTCTTAGGGGATACTTATCCCTGCGAGCGGAGGCAAGGCTTACTGGTCCCACTAGTCTGAATTGGCTGGTTCGCCATCGCAGGTTCAGGAGGGTAGGGAGATCTAGAAAAAGGGTTAAGGACTGCTAGGTCTCAAGTCCTGTAAAGAGTTGAGTCTATGGGCTTACTTTAGAAGCTGGATACAGGCATAAGCGGAAATTGTGTACTCTTCTAGTCTCTGCCTGTAACGACCGGGAAGGAACAATAAAACAGAATTTCGAGTCTACAATGTATTAAATAGACTGTATACTATAATTAGGTTAACAAGCTGTCAGTTATAATTAATAATGATTCGTTCAGGCGCGAAGGGGGACTAGAAGAGACCTTAGCAAGAAATTAAAGGGTGGATAATCTACGTTTTTATATATTACTTTATATAGATTTAGTTACCTTCGCGTATTTAGGCCCTAGCTAATGAATACGCCTTTTAGTCCTACTGGAATGCAGGTTCAGTTTGTTGAGGTACCGCGCGCTATCACGAATTTTCGAACACCAGCTACCGGCACTTATACGGTACTATCCCCGTCGAATTTCAATAGCGCGCTCACTGGACTATGTAATGCCCGATCGCACGTGCTTGTGGCGTAGAGCCCTCTTGGCTGTTCCGCTCTTACTGACTCCCTGGTCCACTTCATTCGTTTTTTATGAACCCGTATTCTCAATTACCGAAGTCGAGCTTTTACTGACTCAGTACTCGTGCTTAAACCGGTTCAGGTAGAGGTGTTATTTTTCAACAAAGGTCTCTGTTTTAAACGTGATTTTTTTTAAACAATTGTGGCGACCTGAATTTGAACTCGTGTAATACACTTAAACTAGATCGCGTTATTTGTTCCTTATTCAATTTGGAATATATAATAATTATTCAAACAATTATTACTCTTCTCTAGGCTACTATCCCATATTTTTTCTTTATTTTTTTGCTATGTTTACATTACATTATTTACAAATGTAATTTTTATAATATTTAAATATTATGAAATTTTTATCTTTTTTTTTGTTAGAAGCTAACTCTTTAAAGCTTGTAAAGAACTTGTTCCTTGTATTCATGATCCATCCAGGATCACAAAGTACATTCAAAACATTTTTAAAAGTCTAGTATAAATACACATTCAAAGGCATCTAAGCACTTTGGTGTTTACACTAAGTATCCAAATTTCGGTACTTATAGTGAACAAAATAAATTATAACATCGATATTTTGTTAGCTTGTCTTTGTTTCCCAATAATTTAATTTTGGTTAGTGTTCTGTTTGAATTCAGGCCAAAACTGCTTTTATGACCAAGTCTCAAGGGCAATCATCTTAAACAATTTCTAATAAAATAATATACGAGTTATACAAGTTGATCAACTCAATTAAAACTTTCCAAACATTTAAAATTAATGTCTGCAGCGCAGTGAAGAGCCAGCCATTTAATTGGAAAATCTCTTTTGTTATAAGTGTGACATTGTCTTCTTCTCTGCCACTTTACATCGACTTGAATTCTGTCGAATTTATGAGAAAACTTTTCCAAATGAACATTTACATTAGAAGTTTTAACATATCCGAAAAGTTTTACCCTTCTGGGGTAAAAATGTTAACTTGACGGACAGAAATATTCACAAAATTCAAAATTATTTGCATTTTGATGTATACAAATTGCATTTTGTGCATAAATTATGACAAGATTTGAAACTTTGCATGTATTGTGAAAATTTGTATAAAATGTAAGAACATATCAATATCATATACTACTAGGAAACTGCTTTTTATTTTACTAGCAGATAATCGTAATGTAACTTCTGTTTCATAAAGTTTCACAAATATAAAGGAATTTATTAAAAGTAAAAAAGTTAATATAAATAAAAGAAAGGTGACGTGAAGTCATTATGAATAATGATTAAGACAGATCATCCACATATGCTACACATTGATGCCTATGATGATACATTAAGCCTTTAGTTTGGGTGTTACTTTCTCGTAAAATTTTCTCGAAGATTAAACAGTTGATAAATGGTTATCTTGTAACTGTATAATTTTCTAGCTCTATATAAATAGAATGAACAAGGAAGTATCAAGAGAAATCAGAAAAGACTCAAGAAAATACAAAGATAAGAAAATTATCAAAACCATTGAGAAAAATAAGAGTATAAAAATAATGAGAAGCAAACTCACAAATGGAAATAAACAAATAGTCAAACTCAAGGATAGAAATGGCAACATCACATCAAACAGAGAACATTTGTTACAAATTGTAGAATCATTCTATGAGACATTATGTAGCAACCAATCGACTCTAGATGTAGTTGAATATCAACAGAGGAAAGGTTCAAAATCAGGGTTCCGAAGATATCTCAGAAATCTCCTTGGACGAAATTTACAAGGCTCTAAAAAAGATGAAGAATAACAAAGCTCCGGGGGAGGACGGTGTCGTCACGGAAGCGATAAAGATAGGAGGCTCAGTACTAATAGCCAAAATTCAAAAGCTCTTTAATCTATGCCTATGGAATCAAAATATCCCAACAAATTGGAATAATTTAATAACTGTACTCTTACACAAGAAGGAAGATATAGCAGATCTGGAAAGATACAGACCAATCAGTCTCCTTAACCATCTTTATAAATTATACACCCGAATAATACCGAACAGATTAGAGACAAAGCTGGATTTTTACCAACCTCGGGAACAAGCCGGTTTCTGCCCTAATTATGGCACAAACGATTACCTGCAGTGCCTTAAACCCTATTAGAAAAAAATAACGAATATAACCGTCCCTTGGCATTGATATTTCTAGACTTTAAAAAGGCGTTTGATACAGTGGAACTACCGTCCATCTTAAGAGCAATACAAGATTGCAGGGTCGACCACAGATATTGTAATATATTTAAAAATATATATGAAAATGCCACAACAACCATAAGTCTACATTCTGCAACTAATAAAATAAAAATAAAAAAGGGAGTCAGGCAAGGTGATACCATGTCACCAAAGCTGTTCATTACCGTTCTTGAGTATGCATTTAAAAGACTAACATGGCAACAGAGAGGAATATCCATCGATGGAGGAAGATTAAACCATCTACGCTTTGCGGACGATATCGTGCTTCTGTCAAATAATCTGGGAGAGATCAAAGACATGCTCCAAGAACTGAATGACATACTACAAGAAATTGGGCTGGAGATAAATTTCTAAAAAACCAAAATGATGACCAATATGGTTCCCAGCGAAGAGATACAGATCAATAACAACAAGGTAGAATTAATCGATAAATACACATACTTGGGTCATGAAATTAGAATAACCAGAGACAACCAAACCTGCGAGCTAAATAGACGAATCACGTTGGGATGGGCGGCATATGGAAGGATGAGAGACATTTTTAAAACAAATATCCCAATTCACCTGAAAAGGAAGGCATTTAACCAATGCATCTTACCAGTCTTGACCTACGGAGCAGAGACCCTAACTTTAACGAAAGCTACTGCCGAAAAACTGAGGGTAACACAAAGGCGAATGAAGAGATCCATGCTGGACCTGACCTTGAAAGATCGCGTGAGAAATGAGGAGATACGCCAACAAACTGGCGTAGACGATATTACACTGCAAATTAATAAACAAAAGTGGAGGTGAGCTGAAAATGTTGCTAGAATGGAAGACGGAAGATGGACGAAGAGATTATTGGAGTAGAGACCAAGAGCCGACAAGTGAAGTCGAGGCAGACCACCCACCCGATGGACCGATGACCTAAGGAGAATAGGAGCAAACTGGATTGTAGCAGCTAGAGATAGAGAAAACTGGAGACGTTTGGAGGAGGCCTATATCCAACAACGGATGTGAAAATGGTGCTGGATAATGATAATTGCAGATAAGTTGGGTCAAATATCAAATGTGTTGATCAAACAACAAATAAAATAGTTTTACACCGAATGAAAAAGAGCAGCACATGAATAACAAAAACAATAAAAATTCGAAAGTTACGGTTATTTCGGCCATATGAGATAACCAAAGAGGTATAACCTTCTACACCTCATAATATAGAGCAAGATCGCCCGAAGAAGAGGCCTAGGACAGAGAAGAACATCCTGGCTCCGAAATCTTCGAGAGTGTATCAAGAGATATTCGTTAATCTATTTAGAGTTGCCGTAAATAAAGTTATTATTACAGCGCATTAAAAGAAGAGGAGAAGGTGATAAGATGCAACTTTGTCGCACTTCTCGTTGGATTCGTATATCTTCAGATGCTGTGTGCTCTATTTTAATTGTTGCCGTTGGATGCCTAATATGGTTCTAAGATAATTCGCAATCCTTGTTCGACAATTCCAGTTGTCATAGAATTTTGATCACCTTTTGATAGTTCATACATCTACTTTTATGTTTTTGTATCGTGTTAGCATGTTGTTTGAACAAGGTGTTGGCTATTCTGAGGGAGGGATCTCCCTATTGTTTCCGGTACCTAAACCATGTACTTCTATATTATCTCCTTCAGCACCACGACCAAATTTGGTCGTTTCGTTAAAGTCACCCATGATCATCTTTATCTCGTTTATTTTTGTCAGTCGCATTATTTTATCCTTGTTGTTATAAAGCTATTCAATTTTTTATTACCTTGTCACTTGTTGGAGCATAGACCTGAATAATATTTAGGTTTCTATAGGTTATTCTTGCTTTCAACATTTCTACTCTACTCAATAAGATATATGGCATTCGTAGAATTAACAAACAAATTAAATTCTTCACAATGCGATGGTTATCGAATATTAATCTTGATGTCTCATGTTCTTAAAACGTTTAAGTTAATTTACAATTAACATTTTCAAAACCAAAGGGCACAAGAAGCAGAGAACGACCACGAAGGAGATGGATTGATGATGAAAATCTATAGATTCTAAGGGTTAAAAGATGGAGGGAAGTAGTCAGGAATCTACAGGAATGTTGCCTTCTTTGTGAGCAGGCCAAGATCCCTAAAGGAGAAAATAAAAAATAAAAGAGAAGAGAAATCTATAGAAAGAGTGGTAAAAAGTTGCAAGTCTCTCGAAAAATTTGGTAAAAAAGTCGTTGTGGAAGACACTTTAGAAAGACATGTTTGAGAAGAGTACTATTATTGACATGATCCATGACAAATTTAGGAGAAATAAAATAAGGAAATAACATTTTGCATAGGAATAAAGACAAAAAAAAATGATTGTGACTTATACATTTAAAATATATGGACTTAGTGTATTGTAATTAAATTTCTACTTTTGTAAATAGTGATAAATAAAAAAAAACTTATAAGTATTCTTTGATTATTCCATGGTACTCGTACTTGAGTTAATTTACTGGGAGTTTTTAGCGTCAGTTAAACCCTTCTGATAACAACTTATTTAAAATCGGCTCAAAAGCCCCCTTTACGAAAACATACAGAGAGCCCCAACGGAAATATAAGAAACTCAAATAAAGTGCCAGATACCCAAAATGTCTACGAACATTTCAACCATTTTTGGGATCATTAAGTACGTTGTTCGAAGAAAAAAAGGAAAATATTCATGAAATTTATTCAAACGAGGAAAAACCGTTATAATTCGCAGTTGATATGGCTTTAGGAAACAACATAGCGGTAAATGGCGGCAAGTTATATGTTTTTTGGGGTTTTTTATAACATACAGAACGATGTTATCAGGATTTTCATATTTTATCTTTCATAACGGTAAATAGTTTTTTATTTATATTTAGGGGAAAGTAGCTCATTATTATTTAAAGTCAATTTTGATATTTTTGCTCGCAATTTTTTAATATGTATTTTAAAGACCGATTTCATCTGCTTTTGTTAAGAATTTTTGTAGTTGGTAGTACAATGGTATCATATGTTAATTTGTTCTATTATTGTTTGTTTTATTATCGTATTGTGTCCGTTTATTAGTAATCTGTTATCTCGACCTTAACTTATTAAACAAAAGAAGACTAAGTCGTTTTCTTCCATCCCTTGTCATTAATTTCGTTTTTGTGATGTTAATTTTAAGTCCATGAATTTCTTCCACTGTATTAATATTATTGTACCGTTTTTAAATAAAACGAGCGGTTCGAATTTATATAAATATATTTATTTATAACTTTACAGTTCGGTATTATCTTATCAACTAAACTAACTCCTAAGATCGTTACATATATATACCAAAGTTACTATTTTCTAGAAAGTTCCCACCTCTAGGCGTATACGTGACCGATCGTTCTCTTGCCTTCGAGGGATCTATCCATCGATTATTCTCGATGCCGACATGCTTCGAGATGCAACCGTTAGACGGGCCGCGCTGAATGCATTTTCGTAACATTATTAACTAAGTCTTGTAATTCTTCTATTTTGTCTACTATGAGAGCTGTCACATCGGCACATCGCAAATTATTTATGAAAATTCTATTTATTATGGTACCTGTTTCATTCTGCTTTGCAAGTTAAAAGATATTTTCTACATAAATGTGAAACAACAGAGAGGAGAGAATGCAGCCTTACTTATTTCTATTTGTTCTGTACACAGTTCAACTGTTGGATAATCATTATACCTCTTCCATCAAGACTTATCTCCCTTAATGCATGTATTAACACATCATGTTTTATATTATCAAAAGATTGCAAGCTCTTAAAATAACTGCATGCAAAAAGTGCCTCTCGTATTTCTAAACCATTTTTACAACAAAACTGAGTGTCTTCCGCTCGCTTTTTATATATTTTATAAAAAGAGCTTGCATAGGTGCTTGATATTGTAGTACGATCTTTTTCCTTTATATATCGAATATTTAAATATATAAAATGTAATATAGCTTATTTAGTACGCCCATGGCTGGTATGTAACAGTAATCTGAAGTTTGTTTACTTAAAAAGCCCTGGCTAATATGTCACGGAGACCTGAAGTTTGTTCACCCAAGTGTTTGAGAAGTCATCTGAAAAATATATTTGCTTTTCTTTGCTTGAATTCTTTTATAACCCAGAACATTTTGTGAAGCCTAATATATAGCATTTTTGATGTTTTGTCATTATTCTTTCACGCCTACTCATTCATTTTTTGCTAATATTGAGTATTCAGTGTTTGTCGTAATTTTTTCTAGATGTATTATTTATTAAAGCTTACATGTTGTGTTCAACGTATTTTGTAGGTTAGAGCTAATTCTATTTTGAACTTTAACTTACCAATTGTACAAAATACCAGGGTAAGTAGCTGCTCTTTTGGCTGCTCTCTTGACACTATTTTGGAATCATCTATGTGAACCCGTCTTGTAAACATTTCCATGTATATACCCATGTAGATAGTAGATTCTTTATAAAATGTTATTAATCTTAATATTAATTGTATGTACTAGGAAATACATAATGCTTTTAGGGCTTATACCTTCTTCTACATACATATTTATTATCTATATTTTGTTTCCACAAAATATTTCCTATTTATAAATTGTTTTTCATACAAAACTAAACCATCCTTACTTAATTTCTATTTACAGATCGTTCAGGTATTGGTTTATTAAGTCATTTTTAATTATATCTCTTTCTCTTTTCAACTGTTGGGTAAGGTTATTTAATTTTATTTTTATGTTCTGTAGTTCTATTTTTTCATGTCTTCTTGACTTTTCTCGAGTTCTCAAATTTCTTTGCGATCATTTTTTTTAGATCCACTGAATTTTAGCGGCAATTTACGAATTCGTTAAATAGTTGACAGCTTTATCCAAGGAGAATGAAAATCATCCAGTTTAAATCGGAATTTAAGCTTAAAACGTACTTCCCAAAATATGTTTGACTCCTGGGAAATAATATTCCTGCAACAACTTTCTGGAAACTTGACAAAAAAAGACTTTTCCGTATATAATTTAACTAACATCCTCAGAAATGTCTTTATGTTTGCCGCAATACGACAGGTCTCCAACACAAACAGACAACCAGACTGCGACACAAATTTAAATATTTACAAAGTGTTTATCATTTGTTCCAAAGCAATTTTCCTAAAAACTTCAGTTCTTAGTGCTCCCGAATATTCGATACCCCGAATATGTTAAGAATAAGGGCGTGATCTTCATACTACAATTTGAATATAGATTTAATTTATTCATTAAACGATATTCATAACTGACTGCCATTGCGACCCGTTTCGAAAGTGCCGCGGGGATTTTAATTTAGACTTTAAGGGATTAGTCTTAAAAAGTTGTATGTTCGTGATAAAATGTCAGTTTTGGTGCGTGCTAAAGATTTCAGGGGTGGATTTAATACTACACTTTACATTAAATAGACCGGAAAACCCTTTTAACTATACTAGGGTGGTTCATTCATTTAAATACTTATATATTATCCATATTTTTTAGGTTTTTTATCCATATTTTATATGAATAAATTCATATTATTAAATTTTTAACTTATTTTTATGAATATATCTTATATAATTATATATTTTGCATGACAGTACAATCATTGTTGCTACTATAACAGTTTTACAATGTAAATGAGACGAGCATTTGACAGATCTTCATAAAAAGTTATCATTGAGCATAACAATCTTCTTTGTAGGAGGATTATTAACAGGGATTCGCAGGAATATAAGTATCTGTAGTTGGCTGTGTACAAAAAGGGTGTACATATGTAAAATTATAATAATATAAGGGAGTATAACTTTAGTATATGATTTATAAAAATCTATTAATTCACTTCATAGTCATATTGAATTCACACTAGAAACAGAACAAAATTAATCCATAAATTTTTTAGATTTAAAAATTAGCAGACTTCAAAACAAACATGACTTCTCCATATTTCATAAACCTACCCATACTGACATGACTATACACAATCATCCAACACAACATAAACTGGCAGCTTATCATAGTATGTTACATAGATTAACAGAAATTCCGATGTCAAAATACAACTTTGAGACAGAATTAAATATAATTAAGCAAATAGCAGTAAACAACGGATACAAAAAACAAACAATTAATAAAATGTTAAATCAAAAACTACAGAAGAAAGTCCTGAAATTAGTATTTCCACCACCAGAGAAAAAACCCAGTACCTTCTGCTCGATTACATATACAGGCAAAATAACAACAAAAATTGCCAAAAATATAAAAAAGAAAGGAATAATACCAGCTTTCCGAACAAATAACAACCTAGGCAAATATATTAAAAATAACAAGAGCCAAAATAAAAAACACTTAAATAGTGGTGTGTACAAACTACAATGTGGCGACTGCCCAAAAACATACATCGGTCAAACTGGTAGAAACTTTAATAAACGAATAGCGGAACATAAAAGGGCTTTCAATAATAGAAAAACAGATTCGACATACGCACTTCACCTTCTAGATCATAATCATTCTTTTAATGACAAGTTTAAAATTCTTCACATTCAAAATAAAGGCCTTAAGCTATCTTTGTTAGAATCTATGGAAATCAACAAATTAAAAAACACAGATATAATTCTGAATGACCAACTTGAGACAAACAGTTCTCCCTTCCTCAACCTATTTCATTAGAGACTATAAATTTGTAAACCCAAGCCAAAAATAGATCACTTGAGAAAGGCAATCAGCCGAAACAGCTGTAGTGATAATATTTAATATAAATTATGTGGAAGTTTGAAAACAAAGTTTTTAGTGTTTTATTGTTACATAAAATAGTATTTGTGGTATTTTTCGAGTAACTAAAAGCAACAGAGAGATAATTAGTTAGTGGAAATCAACAGTAGAGAGAGTGTCTTTTCAGCGATAGATAACATCCAAGAGAGCAACTGTTCTTCGCGATAAGCAAAAGGGTAAGAGAGAGAGAGAGAGAAAGAGATAGAGAGAGAGAGAAAGAGATAGAGAGAGAGAGAGAGATAGAGAGAGAGAGAGAGAGAGAGAGCGTACGTCTGCCTAGCGAGACTCAGCAAATGGAAGAGAGCGATTGTCTTCAACGACAGTTAACGAAAAAGAGAGAGTCTTTCTACTTTGCTATTTTAAAAGTGTCTGTTTTTATAAAGGAGGGGAGGTTGAACTGGAATAGGAAGTGTTATCAAGGGTTGGACTAAGGTAATGATTGTAAAATTGTGGTAGAACAATAGTTAATAATACAGCGAAAAAATGACATGATTTTTCGCATGTGAAAAAATTGAACAGGCTGTATACCATGTATCACAAAATTTTTTATTAAAAATCCTTTATAAAAGGTATATAATTTAAAAACCCAATCAGGCTATATCACAAAACGTTTTCGGAATCCATATTCCATCATCAGTGTCCTAAAAAGTATATAACCGCTTAATTAAAAAGAACGTAAGATTTAAATTTTGACCAAGGTTAATACAAAATATGGTTAATACTTACTAGGTGTACATGTATTGAGCCAGTAAATATCTGGGTAAAAACCGGTTAAAAATTATCACCAGTGTGTTCACCTTCAACTCTGAGATTTGTTGTCTGATTCCAGTAAAGATTCTAGTAAAGATCTGATACGTCATATACGTCGCAGTTGACGTCACTGTATCTCTGGAATAAGACTTTTACTGAGAGCAAAGCCTCTCTAGTACCAACAGCATTTGTGAACTCCTTATGAATAATCTTTAGGAACAATTTCAGGAGATGACTCATGAGGCTTATAGTACGGTCACAGAATAATAAACAATCAGAATACCCACTCTCAGATGCCGCCTTTCAAGTTTCTCAGCACGCGCGCCATGTTTTAGAAGGAAACACATGACACAGACATATGATTTGTGAGGTTATGTAATTAATTATATTTATGTTTACTTATATTATATTTATGTTATTATATTATTAACAATGTTAATATAATTGTATATTATGTCTATGATTGCCGTAAGTCAATTAAACCGGGTTAATTTTTCTATGCACACCACATAAACAATACTGGTTCCCTTTAAACATGGAGGAACGTCTGCGCGAACAAGATGCGCGTATTTAATTTTCCATGGAGAGTGGGCATTCTGATTGTTTATTATTCTGTGGTACGGTAATTTTCAGTTGGTATTTCTCCAGAGTTGTATATGTCGTTGAATATCTTTGCGATTATTGCTATTAATTCGTTGTCCATAAGTTTGAGTAGTTCTGCTTGTATATTATCAGGACCTGCCACTTTGCCACCCTTTAACTGTGTTATTGCGAAATAAACTTCCTGCTGTAATATTCTTGGTGCATCATTTACCCCTTTTTCTAGCTCAAAGATGTTATCTCTTTGGCCTTTAAACAGTCTTTTTAGATATTCTTTTCACGTTCTTATTTAAGTCTGTTTGTTTAAGTAGATGTTTCCTTCAGAATCTGTTATATTTCCTTTCTGCCTTCGTCTTAGTCAACCTAGTACTCTTAGAGACCTGTACTCTAACAAAAAGCAATAAAAACATGTTAGGTTGTTTCAAAAGAAACATACTAAGGTGAATCTATGGAGCAGTGAATATCAATGGAGTGTTGAGAAGACTGTACAACTTCGAACTATATAGAATATACTGTCACTTTGGGGGGAATGGAACGTAGTCTATGCACCTTCTGTAACCTACGAGTGCTCTGTAGAGGGCTTCGGAAATGTCGACGATAACTCCTCTACTTAAGTCCATTTCCAGGGTATGGACTTGTAAATATTTCTCTTCTGATGGCTCGTCTTGAGAACGACGATATATTTCTTACATGACTTACAAGTACACTAAGTCGAAATAAACACCAAGTTTATAGTAGAACAAAATCTCAGCATCAGAGTATTGAAAGCTAAAAAGAAGTAGAGCCCCGAGAGCACTAAGTTCTCGGAGAGCCCGTGAGGGACTGACTTAGTTTACCTGAAAATCGCCAATATTTATATCCTCTGATGTAGCAAGAAATATGGATTTCCAGGTCAGGGACCAATAGGAAAATTCGAGGCGGGGCGATGCGCCTCAGAGTGCTTACTAGTCGCGCTCGAGGACAATACCAGAACCAGATATCGTAAAACATATTAAGATAGTACGTCCGAGGTGGATGGGGCGTGTAATGCGCATGGAACAAAATGACAGCTAGAAAAAACGCTACTTGATGGACCCATTGGTCAGAGAAGAAGAGAAAGACCCAGAACAAGATTCTTTGATAACATCTATGAAGACATGAGAAATATGGGAATAAGTGCTTGGCGGGGAAAGGCGATGCATAGGGACGACTGGAGAGAAATCCTTGAGGAGGCTAGGACCCATATATGTCTGTGAAGCCAGAATGACGATGACATTAGTAAAGCCTTATTATTTCTTCTGTTATAAGGGTCTTTTTAAAAAGTACCTTCGGAAAGGACAACTCTTATATTGCAGGCCGGAATTAAATGTTTTTCGACAATTCGACAAACTTCTTTTACAAAACATTACGGTATATTCTTAAAAAATCCACTTTTAACCTTTATATTTCGTTTATCTACACATTCTCTTGGCTTTTTGCTGTAAAATAGTGCGACACTTCTGGTCAAAAATCCCAAAATAGCGCAATCCCGAAGTAATAGAAGAGTCAAACGTGTTAAAGTGGCAATTTTATATCGAGGCCGCTTCTTTCTATCCAGATCGAGGAATAAAAAGTTCCATCGAACGGAAAACTCGAATATACGATAATAAAACGTGGAAGTTGCCAGCCATTGTCAAAAGACAAATGGACATAATTTGCATTGGAAAGTGATAACGGTTCTTTCGAACTATATTTTATTAATTCTGAGTTCGGGAGCCGAGGAGAAATGTAAGTTGCTGATATCGGGAACACGTACTCTGGCTGTATAAAATACTTTGTAATATTTTAAAACGGAGTGCTGCAATACGTATGAATCGAAAAGGCTTTACATAGTAAATTGGTTATAAAAATAAAATAAATCGGAATTGTATGAATGTTGCGAGAATTGTTTTTAAGATCAAAATGTTTTTATTACCGTAAAGTTTAAATATTTTCATCTGTGCACTTATAGCGATAAGACTATCAAAGAGAATTGAAATACTATTATAAAAATATTACCTGAATCCACCATGGGAGCTTATCGTCTATGCTTCGCCTAGCTCAGTGTATAAATTGTATATACATTTTAAATTAGCGCGCCACTTACCACCTCTTATTTGTAAAACACAGCATATCTGTTGTGCGGATAAGTGTTGTGCTGAAGCGAGTACAAAAAGATGGCGAATTCGTTCAACAGCGTGTAACTTGTGTGTGAAAAAAGTTTATGTAAATCATAGTATTTTTATCATTCAATTTACATTTACTGAAGTGTTTTCATCCCCTTTACCATGGTCCTTCGAGCCGGATATACCTGTTTATTGTTAAATTTTAGTGTTAATAATTAATATAATCATTATGAAAATTACAAGAACAAAAGTGAATGCAACCGTTACAGTCGACCCAGTAAAATGTTACCAGAAATTCTTCATCAAGCCTTCTGCCGCTGAATTGATCAACTATATTTACAACTTCACCGACAGTTCCGTCAGTTTTTGCAGTCGGTTAAATATAAGTACTAATAAATCGTCGGATAACTCGCCTGCTACCTCACCTGGTCAACTATTATTTACAGTCCAACCGTATTTCGAGTGAGTATCCTTATCCTTATCTTAATTTCAAAATCTGTATTTAATATAATCTTTCTTTTCTATTCATACATTTTTACTTTGAGCAAGTAATATAATTACAATCAATTTTTAACTACCCAAAATAATATAAGGTTTCATTCTCATCGTATAAGGTAAGATAAGATAAGGGAAATAGTAAAAATCACAGAAAGATATTACACAGACCTACACAGTTCTAAAAATGACCCACCACTATCATCTAAACAGAATCTCTCGAGGAAAATACAAAATGTTGTCCCAGAGGTATTACCAGAAATAACTGAAGATGAAATCGAAAAATCCATAAACGACATGAAAAGAAATAAAGCGGCCGGTGAGGACAAAATGGCGGAACTGCTAAAAGAAGCAGAAGACACGATAAAAAAAATGCTAAAAATACTGGTCAACAAATGTCTGTTTGTATTTAAAATACCTAAACAATGGAGAAATACCAACACAATCTTAATACATAAGAAAGGAGACCGAACAGACCTAAACAACTACCGTCCTATTTCCCTTTTGTCACAACTATATAAAACCTTCACAAAAATAATAAACAACCGACTAACCTATAAACTTGATAACTACCAACCAGTGGAACAGGCCGGATTCAGGAAAGGATACAGCACAATCGACCATCTACATGCGCTTAAAATCTTAATTGAGAAAACCAATGAGTACAACCTTCCGCTGTACTTAGCATTCGTAGATTATGAAAAGGCTTTCGACAGCATTGAACACTGGGCGGTTGAAGAAGCTCTGGTCAATAGTAGAATAGATTCAAGATACCGACAATTGATACATGATATTTACCAAAACGCAACCATGACTGTAATTCTGGACGACAAATTAATAACGGATAATATAAAAGTTAAACGAGGAGTCCGACAAGGCGATATAATTTCACCTAAACTCTTTACCTTGACCCTCGAAGACATAATAAAATCAACAAATTGGGAAAACAGAGGAATATGTATTAACGGAAAATACCTAAATCACCTTAGATATGCGGATGATATACTCCTGATCTCCTAGGAACGACAAGAACTGGAATTAATGCTGAACGAACTTCATGAAAAATCACTACAAATAGGCCTAAAAATTAACTTCAACAAAACAAAAGTAATGACAAACACGGAAGACCAAAAGGCAATAAAAATAAAAACAGAAAAAATAGAACAGGTAAATGAGTATATCTATCTAGGACAAGCAATCAGAGCTAACAGAGAAAATCAAACAGCCGAAATATCGAGACGAGTAAGAATAGGATGGGCAGTGTTCGGCAAACTTTCTTACGTTTTAAAAAATCAAACAATTCCTCTATACTTACGAAGCAAGGTATATAACTCCTGCATAATACCGGTGCTCACCTACGGAGCACAGACATGGACATTAACACAGGCCAATTTGGATAGGATAAGGAAGGCACAAAGAGCGATGGAGAGACAAATGTTGGGTGTATCACTTAGAGATAGAAAACGTAACCAGTGGATCAGAACCAGAAAAAAGACAGTAGACGCGATAGAAAAGCAGCAAAACTGAAATGGAAATGGGCTGGATACAATGAACGTCTCCAAGACGGACGATGGAACAATGCCATCGGAAAGTGGCGTCCATACAATGCAAAGAGATCAAGAGGCAGACCACAGATGAGGTGGGAAGATGACATCAGGAAACAAGGAGGTCCCACATGGCAGAGAACAGCTCAAGATAGGGAAAAATGGAGAGAACTGGGGGAGACCTATATCCAACAATGGAGGGATGGAAAATAGGTTCAAAAAAAAAAGATAAATAAGTTTTTTATGTTGACTAGCCTAATTCATTTTAGTTTATTATGGATGTTAATGTTGAGAAATTACGCAAAACTTAGATTCGATACAAACGCGACTGACAGTTTTTACATAATTCGTTAAAATATGTATTGATTCTAAGTCTGAAATAACTCCGATTGAATTGCAAGATAGACTGCACAAATCTGAAAGCATTATATTACAGTTTGAATGGACTGAATGTTTTCACCACAAAATTTATATAACAATATAATATACAAAGTCTTTACTACATCAATGAATAAATAAAAATATAATTTACTACATTTTGAAATACACAGGATAGCAAACTCGATTAAAACAGCAACATATTTAACATGAACACTTATGAGCATTTAATTTGCCGTCATTAAAGTTGTCTCGCGTTTACGTCACAAGAACATGCGCGTTGACTTATCTTATTTTGTTATAGTATCATGTATATTTATTGTATGTGTTTAAAAATGTATTATCTTGAGTTTCCAGCTCATCCGTAACATTTCTAGCAAAAGAATGTTTTGGAAAAGTTTGAATGTTTACATAAATTAAATTATTTGATATACTAAGCTCTTTTATTTTTAAGAGAATTATAACAATAATTAATAGATATTCATTTATTTTTTAGTTAAAATTTAACTCATCATTTTCGTTACGAAATCACCCCAAAAACCGTCCCCAAACCGCTTTGTTAAACTCCCCCAACGAATACATTTCAAGATTAGAACATGACATTGTAAAAATGTGCCACATTATTTTTTGCTACAATAAAAGCTTACGAACAGAAAATTAAGATTCTAATAAAACGATTTTATAATCTTTTTAGCTGCTTTTGCCGGATATTAAAAATGCTTCATTTTTATCTCGCGCCTTTTTTCATCGCGAAATTTTCCCTATTAAACTCTAGATTAACTTGCCCCGGACTTTTCTTATATTCAATAAATTAAAAAACAGGTTGATAAAGACCTTTAAGCGTCAGGAGCAGATTTAGGAAATTTTTTTGGCCCGGAAAATTAACTTTTATACGAAATTATTTGGGTTTCCCACTGAGAGAATTCGTGCAATATTTAATATTGAAAAACATACATAAGGCGCGTTAATACTATTTAGAACGGCCATTTAAAATTTTATAATGAAAACAGTCTATCCCAATTTAGTAAAAATGCTAAAACAGGTCGAAATAAAGAGATATATCACTTAAAAACCCATATTGAATGTTGGTCTCTAAGCCGAACTGTAGAGGATACAAGGCTGATGTACTGTCCAGAATAGATGAGCTACTGACAGACAGAATAGTTCGATATCTTATTTGTATTGCCTATTAGTCTAAGAGCCAGTGGGCGGCTACCTATATGTATTTGACGATACCTGGATTTTTGTACACTGAGACCCCTATACCTACTGTACATGAGATGGAGAGTCACTAAGCTCCAGGTGGCCGACTTGGCGGGCGCTCAGGTAAGACAGGTATCGATTTTTGGCCAATTTTATAAGTATTTGACGACGTCTACCGCTTTAAAATTTGAAAATATATTAATATTATTATCGGAAAATAACAATGGCAGACCATTATCGCGCGGTTTTCATTGCGGCAGACAATTTTGAAAGTGCTCAAAAAAATAAAATTTTCAAAGTAATTGACCAGATCTGCCATTAATATATTTCATTTATTAGGGTCTTAAAAACTTATATTGATCATGACAGACGTCTTCATGGTGGACATACTTCAGTAGACAAGAAAATCTTAGCTATTATCCGGTCAGAAGTATGCATAGACTGTCTATAGCTATCTTTCTTTTATTCTCTATGAATCACTATTGTACTCATTCTAGCTTAAGAATTATTTCGTTAACCTGAGAGGGCCAAGGTTTATCCCCACTCTAACGGTTTTTGCCAGATGTTTTCAGTATATCTCTGAGCCTTCTAACAGTTACTGCGTGTTTCGTGAATTTATTGAATATAATACATACTGTTGCTTTCTTTTGTTTTATTGATGCGATTATTATTATTAAATCTATTTGTGATTATGTCGAGTGAAAAACCAGAACAGAAGTGTGTCTTTTGTAACTCAGTAAAAAATGAAAAATTATTACTGTTTTCAGAAGAGACTATATCAAAATGTAAAAAAGTTTTGAGGTTAAGGAAATTTCATAAATTAAAATACAATGACATTATTTTACCGGACGAAATTTATGATTCAGCATACCATAGTAGTTGTTACAAGACATTTACAGCGTTGAAAATACAGTATTTGACGACAGATGTTGAAAAAAAGACTTCATCACAGTCCAGAAAATCTTGTCTGCAGTTGAATAGCCATCTACATCAGCTGAGAGCTCAATAATTATTGATACACTTGTACACGATTCCCTTGAAAAAGATGGAAACCTTCCTGAGACAAAAGAAGCAGAAAAAGAAATCGACGCTGAACTGCCGTTGGAGGAAGGACCATCTGAAAATTTAGCACAATCATCGACTGTTGAAACTTCCGATAGCTTCTGTAAGTTCAAATTCAAATTTGTGTTTTTTTTTGTAACAAAGAAAAGAAACAATTTCGTGGTAAAATTGACCCATTACGGGCTTCAGAAAAGGATAAATTTGAAAAGCGTGTCTGGCAGATACTGAAATTTACAATGAAACTCTAACTAAAATACAAAGTGTTCTCTCTCGTCAAGTATACTACCATGACAGTTGCAGGCAAAATTTTAGAAATCAAAAAAGATCACTCGTGAAAAGTCCAGTTCGTACTTCATGGCACATCTCCCGAGAAGTACCTACATGAAACTGTTTATAAAGAATTATGTAATTTAATTGAAGAGAATGTTATAAATCGAGGACGTTGTTATTTTCTGAGTTATTTGCATAAAGAGTATCTTGAAATGTTTAAAGAATTAAGTGAAAGCTCAGACTCAGCATCAATGTTTATCGCATCCTTTTTGGAAGAAAAGCTTCGAACGAAATTTAATGGTAAAATTCAAATTTTGACATCTAACAAAAAAAAAGTTGTTGCCCCGATAGGTATTTCAACTATTGATGAATCATTATTTGCGCACTTAAAAGATCAAGATATTTTGCGAGAAGCTGCTGCCATTTTACGAGAGGAAATTATGGGCATACAAAAAATAAATTGCCTCATAATTTAACCAGTCAGCGGTTGATAAAAGGTGAGTGTTCAACACCACCTATGATTTCCGAATTTTTTTCATCAATTCTCGGATGTTACAAACGTAAACGACGGAATTGCGACAGTTTTCAACGTCATGTACAGTCTCTGTCACAGGATATTATATACATTACTCACAACGGTAACCTTAAGACATCTAAACACATCTGTTTAGGCATGGCCTTAAAAGTCTTACAAGCAGTCGAAAAGTGATCGATATACTAAATCGTTATGGTCATTGTATAAGTTATAGCGCTGTCGAGGAGTTAGAAACAGAAGCCACATTTGCATCGGTTTCGACCGAAATATGTCCAGAGGTAATTAATAAAGAAGAAAATCTCGTGGCAGGTATGGCATTTGACAATTATGACCAAGACTGGTCACAACCATTTGTTGATACCAAGACTGGGAAAGACACTCTTCATGGTACTGTGGGAATAATGTACCAAAATATTGACCCCAAAGACGCTAACATAGAAGAGGAAGAGGAAGCAGAAAAAGAGGATACTGAAGTTAGTAAACGTGACAGGCCTAGACGACGATCTTTTGAGGCAATCGACTTTGAGTTACCTCAGTGTGCTAAAAAACTCAGAAAAGTTAGTAACATTCAAGCTGAAAGCGAAGAAGAGGTTAACATAATCTTGCATAAAAGTCTTTACGATAAAATTGACAGAGTTTGGATGTTAAGTCATGCTTTGGGATTATTAAATACCCCGGGTTTTAACAGTAAAATAGTGATTGATAATACTCCACAACAATTGATTACATATTTAACTCCGATTAATCACTCACCGACAAGCAGTGCAATAGTTTTGGCAACTATGCAGTAATGCATGGCAGCCTTGCAAGAGCTAAATCAAAAATACATGCAAGTAACTTACGATTTCGCTATTGCAAAGATTGCATTACAAATTCAAGCTACAGAAAGTAACACATTCCAAAAATTATTCATACACTTGGGAGCTTTTCACGTAACGATGTCATATTTTAATCCGGCTTTCTTTAATAAAGGGAAAAGAAGACCTTTTACCTTATTGAAGAAAAATACAGAAGTTCAAGAAGCATTTGCTACTCTTGGTGAAGAAAATTTGACAGAGGACCAGTTACAACAGGTATTTAACACCATTCAAAAGTTTACCTGCCAACTTTATAATGCAAAAAAAATCTGTTGACGTTGATGATGGAAGATACCAACTTTTCGTCAATAATTATAAGGCTTCCGATGTCAATGAAAATTTCAGCAAAAAAATTTCGAATTTTGATGCAAGCTCAATACCACCATGTAAAAGTGAGCTTTATCAACAACTTCTGAGAGCGCATTATATTTCTACAATTTGGAAAAATGCTTACAAAAAAGAACCTACGACATTGGATCCATTAGAGTTTGGTTGGATAGAGCAAGACGAGAAATTTACATTCAAGTAGTTTGAAGGAGATCAACTCCCAACTTCTGTCAGTGATTTAATCACCCAAGTTCCTGGTAAGTTCATAATAATTAATTCTTTACCGAATGTGTTCAGATCAATTTACGATTGACTTTTATTTAATAATTTATGCTTTATTTTTACAGATTCCGAATCACAGGATGATGAAGAGGAGTCCCACCTGGGGACAAATGATTCCGATGAAGATGAATAAAAATTCAAATCAATAAAGGAAATATTTTTTGTAATTCATGATTCATTTTTTTCAATTTTGTTGTGAATAAATTAAAAGAAAAAAATCAAATAAATTGACTATTTTATCATCAAATTTCTAAATTTTAGTCCATAATTTGCAAAATGAAGTATTAATTGCTATGAATACAGTAAGAACGTAAATGATATTGATATGAAACAGGGAACGTCATACAGATACATCTGACCGGATAATAGCTAAGATTTTCTTGTCTACTGAAGTATGTCCACCATGAAGACGTCTGCCATGATCAATATAAGTTTTTAAGACCCTAATAAATAAAATATATTAATGGCAGATCTGGTCAATTACTTTGAAAATTTTATTTTTTTGAGCACTTTCAAAATTGTCTGCCGCAATGAAAACCGAGCGATAATGGTCTGCCATTGTTATTTTCCGATAATAATATTAATATATTTTCAAATTTCAAAGCGGCAGACGTCGTCAAATACTTATAAAATTGGCCAAAAATCGATACCTGTCTTACCTGAGCGCCCGCCAAGTCGGCCACCTGGAGCTTAGAGACTCTCCATCTCATGTACAGTAGGTATAGGGGTCTCAGTGTACAAAAATCCAGGTATCGTCAAATACATATAGGTAGCCGCCCACTGGCTCTTAGACTATATCAATTATAATGAATCCGCGTTTAGAATCAGTCTGCAAATATAGTTTAAAAAACTAATTTATGTCAACAATGCTGCTAAAACATCATTTCACCATGTATCAATAGCAGGAATAGATATTAGAAGTGTTTTTCAACAGCTTTTGTGTCTGAATGAAAAACTGATATTCAAATTACAAATAATTTTAATAAACATTTGTCTATATTAATTTATTATTTAAATTTGTTTTCTTTTTTTACCAGTAAATCATTTATAGCACTGAATATACATTTATGATTTAGCAATAGTTTTCTTGTACACTTGGTTAAATTTCTGTATTTGATTTATGTTTCCTCACAAAGCAATACCATAGCTCATATTATATTAATTAAGTTTATAACTGCCTCATCGTTTTGTAATTCGGCGAGTTCTTCTTGATACTGCATATTTAATATACCAGACAAATCTACTAACATTGGCTGCATCATTCAGGAAAAATCAATTTGTTTTAAATAAGAAAATCCTCCTTTTAAATTAGCTGACAGAACATTCATACGATTGACAATAAAAAGTAAAATGATATCAAATAATTCACATTTTTGAAGCTAATGAAATTGTTGAAAGTTTTCGTTGTTAATCTGTTTCTAACATAACTCAATATCGATAATGAAATCAAATCGTTATTATTTTCTCAGGTGTTTACAGATGAACCTAATGATACTATTCCTCAAATATTGTGCCCACGTTTGTCTAAAACTCTTGACAATACATCTTTTACACCGGATGCAATTCAACATTATTTACGGAAACTACACAATAAATCATCAACTGGATTTGATAAACTCACCTTCTTGTTCCTCAAACAATGTGCAGAATCTGTAGCCATCCCTATATCTCTTATAATTAATGCGCCTTTTAATGAAGGTTCTCTCTTCGCCCTGGAAATTGGCTTCGGTTACTCCTATACTCAAAAAAATAAAATACACTTGATTGCAATCATTATTGCCCAATCAGCTGGTTCCCAAGAGCTTCATAACTGAAAACCTCCTGGACCAGGCATACACCAAAAAAGGAACTTTTTCACCGCCTTTATCGACTACAAGAAGGCCTTTGATTCAGTACCGCTTAAATGGATTATAGATATATTGAAAATATATATAAACAGGCTTAATACCTGTTTTACTTCGGTTTTTAGCATCGAGTAATAAGACAAAAGAGGGAATCTAATCGTTATGAAAAGGAGACCAAAAAAGTGGCCTCTGGTGGCGGACATATCCGGAAATGCGAATGCGCCAAATTTAAATTTTCCGACACTTATCAACAGTAGCTATATAATATTTTTCAGAATGTGTCTTAGACGAGAAAGTTTTAATTAATTATTAATGATACGAGTCTAAAATGCGACACAATTGTTAAAAAACTTCAATATAAATAAGATTTCATGTGACATTTGGGACAAACACTAACATAACCCAACTAAATTTGATGTCAAACAAGGAGAGAGACTCTCTTTCTTTGTTTAATGTGGCCTCTAAAGATCGCACTTCCTGTCTAACAATATGTTTGCCCCCACTACCTTTACATTCCTTCTATTGTCTTTTTGCTCGATGGTTTTTAGCCTCAATTGACGTTGTCTGACCATCTTTGCCTCGGTTGTCGCAATGATCTTCTTCCATTTGGCGATTTGTCTCTTGCTATTCGTACTTTTCTATTTTCTGTCATTCTTTCGATGTGTTGATTCCACTCCACTTTTCTTCTTTTGGTCCACGCCTTTATTTCCTCCATACCACATCTCGCTCGTATTTCCTCACTTCTTACTCTGTCTCTTAGAGTTTGGTTTGTTACTTTTCGTAAGACTTTGTTTTCTGTTGTTTCCAGCAGTCTTTGTGATTTCGCCGTAACTGCTCTTGTTTCCGGTGTGTACGTCATTATCGGTCTTATTGTTGAATTATATATCCTGGTTTTCGTTTCCGCTGTGAGATATTTGTTTCTTCAGATTGTGTTGTTGAGACATCCTGCTGCTATGTTTGCCATGTTCACTTGTTTTTGTACTTGTTCTTCCACTTTTCCATAGCTTGACAGTTTTATTCCCAAGTACTCAGTTTCCATCACTTGTTCTATTATTTTGTTATTTACGACTAGTTTACATCGTCTCCAATATAAAACTTGGACAAAAATAAATCCATACCTGGGTTTATACATTGTATAAAATATCGTTCAACTATCTGTCTCGCAACAATGTTGTTTGCGTAACAATGTTGCCAATCGCCGTGTAATAATCTGATTTGTGGATCTTTTTGATAGTTATATCTATTTTGATATTTGCCTATATTTTTCATTTTATTTACCAATCTACTACAACAGACTAATAACAAAAATAAACTTAATGATTTGTAGTTATTTTCTCTTTTTCTTGTAAATATTTTATGGATAACACCTTATTTGAGAAACATCTAAAGGAATGAGGTTGACAACACCGCTCAAAGAAGGGCTTGTCTAAAGAAGCGATAAATGGTTTGACAGCATAATAAAATCGTAGATTTATGTGTAGCTTTCAATTTTTATGATTTCAGAATCCAGCAGCCCGCTGAAGTATTGGATTTTTATAATATAATTATTTGACAACCTTTTGTTGACCAACCACCTACAGCAAAATTGAGCCGAAATACATAATATTTCGTATGTTCCGAATTTATTTCGTTCAATCTGTATATGCTAGTTTGTTATATTCCAGCGATTTTTCTTTTATTTGTCTTATTACAAAAACTGCATCCGTGCATGATCTTCCTGTCCGAAATCCTTGCTGTTTCTCTTGCAGACATATTCGTTCGTTTATTTTTGTCGCTATTATTCTTGTTGTCAATCTAAAAACTCCGCCTGCATTACCCACTAGGTGGATCGAGTAGCTTGGTGGGTGATGTTGCCGGTCCCAAGCCCGGATAAAGGAGGAGGGTTCTAGGGTTAGGTTAGCAGACTGCCATATATAAATATAAAAAAAGCTCAAAGAACCGGTGACGAGCCTCTAAAAAATATAATAGTCAAATATAAATAGGTAGGAGACGATATGCCATTTTACACACTTACCGGCAAAATTAATGGAACACCTTCAAAATGGGACATGTTAGATGACTCGAATTTCCTAAACCTGTTGTCCGATTTTAGTGATTTTTTTAGTATGTTATAGGTATATTATTTAAGAATATCAATGAAATAACATTGTTGCTAGACAGGTCAATGTTATTTTATACCGGGTGTAACAATCATACTATGTTTTTTCCTTAAAGTTCGAAACATCCTGTGGAATATTCTAGCATATATAAAATATTGAAATTAAAGCTCAATTATAGTGATTTTTTTAGTATGTTATAGGTATATTATTTAAGAATATCAATGAAATAATATTGTTGCTAGACAGGTCAATGTAATTTTATACCGGGTGTAACAATCATACTGTGTTTTTTCCTTAAAGTTCGAAACACCCTGTGGAATATTCTAGCATATATAAAATATTCAAATTAAAGCTCAATTATAGTGACTTTTTTAGTATGTTATAGGTATATTATTTAAGAATATCAATGAAATAATATTGTTGCTAGACAGGTCAATGTCATTTTATACCAAGTGCAACAATCATACTGTGTTTTTTCCTTAAAGTTCGAAACACCCTGTGGAATATTCTAGCATATATAAAATATTGAAATTAAAGCTCAATTATAGTCACAGGCTGTCTTAACATTTTCTTTTTTGATTCATTTACTTGTGTTGGATAATAAAAAAGTTAGGTACGTTAACAACTAGCCATGTTTTTCATCAATAAATGCTCATTTTCTTCTTAGTTTCACCAGCATATTTAAAGGAACAACCATAAAATCTGAGTATTTTCTCTCTAGTCTATATAATGTTTAGATAATATCATAATACGAATGTTGGTGAAGTATTTTGAATTTATATTACAATGGTAGTACAATATAAAACCTGTTTAAGAAGAAATAAAACACAAATATGTCAGACTCAACAAAATACGGATTTTAAACGCATTAACTTTATTGTACAGTTTAAACTTAAATTGGTTTTTTATGCATTTTTTTATTTTTAATAGCGTGTGTTTCCTCTACGAGCCCTTACAACTGCAGTTATTCGTCTTCTCATACTTCTGATACCGCTATCGATCAGTTGTTGGGCAGTCTCTCCCATTCCTCAATCAAAGCAATTTTGACTTCCTCTCTGTTTTGAATAGCAGGAACCCGTGCCCTAAGTTTTCTGCCTAGCATGTCCCACATATCTTCTATCGGGTTTAGGTCTGGGGAACAAGCTGGTCAATTCATCGTTGTTATACCCACTTGTAATAAGAAATATCTTACACAGTCTGCGACGTGTGGGCTCGCATTATCCTGCAGTAAAATAAAATTTTCGCCAATATATGGTGAAAAAGGTACCACATGGTCTTGGAGAATATCTCTGATATACTTATCTGCTGTTAACGCTCCATCATCAATCACAGGATCAATCGTGGAAACAGTACGTTCTGAATCGCGAAGTGCAATTTACTAACTCTGTTATTGCTCCCAAACATATACCGCCCCACACCATAATTGAACCTCCACCAAAAGGTACGGTCGTAGTAAAATTGAAAGGGGCATTTCGTTCTCCTTGGCGTTGATACAATCTTTTTCTACCGTCGATGTAATTTACACAGAAACGGCTCTCGTCCGTAAAGAGAATTTGACTCCAGTGGTTATCATTCCAATTTTAATGTACTCGACCAAATTGTAGTCGTGCTAAACGATGGTGTCTCTGGAGTCTGGTGGCTTTTATTGGCACATATGACTTGAGACCGGCTTTTTTAAGTCTCTTTCTTACTATGCGCTCAATTAAATACAAGTTTGTACTTGTTATGAACAGACAGAATGACTGTAAAATGTAAAACACAATACAAATAAACAAATTAATTTGACATTTAAGACTTTCTTGTGACAAGAAGCTTTCAAAGCTATGTAGATATAGTCTATAAAATACAAATATAAAGAAATATTGCATTAATAACAGGTTCCTGTAAATTTGCCGGTGTGTGTATTAAATTGTTAACTTCTCATAGCCTACTTTAGGCTTGTTTATTAAACTAAGCAGAAAATTAGGATTTATTGATAAAAAACATGGCTAGTTGTTAACGTACCTAACTTTTTTATTATCAAACATAAGCAAATGAATCAAAAAAGAAAATGTTAAGAAAGCCTGAGGCTATAATTAAGTTTTAATTTCAATATTTTATATATGCTAGAATATTCCACAGGGTGTTCCAAACTTTAAGGAAAAAACACAGTAGGATTGTTACACCCGGTATAAAATGACATTGACCTGTCTAGCAACAATATTATTACATCGATATTCTTAAATATTATACCTATAATATACTAAAAAACACTAAAATCGGACAACAGGTTTAGGAAATTCGAGACATCTAACATGTCCCAATTTTAAGGTGTTCCGTTAATTTTGCCGGTGAGTGTAGAACTCCCTAGAACTCAATGTGAATTTGTCTGTAACTCAACCCTTAATCTCGTCCTGTACACTTCGTGAATCTTTCTAGTTAATTTTCTCTCTCATCCAATGTCTCGACATAACAAACTTTTATTTTTATGAGCTGGGAAAAATCACAAATAGTATCCTTCAAGAAAGTACTTCATTTCAGAAATTTTATGTGTCAGAACTTTATATCTCAGCCGGGAAATGATCGAACCGAGTCTCTTCCCGTGTCCAGCGTCCTAATCTAAAAATATTTCCTCTCGACAATCCAATTTGCCAACTATTTTATTTCTTCGCAATGTTTTTAGCCGTGTAATTTGATAAAGAGCAATCACACATAACACAATTTAACATTTTCTCTAAGGAGAAGACAGAGCGAAGAAGGAAGCGGCAGGCGAGTCGATGTTGTGAGTTAAAAAACAAAGTTTCGGGTCGTGGAAACAGTACGTTCTGAATCGCGAAGTGCAATTTACTCGAGAATCGGATTTAGGAAAATTCGAGGTCAGAAAGAACTAGAACAGGAGTGGAATCTGAAGGGAGCGTGAAGTAGACGTTTAAGTTTAAGAAAATGAAATTATTCGCTTCGTAGTTTTTGTATTTTTAGTTTTAATGGCGACCGTATGATATAAACACAAATAATATTAATATTACAAAGAGTTTGGTTAACAGGCTTTTCGTACAGATAGATAAAAATTTAAGTGTAGAAACTTGAATACCGAATTCTTTATTATAGTCAGCTTAAAAATATTGAAGGTAATCTTTATGAGAGAGCTGATAATTTTCATTCTAATGTCATAAACTAGTGACACTATATTTCAAAATTATTTTAAATTATCTTGTCTTGAATGCTGCAGTAATTTTAATAAAGTAATGTAATACATAATCTGTTTCTTCTTCTTACGGTGCCCTATCCAATTAGTTGATGTTGGTGACAATTCTGGCATACTCTCGATCTTGTGTGGCTCTAAAGAGTGCATGAGCATCGAGGTTTGTCCCATCCCTTATGTTTTTAAGCCATGAGTATTTCTTTCTTCTAATGCTCCGTTTCCTTCTATCTTCCATTCCATAATAAGTTTTAAGAACTATCGATCTATCTAATTAGCCTTCTTCGGTCCATCTTTGGACATAGGTCTCCCCAATCCTTTTTCATTCTTCTCTGTCTGTCGCTACAGTCATCCACCTAGAGCCCACGTGCTTCTTGATATCATCTGCCCATCTCATTTGGGGCCTTCCTCTGCTTCGTTTATATCCCCACGGTCTCCAACTTATAAAAATTTTGTTTCATCGGTCGTTTTTTTGTCTTATTGTATCCGGCAAATCTCTATTTCAATTTTGCAACGTCTTCTCTAACATACCTTATTTTTGTTTTCTTTTTTATCCACTCGTTTATCCATCATCATTTCGTAGAATTCTTGCCTTCTATCAGGATCATCTTCATTTAACTTCTGAACCAACCGAACTTTGTAAAGGTGGTATTTTTCTTTATTCAAAACTCTTAAAATAGATGATTTACTTACATCATCTCTATTACATCTAACTTTTTTTCATCAGTAAACTTAACATTTCTACCTGGTTTTTCAATATTTTTTACATGTCCAGCATAACGAAACTTCTTTTTAATTTTGCTAACTGTACACTGTGACACTTGTTGACCAGGGTATTTATTATTAAACATTTCACAAACCTCCTTTTGAATTCTTGTTTTATTACCACAATCAATCATAATTAAATAAAATGTCTATTCTTTGAGTCTCGGACAAATGAGCCATAAATAAATTTAATACGTACACAAATATTGTACTGACGTCTTTTAGTAACTTTAAATACCTAAATGACAGCAGCCTACTATAGTGTATTTTTATGTATGAGAGAGTAATAAAACAATAAATTATGCATTAAATCCCTAAACTGTTGATACGGGTGACTCAATGAAAAACAGATATTTGTCAACAAGTTTACAGAAGTATATAGGAAAACAATGTTAAATTGAGTATGACCACCAGGTATAAAGGTTGGAGCAGAATAGAATACAATACTTGTGAGGGTTACTAATCCCTAAATAAGGTTGCCAGTGTCGGAGTGATAGAGGTTAACAGGTACTAATGAATTTGCAAGAAATGTAAGATGTTTATTTTATTGGTTATATATAACCAATAAAAGTTTAATAAGTACCTACCTATTTGCAAAATAAAGTTTAATTCTTTAGATAAAATAAAACGTTTTATTTTATCTGAAATTAGTGCATTCCAGGAAGTAAGGGTTTCAACAATCAAACATTTAATTCTTTAATTCCAGGAATCTACGACAGTAATTGACTAGATAATTACCTTCTAAACTTATTCCACAGAAAATGTGATAGTGGGTTTTTCCATTTCGTAGGAAGGTCCAAGTGGCATATTCAAAATTCTTAACACTTCACTAAAAGTAGGTACTTCGGTTGCAAGGTGCAGTTTATTGTGTATACTAGTGTTATGGAAAATTTGGAAGTGCCGTGTAAACGCCGGAAAATTGGTCCTTTAACAGTTAATGAAAAAACATTAATATTTAATTGTTTTAAATCATTTACAGACAAACGTTTATGTGAAAGTGTTGATGAGACCGTTGAGTTAGTTAGCAGTACACTTGGTGTTGGGAAATCTACGATTTACAGTTATTAAAGAAGAGAAATGTGGTAGTTTTCAAATGCCACGTAATGCTCCAGGGAAACCAAAATTTCAAATAGAATATCATTTTAAAGAAGGACTTCGACGGAAAGTGCATGAATTCTTCTTTAGACAAGAATTTCCAACATTGGATAAAGTTCTTGTTTCAGTTCGAGATGATAAGGATTACCCAGAAATGAGTCGAAGTACGTTATGGAAACTTTTAAAAGAAATAGGCTTCCGTTGGAAAAAAAATCCCAGAAAGTCTATTTTATTAGAAAGAAGCGATATTGTCATATGGAGAAGACATTTTCTAAGAACCATAAAGGAAATGAGAAACCAAAAAAGAAAAATATTTTATCTTGATGAAACATGGATCAACGAGGGTCATACACCAAATACATTTTGGCATAATGAAAATGTTACAAGTCAAAGGCACGCTTTTGTAAATAACTTATCTACTGGTTTAAACCCACCATCAGGAAAGGGACGCAGGCTGATAATAGTACACATTGGCAGTTCAGACGGTTTTGTTGAAGGTGGTTTATTAACTTTTGAATCAACTCGTACCGGTGACTACCATGAAGACATGAACGCTGATGTCTTTCAAGAATGGTTCGAACAAATGATAGATCTTCTTACTAAGAACTGTGTAATAGTAATGGATAATGCAAGTTATCACTCCAGACTTATAGAAGGACTGCCCACAACTAAGTGGTTAAAAAAAGACTTGCAGAATTGGCTGAGTTCAAAAAATATTACGTACCATCCCGGATCTATAAGAAAGGAACTTTATTCGTTGTGTGCCCTTCATAAAGAAAAATTTAAAAAATACGAAATTGATGAAATTGCCAAAAATCGTGGAATGACAGTACTTAGATCCCCACCATATCATTGTGAATTAAACCCGATTGAACTGGTATGGGCACAGATAAAGAGTGAAGTTGCAAGAAAAAATACCAGTTTTAAAATTCATGATGTTAAACAGTTGTTTTTGGAGGCCGTAAATAATGTAAAACCTGAAAACTGGGAAAAGGCAGTAAATCACACTATTAAAGAAGAGGAAAAAATGTGGAAGCTGGACAATATTACTGATAAAATGATGGAGCCAGTTATTATAAATCTTGGTTCTGAAAGTTCATCTTCTGAATCTGATTTGTATTTGTAACAAGTAGCTGTAAGTTTTATATTAATATTTTTATTCATCTATTTAACATACCTTAGACGGTTTTAAGAACTCTTTTTCTCTTTTGTAATTTTTAAAAATTAAAAAAAATGTGAATTTTTTAAAACCTTTTTTAATGTAGGCCAGTCAGTTCTAATATAGTGTGTGATAAAAGAGATCACTTTTGTTTACATACACATAACACTTTATAACACTGAAATAATTCATTTATTTTTTACAATTATTCAAAGTAATTTTTCAATTAATCTTGAGCACGCCCATGGAGTGGTCGGAGATACCAGTTAAAATTATGCTAATTACTCTCTCGTTCATAAAAATAAACTATAGATTCATATCAATTGTTTATTTAGCTTTTTGACTAATATTTTATTAACTTCAATAATGTTTAGCAGAACAGATATGAAAATACCTGATTACTTCTAAAGTATATTTTAATAGACCAGGCAATATTACTGATTTAAAAGTTAGGATAACTGAAGAAATTAATAAAATAACCCCCGAGGTCATAAAAATGTTGTACGAGAATTCCAAATCGCCTCGGTTATTGTCAAGAAGTGAATGGTGATCATTTTGAACATTTAATTTAGTTGTAAAGTATATTAAAAAATACATTCTACATGTTATGTAACATTATTATCGTCATTTAATCTAAAGTTTTGTGATAGAGACATTATCAAAATTTTTTATCTTAAAAATCACTTTTCTCAGTTATGATTAAACCAAACTTAAAAATCTTTACATTGCTGAACAGAGAACTAAAATCGCTTTCTAACAAGGTGTCACACGACCCCTTTTGTTATTTAAAATTTTCGAGGGGGTGCTTTTAATTTAAAGGGAATAATGCAGGGGGATAATATTTTTATACTATAAATTATCAATTTAATAATAAAAATCGACCTGTTCCAGGTTTTTTTTCACATAGTACCTAATAACGCTAAAAATGAATTTATTCCATACATATGGACCGCATGGTATGAATTAAATTATTTATAACTGTTTTATGATTTGTAATTTTAAAAATAGAATAAATAACACTTCGTGAAAATTATTTTCCTATCTATAGATCTATCTAAATTGATCAATTGAATTCCTGGTGGGACAACATATATTTTTTTATTAGTTTTACATATTATAATATTTGTGATTCGTTAATGATCATCAACTGTAATTTATTTTAAACTTGTAAAATGTAAAAAGACTTTAATAACAAGATTTAATTTGCGTTATTTCACTGGTTAACTATGAGACAGAAAATAAAAAAAAATTTCAACGTTGAAGTATCTATTATCCAAAATGTTCAAACTAAAGATTAAATTACTCACTAATCTCACAAATTTTAAACCCTGTAAAAATAAAAAATGTGCAAAAATATATATCTGAATCTGAGGAATAATATGAGGTTCTTCTTCTTCATGTGCCTTGTCGGCAATCAACATGGCCATTCTGACTTTTATGTACGGCAGATCTGAATAGTTCAGCAGATGACAGTCCGAACCATTGCCGCAAGTTTTGGAGCCACGAGTGTCTTCTCCTCCCTGGACCCCTTCTGCAGTCTATTTTTCCTTGAACGATCAGCTGTAGTACTCTATATTTATTATGTCTCATAACGTGACCCAAGTGTTCCAACTTTCTTTTCTTTATACTTATTCCTACCTCTCTCTTTTTACCTATCCGGCGCAGTACCTCTTCGTTGGTCACGTGCTCAAGTCGAATTTTGAGAGGTAGAGTGAGGCTTTTAGAGATGAAAATTTGCTTCATGCTATTGAACGATGCTCTTGCCTTTTCTACTCTTATACGTATTTCCTTCGCTTGATCCCAATTTAAGTTAACTGTTGTTCCCAAGTAGATGTACGAATCCACGTGTTCAATTCTTTCATTGTCTAATATCAGTTGCTGTGGTGGTTGTTGGATTTTGCTTACTAACATCCATTTGGTTTTTGTGATAGTTAGTCTGAGTCCGTATTGTGCACTTGTTTTTTGTATCTTACTCATTAGGCAACTCAGTTCCTCCATGCTACTTGCTAGAATCACAGTGTCATCAGCATACCCTATGTTATTAATTATTTCTCCATTTATCTTTATGCCTTCTGTGCTTTCCTCCAGCGCTGTCTTAAATACTTCTTCTGAGCATATATTAAAGAGAATAGGAGACAAGATACAGCCCTGTCGTACCCCTTTCTTGATCTCAATTTTATTGGTCAATATAGAGCCTACTTTTACTTTAGCTGTTTGACCCCAATAGAGACTCGCTATTGTTTGATTGTCTCTGTAGTCGACTCCGATCTTATGGAGAACTTTAATTATCTTTTTCTGCTTTACGTTATCGAATGCTTTTGCGTAGTCTATAAAGCATATGTACACGTCTTTGTTCATATCTCTGCAGTGCTGGATGAGTACCTGTAGACTAAAAAGTTCTTCTCTTGCCCCAAGAGAATTCCGAAACCCAAACTGCAAATCTCCAATGTTATCCTCGCATTTTTTGCTTATTATGTTGTAAATAACCTTGGTGTAAGCCTTCGAAATGTGGTTAATTAGACTTATCATCCGATGTTGATCACAAGACTTTGCTTTTGGTTTTTTTTGGAATGGCAACAAAAGTTGACACTAGCCAGTCTTCAGGAAACTTCATGCTGTTATAAATATCGTTAAAGAGTCTGACGAGTGAGTGTAGAAATTGACAGTTTGTTTCGCACAGCATTTTCAATACTTCCCCGTATACGTTATCGTTGCCGGGTTCTTTGTTATTTTTAAGACCCTTTAATATGAGGTTATGATTTAATATTAAACGAGATAACGGCATACGGTATCTTGGAAACCCTGAAGAAGACATCAGAGGGGATGCCGAAAGCTCGGCGCAGGAATAATCGACGCGGATCAAAACAAAAGTCTGGTGAGGTTATTATTAATTTTTGTAATAGTATTAACCTTAGCTTTAGGATTCATGAGAAGCTTGATTTTTACTTTAGTTTTGATTTATCCAGTTGTTATGCTGTTCAGATACATACATTTTACGTAAATGCAAATGTATCAAGTGCACAGTATTAAAAGATGATATAAATGTAAGTAAACTAATTTAAGCTGGTTCAATTCTTTTAATTTTAAAAAATTGCAATTTCTTCAAAAGCAATAATTTAAAATAGGAAAAAACTGATCAAACAGTAACTTGCGAGGGATGTTTTATTATTAAAGCAATTTAAAAAAATACAAAATGCGATGGAATTTATTTAAAAAAAGACCTTCCATTAGAGCTTTATGCGGGTAAAAAGTAAACGATTCAGCCCTTTTACCTGAAGGATGTTCTGATAAAGCGGCGTTTAAATTGGATCTAGCCATAGATATCCGAAAAAGTTATACTTTGAGCGATAAGTGCAACGATATAAAAACCATATCACATTTTTCACTGTTAGCGCTAGTCCTCGGGGAATCCATATAAGCGTCTTTTAGTTCAACAACCGACCCAATAAAAGGATAATCGGGAGGTAAATCAACCGAATGTCAACTCAGCAGCTAGCGGTTCTAAAGAAAACGAAAAAATCTTAAAGTTTTCAAATAACATGATTGCGGTTTCCCTAATGGAGATTACTTTTTGAAAAACTGTCATCACCGCAGGCGCTTTTTGCTTACTTTTTTAAATTACATTGGCGAACAGAATTACAATTACAGGATGATAAAAACTGAACGTTTTAGGGACATTGATTCATTGAGCATCAATTTTAGACAACATTCTCTGTAATTCCGTTTAGAAAACATATATATTACAACCGATCAGAAAACAAATCGATGATTTATTTAAAAAATTTTTACCCACATTTTAGTGGTGAAGCCTGGTGAACATGAATATCCAGATAGCACTGATGATAAACTGATGTAGCCTGATATGTTTTTTTTTAAATAAAAAAAAGTTTTTTAAGTTAAAATTTTATTATTTAAAATAACATTATCCAGTATTAAACTGGGAATAAGCCACAATCAAAGATAAAAATTCGTTTATTGACGTTTCAATATCCACTTCGGAAATCGTTCTCAAAATACAAACAGTAAATTAAACAAATTTTGTTTTTTGTTACATAGTGAAAAAATTCTTCTAATAATTTAATTTTATCTGACTCATTTATATTGACAATTCAGACATACATTATGCATTTTAAAGTGGACGACTTTAAAATGATATTGCCAATATTGTTGAGTTGCGCTCCTGGGACGACTTTACTTATAAGATAGTTCATTCGATTACATGAAATCAACTTTAACTTGAGAATATCCGTCAGAAAAAAAAATCATAGCATGTAATTCGTCTTTAAAAAGAGAAACACATGACATGATGACAGTAAAATGAGGAAAATAACAATACCGTACATAAAAGGACTATCAGAAAAACTTAAAAGGATAGGAAATAAATTCAACATTTCAACAACATTCAAAACGACAAACACGTTGAGATCTATTTTGTCCAAAACCCAACCTAACAATGAACAAGAAAGGACAAAGAATTGCATTTATAAATTACCTTGTGAATGCGATCAGTTTTATTTAGGTGAATCATCAAGGCCATTAAATGTTAGAATAAGTGAACATCAATCTTATATTAAAAATAAAGAATTTGATAGATCTCAAATCTGTAAACACGCATGGGATAATGAACATAGGGTTCAATGGAATAATTCAAATGTAGTCCTAAAAGAAACGGATGGTAAAAAAAGAAAAATCAAAGAAGCGGCTCTAATTATGCTAAATGAGGCCAATTGTGTCGCAAAATCTTCGGCAGAATGTAGTAGGATCTGGTTACCAATATTGAAAGAGGAAGTTATTAATAAGAAAATACCAGTATTAGTAAGTCAGTAACATATAGAGGATACATCATTTCTGTTTTTTAAATAACGTAACCTATAAAATCAGAATTTTGATGTTTGTTGAAGGTAAACTAAATTCACGAACAAATACTTACAATGTCGGGATAGTATTATGAGGTTTTTTTCCTGGTTTTCTCTCATAATTTACTATGGAATCACTAACAGGAGAATTTTACTGTCATCATGTCATGTGTTTGTCTTTTTAAAGACGAATTACATGCTATGATTTTTTTTCTGACGGATATTCGCAAGTTAAAGTTGATTTCATGTAATCGAATGAACTATCTTATAAGTAAAGTCGTCCCAGGAGCGCAACTCAACAATATTGGCAATATCATTTTAAAGTCGTCTACTTTAAAATGTATAATGTATGTCTGAATTGTCAATATAAATGAGTCAGATAAAATTAAATTATTAGAAGAATTTTTCACTATGTAACAAAAAACAACATTTGTTTAATTTACTGATTGTATTTTGAGAACGATTTCCGAAGTGGAAATTGAAACGTCAATAAACGTATTTTTATCTTTAATTGTGGCTTATTCCCAGTTTAATAGTAATTAATTTACAATGCCACAAGAAAATAGCTTCAGAACAACATTATCCAGATTTAGCAATATGGTTCAGACTTCCTCTAAGGGGAAAATTCACTCATTCCAGATACCTACGGTATTAAAAGAATTGAACTCATGTGAGACTCTTTCCGTTTTATCTAGCCCTAGGTGACTTGGTATGCTGGAGTTTCTCCCAAAAATGTTCCTACATATCTAGACGTCGCGAGGAGTATAGCTTTCTGCATGGCCTTAAAGATATTTATTTAGACTCAGCTATTTTACGTTCGCTAGGAGGTTTTTGGGAATAATACCAGTAGTAAAATAGGGAAGATCGAAGGTAGGAGAGGAGCCGGCCGCAAACAATCGTCCTGGTTAAGGAATATTAAAGAATGGACAGGAATACACAATACAGGTGAGCTGTGTCACGCCGCCAAGAACAGAATTCTAGTAATGAGATAGTCGCCTACGCACTTTGGTGTATGGCATGTTAAGAAGAAGTAAAATAATAGGTACTGTCTGGGTACCTTCCATTCTTCATTGTCTCCTGATCTATATTTCTATATCTCTTTTATATTTAACAGGCAAATTACTGCCGTATTGTTTGCATGGTAAGTTTATTAACTAGTATAAGATCTGGTCTATTATGTGCCACTGGTTGGTCTGAGAGCACAGTGCGGTCCCAGTATAGTTTGCAGTTGTCATTTTTAAGTATTCTGTCAGAGACGTATTGATATTAGGGAAGCTGATCGGCTTGGAGGTAGTTCTTGGTGAATAACTTTCCCACTGAGTCATGGCGTTCTTTATAGTCAGTACCGACAAATGCCTGGTAGCATTCGGTAAGATGCTGGATGGTTTCTTGGGATTGGCATCCATATCGGCAGTTGTCATTTTGGACTTAAGGATCGTTAACAACATATTTTAGGTAATTTTTCAATTTCAATGTATTCAGGATCAGATAACTTTATCCTGAATGGCAAGTAGGAAACCCTCAGTCTCGGGAAACACCTTTCTATAATAATAATAATAATATTATTATTATTCATATTATTCTGTTTAATTGTATAGACGTATTTAGAGCTCTGCTATCTAATCAGTGGTAATTCAGTATTAATTAAGATATCATTAGTCGTAAGTGATATCAATAGTCATGATAGATCAGATTTAGTAGACTTAGGAAAGCAAAATATTTAAATATTTATAATGTTTCCTATTCACACCGAAGTGTGGAAAGTGAAGTGAAACCATGGACTCTCGGAATTACAAGTATGAGGCGTATAGAAGTCTTTAAGGTGTGGGATTTTCGAAGGATGCTAAAGATCTCTTGGACAGAGCACGTGACCAACAACGAGATGCTAAGAAGAATGGGCTTTAAGAGAGAACTCCTAAATATTGTAAAACACAGAAAAACAAGTTATCTAGGACATATTTACAAAGGAGAAAAATACAACTTCCTACAACTTATAATGAAAGGGAAAGTGGAAGGAAGAAGAGGTCCAGGAAGAAGAAAATGATCTTGGTTGAAGAATGTAAGAGACTGGAAAGGTATGGACACACATTGGATACTAAGAACAGCTCAAGATATAGAGAAATTTGCTGTAGTTATAGCCAACCTTTAGTAATGGAGAGGGTACATTAAAAAGAAGAAGATTCACACCATAAACGGACGCACTACTAGTCCAACAAAATATTGCGATGTTCGCAGAGAATACACAACGTTCACAAAATGATCAGTCGCTTTATAATGCATCTTCCAGTCAGAAGAAAATGTTAAGAAACTTAATATGGATAATCAACGTTTAAGTCAAATAATCACCGCTATCGAAAAGAGGTTAGCATAACTGGAAAAAGTCGAACAACATGTAGGGTTAACCGCAAGTGCTAATGAATCACAAAAGAAATTAAAAGCAGATAAACTTGAATACTGCACCGATGAAAAAGATTCAGCGTCTGAAACTGGCTGTATAAGAAACGAAAACAGGAAAACTAAGAAAAAACGTAAAATGGATACCTCATTATCTTCACCATCTATTGTCCGTCTCCACAAAAATCAAGTGCAGAAACACAAATTGAAAATACCAATCAAAAAACCAAAACCACTATCTTCGGTTAAAGTAGAAGGTTTTTAAAGTGCTGTTAACCTGAACAAACTCCTAACTGAGGCTGGTATTACCTTCACTGTGAAAATCATAAACAGTGAAATTATAAAAATTAATACAGCCAATAGCGATTATTACAGAGCTTTAATAGAAAAATTAAATACGAGGAACCTTTCGTACCACACTTACTAAAATAAGCAAGAGAGGCCAATTAGAGCTGTTGTAAAGAAATTACATCACACATGGCCACCAGAGGAAATAGTAAGAGATTTACAAAAACGACAATATAAAATCATTAAGGCTGACAAGAAATTTAAATGGAATTTAGTTTTCCAAACAACTAGATATGTTCATCCTAACATCTAGACATATCTCTCCTTCCAGTGATGTCAAAACTATTTGAAAAACTTTTATAGAAGAGATTAAAACCAATAATAGAAAGAAAAAATCTTATACCAAATCATCAATTTAGTTTCAGAAATAAAAATTCTTCTATAGATCAAGTTCAAAGAATAAAGAATATACTGGAAAAAACATGAGAAGAAACGAAAGTCTGCCCTACAATCTTCTTGGACGTAGCACAGGCGTTTCATAAAGTCTGGCATGAGGGTTTAAACTATATTCTAAGAACGTTTATGCCTAAACAGTATTCAAAAATCTTAGAATCATACATTGCAAATAGGTATATTTCAGAGTAAAACAAGAAGAACTGTATATGAAACTTAAAGGAGATCAAAGCTGGCCTGCCACAAGGGAGTGTATTAGGTCCGGTCCTGTAGCTATTGTCAACTTGTGACATTTCAGATCTAGAACACAACACTATCGTCACCTTCGCAATACACCTATGGATGATACAGCCACACTAGCGATAGGAGACACTAGTGAAGAAGTGACTGATAAGTAGCAACTATCAGTAAATAAAATACATACCTGGACTAGAAAATGGCGGTAAAAATTTAATGAGACTAAATATGCACTACCTTTACAAGTAAACAAATAAAAAATTTCCCAGTTACAACAAATGATACCCAAGTTCCTTATGCAACATCAGCAAAATACTTGGGCATCACTCTAGACTCGAGGCTGCGATGGAAAGTCCATGTCAGAAAGAAAAGAGCAGTGCTTGATTTTAGATATAAACAATTGTATTGGCTCATTGGAAAAAAATCAACATTATCCATTCAAAATAAATAATCTAATTGCAAGTACTGAGGCCAGTATGGGTATATGAGTACAACTCTTAGATTGTACTAAAGTGATCTACGCATTGTCCCGAGATTTCAAAACAAAGTACTGAGGAACATTGTTGATGCTCCTTGTTATATCCGTAACAGCAACCTCCACCAGGATTTCGGTATGGGAAACTGCGACTGAAATAATCAAGAGAACAGCAGCAAGTTACGAGCAGAGGATGCATAGTCATGTAAATGTCGAGGCAACCACCTTCTTGAAAACACAGAACTAAAGAGAAGACTCATAAGGACAAAACCCTTATTAGAGTTAGTGTAAATGTGTAATGTCTCCGGAGGCATGTCAGTCTGGAGCTGACAGCCGTGCCGGGCGCATCAAGAAATTCAGAGATTGGTCCAAATACTTGGGAATTCCCAGTTTGGCCAAATCCGAATTTCTGATTTGCTCGATGCGGAGGAAATTCCACTTTTGCTGTGTAAAACAAAGGATTTGTTTTACATAAAAGCAGGTGGATTTTCTCTCATCCGTCAGTCGAGCTTGCCTCTTCTACTGTAGACCTAGTCGGTGCTATTATTGTTCCGACTAAGCTATTGTTTTATTTCTGATTTGCTGCATACCATTTCTTTATTTTCAGCATTATGGTATATTCAGACCTTGTCAGGTTAAAATATTACATATTTGTTCATGTACTGATTGTTTGATATTTTATTTGATTATTTTGGATTGTTTATTTTTCTTGTATTTGTATCTAAGCTGTTCTTCCGTAAGTTAAGAACACTTAGAAATATTTATCTCGCTTTTTTTCTATTTTATAGATTTGATTTTGTACTTTGTATCTAAGTAGTTCTTTTCGGTAAGTCAAAGAACACTTAGAAATATTTTCATATCGCATTATATTTCTGATATTTTATCTAAAATATTTTCTTCCGTAAGTTAAGAAAATACTTAATAAATTTGTCTGTTTCATTTTTCCATTTTATGCTAAGTTGTTTCTTCCGTAAGTCAAGAAACACTTAGACATATTTCTATAATCTGTTTCATTTTTGCATTTCTCATTTTATATTTTGAGTATTTTATTTTTCCGTTCTAAGTCGTTTCTTCCGTAAGTCAAGAAACACTTAGAAACATTTTTCTTTGCATTATATTTTTATACCATTTAATTTACTTGTTTACTAAGTTATTCCTTCCGTAAGTCAAGGAATACTTAGATCATTCTTTTTTTACCTATCTGTTTTCCATTTTTGCTCTGTTACTTTGTAACTGTTCCTTAAAACCGTTACCTATAACAGATATTTGTCACTGGAACTGTTATTTATAACAGCGGTGGTATTTAACCTTTCTACCAGCAACAAACCAAAGATGGTGAATACCCGATCCAATTCCGGGGATAGGAAGAAGCCCGAAGAGCCGGCGATGGGTCCTACAGGCCCAAATGCCCCCTCTCGACAACAGTAACAGTTTAGTGTAAAAAGTAGAGTATAGTACTGTGATGGTATTGCATGTTAGTTGTAGTGCATTAGTTCATAGATAAAATACGAGTAAGCCATAGGATATGCCCCTGAATTTAAGTATTCGCTGTTTATTAAGTTAGGTCAGAAAATAACTGATTATTGGTAATTTGTGACCAAATAGCAGTATACAAACAGCGTATAGGTGTTAAAAAATTAAAGTAACAAAAGTAAGAATCATAATAAGCATGTATAGTTAAAATCAATACTATATTTTTTAATCACGTTTAATGGAAGTACGTTGTTTAAATTTACTAAAAGCTCTACTAACAAGGTCGTATTTTTAAAACAAAAATCCCTGTTTATATTCTTCGTATTTCTTTACCCTTTATATATGTGTTCGTGAAATTTCAGATGCATTTCATCTTAAAAATGATATTCTTACCTAAAGTTGCTTTTTAGTTATTTGTTACAGGATATTTGAGTTTCAGAATAATACATCGCCAACGTGCTTTTATTATATAAGCTCAGTAGCTTTATTCGTAAATAATAGATATGTGTTATCTATATATGGTATCTGAAATCATAATAAAACAATTCTATAAAATAGGATGTAAAAATTACTTTTAACATACATTGAGAGTGAAACATAAGAAACATCAAATCATTCCAAATAAATTCTTATCAAAAAGTAAGCTTATTCATTATATTAAAGTACCGATAATCTTCCGAATATTTGGGCTCTGTTATGTAGTACAGCAAAACTTAAAGAAGTCGAACTTCGTTAAGTCTAAAAACTCCAAATCTCAAAAAAATATTTTGTTGCCTTCCCTTCAAGCCCCAAAACCTCGATTGCTCAAAAGCTCAACCCTCTTTTTGACTGATTCCATAGATATATGTAACTGGGGCTGTAGAAAAAGTAGGGTTCACTACCATTTCTGAAATCATCAATTTTTTTGTCATCACTAATTGTTGCTCGACCAGATCGTTTGACAACTTGAATACTACCTGTTTTTTTTAAACTTTCGAAGAAGCTTCTTCAAATAAGCTCTCGATGTAAGGCGATCGTGGTACCTTTCATTAAAAAGACATCACCTAGCATGGAAATTGTTTTCACGTTCACCAATTATTAACACAGCTGATACTTTGCCGGCTACAGTACGTATCAAAGAACAACTAACTAAAAACAACTTGACTAAACTTGAATTGACTAAACCACAGAATAATAAATTTTAGTAGGCCCAAGATATGTTTTTACAGGAATTCCACAAGGAGCTGTCTTAAGTCCTTTTCTTTTCAATTTATACACAGCTGACCTACATAAATAAAAGTTGGAAAAATATCCGTTTAAGATCATCCAATATGCAGATGACTTCAGCATATACTGTGAAACAAAGAAGAGAGATGAAGCTTTTGTTTTTAATGGATACTTACAACCTTGTCGAAATGTGGTTGGAAGAAAACCACCTTCACCTGTCGGCCACAAAGTCAGCAATGACCATTTTCAGTAGACATAACATTTCCAATATAGAAACATTTATAGTAAAACAGCGAGAAATTCCTTTTAAAAAGGTAATTAAATATTTGGGCATTTTACTGGATCACAAGCTCACATGGAAATTTCACATAGAATATATATTAAACAGATGTGAAAAAGGCCTAAACTTTCTGAAAATGACAACAAAAACTTGGTGGGGAACAGATGTTCAGACTTCCTTACTTTTTTATAGAACTTATATTCGCTCTATCGTAGATTATAGATGTTGGTTATATGGATCTGCCAGCAAGAACTTACTAAACAGATTAAACATATTTATAAACCAGTGTTTGCGGATCTGTATTGGTGCCATGAAGACAACCCCTATTGAGCCCCTTTATGTTGAAGCACTTGAGCCTCCAATTTCTCTTAGAAGACATTTCTTGGCCGAAAAATTTTTACTGAAAATTAAATATCAGAACACCTTCCTGTATACCGAAATAATAAATTTAAATAATTATGATTTAACGAATAAATATTGGAAAAAGAAAAACTCTCCAACTCTATGTGAAGCTCTTAGAGAAAACACAGTTTCTGCTGATGAAGCTATTAATTTAAAATCACACACAGATATAAATGATTTTGAAACCTCTTTTTTATAGCGTTAAATTTATTAAACCAAATTATGTAAACACGGGAAGATCAAACAACAACATTATTACAAGCATCTTATCCAATTGGGATTACTACAGTACTATCTACACGGATGCCTCCAAAACAGAAGATGGTACAGGATATGCCTTTTACATCCCTATGAAGAAGGTAGAAAAAATGTTTAAGTTTTTTGCACAAGAAGAAGGAGCAAGAGATAATAGAATTCTTAGACAGTGATTTAATAGATTCATTTGAGTCATTTTTAACAGACTTAGACAATAATATCCCATTGAAAAACTGGACAAGTAAAATTGCAAGTGACTGTGTATATTTCTATGTATTAAACATTAATCAGTTGGGACACGAGTGTGATAATATTTGTGTAATAAGTCGTGTAATAGTTAGCAGTAATTTTAGTGTAATCGTCAATGTAGGTAAGATTAGATTAAGTAGTAATGATTTGAAATGGATTTTACAATATAGTAAATTAACAAGATGGTCACAATTAGAGAACTTACTTTTTCGATATAGATCTGCTTTTTAGACAAGTGATAACAACTTTGAGTAATACATTCAAAATACTTTTCAGAATATAGGCAATTTTAAATCGATATACAAGTTATAAATGGTATATTACATTCAACACATTTTTCATGTATACCTCTTTTAACTAGGTCTATATGACAAAAAACTTATTCATATTTAAAAAGTATGAAAATTCAACAAAAGTTATAAGTAAATAGTAAAATATTTAATTTTCAATTAGATTAATTTAGAACCATATTTATATTGTGTCTGATTTTTTAGGATGATTTTTTTAATCATAATAGTTACACTAAGTTTTTACTTAACAAATTTTATATCTTTTGTATTTTTAATATTTTTAAATGTTGTGTTAATGTATTGTATTATTTATATGCTTAAGTACTTAGTATTTAAAATTTCTAGAGATTCTTGACTGCATTAATTTGATTGTAAGATTAACTGTTTGACACTGTATTTTAAGTGCAATAAATTTTACTCTAGTGATTATTTTATTGATAATATAATTTTAATAATAATAAAATTTTATATATATTTATTAGGTATATATTAGGTTTTATTAATTTAATTTCCCTAAAAATTATTTCTGTAATGAATTGAAGTTTCCAAAATATCCATGGACGTATAAATAAAGAACGTCCATGAAAATATCAGTTTCCTAAAATTCAAATTAGTTTAATTTTTTGGTAGACCTTACAGCCGATTATCGGACTACCGACGTCATAGAATGCGGTGTTGCCTTTTTTACTTCATGGCTTGGAAGTAAAGGTGGCTGTGGCCAAAGCCATTATAAAAAAAAGAATAATAAACAATCAGAATGCCCACTCTGCTTGAAAAAGTAAGTACGCGCATCTCGTTCGCTCAGACGAAATCAGTCATGTTTTAGTCGAAACCAGTGCTGTTCAGTGATATTTTATCTAGTGTGCATAGACAAGTTAACCCGGTTTAATTTATTTATGGCAACTACAGACATAATATGCACTATTTTATTTGTATTTTTAGTGGAAGAATAGATTATATTATTTCAAATGTACTAAATTAATAATCTCTAAAAATTTAAATTACAGTTTTGTCGTAGCTTGTCACAAATTTCTCAATTCGAGTCTATGTTTCCGTCTAAAACATGGCGTTCGCGTGCTGACAAACTTCAAAGGCGGCATCGGAGAGTGGGTATTATGATTGTTATTTATTCTGTGACTAACTAAGCCGAAACTAAGCATTAATAAATATGCTAACGTTCACATCTGAAAGTTGACGTTGACGTAAAAATAATTAGAGAATTAAAAAACGTCAACTTTTTGTTTTTAATTGCATATTAGTTTTTTATATATAGTTTTTTTATATGTCATTATAAAAAAACTATTATGTAATTTTACTAAAGCTGCAACATTTAAAGGGATTACAGCAAAACCATGTAGAGATTCATCAGTCTATAAAGTGTCGGTAAGCCCATTGTAGTTTTTTAATCTGGAAAACGGATTTAATCACAGCACGCGATCTAAAAATCAGTTTAACTTGTTTTATAGTCAAACAAAGCACATAACGAGCAATGCTCGTACAATACGTTTTTGTTGTTTCTGAAAATCCATTGAATTAAAATAGGCAAAAAACTGGAAACAAGAAAAGCAAAAATCAAGCGCCAGATATGTATCCCTACATTTACGATCGTGTTTTTCGAATTTATATTACGGGTTTTTTGAGTGTTCGTCGATACATTGGTACATATTTGACTAGATCTGTAAACGAAAACTGGGAATATTTATTCGAAAAAAGACGGGAATTTTGAAAATTAGTTCATTTAGCACAGTAAACGGAACAAGGGTTTTAAAGTTTTAAAATTAATCTTTCTAACAGTTGATTTATATACGAGGCAAGTTAAAATTCTCACAATTTTAATAAAAATGTTAGTTTAAAGAATGTTAAAAATGTTAATTTAACAGAAAACAGAACAGACAAGAAATAATCAAAGACATCGAAGTACTTAACAAATTTTCAATAAAAAGCGACCACAGATTAATACGAGCTTAGATACTATTAAATGTCAAATTGAGAAGAAAAAAGATGATTCTACAAACAAGAAAAAAGAAATGGATTTCTCCAGAAGCCTGAAGAACGCTAAAATCTATGAAAACGTCAACCAACAATAAATTAGATTTAAGTAACATAACAGAAAAAGACTGGGTAGACTACTTTAAACAGTTACTACAAGAAGGACGACAAAATTTTCAATACGAAAATGCAAACAGAGACATACGATCAGAATTCATTGAATTGAACATGACAAATATCGTAGAAGCGATAAGATCTTTTAAACTTAAAAAAGCGCCAGGCCCAGGAAACATCTCACCAGAATTTATTAAATACGGCTCAGCTAAACTGTGGGAAATGCTCAAAGATCTGTTCCAACGATGGCTGAATGGAGAAGAGACCCCGTTAGAATAGCGTGAGGCCTATATAACTCCAATATACAAAAAAGGAGCACGAAACAATGTCAGAAACTATAGAGGAATTGCTGTCATCCCCACTATAGGACGACTGTATTCCCGAATACTTAAAAACCTCATAGAAGAAGACATTCGTATGAAACAACCAGAAGAACAATGCGGATTCAGAGCTGGAAGATCAACTATAGATAATCTATTTACACTTAAAATATTAATCGTAAAGCGACAACAAAGAAACAAAGAAACACATATAGCCCTGATAGATCTTGAAAAGGCATATGATAACGTGCCGATAAATAATTTATGGAGTGAAATGCAAAACATGGAAATAAAACCTTCGTTAATAATAGTAACTCAAAAGTGGTATGTAAACAACACCGCATCAATTAAAATAGGTGGCAAACTTAGTGAGAAATTCAACACTACGAAAGGGTTACGACAGGGGTGTTGTTTATCACCTACGCTGTTTAAAATATATCTGGACCGATCTCTACAAAAGTGGCAAAGACAATGCAGAAATATGGGAATACAAATAGATGAGGATATTCTCTATACACTATTCTTCGCTGATGACCAACTGGTGGTAGCAGAAGATATAGACGACCTCAGCTATATGGTTAGGAAACTACAAACAGCGTACGAAGAATGTGGACTGACAATGAACTTACAAAAATGCGAATATCTCTCAGTGGGGAAAAATACAGTCGAAGACCTGACATTGGAGAGTGACAAAATTAAAGGAACAAATAGAGTAAAATACCTAGGAGTAGTGTTTACAAAAGACGGAAATAGCCATGAAGAAATAAATACAAGAATAAACAAAGGCAAAAACATTACCAAATGTCTAAACTCCATTCTCTGGGATATAAAAATATAAAAGAACGACGAAAAAACGAATATATAAGACGATGGTTGAGCCGGTGGCAACATACGGAGCAGAGATATGGGACACTAGTAAAAGAAACAGAAAAAAATTACAAGCTACCGAGATGGATTTTATGAGAAGAAGCTGTAGATTGACAAGGATGGACAGAATCCGCAATGAAGAAATAAAACGTAGAATGGAGCAAGAAAAAGACATTATAGATGAAGTCCAGAAAAAACAACTAACTTGGTTCGGTCATGTAAACAGAATGGCAAACGAGAGGTGGCCAAAGAAAATATTAAAATGGATCCTAACCGAAAGAAGGAAAAGAGGGCGTCCAAAAAGAAGCTGGCGAGATGACGTGAATGAAGCCATGGAAGGAAGACAGCTAAATGAAGCCGACACCCGAGATAGGAAACGATGGAAACTAGGGACAGGAAAACAACAACAGTTGTAAACAACCTGTACTATATATATATTTCTCCAGAAAATAACGACTTGTATGAAGATACACTAATTAGACATATCCAAAACTTGACAAAGACAAAATATAAGATGTAGATCAAGCAAATGATGGCATAATGAAGGCTCTAAAAAAACGAAAAGGAAGTGCTGCCTAACCGTTCTGACCCATAAAGAAAAACTAATCCGAAATACCAAAAAGCTAATAGGTAAAACAAGACAGCTGATGGAAAACTATGGCTCCAACTACACAACAGTGAAGACATTAAATAAAGCTATCCACAGGACAATCCGAAAAGACGCAAGAAACAACAAAACAAGAGAAATAACTAAAATAATTCAAGAAAATAAAAGTTTTGAGATAAAACACGAACAACATAGGCAACAAAAATATGTCTATAAAATAAAAATGAATCAAAAAATGTGTTGATAAGCGCATAACTCAACAACGCATGGACCAATCTTAACATTCTTTTTTTAAAATACTCCTTAAAGTCTAAGGATGGTTTTTAGGGCGAGAAAAATTCGAATAATTTCCGAGAAAACCCTGAAACAGCCATTTTCTTACTTCCATACAAATATTTTTCAACTAAATGTAGAGTCAATTTCAACGTTTAATAAAGTTGATATTAAATTGCAGGAACTCACTGTTATTTAAACGATGTAGGTGTGTTCCTTTTAGTAAATTCTACAGGGGGTTGCAAAATGAGACCAAAAGACAACTTTATTTTTACACTCCGTATGTGGGTAAAACATTGACGTTTCCCAGAAAACATTAATACAGTTATTACTTAGAAATAAATCTGCAATTTTTTTTCCATATATAAATAAAAGCTTTTATAAATTCATAAATAACTAAAAATAAAATTTTTCCACAAATCTTTTTCTCATACAAATATTTTCTAACCAAATGTAGAGTCAATTTGAACACTGTAGGTGTGTATTGTCGCTGCACAAAGTTCAAATTCAATCAAATGTATGTTTGTGTGCGTTCGTGTGTGTGCGTGTTCGCGTTGGAGGATTTAATGCGTTCACACAAAAGTGATAATATCGTGAACCCGACTAAATTGAAAAGTCAAAAAATGTAAGAGCTATAGATTTGATTGGCCTCGCAATATTCCTTATTTTGTTTTAGTTTCGGAACGCAACATAAATTGCATCATATTAACGTTAAATCTTGCCATTCAGTGAAATTTATTAAGTACATTTACAAATATGTAACCAAAGGGAGTGATATGGCTGCAATTTCTATTAATAAAGCAGAGAATTCCAATGATGGCTTTACCCAATACCAAATGGGTCGCTATGTTAGTAGTAATAAAGCAGTTTGACGAATATTTTCTTTTCCTATTCATGAGAGATACCCTACCTATCTTCATCTTACCTCACTAGAGGTCTCCAGTTGCATACACTGGTAGTTATTTTTATGTAATTGCCAGAGTAATCGGTGCGTTTTGATTTGGTTTGAGTCTTCTTACAAACTCCTTCTGATGACGGGTAGACCCAGAAATACGTGTCAGGGAGTGGTAAGAGACTCAGATTAAATCGAAACGCAACATTCTTCGTATAGATACCCTACTGTTGTTCATTTAGCTGTGAATTAGGAAAATGGACAAAGAGTCTATTTTACAGCACAGAACGCAATAGAAGGAGCAGCTCAGCCACCATCTACTACATTAACCAGTTTTCTTGAGATATGCCAAAACGATGCTTTTGCTTAAACATGATTCGTTTCATTTCTCTTTGCGTTGTTTCTAATTTTTAGCAGATTTTTTGGTAAGGGCTACTGTCTCCAAGTCGTAGGTACAAACTGGTAATATGCATGTGTTATACACCTTTTTTTTAAGTTTATAGAAATGGAGGTGTTTTTCAAGATATGTGCAAGTTTGCCGAAAGTGCCCCATGCCAGTTGTGTTCTTCTTTTAATTTCAGCATCTTGATTTTGTTTTCCTAGTTTGATAACATAACCTAGATATATATAATGTTCAACATTTTCTATGGTATGATTTTATATTGTTATATTTGTCTGGTCTCAGCTCAGTATTTCTGTTTTGCTGTAGTTCATTTTTAAGCCTACCGCTCCTGAAACTGCATTTAATTGTTGTAACATATCATTTAGTTCTTGGATATTATCGCTTATTAAAACTATGTCATCTGCGAATTTCAAGTGGTTTAAGTATGATCCGTCGACGTTGATACCCTTATTGGGGTTGTCAGTGGGTACAAAAGGGTGGCCAAAGATCGTGGAAGCGAAGATACTTAGGTCACTCGAGCTGACCCCCACACACCGCTCTATCATCATGGTAACGGTTCTGTTCATGGGAATTCAAGAAATAAACTGCAATATTCCAAATCTATTTGACAAAATGAAATCTGTCGGGTCCGCTAGTACAAAATAAAAACCAAAGATGTAAGCATTACTACTAATAGAACCAAAGTCCTTAAGGTTGTCGAATTCTTTTATCGTGAAGTGTATGAGAGCACCGATGAAAGGCAAAATCAGCCTTTGCCCAAAAATCACAAACCACGGATCAGAATTAATGTCAGAAATAACTCCATACGAAATCGAAAGGGCACTTTTAAAAATGAAAAATAACAAATCCTCTATTGATGAAGAAGTAGTGATCGAAGTGATCAAATAAGGTGGAAATAAAATTATACAGGGTTTGGCCAAGCTTTTCACCGAATGCGGTCATTACTTTATTACACAAGCAAGAAGACCTAACAGATTAAAAAAAAACTACCGTCCTATCAGTTAGCTTTCACAGATATATAAACTTTTCACAAAAATTGCAAAAAAAGACTGGGCGCTAAATTAAACTTCTATAAGCCTAGAGAACAAGCTAGATTTAGATCGGATGCAGCACTAACGACCACTTAATGGTGATAAAGAACCTGATAGATAAGTCTGCAGAATACAACAAACCATATGTCTGTCTCATTATTATGTAGTCTATGATCGACTTCTGTTGGAGTGAAGGTCGTTCTCAAGTGTTTTTATGAATATCTTTATGTTGGAATTGGGTATTCATTATTTTTTAACCAAAAAGTTGACAGAACTCAATTAAGCTGTCCCCTGAACCACTTTTAACTATTTCTCCGTGACACACCACCACATCATCGTTCATTTGAGAACCTACTCTGGTATTTAGGTCTCCTTACAATATTATTTCTTGATGACTTTTTATTTTATCACAAATGTTTAATAACTATTCATAAAAGGAATCTTTAACTTGTTCATTTGATATTGTTCTGAAGCTATTTTCTTGTGGCATTGTATGTTAATTACTATTTATAACTGGGAATAAACCACAATTAAAGATAAAAATACGTTTATTGACGTTTCAATTTCCAATTCGGATTATTTATTTATATTATTATTATTATTACAATTACGATTTCCGAATTGGAAATTGAAACGTCAATAAACGTATTTTTATCTTTAATTGTGGTTTATTCCCAGTTATAAATAGTAATTGTTCATTTGAATCGTCTGTTGGCGTATAGACTCCAATAACTATTGTTTCGATGCCGTACAATGTGACAGTCATTGTTAGAATTCTTTTAGAGATATACGCATAGTCTTTCATATATTTTTTAACGATTTTTTATAAGAATTATGACCCCTGATTTAGCTTGTACTTGTTTCTCTACTCCTGACCATATCTCCTCTTTTTTTCGAATGTAACAATAGAAAAAAGGAACAATTAATAAAATAGATAGTCACTACAATAGTGACCAAAAATGTATTATCTATATCCATGAAAACAATTTGTCATTATTTTCGATATATCAGAAACAAAGATTTCAAAAACGGTTTGATTGATATAACAGCAGAGACGAATAAAAAAAGTGAATATTTCATGTGAATTTTAGCGAGCAAGAACGAATTCGACAATCGTATTTCCGGAACATATCGCAGGCATAAATTCCATCCAGAATTTGCCACTTCGAGGTAGACGATTTACGGGCTTTGGGAATTCCCCGCGTTATTGGCACTGTCCCTTTTTTGCGTCGGCCAGTAGGATGCGTGTGCAGGTATTTTCAAATACATTTATCAGAAAGAAAGGCAATTCCGCTGGTGAAAAATTGCATTCGGCCGGTAATTTATGGCTCGGGATTTTTGTCCTTCCATTAGGGAAGTAAACGTCTTGATTACAAGATTTATTGTAAATTGGATATTAAACAGATGCTACCACCAAATAACGTTTGTTTGTGGTACCGAGAAAATTACTCTTAAATTAAAGCAATAAGATTCTTCACAATATATGTTTATTACGGTTAAAAAGTTGACCACTTAAATGTTCTTAAGCTACAAGCCAGCTCATTCCTGCTGTATTATGCTTATGATGTTTCTTTAAACTTTAATTTGCCCTACGCTTAATTTTGCAAAACAAATAATTTTCTCTTAATTAATTTTTAATCTCAGAGCTAGTTCTTATCGTTAATTTTTCTACGTGGCTTCAAAGTAATATCTATTATATTGCCTTTGAGGGAAATATGGACAATGGGAAAATAAATAAAAATCAAATTTTTGAGAATAAATTATCAACAAGTTTTAAAAATTACTATCAATTTAATAAATTAAATAAATTAATTATTAAACCAAACATATAACCTATGCTTTAATATGTACAATTATACATAAAAATCTCTCTTATAGTTATACACAAATTATCAGCACTTATTATGACTTGTATTTAAAAGAAGATGTCTTAAATTTTATATTTATTATCAAAGCAAATAGCTGAACAAGTTAAAAGAATCAAATTAGTTATGATATCGTTACGAGTGTTGTTGCAAGTCCTTTTTTTATTGTATATCAGACTGACCATTTATTAACACAATTTTTCTATTGACTCCTTTTCTCTTCCGACTGTGCTAGTATTCTTGGATGCTTCGCACACCCCTGTTCTCCTTAGTTAGTGAAAGTCTGTCACACACACTAACACATCTACAGTTTCTCCAAAACATTTTCTGGACAAACACCTATCCCATAGGAACACACTTTCTTACTAATCGATTTTCACTTAACCGATAAGCACTACATAAATGCTACACCTGTTTTCCTTACTACTGTAAGTAAATTCGGATTTAAACTGCTACTACTCCTTTGGCTTGTTCCACAGACACATCAGACACTATACACAATTTTTATATACAAGCAACTCTGCTCACTTTTACTGCAGGCTATGGAACAACAAAATAACCAGCTTTTACAGAACGTAGTAAAATCTCCCCCGGCATCGTAAAATCGGCTTGGCGTCGTTTCCTTCTACTTTCCGCTTCTGACAATCAGATTTCAGCATCATACACTTCTTCTTCTTCTTCAAGTTTCACTCCTATCAGAGATTGGAAATTATTCTGGAAATTATAATTTTATTGGTTACGCGCCTGAATAGTTCAATTGGACTGCATCCAAACCATTCACGGAGATTGTGTAGCCACGAGATTTTACGTCTTCCTACGCTTCTTCTACTTTTGATTTTACCCTGCATTATATTCCTTAGTAGTTCGTATTTTTCTTCAAACTTGCTGTCGTCATGACCTTATATCATTTGGTATTTTCAATTTCATGAATAATTCCTTTCTTTTTGCTAACAAGTCTTGATATACAGTATAACTAAACTTCAAGATTATTATTTATTCTCATCTTTTACTAAAAGCTTTCCCTCACTTTCAAAATTCTGTGTACAAAAGATTTCTATTTTGTACAACATTTTAAACAAATTTTTAAGACCTTTTATTATGAAATGTTTGATTGATGCGGTTTTGGTAGCAGTGGGTTTTATAGTGACAACATTCAAATTTGATTGGTAGAAAACAGCTATAATGAAAGAGGTATTGATCTGATTGGTTAAGAAAATATTGAGAGCGGTTTAAGGGGTCGATGTAAGTCCTGCCAAGAGAAGAAGTAGGTATTGTGATTTGAGGACAAGGGAACGACACTTCAGTTTCTCTGATACGACGGTACTAATCAGCAGAGTTTCCAAAAAGTCAATTTTTTTGAAAAGTTTTGTTTTGTGATTGTGGAAAGAGGTAAAACTGTAGTAGCAGGCAAAAGAAGTTAAAATAATAGATGACATACTGTAAGTAAAACACAGATGTATAGTTTATATTTGACGACGTCGATCAGTTGAGATATCCTTGTGCCTGAAAAGAAGGAGTTATTCCTGGAGTTATGAGTTTGAATGAAGAGTTGAGCAAAGATGAATGCAGTTGTAGAATTGTTTTAACGAAAACGATAGACAGAGGAGAGAGCAGGCGTATTTTGAAAAACTGTGGATAGGTCACAATTGAAGGAGAGTAAGGTGGAGTCACCCATTTTGAAGACAAATGTTAGTTTTGTCATTTAGTTAAGAGAAACTATAAACCACAACAATCTATTTAGACTAGAGTTAATTGATTTTAATTTTTTGTTTTTGTTAATTGAAAATTAAATAAACAAATAAAGAAAAAGTAATTTACCAAATTTTATTTGAAAGTCTATAAAATAAACTTTAAAATCAGACTTTTCATAACTCATTTCCATGCAAAGAAGCTGAGTTACGATCACAAAGAATTCGAAAAAAATTCACAAAGCTTCACAGATTGAAAATGGCCGTAACCAAGTTAATATCTAAAAAATAGTAAAAATACTGACATGTCTAATACTGATTTTAATACTGCCACTTCTAATAATATTCCTAAAAATATCATTGTAAATAATTGTTATAATTTTGTTAATAATATTCATAACTAATTTTTCTTATGTTGAATTCACGAGAGTAACTTAAGTGTTTAATAAAAGTTGATAAGTATAGTTTTTTTTTTATTTTATTTATCCTATCCGCATTAACCACTATGGTTATTAGCAGGAGGTTTATTATACTTAAAATTCGTAATTAGATGCCAAAAATACATGAAAAAACTTGGGTGGACCCATCAGAATTGAAAAGGCCACGGTGACCTCGCTAGCTCCTAGACTACTGCAGTTGCCGTAGATAATCATTTTGGTTAATGCTGCTGTTTTTCTGATTAAAAAAAAACAACAAAATGTACTTTATATTGTGTGATATTTTCAACAAACAAATTGTAGTTTATACAAAATTGTACACATTCTGCACAATTTACAGTATTTGTTATGATATCTGTACGGTTGCTAAAATTCCATCAAATCATTTTATCTCCCTGAATGCGGCATCCATTGTCTCATCAACACAACACACTAACATACATTCCCGGAAATCCCATCCGAAAAGACTTTAATGTACAAAATTTTGCACAACAATGGGCGCGAAATGGTGACAAACATACTTAAAATGAATTCAAATACATGGACGAAAAGTGGTAAACATTGCTCAAACTTTTTAATTAAACTTTTGAAAAAGAGAACAGCAAAAACAGAACCTTTCCGTTTTGTTGACACTCCCTTGTCGCGGTCAGTCGTGAAACGCGAAAAGTACTTTTCAAAAAAAAACATACACGCACACAAAAGCGGAAAAGAACAAGGATTATACGTGAAAAATACGAATGGGCATGAATGTGACAGATGAGAACGGTGGCGCGTCAATTACAACTTCCTTTGTTGACGAAATTTTTTAAAGCGGATAATATCTTTTTAAACAAACCATTTATTTGGCTGAAAATATGGGCCGTGTGAGTGTCTGCAAACAACATTTGTGTTAAACGGGATTTTGGTTCAATTTGGCTAATCTTTTATCCGTTTTGCAAACATTACTGTCATTTTGTTTTCAGCGCTTTATTTTGGCTGTATGGTAAAAATAGAGGAAAGGTAATCGTCAGTATTCATCATATTCTAATGAATCAAATAATCAGGATAGCGAAACTATCAAAAACAGGAATAGATAAATTATTTTTATATAAAACGTAATAAGTTAGGTTTAAAACTATTGTTTCCATCTTCTTATATTACGAAGAGTATTAAGAGCAAAATATGTGGGAAGGCGCAGAAGCGGCCTGTGAGGTAGTGCCATAGAGTCATGGCACTACTCTTTTTTTATGCAGAAATACTTTTTTATCTTTAAAAGGTCTTAATGCCTGTTAATTCTAGAAGGTAGGCCGTGTATGTCTCTTTTATCGTCAAAAATTATATAAAATCTGGCAACTGTGTTCGTAATGCAATGTCCCTTATGCTGGGCTCATAAAGGAAGATCTACTGGTAGATCATAAGATTGTATCTATTTATTTCGAGTTTCTTTGCGCGTTCGCATGTCACTTTTATTTTGTCCATTATCTACTACTAAGTTTTTGTGTTTATATTTAAACTTTAAGTGCGTCTTGGTCGTGGGTGAATATAGTATATCGATCATACCTTTTAGATAGATATATCGATTTAAAGAGGTTGCCTTTTGGCCTATTCTACTGCGACCTTCTCAGATCTATTGTGGTCTTCTAGTCCTAGATAACATTCTCTATTTATCTCCCTTTTTATAAAGTCTAGTAGCTTCGAGACTGTACCTTCCATGACCAAGGCAAGGGGTTGACATTAAATGTTATAAATTTAAATGAAAATTAAATGACAATAAAATTGATTTAGTTTAAAGGCATCATCATCATCAATAGTACTACAGCCATATGAAAGAGCCTCGACCTTCCCAAGTCTATTACGCCAGGCAGTCCTATCCATTGCCAACCGTTGCCAGTTGCTGCGCCTATCTTTCTACCATCCTCATCTACACCATCCTTCCATCTGAGTTTTGGCCTACCCCTTTTTCTACTTCTCACGGGTTGTGACATAAGGATTCTGCTAGGAGGGTTGTTCTGCTGTGATCTTGCTAGATGTCCTGCCCATCTTAGTCTTCCTATTCTTATAAGAGATACTATGTCTTTGTTTATATCTGTGGTATACCAGTAGATATACTAGGGGTCTTCTGGCTCATCCCCTAAATCGCAACCCCTAAAATCGCAACCCCCGGTCATAAGTTCCAAACGGCTTAACCTAGGATGACGTACGAGGGCTCGTTGGAAAGGGGATGAAAAATGGGGTTGAATGCAGTATGTCCCGTGCGCATCGGAGCATGCCAAAAGGTCATTATGGGGTATCTTCGTTTCTATTGGTCCGATTGGGGCGTACGAGGGCTCGATGGAACGGGGATGAGACGGGGAATACTTTGACACAAAAAACAAAGATGGCGGCGTTGCCAAATAGGCGTTAAAACGTATCTTCGTTGCTATTGGTCGGATTTTGACGTATGAGGTGTCAAAGCGTTGGATGTCACGTGATATTCGACGCAGGACGTGACATTTGTCACAGAACGTGACATTTGCCGCAGGACGTGAAATGTCACGTGAATTGACGTGTCATTCGACGTAGGACGTGACATTTGACGCAGGACGTGACATTTATGTGACATTTGACATAGAACGTACAATGTCACGTGAATTGACGTGACATTCGACGCAGGACGTGACATTTATGTGACATTCGACGCAGGACATGACATTTATGTGACATTTGACGCAGAACGTGAAATGACGTGACATTCGACGCAGAACGTGAAAATGTTGCGTGAATAACGTGACATTCGACGCAGGACGTGACATATATGTGACATTTGTCGCAGAACGTGAAATGTAGGAATTACGTGACGTGAGACGTTTTGATGTAACAGTTATGTGTCAGTCAAGACATCGCTGATACGAAGATACCCCATAATGACCTTTTGGCATGCTCCGATGCGCACGGCACATACTGCATTCAACCCCATTTTTCATCCCCTTTCCAACGAGCCCTCGTACGTCATCCTAGGTTAAGCCGTTTGGAACTTATGACCGGGGGTTGCGATTTTAGGGGTTGCGATTTAGGGGATGAGCCAGAAGACCCCTAGTATATCTACTTATACCTCGTAGTTGTATCTCCTCCTTCAAACACCATTTTCACAGATGCCACCAAATATTCCTCTCAGGATCCTTCGTTCAAAAGCATACTAGTTTAAAGCCATACTATTTTTAAAAAGTTTAGGAAAGATGGCGCTTTCGGTATAGAGATAAGATTGGCTCATTTTTTTAAGCCTGTCTGGTCTGATTTTAATTTTAGTAAGATAGAGTAATAAGATAGAGAGGCAAAAAAATACCGGCAAAAAATATATGGCAATAAATGCGGCAAAAAAGATAATTTTTGATATCAAGAAAAAGATACGTAATGTGAGAGAACCACCAATTATGTAAAACTTTTCAGTTCCAATTTGTATTCAAATGTAATCCTTTTAGTGTTCAAACAAAGGGTGGTGACTGCACCTTAAATCCATCCAAAAAATATTACTTACTATAATCTCAGCTAATTACCCAGAAGTAATCGTTTAAATTTACCCCTAGAACAATAAGCCCAAGTTACAAAGATTACCTTTGTTACGATATTCATCGTAGCGAACTTTTCCGAGGTTTTAGAGTGAAGATTCTTTATCTTACAAGTTTCCGTTCCCGAATAAAAGGAGTATTATTTCTCCCTACCTCAACCCCTTCACATGAACTTCGAAAACGCGCTAAAGAGCTGAGATACAATTACTAACTACGCCGAAACTCATTTAGACTAATTCATAATATATTTCAAAGTAAAATGTAGCACCGGAGAGATAAATCCTGCGTCGAACAAATTGTGAGCTTATTCATTTACAGCGAAAGGCCAATTACTGGAGACAAAGTGAGCAATGTTTAACTTATCATTAAGTTACTGCTTTTTAAGCTTCTGGAAGTTTTAATCTAACTTTGGGTTGTATCAAATTTACTTCAATATATTTTCAAATGAAAAATACAAAAATTTCATTTCTAACATACCTATAACCTTTTCCTTCTATGTGCATACGCATTTGGAGTTTATATCAGAGATTTCATAGAGCTTAATTGCAGTATCTTACATTGTCTTGCCGTGACTTAAAGGTTTTAACTCACGAAGGTACTTTTTAAAAAGACCCTTTAATATCTTTTACAACTATACATATAATATTTATTTTATATAAAAATTAAATGCTGACAAAACTGTTGATCTGAATTGATGACCTCCGGGGATACTGCACCGTAGTTCGCGTATGATACCTTTTTTTTTATTGGCTTTGGCTTAAAACCTTTAGCCACGTAATTACCTAATATATTGTATAAGGAGAACACTTTTCACGCTCAGATTGTCTGTCCCATTTAAATTTAATATGTTGTTTGATATAGGCAAGTAGGTCACATGTGTTAAATTCTTCTATCACCATATATGGGTGCTGTAATGGATTTTTAGCTATAGAATCAGTAATAGTATTGCCAACAATATCTGAGTGTCCCTTAACCCACAGAAATTTAGTACCATATGGATCTGATAGTTTTAGTCTTCTTCTTCAGGTGCCATCTCCGCTACGGAGGTTGGCAATCATCATAGCTATCTTAATTTTTGAGGCAGTAGCTCTAAATAGTTGTTTTGAGCTGCATCCAAACCATTCTCTCAGGTTCTTCAGCCATGAAATTCGTCTTCTTCCGATGCTTCTTCTGCCATCTATTTTTCCTTGCATTATGAGTCGCAGGATGCCATACTTATCGCCCCGCATCACATGTCCGAGATACTGTAGCTTTCTTTCTTTAATTGTAAGTTCAATTTCCTTCTCTTTGCCTATTCTTCTCAGTATTTCATTGTTTGTAACTCTATCTACCCAGGAAACCCTCATAATTCTTCTACAGGTCCACATTTCAAAGGCGTTAAGTCGTCTCATGGTATCTAGATTTAACGTCCATGATTCCACTCCATAATATAGTACACTGTATACGTAACATTTTGTTAGGCGTACTTTAAGAGCTAATGCTGGATCTTTGCCACATAGGACCTTTTTCATTTTTATAAAATTAGAACGTGCTTTTTCGATTCTGACTTTGATTTCTGCCGTGTAGTCATTATTTTCTGTTATAAGTGTTCCTAGGTAAGTGTACTTTTTTACTCTTTCGATCTGCTGGCCCTCTAATATCAAGATTTCGTTAGTATTATAGTTGTTTTTACAAATTTTCATAAACTTCGTCTTTTTGACATTAAGAGAGAGTCCGTACTCCCTACTACACATGACTATTTTGCTCATGAGTCTTTCCAGGTCTTGTAAACTATCGGCTATTATTACTGTATCATCTGCGTATCTGATGTTGTTAATTAAGACTCCATTTACTCTTATGCCGACTGTTTCATCTTCCAGAGTTTCTCGAATTACCTCTTCAAAATAGGCGTTAAATAATAGAGGTGATAGAATGCAGCCTTGCCTGACTCCTCTCTTTATTTCCATTTCTTCAGATGTTTCTTTTTCGATTCTTACTATTGCTCGCTGATTGTAATAGAGGTGTGTTATTAGCCTTAAATCTCTTTCATCTAGGTTTTTATTTTTTAGAATTTCTAGGAGTCGATCATGTTTTACTTTATCAAACGCTTTATTGTAGTCTATAAAACAGACGTAAAGAGGACGGTTAACATCCAAACATCTCTGTGTCAGCACATTGAAGGAGAATAATGCCTCTCTGGTACCCATACCATTGCGGAACCCATATTGAGTGTCACTAATATCCAGCTCCAGTTTAGAGTGTATTCTGGCGTGGATAATTTGCAAGGTATGTGACATTAAGCTTATGGTTCGATAGTCACTACACTCTTTGGCATTCACTTTCTTTGGCAAACACACAAATGCTGATGTCAACATTTCTCTAGGAATGATTCCCGTAGTATAGATTGCGTTGAACAGTTATACTATTATGTCCAGGTTTTTCTCGTTGACCAACTTTAGTAGCTCGCTTGGTAATTCATCTGGACCAGCAGATTTATTGGTTTTCATTGAGTTTAATGCCTGTCTAACCTCTGATTTGGTTATCTCTGGACCTACATCTCCCGTTTGGCTATCTACAGATGTACTAGCTTCTCTCTGGTCATGAAATAATTCTTCGATGTACTCTTTCCATCGTCGTAGTTTTTGCTCTGTTTCCAATATAATATTTCCATTTTTGTCGAGCAATATATTTGAGGTTCTTCTATTTCCTACTCCGGCTAGTTCTTTGACTTTTTTTATGTAGGTTGAAGTTGTCATATCTGTTTTGAAGTTCTTCTATTTCTTTACATTTTTCAGAGAAGTAGGTCTCTTTAGCCTCCCTAATTTTTCTTCTTATTTGGTTTTGAAGCTGTTTATAGCGCGTCTTATTGATGGTTTTGTTTTTTCTCCTTTCATTCATCAACTCTAGAATTTCCTCTGTCATCCATTCTTCTTTCTTGTATTTAGTTGTTGTAAGTAGTTTCTTACTTGGCTCCAATATAGAGGTTTTGAAGAATTGCCACTGCTGCTCTACGTTGCAGTTATTTCCTGGGTTTCTGTCTAGATTTGTGTTGATTTCGTGTTTCAGATTCTTTTGTTTCTTCTGACTTTAGTTTCTGTATGTTAAGTTTATTGTTATTGCGGCTTTTTTGTGTCTTTTTTAGTTGAAGTTGAAATCTAGCAATAAAAAGACTATGATCAGAAGATACGTCCGCTCCTGGATATGCCTTTACTGTTTGAATTGAGTTTCGATATCTGTGTTTTATTAGGAAGTAATCAATTTGATTTCTGACGATTTTGTTGTCTTTGTCAGCTGGCGATTTCCATGTATAAAGGCGTCGCTTAGGTAATTTAAAGAATGTATTTGCGGCTATAACATTGTGCTCCTGGCAAAATTCTATTAGGCGATCCCCTCTGTCGTTTCGTTCACCAAGCCCATATGGTCCTACATTAGGGTAGCATTTTCCCTCGCCAATTTTTGCGTTGAAATCACCCATGATCACTGTTACGTCTCTAGATGCTGTGAGATGTAATGTTTTTTGAAGTTCGCTATAAAAGTTTTCTATTTCTTCTTCATTTTTGTCAGCAGTTGGTGCATAAATCTGAATTAAATTCATTTTTCCATGGGTTGTCAATCATTGCACCATTATAATTCTTTCAGATATCGGAACGAAGCCTGTTACTGATCTCGTTAGTTTTTCAGTGAGGATCATAGCAACTCCATATCTGTGTTGGGTGTAGCTGCTTCCAGAGTAATAAATTCGTCCATTGTCTGTATTGATTTCGCCAGAGCCGACCCATCTTGTATCGCTTATTCCTAATATATCGATCTCTAGTCGCATCATCTCTTGCTGTATATTTCTTAGTTTCCCAGGTTCATACATACTTCTTACATTCCATGTAGCTATTTTGTAAGTGGATTTCAAAATAGCTACATTCCATGTAGCTATTTTGTAAGTGGATAGTTTTAGTAACTGTTGAAAAATTTCTAATATGGATATATTGCTATTGATTGTGAATTTAAAGTTTTGTAAGGAGTGTAATACTGACAGTGAATCACTGCATGACAATAACAATTTTTTTCCACTGGTTTTCACAGCACAATTCAAGAGCTTTGTATATAGCACATGCTTTAGCAAAAAAAATGCTGGATTGATTATTTAAAATAAATGATTTTTTAATCTTTATTTTTGATACAAAGTAAGCACTGGTTGTACATGTTGGTGATTTTGACCTGTCTGTATAGATCACAATATGATCTGAATAGCCACTTAAAATTTCTTTAAGAGTAGTGTAGCAAAATTCGTTTTGGTATTTAGGGATAGTAATATTTGTAGCTAGAACACTTGTTAGATGTGGTATATCCAACGATTCCCAGATAAGATTACAAGGGGAATTTATTAACTTCAGTTCATTGCAAGTTATAATTGCTCTTGCAAGTGGTGGAGAGTTTTTTTTAATGAAGTATGTAGATGTTAAATCAGCTGTATTTAATTTATTAATTATTTTTACATTATAAGTGGCCTGATAATGTTGGTTTAGGAAATATTTGCTTGCCAGATATTTTCTGCGCAATGAGAGTAAACTTTCAGATGCTAGAGCTAGGGTGGCTTCATTTGGAGTGCTTTTCATCAATCCTAACACAATCCTTAGAGCTTTAAATTAAATTCTATCAAGTTTACGTAAATTGGTTATACTAGCTGACCCATATACCACACAACAGTAATCTATTATAGATCTTATATAGGCTCGAAAAAAACCACACAGAAAACTACTATGTCCCTGAGCAGATGTAGAAGAATGTGTGGTAAGGAACTTAACTCCAAAATGACTCTACAGTTATACACAAGGGTTATTAGACCCATGAACACCTATTTGTCAGCAGGGCAAAACCGGATCAGTGATGCACAGATTAATCCATAGTCAGCGACATATAAGCCGGATGCATGGTACTGACGACAGAAAGCTAATTAAGGAGCTAAAAGCCGATATTTTGATGGAGAAACCTATCGATGCACCTGCTATTAGATATAGCTTTAACAATAAGTTCACAATTAGGATACCAGGCAGGGAAGACTGGAATAAAGATGTACCCATACAAGCTGCTGCTACCTGGTACACAGATGACTCAAAACCATTGGAGGGTGTGAGACCCGGCATAGTAGGGACAAATCAAGAGATACGTTTCCCGGTAAGTCTATCTAAAAATGTGACAGTTTTCCATGCCGAAATAACGGCAATCCATCACTGCGTGGAAAAAATAAAAAGGCAGGAATGAACGTTCTGTTCAGTTGCCATCTTCACAGATAGTTGGCAGCGCTTAAGGCACTTAATTCTGTAGAGGTCAATTCTAAGCTAGTATGGGATTGAGTGTGTGCCCTAAATAAACTAAGACACCGTAGCAAGGTTACGGTAGCCTGGGTATCGAGGCACGAGGGTCATGAGAGCAATGAAAAAGCAAATGAAATGGCCAAACAAATCTCAAATCTCAAATCACAAATCTCTGGAATGATGGAGGGTGTTAAATCTAATTGCATAAGTAATTTTATTATTTATGTCTAATGTTTTATGGGTTTTAATACCCTCATGATGTTAGTTACTTTACATAAACGTTTGCGATTAAGTAACTATAATACACGATAAACAGATCAAAGACAAAACTGCTCTGAACATTTCTCTTTTCTCAATGAAGGCTTAATTTTTAATCAACGGATTTCAATCCCGATGTCGCCTGCTTCCACCTCTCATTAGAAGCTATAAATAAAGCCCATTATCAGATGGTTCAAAGCGTAAAGCTGTAAAGCAATTATCCGTCCAGCAATTAGCACTGGTTAACACGAGAAGGACCATGTAAAACCTCCCTCTGGCACATAAATAAATTTGCCTCCAGAGCTGTTTACCAATAACAGTTTTACTAGTTGTGCTGAATTCGTATTTTTTTGTTCATATGAATATAATAAAATTTTAATCAATTTTGCAACATTCCACTTATGCAATATTTGTATATTCTCGTGTTTTAAAGTTTTTTGGAGCATATAAAAAGTACAGAAAATTGCAATATTAGCCTAACAATTTAATTCATTATTTATATATGAAATAATAGAATTTATGAACAAAAATTATAGTTAAATAATAATGTATCCAACAAATAGTGGGTTTTAGAGGAATTTAAAAATAAAAATACTTGATCGCAATCATATAATAAACAGTCAGAAAAGGCAATTAGTATATACAGGGTAAGTACTAAGTTATTTGCTTATTTGTTTATTTGATGTAGTTTGAAAATTTTATGATCCTAATTTTGGTCCAAAGGAGACAAACAATTTCGATTTTCATTGCAATATATTTGAAAAAATTTTGGAAGAAGAATTGTTTTATATCAGAGGCAATAAATTTACTGTTTCTCATCAGGAAGTTGGTTTTTTATTTTATGTAGAAAAACTTTTCATATAAAAGAACTGGTGTGTTTCACTTGGTTACAAAATCAGCATTTATGAAGATCACTTAGTTCTAGGCAAGAAATACATAACAGCCCAACATTCGAATTTGAATTCTCATGTCTAGATAGCAACTTCAATGTATAGGCAATTAAAATTTTGATTTTTTTAAGGAGACTTAAAGCATATTTAGAAACAATACCAACGAAATTGGAATATCCCAAATATTGAAAAATTAAAGCATGCACGGATAAACAATGCGTGAATATAGTTTAGTCATAATATACTTCATAATAACCTTACACCATCACAAGTACTTGATGTCAGAGCCCTAACATCTGCTAACCTGACTACCAATCAAAACCTTGTTTTATGCAAGATGCTACAAGAACGTCTGCAACGAAACCAAAAACCCCCAATATTCATCGAAAAACAGAATATAGAGTAGCAAGCAACAGAGAGTACAAAATTCCTTTATGAGAACAAGATTACCAGCAAACTGAAAGAGATGGAGTTACAACCAGAATGGGAAGTAGAAGATACTTAACAACAAATCAGGAAATGCATCAACCAAGGAGCAGAACAAGCAATTAAAAAGCGGAAAATTAACACGAGGGCGATAAACCACACCAAATTGTTGTTTGTTCAAAAGGTAAAAGAACTCTCTAAATTAAAATGCAAATGCTACCTTAGATATAAAAGCACACAATCGGTAAAAGCTCTCGCAGAATATGTCCAAGTAAGAAACAAAGTAAATGCATGAATAAAATCAATCAAAAAAGAACATTGGGCTAAATCCACCAGTGACATGGACTACGACCTACATGGTGGCCAAAAGAAAGTATGGAAAATGCTTCGGAACAGGAAAAAACCAGTTAACGAGTTCGTGCAGACCAAGAGAGTACCTATTGAGATATGGTAACAGCATTTTAAAGAGCTATATGATGCTGAAGAAACGCTGACAAAGAAGTAGAAGCAAAATCAAGAAGCTTAAAAACAGAAAATCGCCTGGAACAGATAGTATGCTCAATGAACTCTTAAAATATGGAGGCCATGAACTTGCAAGTAAACTGTCACAACTATTTAACAAAATCTCAAACGACACAGAAACACCGGAGGAATGGCATAAGAGCCTCACAATCCCCATATTTAAAAAAGGACCAAAAACTTTTGTACAAAACTACAGAGGAATACGGACAAAGGATAAATTGGAAAGGCAAATTACTCATGCTGAAGAACAACAAGGTTGTTTATAATATTATAGACGTAATATATCATATTCCGTGTATTATATACATAATATTATGCACATAACAATGTTGTTGTATTTATAATAAAATAAATAAAAGAAAAAGCTATAGAGTTGCATGCCAGCGTATATTTACTTTATTGATCTGACGAAGGCGTTTGACAAAGATGGAGGAATAGTTGGCAATCTACCTCCCAGGAAATTAACCAGAGGTAGCTTCAGAACTAAACAAATCAAGAGATCTCCAAAAAGTATGAGAAGGAGAAGACTAACCTTACAACTTTAATATTCTCTGATATAACGGCAGAGTTGGCTTGTATAGTTTGTTAAGTGGTAGGTGTCCGAATACTTGGCGATAGATTAGCACTTATTTATGTTGAGCACCGGACGTTAGAAAGAGGTTTTGGTTAAGCCGTGGATGTTTGATGTAAAGCATATGTCGAGCAGTGGATAGTAAATAACTTAACAACAGATGTGTGTTACACGTTTTACAGTTTTTTAACAAAATATGTGCGAAAAGAAGAATATGTTGACAAAAGACGACGTTTAGGCAGTGTGGATTTGGTTAAAGTCCTAATTCATAACACTACCAAAAAAACAACGTCCGAAAAACTGTAGCGATTATAAGCCTTATGACCCACACTTTGAAAATATTTCTACTCATCATCCACAGTAGAATCAGAGATAATTGTGAAGAAGACCAGGATAAAACACAATTTGGCTTCAGAAGTGGACTGGGAACTCGGGACGCCCTCTTTGGGGCGTTAAAGATAATGGAATTCTGATAAATACAATCAGTAATGCAGACGATACAGTTATTTTAAGTGATGACATGAATGGATTACAATGCCTTTTAAATTCCATCGATACAGTGGAAAAATAGTTGGCCTAAACATAAACTGTTCAAAAACAAAACACAACGTTTAGCCGTTTAGCACATCACGATGCACGATTATATGTTGATGGTCATATAATTCAAAGAGTGTCCAGTTGTTATTATCTTGGTTGCCATATTACTGAACAACTAAATCCAGATCAAGAGATAAAATGTACAATCGAGATAGCTCGCACGACATTTTTAAAAATGAGGTCATTCTTCTGTAATGATAACTTGCAACTTCAATTTTGAAAGCGCATGGTTAAATGCTACATTTGGTCAGTCCTCTTATACGGTGTCGAAGCATGGACATTAAAAATATCCACCATTGATCGTATGGAGGCCTTTGAAATGTGGCTGCACAGACGTATACTAAAAATTCCATGGACGGCTATGCTGACAAATGTGGCAGTCCTTGAGAGAGCAAATGCTGCTCGCGAGCTGCTTGATAACATAAAATGTAGAACTCGTTTGGACTCGTAGTAAGGGGAGACCGATATATTATTCTTCAACTTATTATGATGGGTAAAATCGAAGGACGCAAAGGAATTGGTAGAAAGCAGGCCTCTTGGTTGAAGAATATCAGGGAGTAGACACGAATAAGGAAAGCTGAGCAACTCTTTAGAATAGCTCGAGACAGAGACAGTTTCGCCATGTTAATCGACAACGTCAAGGTGACTTGATAGGGCACGTTAAGAAGACGGATTTGGTGCTAAAATGTCACAAATGAAAAAGATTTTCTGACTACACCCTGTATATTAACATTTTTACCTGCACACTTGTTACAACTGCCTGATATTCAGTTGACAAAAATTGTCCCACTTTTGACCAAACATGGCTGTATGCTTATCTATATTGGCGCCATGTTAATTTGGTTGTCTTGCTTAAGCAAAGATACACTACTTATTAAATATTTGGCTTAAAAAAAACTACAGTGGCTTTACCTTTTTGAATATCATCAATACTGACTGAATTAAAGAATGCAATAGATACAATATATATTTTCATATTTAAATTAAAAAATTTTAATGAAAAATTAATATAAACGCAAATGAAGATTCTTTTTAAATAAAATATTTGTTTTACAATCCATAAATGAAATAAACATATTTATTTTTAAAATATAAATTCCGATATATCAAACTGCAACTGAAAACAAAATATCTCTGAATTTATGTAAACTGGAACGTAACAAGGCACATACAATTGGAATGCAATATTTAAATCGAATATTACTTTCATAGTAATGGAAAATAATATAATATTTATTAAAATTAATGGCAATTTGTCGTCCCTTTTTTGATATGAAATACTCTATGATATAATTTTTATTGAATTCTAATAATATATATACATATATGAATTTATAGAGAAATGTATTTGTGATTTTTGTATTCACAATTCCTTTTGTTATTTTACCTTTTATCTATTACCTTTTATCCATCTAAAATAATTATTTTAATATATATATATATATATATATATATATATATATATATATTATATATATATATATATATATATATATATATTATATATATATATATATATTATATATATATATATATTATATATATATATATATATATATATATATATATATATTATATATAGTAGTTTTGAGTTTCTTGAACCGTATTATATTTAATATAAAATTAATGTTTCTTGGGTTTAGGTTCAATAAAAATATGTTACATGTGGAACTAGATTTTATTTTCCATTGCAATCAATCAACGTTTCGGCAGGAAACCCTTGCCTTTTTCAAGATTCTAAAATGTGTATATATATAAGGACAAACCGATATTTTAAAATATGTATATATATATGACTTACCTGTGTCACGTTTTACGTTTTGGTAAGTCATATATATATATACATATTTTAAAATATCTGTTTGTCCTTATATATATACACATTTTAGAATCTTGACAAAGGCAAGGGTTTCCTGCCGAAAGGTTGATTGATTGCAATGGAAAATAAAATCTAGTTCCACATGTAACATATTTTTATTGAACCTAAACCCAAGAAACATTAATTTTATATTATATATATATATATATATATATATATATATATATATATATATATATATATATATATATATATATATGTATATAATATATGTACATACAGACATATTTATATATTTAGAGAACTACCTTATATCAAAATTGGAATTAGAAATATAAAAACAATATCGAAATTACACACCAAACTAAAAACACCCTTAAATATCAAAGAAAGCTTCAATGTAGTAGCAGTAGTATAGTAGTAGTATAGTAGCTTCAATTGCAGTAGAATTATATATTGGAGAAACGTCCAGAAGTTTGACTTAAAGATTAACGTCTCTCTCAAGAGTGACAATAATCTGAATAAATTAGAAAACCATGCATTAATTAATTTAAATTAATGTGTTTAAATAAAACTGCACAAAATACCTTTAACAAAAGAGAAGACATTGAAAATCTTAGTGCTATATACACTAATCTTCTTTTAAGGAAAATAACACCAACTATGTAAATGATCTTTAAAAGTTACATAGATAAAACTTCAAATAAAAGAAAATTTATTTTTTATTTGTATTTGGTTTTCTCCTTTTTTTACATATTATTTCAAAATGCGCGATAAAGTTTTGCATAAACATATACACTTTCTCTGTCAAACTAATCTAAAATGAATATAAAAAATAAAAGAGACATGGAAATCCTAATACTTAATAAGTTTTGACTAAAAAAAAAGAAAGGCTTCTTCTTCTTATAGTGCCGCGCTCCTATAATGCGTTGGCGAATTATCTTAAGGCCAGACTTCTGTCTTTTGCGGTATGTAAAAGATCGCCAATGATATTTACGCCTGTATAGTTCTTTATGTTACGTAGCCACGACATTTGTTTGCGACCCACTCCTCTCTTGCCTTCAATCTTTCCCTGGATGATTAGCTGAGGAATTACGTATTTTTTACCTCTCAGAATATGGCCGAAGTATCCAATTTTTTGTACCTTGATCAAATTAAGTAGTTGTCTCTCAGTATTTTCCTTTCTTAAGACTTCCTCGTTTCTCACTCTATATGTCCATGGTATGCGGAACATTCTTCGCAACGTTCACATTTCGAAGGCCTCCAACTTATTAATGGAAGGTACTCTTAATGTCCATGTTTCCATGCCGTATAACAATATGGACCATACATAGCATTTAACCATCCTGTAGCGGAGATTGAACGAAACATTGCGGTTACATAGTAGCGGTTTAAATTTGATAAAAGCTTGTCTTGCTTGTTCGGTACGGAATTTAATTTCTTGCTGAGAATCCCATTGGTAATTCATCATCATTCCCAAGTATTTAAATGTTTTCACTTGATCGATTCTAGCATTATCTACTTGCAGTTGTATTCTTAAAAGTGCGTTTTTTCTTACTGCTTCGCATTTAGTTTTTTCAGCATTTATCTTTAAGCCATATATTTTTCTTACGGTGTTTATTTTATTTAACATCAACTGAATATCATGTTCGTCGTCTGTTATTATCGCAGTGTCGTCGGCGTAACGAATGTTATTTATCGAAAACCCGTTTACCTTTATTCCACACTCAGAGCCTTCCAGTGGCTCTGCAAAAATGTTCTACACATAGACATTGAAGAGCATAGAAGACAAAATACACCACTGTCGCACCCCTCTTAAAATTTCAAATTCTTCTGTGTTGGTTGATTTGTTCAGTCCTACTCGTGCTTTTTGATTCCAATAGAGATTCTGGATAACTCATATCTTTCTCGTCAATGTTAGCGCTATGCAGCATTTTTATCATTACGTTATGTTTTATGGCGTCAAACGCTTTTTCATAATCGAGGAATGTTATGACTCTATCCTTTCGTTGATCCATACAGTTTTGTACAAGCGTATTCAAGCAGAAATCTGCTTCACGTATACCCAGTCCGCTCTTGGAGTGTGAAGGATGTGAAGAAACACCTTAAGCAAATGGCTCATTAAACTTATTAGTCTGTTTGAAAATCATTGAAAATTGTTACCAGCATGTCGATGTTATCATCTTGCAACAGTTTTATGGCTTTCGTAGCAATTCCATCCGTTCTAGGAGCCTTGCCTAGTTTTGCTACTTTTATAGCGTACTCTACCTCGGCGCGAATAATGAGGGGGCCGGATAAATTTTCCGTAGTTAAGATAGTAGTTTGCAGATTCGGATTAGTGGGCAGATTCGGTCTGTTATTCGCAAAGAGGGACAAAATATAGTTTTGTTAACAGATTTTAGCTAGTTCTTCCTGGGTATGAACGTAGTTTCCCTGATCATTTTTCAGTCGAATCTCATGGTGTTTCTTGTATATACTTGAAATTTCTTTGACCTCTTTATATAGTCCAAAGCTGTCTCCCTTTTCTTGTAGTGATTCCAATTCTTCACAACGTTCTTTAGTCCAGCTTTCCTTTTCGTTTTTAATCCTTGCCCTTATCGTACGTTGGATTTTCTTGTATTCCTGTCGATTATGATATATTATGTACTGTCTGCGTTGCTCCGTTAGATCAAGTATCTCTTAGCAGTAGTAATGAATCTCTTCTGTCTTAGGAGTTGCTTTGCAAAAAACTAAAATTTAATAAAAACTACTGGTTTCTTTGCATCGGAAATTTTCTCAAAGCATCTCATTTTGCATTTAAAGTTTAAAAATGTCACCTCACATATTAAACACAGCTTTAAAAAATGAGTAACTTACACCCATAGAGTCTAAATTTCTTTTTTTGAAACGGCTCTTTCTTTATAATCTATTGTTTACAAAATTAGAAATGTCAGTTGTATTTTGTTTAATAAACAAGACAGGTCCGGTTTATGTCGTTTTTTTCAAATAAAACGAAATAAAAATTTGTGTATAATATTGTATATATGACCCATATCTTGTTTCTAAATAAAACTATGAGTTATGGTGGTTGAACACAATTTATATCGAAATGTCAAAAACGTCAAACTGGGACTTATCTTGTTTGTCAAATAAGTGATATTTATCAGGATGGATATTTTTAAGTGACCAATCCTGTATGTGGTCAATAATGTAAAACATGCACAACTAAATAGTTTGGGAACCATAATGAACCTTATAACCTATTTCTGCCTAAACATAAAAAAATATGGGCTCGTTAATTAAAAATGCGTATTTTCCTGTGGGATATTTCGAATACCGGCTGCAAAGCCCGCTTGATTTCTTCCTCGGCAATTAGGGGCAATTAGCAAATAAAAATTTCATAAACCTCTCTCTATTGTCGGTTCATTAAATCCGTCTGGCCCATAAATAAAATGTCTGCTCGTAATAATCCGACGTATGAATATAATTCAAGCTCTCCGACAAAACACCAAACGGAAAAACAAGACCGAGAGACGTATATACGGTCATAATTTTCGGGAAAATCCTCACACATAAATCGTACGTCCTTTATGATCTATGACACTCTTAAATGCTCCACGGCCATTTTCTCTTTTAATGGATGGATACGCAATATTATATTTTCCATCTATATAAAGTTTCAAATTTTTTTCATAATTTCCCTTAAATTTGTTTTGTTATTTGGCGGAAAATTAGCTGATGAATGAATATTCACAAATGAAACAAGTTAATACTAGAGGTAGAAACTTTTATTTATAAACCAAGAAAATAAAGGACGCTGGATATTATCAATTCAATGAACCTGCTGTATTATAATAATAAATTATTTCAACGGAGCACAAAAAGCCGACCCAATTTTTGAATGTAAAGGAACTTTAATGACCTTTGCACTATTGATCCTGAATGCATTATGGATTTCTCTTAGACCAAGAGAAACTTCTTCTTCTTCCTACTTTATAAATAGGCTTAGTGCCTGTTTTACTTTGGTTTTTAGCCTCAATTGACGTTATCTGACGATTTTTTCCTCAGTCGTTCCCGTGATCTTCTTCCATTTGCCGATTTGTCTCTTGCTATTCATACTATTCTGTTTTCTGTCATTCTTTCCATGTGTTGATTCCATTCCACTTTTCTTCTTTTGGTCCACGCGTTTATTTCCTCTATATCACATCTCGCTCGTATGCTGCTCTGTTTGCCATGTTCACTTGCTTTTGTACTTCTTCTTCCACTTTTCCGTAGCTTGACAGTTTTGTTCCCAAGTATTCAGTTTCCATCACTCGTTTTATTATTTTGTTATTTACGACTAGTTTATATCGTCTCGGTTTCGCTGATATCACTATCGCTTTAGTTTTCTCTGTTAAGATCACCATGTTGTGTCTCCGGATGCGTGTCAGGCAGAAGCTGACAGCCGTGCCGGACGCATTTAGAAATTCGGAGAAATACTTGGAAATTCCAAGTTTGGGCAAATCCGAATTTCTAATTGACTCGATGCAGGGAAATTCCACTTTTGCTACGTAAAACAAAGGATTTGTTTTATATAAAAGCAGATGGAATTTCTCTCATCGGTCAGTCGAGCTTGCCTCTTTTACTGTAGACCTAGTCGGTGCTATTTGTTCCGACTGAGCTATTGTTTTATTTCTGATTTCCTGCATACCATTTCTTTTATTTCAGCATTATTGTATATTCGGACCTTGTCAGGTTAGAATATTACATATTTGTTCATGTACTGATTGGTTGCTATTTTATTTGATTATTTTGATTGTTTATTTTCTTGTATTTTTATCTAAGCTCTTCTTCCGTAAGTTAAGAACACTTTAGAAATATTTATCTTGCCTTTTTTTTCTATTTTATATATTTGATTTTGTGCTTTGTATCTAAGTAGTTCTTTTCGGTAAGTCAAAGAACACTTAGAAATATTTTCTTATCGCATTATTATTTCTGATATTTTATGTAAGATATTTTCTTCCGTAAGTTAAGAAAATACTTATATATTTGTCTATTTCATTTTCCATTTTATTCTAAGTTGTTTCTTCCGTAAGTCAAGAAACGCTTAGCAATATTTTCACATCTTTTCTGTATTCGATTTTCTTGTTTTCTATTATAAGTTGTTTCTTCCATAAGCCAAGAAACACTTATAAATATTTGTGCATTTATTTTACTTGTTTATTTCCTGTTCTAAGTTGTTTCTTCCGTAAGTTAAGAAACACTTAGACGTATTTCTATAATCTGCTTCATTTTTGCATTTCCTGTTTTACACTTTATTTTTTCATTTCTAAGTCGTTTCTTCCGTAAGTCAAGAAACACTTAGGAACATTTCTCTTGCATTATATTTTTTATACCATTTTGATTTACTTGTTTTTACTATGTTATTCCTTCCGTAAGTCAAGGAATACTTAGATTATTTTTTTACCTATCTGTTTTCCATTTTTGCTCTGTTACTTTGTAACTGTTCCTTGGAACCGTTACCTATAACAGATATTTGTCACTGGAACTGTTATTTATAACAGCAGTGGTATTTAACCCTTATACCAGAGGCAAATCAGAGATGGTCAATACCCGTTCAAATTCCGGGGATAGGAAGAAGCCCGAAGAGCCAACGATGGGTCCTACAGGCCCAAATGCCCCCTCTCGGCAACAGTTGTACATGAGCGCCGTATCTTCGATTTCTTTAATTAATCTTTGTACGTTATCTTCATAAAAGAACACAGTTGGTGTAATTCAATGCACTTGGTAAATCATTTATATATATCAAGAATAGCAGAGGTCCCAAAATTGATCCTTGTGGTACTCCGGTTGAAACTGGTAAAGGATCAGATTCTTGAATATTAAATGCAACAATCTGTGTTCTTCCTATAAGATAGGTTTTTAAAAGGTCATGTATGATACCCCTTATTCCATAGTACTCCAATTTTATCAATAGTGTGTGAATATCCATACAATCAAAAGCTTTTGTAAGGTCACACATTAAGCCATTAGTAGGTTCACTGCATCAAAACCGTGAACAATATGTTCTATTACTTCTAATAAAGCTTTAGTTGTTAAGTATTTTTTTCTAAAACCAAAATGAGAGCTAGATATAATTGATTTGTTATCCAAATAATTTGCTATACGATCCTTAAATAAGATTTTAAAAATTTTACTTATTGTTGGTACTATGGTAATAGGTCTGTAATTGTCTGGAGCATTTTTATTTCATTTTTTATGAAGTGGAATTACTTTTAATATTTTGAATACATCAGACCAGTAACCCTCGTTAATACATTTGTTAAATATTATTGTGAGTGGTTCAATTGTATCAAGCGATTCCTTAATAATTTTACTGTTCAAACCATAGTAGTCAACACATGAGGAATTTTTTAATTTGTATATGCATTCTTTTACGTCAGATGCTACTATTGCCTATTGATTTCAATATAATATCTGCCATATTCGTAAAGTATTGGTTAATTTCTTCTGGTGTTAAGTTAAGATTAGACGTAGTATGTTCCTTATAGGTTTCTTTTTTAACAATGCTCCATATCGTCTTACTTTTGTTGGTGGATTCGTTAATTATGTTAGCATAAGCAGTACGTTTTTCAGCTTTTATTGCTTGCTTATATTTTTTTCGTATTTAACAATATTTAATCCAATTGTCAAAAGTATGTGTTTTTCTATAGGTTGATTTACAATCGTAAAGTTGTTTACTTAAATCTCGAAGTTTCCGATTAAACCAATGAATAGAACTTTTTCTGCTATTCACGTTTTTTAAAAGAAAACAAATGTTGTTTTCTTCACACCTAAATTTCATAAACAACTCTGTCATGTTGTTTGAATCACATTGGATATCGTCAAACACAGTCCAATCTTTGGATTTAATTTTTTCCACAAATTTCTTAATATTTTTTTCATTAATTAATATTTTTTTAGTCTTTTCTATAATTGTAGACACATTTTTTAAACCACTCACAATAGCAAATATACCCAAATGATCAGATATTACAGGATCGTAGACACCTGTATTTAAATTTTGTTCATTAATATTTAAATTTTAAGCCGTACATGGTTAAAAAATTTCGTATTTCACAAACATGCCCTGTGTTTACTTCCATATTTATGTTAATGTCACCAAGTATCATTATATTTTCATATTTTTATAGGCGAAATCAATTAAAACATATAATTTAGCTTTGATTATGTGGTATCAATGAATAGCATACGAGTGCTAATGATTAGAAAACTTCGAGTTTCAATAAAATTCAACTATAGTAATCAAAATATGATTACAAAATATTCAAATAAATAAGTGACCTAAAAGTGATAAATATTCATAAAAAATACATATCGATCATATGGAAAGCACTTCATTATTTTAGAGGTAATTTTATTAATACGATGTCCTTAGAGTACCAATCATTGAGTAGTTTACCCTAACTATTGTTATTTAAAATTATCACAACTAGGTACATTTTTGTTCAAAATATTTTTTTCTACTGCGTACAAACGTTTTTTAGAGTACCAAAATTGATTTTCTTGTAAAATTTAGCTTGTTTATCTCATTTTTAGAGATTAAATCTCTGACGACTGGACTATATTAAATTGAGTCATTTTTTAATTAGTATTAGTTGTATAATAGACTTACAACAGTTATACAAACTTTTTTTAGTCATCTTTACAAGTAACGGAAAGTTCTTTATAAAAACCTATCAGATTACTTGTGTTATCTGATCCATCTTCCTAATTTGGATAATTCTCTGTCGATTATTCCTCTAATCATTGATCATTAGAGCAGGAGCAATCATCAGTAGCTCTCAAATTACTTGTCCGCTTGAAACTCCGTTACGGCCGTAATCTACTCGTTCTCATTAACAACAATCCTTAAGCCGGCTCTGATTCCGCAATTTAGCAGTTCACTACACTAATAGCCCCGTTGGCGCCAATATTGCCGAACTTTTCCAATATTATAATCAAGCCGAAGAAACAACACGATGACGCTGAGAATGGGTGTTGACTCCGGGACACCAAAACACATTTTAGTTGGAAAAAGTTTCTAGATAAGAGACATGGTGAGTTTGTTTTGTGTAATTTCATCGCAAAGAGTTTATTTTTAGAAACAATCGTTTTCATATAAAAGTTAATAGAATAAAAAGAGTGTAGAGTACCCTACTATCGGATACTTTTTTGAATCCTAATATCAGTTTTATTACCTCAATTGATTAATGATTATTTTAAAACAAAACAAGTAGTGGACAATAGCGAATCATTTATTGAACGAAAATAAATCATTTCTACGAAGTAAAAGATAAAATTTAAATTAAAAAAAAAAAACGGTAAATTTAGACTGACAAAAAAAATGTTCCTAATACCGGATATTAGGATAACGGGATAACATTAGCCATCGAGGCAGAAATCACAAATATATGTGTCTTTTTGTCTACATTTTGTGCAGTCGGTGTGAGCCCACTTTTTTTTATTTAAGGTGTATATAAAAGATTTCTGTAGTACGCTCCTTTTGTTTTTACCAAAGAAAACAATCGAAATAATATTTCAAGTTTCTTTGACGAGATTTTTAAATGCGTATTAACGCTGGAAATATGTTTTTATCTCTGTGTTGCAATGTTAGGTGAAACAACAAGTTTTTTTTGTCGCCAAAGAGGTATTATGTTACATGAAGTCCCCCTAATATTCCGGTTAGAATAATCAATAATGCGTATATTTCTACCGATTCAAAAGTAAATATAGATGTTTTTTGTCTGTATTTAGATACAAATATCGAACCTTTTGTTACAAAGTCAGGTAGAACTCCGGTTTAAATACGTGCTACCATGTAGAGTCTAATATTTGATTTGAAACGGGGCAGAAATGTGACAATTGACTCAAAGATTTGAAACGGAGTCGACGATTAGATTTGAAACGGAGCAGACATGTGACAATTGAATCAAAGATTTGAAACGGAGTCGAGATTTAAGTTCCAAGCAGGGCAGACGTGCTTCAAAGTAGAGTCGACGATTAGATTTCAAACGGGGCAGACATGTGACAATTGAGTCAAAGATTTGAAAGGGAGTCGACGATTAGATTTAAAGCAGAGCAGACGTGCTACAATGTGAGTCCAAGAACCTATTTGAAACGGTGGTAGACACTTTTTGCGGATGTGAAATGTTGGGCCATTTTTGAATCAAAGAGGATTCAATTTCTTTTGAAATGTCTTAGGACAGGTCAATGATAATACTATCAGATTTGAATAAATACGTTTTCTAAGAAGTATGATATAGGATGTCCCCGTAGTCAGCTTGATTCTTCCACCAAGTTCCTGTTATAATCGTTTTGCCCTGGAGTGTAGAACTAGTTCCTGATGGTTGCTGCCTTCCAGTTTTGAAAGTTTTGTCCGAGTAGCTTCCCCAGAGATGTAAAGTTTCAAAGTGTTTGTATAAAAAAAACATTAAGGTAACAATTCAATATATTAATTTTTCAAAGTAAAGACAGATATTTTTTGGCTAAAGTAATAATTGCTTTCATAACAAATTAAAAAATTGTAATATGTATGGTTATGCTATTAATACTTTTGTTCTTTGTTATCAAAATTAAATGTGATACCTGACAGCAAGCTTTAATTTGTTTTTTTGTTATGACAATTTTAATTTGATTATTATGTAGAAACGATATTTTATATATAAAGTTAAATTTTATTATGTTTTCATTAACAAGGATCCTTAATTTTTGATAATCTAATTGGCCATAATATAGAAACCATTTGAATTTTTGTAACAATCTTTGATGTAAACTAAGACATGTAAGTTTTGTTTATTTTGTTTTTTGATATAGTATGTTTGTTTTGTAACCCATAATTTTGATAACTGTTTGTTAGAGATAGAAATAAATGTTTAATTTGTTTCTCTGATCTATTTTAAACTTTATTTGAAAAAGATATTGTTTTTCTATATTTTTTATGTTCTATAATTATTTCCCTAGTTACAACTAGTGGTTGTAATAGGTATAATGAGGCACCTCAAGTGGCGCACTATAATAAATTTCTTGAGGTGTTTCCGTTTATTTTCATTCTGTTTGTCCCAAGAGATTTGTATAAGTACCCCTTTATTTCTTTTTTTTTTGTAGTTGCCCAATCCAACCCCCAATATCTTCAACTTATCCAAGACCCAGCTCTCCAACAACCAACTGAGTACCGTATGCACCTGTTTCGATTATTTTGTTTTGTCCCCCCATATTCCTACCCTGTGGTAAGCAAAATAGTCGTTACACACTTAAAACACTTTGAGCACTGAATCCATTGTTTGCCCGAGGTATCTTTAGAGAAGAGTCCATTACAAAACATACATTCTGCTTCCTCTTCCCCAATGTCACTCCACGTCAGAATCATCATCTAAAATGAATTCTTCACCTTCTTCAGATGCACTAGAAGCTTCCTCTTTCTTAGCACTTTTCTTTTTAACTTTGGTTGTCATTGTCTTCTTAGCACTAGATTTTCCTTTAATTTCATTTGTCTATTTTTCAATTTGAAATTCCCTTAGAAATACTTTTATTTCTCTTCTGTTTCTTTCTTCTTTCTCTTCTAGAACTACTTTATATGGCAGAGGTGTTGAACTTGCAATGCCTCAAGGGCCAAAACTAATACCTTTGATGTTGTCGCGAGAAGGCACTTTCACATGTATATGTGCTTCCGAACAGTGACGTGATTTTCAGTCCAAAATCTCGCAGGTTTGGGAATTTCTACTTTGATAGTGATTAGAAAAATTCAGGTCTCTTTTCTTGTCTGGTGATTAGGAACATATCTGCTTGAAGATCACATAACTCAAGCTGTAAGTTGGGTGGTTGATCATCAATGGTTGCTCCAAGAGGGTTATTATAAAGTAGTACACTGCTTTTGAGACTTTCAATTTCTTCAAATTTTGTATTGAATTCATCAATAACTTGTTCAATTTGTGAAATGCAGGATGAAAAGTCAATATTTTCCTGACCGTTGGATTCTTCTGCTATTTGCAGACAGCTAGGGAAGTGTGTCAAGTTGTTCTTTTCCAAAGCACGTTTAAACACGTTTAGCTTATTCCGGAATCCGTTTATCATTCCGATCAAATCTGAAACCGTCTGGTTTCTTCCTTAAAGACTCAAGTTTAACTTTCATCATGTTAAGATGATTAGTCAGATCTGTTATAAAAGCTAACTGTCTTAAAAATTCTAGATCCTTAAACTTCTCTTTCAGTTTAGTTGTGTCAGATGAAACGTATTTGTTGAGGAATGCAGGGATTTCCTTTCTTATGGCAAAAAATCGTTCCATGCACTTTCCTGCACTCAGCCACCTTACATGGTTGTACATTAGCAAGTCTCCATACTCAGCCTCTGTTTCCACTAAAAACTGCTTAAGGTGCCTGTGTAAAAGACATCGATTTCCACCTCTAATCATATTTATAATCTTAATCACGGTTTGGAAAACTTGATCTTCCTTGATTTTCCACATAAAGCTCCCTGATGTATTGGGCAAGTGACACCATTCCCTCGAAGCAGACCCACTAATTCAATTTTTTGAACTGTCATTGATGGGGCCCCGTCTCTTGCTATGGCTGAACATTTATCAAAGCCTCCAATTCTCTCAACTGTTTTCTTCACAGCCTTATAGGTATCTTTTCCTTTTGTTGTTCCATAAAGAGGACAAATATCAAATAACTCCTCTTTACTGGTAAAATCATCAAAAGTAGTGCGCACAAATATTAACAGCTGAGGAACATTGGTTTGATCAGTGCTTTGATCCAAACAAAGTGAGAAATATGAACTTGTCTTAACCAGACTAAGCATAGATTTTTCTACTTGCTCACCCATAGCAACAATCCTTCTTTGTATGGTTTAATGTGAAAGTGGCACTGATTCAAATTTCTCTGCCATTTTAGAATTACCGAAAGCTTTGGCCATTTCAACAGCACATTTTTTTTTATCAAATTGCCATCAGTGAAAGTTTTTTTTGCCTTTGCCAGCTTAAGCGACACGGCATACGATAAATGCAAAGAATGCGTTTGAGAGTATAATATTTTACTAAACATACCAGTTTGCTGTTTAAGCTTTTTTTGCTAAACTAGGGCACGCCGACTTTCATTTGTGTACGTAGCATACTTATTTTCATGCACTGTTGTGTAATGTCTTCTCACATTATATGCTTTAGGCACTGAAACAACATTCATGCACACTAAGCACTGCAACTTTCCATTATTGTTAGCAATCAAGTAATCATTCTCCCAACTTTCTTTGGAAATTCTGTTCTCACTATCAATTTTCCGTTTTACTGGTTTTACACTCATTATTGTATACGAGGAATCAAGACAAAGAATTAATCAAGTTTACTGTTCACTAGAAACGTAATAGATTAGCCGACTAGCCTACGTGTCAGTAGCACACTGGCATGATGGCGACTGGCGACGGATGGTAAGCAGTGGGAGGTGTGGCCTGCGTGAACTGTGCGCAGTAATCAGTGTAGTATAGTGGTGGAGGACGATTGTGTTCGTTACACGTCCGCCAAGCGGCACGCGGTACAGTACTTGTGATGTAAAAACACTCCTAAACTGCTAGACACTGCTAAAATATATGCTTTTCGAAATTCTTACGTGGGTCACAACAAATAGCCTCGCGGGCCGCCAGTTGGACAACCCTAAGCTGGACAGTTGGACAGCTCTAAGGCATCTTTGTATGGTGTTCCCGTAATAAAGGCAGCAGATCCTATTCTGGATTTTCTTTCTTTAATACTAGACTTGTAAAATGAAGTGGTGGGTAAGAAGCTATATCTTGTGGCCGCACTGTTAAATCTCTATTATTAGAAATGTTCTTATATGATAAATCTTCCACATATTTGGTCGCAATAATACTTCTTGGGGGAGTTACATACTTCGGAGGAGTTACTTGGTTTTCTTATTCAGCCTGTGGTAGATTTGGAACTGGAACTTGGTCACCTTCCTCTTGATGGTGAATGGCAAAGTCGTGTTATCGAAAAATGTGTTTATTAAATGGGCAGATACCGCTCTTTTAAAAACAATTTATAGCGATTTCAGATGTAGCACATGGCAGGTGACTACTTTTCCAGGGTTGTTCTTTAGCCAATTTTTAATTTCCTGCGAGTAGTAGGTTTAAAGAGGCTCCATGAAAACAAGGTCCAGCAGCTGCATTTTGTGAGTAGAATGCGGCGGCAGACTAAGAATAACCACATGGTTTTGGCGCGCCAAATTTATCGGGTCAATGTTCCTTGTGTGGGAGAAGTGACCATACAATATTATTGCAACTGGATCAGCTTCACTTGTTTTAACGTGGCTAATAACATGTTGTAACCAATTGGTGAAAATGTGACTCTAAATCCAGCTAAACATATAGCAGGCAGCCATTGTCCCTGGTGGAGCGCCGTTAAGCAATTTTGTGTTCATATTTTTTCGGGAAAATATGACCATAGGGGGTACAAAAGCACCAGCCGCATTCAGACAGGTAACCACAGTCACTAGTGATCCTCTATCTGCAGAAGTAAACGCCCCTACCTGCTTTTTACCTTTTAGAAAAAAAGTCGTTTTTTTTTTATGTAATGCGCTATTTAGTCTATGAATTGTCTGGTTAAGGTACGTTTTATTTAGTAGATTTCTCGTTTGTTGTTATACATCGAGCTCTTCTTCTTTCTGCTACTAAGTTTTCTAATGGAGGGGGATATTATATATTGAAAATTTCAATTAAAAATACTCTGAAATGCCAAATAAAGCCATTTTTAGCCTGCAGTTGATTTAGAACATCCTCAAATTACTTAAAATTTAATATAATTTAAACTTTTAAGTTAACTTATACAATATAAAACTAAATTCATCATATTCGGCTAGGATTGCGGTTAAAAATATTTCGCCGGTTGCTGTGGCAATTTAAACTTTTTCGATTTGTGACACTTTATGCCCCTAGTAATAAAAAGTTCAAGTTATAGAGATCGGGTTTCGGACAACTCAGTTAGAAAAGTTTCTTCTTTGCAATGATACTTTTTCCTTACATACAGTTAGCTTGGGAATATCCAAGATTTTATTATCTTTCCCGAAATGAGGTTTCGGTCGATAATAAAAAATAACTTGAAAAATAATCAACTTTTTATCAGCGATGTCTATCAAGATTGTGCAATCGCAGATTTTATACATTTGTCAGACATCTTAATAGATTTAATATGGCTTCAAAGTTTCAGTAAATCGAAAAATATACAATTACAAGTAAAGTTTATAGACTTCTCGTGAATCTTTGGGAGTTTAATTAGATGTTTTATCTACATCACATATCTCACAAAATGGAGTCCTCCAAGGCTCAGTTCTCAGTCCCACACTATTCCTTCCAAGCATTAACGATATAAACTCGCTTGTTCTCCCTCCAATAAAATACTCAATATACGCAGATGATCTTGTTCGGTATTGCCAAGGTAAAGTTACAAGGGGCACATGCTATTTACTCCAAAACAATCTTCATAACTGGTCTACTGAAATTGGAGTCAAATTTTTATCTGGAAAATCTTAAGCCATAAACTTCTCTAGAAGACATCACACTCACCCTCCTCTGCTTCACCTAAATGATATCCTCTTCAAGTGGTTGATAAAAACAAATTATTATTAGTAATATTTAATAAAAGACTTACATGGAGAGATCAGATATAGAATACAAAAACAAACTGCCTAAATAGAATCAATATCTTAAAACTCTAGCTCACCATCAATGGGGGGCAGAAGAGAAAATCCCCTTAAGAATTTATAGAACCTCTAGGTTGGATTACGAAAGCATTCTCTACGTATCTGATTCCAATACTCACCTTAAATATCTGAATACAATTTACAACACTTCTTTACCCATTAGTCTCGGCGCCTTTAAATCAAGTTCTTCTAAAAGTCTTTACATCAAATCTTCACAACCTTCATTTTTTATAAAACGGCAACGTCTACTTCTGTCTTACTTCTCTAGAATTTCTGCTAATCCAAAAAACCCAGTAATTAAACTACTTAATACTCCCCACCCTGTCCCAGATAACAGTCAACCTCGAGCACATTCTCTCTTACAAATTTTAAAAACTTTACTTAAAGACCCAGACCTAAAACTCACAATTCCGTTTACTACGTTCAGAATTACCCGGTGGACCAAAAAGTTACCTGCTGTCCTTACCAGCTGGAACCGATACAAAAAAGAAGAAACGCTCAGAACTCTCTTTTTACAAGCATTTGAGGATCTTATACAGACACAATTCTCTACACAGATACCTTCAAAGAAGAACAGGCCGTCGGCTGCGCCGTCAGTACCTCAAACACAATAATAGTGTCACATCGGCTTTCTACCAGATGTAGTATACATACAGCCGAACTGTATGGAATACTCAAGGCATAAGACTCGCCCATTGCTAATGAGAAATCATTAGCAATATGCACCGACTCTCTCTCCGCCATTGACTCAATCAGAAATATATACGTAATACATCCCATTGTACAGTGCATCCACATATCTGCCAACAACAGTCAAAAAATGATGTTTCTGTAACTATAATCTGGATACCATCCCATATTGGTATCAATGGAAATAAGAACGCTGATCATGCAGCAAAACTGGCCTGCTTCCTAGAAAATATGGAAAACATACAACTTCACCAAGACCTAAACGCCAGTATCAAAAACAACGTACTAAGCACTTGGCAAACACAGTGGAACATGCAAAATACAAAACTACGCATAATTCAACCAACTGTTACCTCCATCAACATACCTTAAATGAGTAGAAAAGACAATATCATTATCAGAAGACTCAAAATAGACCACACCTGTCTTACTCATGGATATCTGATGTCTTCTGAAAACCATCGTCATTGTGAACATTAGAATTAGTCACTAACAGTCCAGCACATATTACTAGAATGTGTCCACTACAAACCACAAAGAGACAATTACAACTTTTTAAATAATTTAAGTAATCTACTCGATTCTACAAACATGTACAGTGCCATAATTCGTTTTCTAAAAGACTGTCACCTTTACTACTTAGTGTAATTATAATAAGATGTTGTTAATGTATCTATCCTAACTTGTATATAAACAGATTGTATATGTATGTAAACACATAGACACTTTAATTTAAAATAAAAAAATAGATGTTTTAGACAAACTTGTTATATTAATATCCAAAAATTTATGTACAGGGTGAGATTGTAATATGATATTAGTTGATAATTTCATTATGGTACCAATTACCCATACAGAATACTAAATATCCAGAATGTCCAAAATTTATTTTATTATTTTAACGGATCCATTTAGTGAAGAAGTTTTTATTGCTTACATTTAAAAGTCTCTCTCTAGGCGAGACTCCTACAGCCTGTGCCACTTCTCGCATTTCGACCGCCATTGTTTTCTGTCCATCCTCTCTTCTTCTTTGATGCCTCTATCTCTTATTATGTGCCGTACATTCTTCTTCTTTGTTGTGGTATGTAATTTAAAGCTTTCTTTTGCCATTTATCTTCATTCCTTCGCTTCGCGTGACAATACCACACTAGTTGTCTCGCTTCAATTCTGTGTTCACATTAAAAAGTAAGGAGTAATAAGTATATGATGCATATGTAAAACAGCATATTAAATTTAAATGAAATAGTCGTTGGATTAGTGTGTTTACAGTGGTAATTAATGAAGTCCGGGAAATCTTCATCTTTTATGACATAGTGATATAAATGTATTATTAACGACAACCACTGCCAGAGCCCCATCTGTTGTTATTGAGAGGAGGTTAAAAAGAGACAGATTAATCTTATCAACAAAATGTTTGAATTCTGTAAATAAATCAATGCTTCGTATTCTGACTTTTATGTATATCATTGCTAGCAACTCTTCTCTTGTTGAGAAATCCTCAAAGACCATCCGAATAAAAATAAAGAACTGTGCAATGTCCATTATAATCAACTTCTACATACCGCTTCCTGCTTACTACTCATACAGAGTGGACATTTCATGATCAATGGAAGATTACTAGCACTTCAATAATTATCGTAATATTTAGGACGGAAATAGGGTAGGTATAATATACCGATTATTTTTTCCTTGCCTGCGACCGACTGACCTAGAGGCCGCAATTGATGGGTTGTTCCCCCTGTTATAAACCAATGAATACTCAAAAAAGGCTTCATTCAACAGATAGTCTTATTTTGTCATCGGGGAGAAATCATTATTTGTAGAAAGCATTAAAATATTCTATCTGAATATAAATTAAATAACAGTGGGGATAGTATACAACCCTGTCTGATACCTCTTTGTATTTTACATATTTCTGTTGATTTTCCGTTTATGCAAGCTGTCACTGTTTGACGCCAGTATAACCAGTATAGCCAGTATAGCCAGTATATATTTTCTATGAATCGTATGTCTTGACTATCAACTCCTTTATCTTTTAATATTGTAATTGGTTTGTGAAGCTGTACTCGATCAAAGGCCTTTTCATAGTCAATGACTACAGCAAAGACGTTCTTCCTTTGATCTTGACATTTCTGCAGTAATACATTTAGTGCACAGAGGGCGTCCCGAGTTCACAGTCCATTTCTGAAGCCAAATTGTGTTTCATCCTGGTCTCCTTCACATTTATTTCTGATTCTACTGTGGATGATGCGTAGAAATATTTTCAAAGTGTGGCTCATACGGCTTATTATTCTATAATCGTTACAGTTTTTCGGACGTTGTTTTTTTGGTAGTGTCATGAATTCAGACTTTAACCAATCTTCAAGGATATCACCAGTCGAATAAACATCATTGAAAAGCTTGACCAGTATTCTAATATTCTCCTCATTTATAAGCATTAACATCTCTGTCGGTTTGTTATCAGGGCCAACGACTTTCTTGTTTTTTGCTAACTTTATAGCATGCAGTATTTCTGATTTTAGTATTTCTGGTCCTTCCCCTTCAACTAAAGTCTCCAGTTCTTCGGGTCTGTCATCATTACACAGTTCACTTATATAATTGCACCAGGTTGTTCGAATTTCATGTTCGTCTATTATCATTTTTTCCGACGAATCGGTTATAGTATGTGGAGTTTTCTTATGATAAAGACCAGCTACTTCTCTAACTTTTTTAAACATATTAAACGTATCATGTTTTTCATTCAACTTTTCTACTTCCTCGCATTTATGCTCCATCCATTTTTCTTTAGCCACCTTTATTTTTTGTTTAATTAGTTTCTGTTTTTCCTTATATTCTGTCTTGTTACCTTTCAGTTTCCTTCTCTGCTCCAGTAATTCCAGGATTTCATTAGTCATCCATTGTTGTTTTTTTGTACCTGTGTAACGTTGTTGAATATTTTTCTATTGCTTTCAAGGTAAGATCTTTAAATGTATTTCATATTTCTGTGCTGTTTTCATTTATTCGGCCTTGACAAATTTTTGCGTTAAAATCACCAATGATATATGTGACTTTGTTACTTTTTAGATTTTTAAGTGTCTGTTTTAATTGGATATAGAATGATTCGACATCATTGTCGTATTTTTTTTTCTGCAGTAGGGGCATATATCTGGATAACATTGACATTAAATGGTTTGCTCTTTATTTGGAGTTTAGACATTATAAATATGCCAACTCCATTCCTATGATGTGTGTCATCTTCTACACTTCCAGAATAGTATAGTGTGCCTTCATCTTGTTCACATATTCCCGTTACAGGCCACCGGAGCTCACTGATGCCCATTATATCAATTTTTAAACCTCTTGAACTAAGTTCCTGAGCTTACCTGCTGCACAGTAGCTTTTAACGTTCCAGGTACCTAATCTGAGTGTACTGCATGACATTTTTAAAGTTGTCGTACTTCTAAAATTGTAGGGATTTCGTGTGATGACGACCGGGGAGGCCCTACAGTCTGATGCGCGTCCTTCCCTGCCGGATCTTGATTTTCGTAATCCATGATCAGTAAAACTTCCGATACGATTGTATTGAGCCATGTTAATTTTACTAGGGACCATAATAGGGTAGTTTCCTGTTGCCTTCCCCATCGTAGTATCACAGCCGCTTAACTTATAATGTGAGTGACGCCTGTGAGTATCTGGAATTAAGCCTACAGGAATTTTATTTCCCACAGCCTTAATCCAGTAATGACATTACTGTTGCCTAATGTCATATCCTCAATTGATCCGCGGGTACTTATTTGGAAATGCCTTATTCGTACCTGTCCTGCATATCTGCAGGAACTTTCCCTATCAGCCATATGGGACGTTTCCTTATCAGCCATTGGTTGATTATACATAGCAATTGTGGTATATTTTTTTACAAAAAAGTTCGTTGACTTCAAGTTAGTGCTTAGTAACCGCAACTATCGGGAAAAATCCTAATTCCTCTAGAATCTAAAATAGTTTATCCATTTTATATCTAATAAAACGAATATTAATCATAGCCATGCTAATGTTATCCTCAGTAAAATAATTTGAGATTTCTATTTCCACAGAACATGTTTTATTTAAAAATTTCGTTTTATATACCACAGACAGCAATTTGTTTTAACATCCTGTACACTGACCTTATTTCTGACGCTTTGTTTGTAAATCATGCTCGAAATTGAAACTTAAAATCGAGTTTTCCACATAAAAACTTTAAACAGCTAACTCCACACCAAACAGCTAATCTCGGATGCAAACTCGGCCAAGACAGCGCATCCTTTGAGTGTTCCTAGGTAACTAATCCTTAAAATATGGACCAACTTGGAGGCAAATTTGGAAAATAAGGATCCTAATGCCGGTTAAAGTCCTAAATTAACTTGCAAATTTAGGCGAGAATCTCTTAATTGGTCGTTGGCTATTCCGTGGAATTATCTTTATGAAGAATATGCGGTACGTGAGCGGGATGAAAGAAATTGCTTTGCTTGGAATGAATAAGTAATAATACTTTGTGTCGTATATTTAGATTCAGACGCAGGTATTTTATTTAAAACATTGTGACTTATAGGCTATTACATCTTTAGGATAAAACGTAATTTTATAAATATATGAAATCTTTTGAGTGATTCATTAAAAATTTAAAAAGCTTAGCTTCTTATTTTTCTTCAATCCGCGGCTCAATGTATTTGTTGTCTATTCCGGTTCCATCCAACTTTGTTTCATTATTTAAGAGGCGTCCTTCACTGAATTTGCTTAGTTATTTTTTACCAATTATTTTTATCTAATATTTTGTAGCATTTGCATTTTCCTTGATATATATTGTTATATTCCTAATTTGACATGAGAAATTAAAAGACCATATTCATATTTAGAATTCAATTTAAAGTAAAAAATTTTCATATTTCTCAACCTTCTTCTCTTCTTCTTCAGATGCAAATCCACTAATGGATGTTAGCGATCACATTTTCCATTAATTCTCTATTTCTTGCAATATGTATCAGACATTGTATGTCGTTATTCCCTGTCCATTGCCTTGTTTCGGAGCCAGGACATTTTCTTGCGTCCCATTCCTCTCTTGCCTTCAATTTTACCCTCGATTATAAGTTGGAGGAACTGGTATTTTTCATTTCGCATGATGTGACCCAGATACACCGTTTTCCTTTTCTTGATGGTTTCGAAAAGTTGGCGTTCTTGGTTTATTCTTTTAAGGACATCTATATTTGTGATTTTCGCTGTCCATGGTATTTTTAGGATACGGCGATAAAGCCACATTTCGAAAGCTTCTAATCTGTTTATATCCCTCGTTTTGAGTGTCCAGCCCTCTACGCCATATAGCAGCACTGACCATACGTAGCACTTAGTAAACCTTAGTCTTAGTTGAAGATCAAACTATGAACAAGTCAGTACTTTCTTGAATTTTACGAAAGCTTGTCTACCTTGCTCAATGCGATATTTTATTTCCCTGTCCGATGCCCAGTCTTCAAAAAGCCACGATCCCAGGTATTTAAATTTACTCACTTTTTCAATGGACTTAGTATTCAGTGTTATGGTGGAGTTTTCAAGTGCATCTAAGTTTCTGGAGATGATCATAAATTTGGTCTTTTTGGTATTAATCTCTAATCCCATTCGCTTACTGTACTATACGATTATAGTGATAGTGACAAGTTGTTGAAGATCGACTATGTTGTCAAAAATTAAGACAGCATCATCAGCATATCGTATGTTGTTGATCAATACTCCATTCACCTTGATTCCCATCTCTGCATCCTCCAAAGACTCTTGAAATATGGCTTCCGAATAAATGTTAAATAAAAAAGGGGAAAGCACACATCCCTGTCGAACGCCTCTTCTTATATGTATGGGTTTGGATATAGAATTGTCTATTTTAAACTGTGCCGTTTGATGCCAGTACAAGTTTTCAATGCATCTTATGTCTTTTTGGTCTATATCAACTTTCCTTAGAATCTGCATTAACTTGTGGTGTTGGACACGATCAAACGCTTTTTGGTAATCTAAAAAGCATAGGAACACATCCTTCCTTTGATCGTAACAATTTTGGACCAGCACCTGTGTTGCTATCTCGTGTTCCTAAACCTTGCCTAAGCCCGAACTGGGAATCACTGATGTCCCATTTACATTTTTTGTATAATCTTTGATGTAGTATTTTTAAGAATATCTTTAAAGTGTGACTCATCAGGCTAATGAGTCTGTGATCCTCACATCTTTTTGCATTGACTTTCTTGGGCAGGAGAATAAAGGTAGAGCGTAACCACTGTTGAGGATAGCAGCCAGTTTCATAAATTGAATTAAATATTTTGTGTAGTGCTGAAACCACTATATGGCAGTGATTTCGCAACCACGAGCATATAAATGTTGAACACCCTGTATAAGACAAATTTTGTAAAAATAGTTATAACTAGTTTTTAAGAAATAAACCACAAGATCAATGCATTCCAAATAAGCGATTAGGGAGTTGGAGGATGAAAGTGTTTTTCAAACGGTTTATCAAAACCAAGGACATTGGGTAATTTTACTTAAGTAACATGGGTAATAGAAGAATAGATTATTTTGTTTCAAGAAATGCGGATATTGGGTACATTATAGATAGTTAAAATATACCTGTGTATTACGATTTGTAAAGATAGATTAAAATATGATTAGTGTAGAAAATAGAATTAAAATATTTGGAATATTATTTTTTTTTTTGGAAATCCATTATGGCATGTTTAAGAAGGAGAAAATAGTTTTGTGGAAAATACGTCATGACAAAAATTTGTTTTGATTGGTTGTATAATTAACTCACGAGGGGAAATGATTTTGGAAGGATGAAATGAATGAGTAAGGAAGGCAGTCTGTTTGGTTCTATCGAAAGGGAGAGTCCAGTTTGTGAGTGTACAGAAAAGGAAATTGTCGGTTGGTTTTTCATAAGTGACAAGTATCATATCGTTGGGACGAGGAATTAGGCCAAGTCAAGAGAAGATATAACTCCTTGAGTCTATAGTATCCAGTAATTTTCAAGTGTTTCAAAAGGTTGGAACACTGCATCAGGAGAAAGCCGGAACGAGTACTGTACGAGGCAGAGCAAGGGAAATGAAAACGAGATTGCAGAGGAGCAGGGACATTTTTGGAAAACGTGGATAAGTTTCCTTGTATCGCAACATCAGCAAATAAGGAGAGGTGTTTGTGTGAAGACATTGGCGAATCAACAGCGAAGGTCAGTTTAACTTTGTTATGACAAGAATGTATGATTTGCGTTTTAAATACCACAGTGCATATTGAACTACACATTTCACCATTATAAAATCATTTACCTCAGGACAATTTGTTACTTAGACAACATTGCAGTTTCTTTTTATAAGAGAATATTGATAAAATAAAATTTTTTTATCAAACAAAATTTGGAGACAAAAAAAAAAATAAGATTCGTAGTTTCGAAATTGTCATATACAAAATAAGGATAGAAGAATAAATAATAAACTTTACAATATTAAACATTTATTGCAGTTTGATAAAATAAATGACTTTTATAAATTAGAATTGAAATTCCTGTGTGTATTATTTTATTCATTTTTTCCTATCCTTATTAGGAAGCCACTGAGAAATATTTTGCTGACTGAAGAAAGTGAGTATTGATAGTGTGATTTAGCCCTGATATATACAATTCATTTATGTTTGATTTGTTTTGATTAATTAGATAATTGCTTGATTAATTGATTAAAGTAGATTACATCCACATTCATGAATAGAGTACAAATATATATATATATATATATATATATATATATATATATATATATATATATATATATATATATATAGTAAACTTTAAATATTGGGTATGCAGCAATAAAAATAAAAGGTGTATTTTTTTAAATTTTTAATTCAAGTTTTCGGACATTGGTTATGCCCTTCATCAGGGAGCTACGAATGTAATGAATAATTTTTTCAAATTTTTATAGTTTATTAAAAATTCGATATTTACAAATTTAATGAGGTTGTATCATAAATGATTTTATAAAATGTTGAGAAAATTTATCACAGTCTGTCATATCTGTTGAGTCTAAAACCTATTCCTATATTTAAAATTTTAAAAATTACTTTACATTCACACACACTTAATTATTATAGACAAATTTATGACATTGATATTATTAATTTCATTGTATCGTCATTAGTTTTTGTCACGACAATCCCGTGGTTTTTATTGTTGGCTTTTTCGGAAGTCTTCGTGCGCAAATTTTAAAAACATTCGTCTTGACAAATACCGAAAAAGCCAACAATAAAAACCACTGGATTGTCGTGACAAAAACTAATGACGATACAGTAAAATTAATAATATCAATGTCATAAATTTGTGTATAATAATTAAGTGTGTGTGAATGTAAAGTAATTTTTAAAATTTTAAATATAGGAATAGGTTTTAGACTCAACAGATATGGCAGACTGTGATAAATTTTATTAACATTTTATAAAATCATTTATGATATAACCTCATTAAGTTTGTAAGTATCGAATTTTTAATTAACTATAAAAATTTGAAAAAATTATTCATCACATTTGTAGCTCAATGATGAAGGACTTAACCAATGTCCGAAAGCTTGGATTAAAAATTTAAAAGAGTACACCTTTCAATTTTATTGCAGCATACCCAATATTTAAAGTTTATTTCCTTACGTGGTCAGCAAATACTTCTGGTTCATTATATATATATATATATATATATATATATTATATATATATATATATATATATATATATATATAAATATATATATATATATATATATATATATATATATATTATATATATATATAATATAAACTTCTTGAGTGAAAATTTTTGAAAGCTATGAAAGAAGATAATCTTTTATAGCACTTCATTTGAAAGGCCTCAAGGCGATTAAGATCATTTTTATTAGCAGTCCAAGACTTGACACAATAAACTAAGACTGAGAACATGTAGCAGCGAAGTAGGCAGATCCAGTAGTACCCTGGACCTCTTTCTAAAAGCGGCACTGGCCTGCTCAATTCTAGATCTTATTTCACCATGACTCTCTTCGTTACAGTTTGACAGTATTTTTGTATCCCTTTTTGACTGTAAGCTAATAATTTATTATTTTTATAATAATTCTAAAAGAAGATGACACTCAAAAACGAAGATAACTAATATAATTGACCGTTAGAGTAAAAGTTATAGCCATCTTCACGACTTGACTTTTTAGCCTTACCTCTTCCATTTAATTATATTCTCCATTAAAACATAAACCGGCAACCATGTGCCATATAAAGTGTACTTAATATAATAGAAAAATTACTCTCACAGCAATTTTTACGCCAACTTCTAGTTCTTTCTAAAATATCCGAGCAGGTTTAATTCTCGCGTCGCAACAACTTTTCCGTCTTTCAAACGCATTAAAAGTTTCAAAGGAAAAGCGCGAGAACCAACAAACGCTGAAGTATTACATTTTCGTTGATATTGAAAGACAGAAAAGTTTTATATGATTTTTTTATATGATATCTACTGACTGGAAAGTTTTAGTTTTTGAAGATACTCATTTAAAGACTAAAATTATCGGAAAAATCTCCGGAAATAATATAAAATAAACGTTTTTTGATCGAAAATGATTTATATTTAGAAATCGTCAAAAAATATTTCTTCGTGGTAGTTTTACGTGTAGTTTGAAACAACTTCTAAAAAACCTAGACCAACAAATCCTTCACCTCACCCAATATGAGCGGTAATCAAATGAAGACTTTTCCAGTTAATTTCTACTGATGTCACATCGCTTAGAAAATGAAAGGGTTTTTTATCCATCTATCATCATCAATATAATATCATCATTTTCTATCTTTTCGAGTTGTTTCAACTACTTATGAGCTTATCATAATTGCCATTACCTTTCTTAGGTTGTAATTAATTGTTATTTATGTGAAGATGAGTAAGCAACCATCCAAATCTCTCCCGCGACCTACATGAAAAATTAAGTTGATCCCTGATTACATAATTTGTAGAGCAGAAATCTCTGTAACTGGGCAACTTTTTCACATCCATCAAAAAGGTTTATTCCCAAAAAACGCTTTATTTTTTCAACTATTTTGGAAGTTATTGTTATTTTCTTGAGTTACATATAAATAAGTTTGGGAAACAAGTGTATCATCAGGAATGAAGAAATCAAGGGAAGTCTCTAAAGTATCGAAAATTAAGGAAAGTCTCTAAAGACGGAATTAGGGGGCATTATTTGGGTAGGTGATTCATTTTAACTCATCAAGGATAACCTGGTCTTCACTATTACTGTCATCCGCACCGTCTTCATCGTCTGAAATATCGTTTTGTTTATCTAAAACAGCTGACTCCAAAATCATGTCGATATCTTCATCCTCGTTCTCATCAAAATCGGATACGTCTGATGTATCCAATGGGATATCTGTTCTTCTTCTTCAACTGCCATCTTCGCAGCGGAGGTCGGCAATCATCATAGCTATTCGTACTTTTGGGACGGCTGCTCTGAAAAGTTCATTTGATGTACATCCGTACCACTCTCTCAAGTTGTGCAGCCATGACATTCTACGTATCCCTATGCTTCTCTTTCCTTGTATCTTTCCCTGCATAATCAATTGGAGCAGGGTGTATTTCTATCCACGTGTAATATGTCGGAGATATTCTAATTTTCTTGTTTTTACTGTAATTAAAATTTCCATTTCTTTATTCACCCAGATATATGTTAGTAAAGCGTAAACGTTATTACTTTTTATTTTACTCAAATCAAGACGTCTTTTCATTTTGCAATTCCGTAACAAAACGTGGGCCGGACATGTGATACGAATGGGGGAGGATAGGCTACCAAAACGAGCACTGAACGCCAGAATGCAGAGACCAGTTGGAAAGCCAAGAAAGCGCTGGGAAGATACAGTAAGCAGCGACGCACAAGCACTTTTAGGAGTCCGTGTATGGAGAAGAGCAGCCACAGACAGACAAGGGTGGAGGCAAAAAATAAAGGAGGCCAAGGCTCATTTTGGGCTGTAGTGCCGTAGAAGAAGAAGAACAAAACGTGATGATCGGCCTAGTGACACCTATTGGAACCGCCACTGTGATTCACTTATAAACGCACCAAATGTATTATGTACACTATGCATAACTGCTTCTGGAATTTTGTAATCACATGGGAAAATAATAAAAAATTGAATAGAAGAAGAATACCAAGATATGGAAGCCGAAGATCAGACTAGTTTTTGTGCAGGTCGATCTACAATAGACCATGGCTTCTCTATTACTCAGATAATTGAAAAGAAAGTCGCTCGTGGCTAAGAAGTCCACATGACATTCGTAGACCTTAGGAAAGCATATGATAGTGTCCCGCTTAATTTATTATGGGAGGCACTGGGAAAACAAAAATATAAATATAGAATTAATTGAAGCGGTAAAAACGTTGTACTAGCAACAAACAATAAAAATTAAATCAGTAAATCTGATAACACCGGGATTCAAAGTCACTAAAGGAACAAGACAAGGATGCTGTATATCCCCAACATTATTTAAAATATATTCCGAAACAGCTCTCAACAAATGGAAGAAAAAATGTATGAATATGGGCATACAATAATGGACTTAACTTTGTACACTCTGTGCTTTGCGGATGACCAGGTCATCATCGAACAGGACTTTGAATGTTTTAGTTACATGATGCGAAGACTATTAAAAGAGTTTACAGAGTGGGGTTTGGAACTGAATATGGAAACAACTAAGTCCATAAGTATCGAAGGAGATGAACATAACCTTGTCGTAGAGGAAAATTAAGAGATCAAACTATGTGACGACTACAAATACCTAGGAGTAAAGATCACTCAGGATGGAAAATTAGATGCAGCCATTAATGAACGAAATACATAGGAAAGGAAAGGCATAGCCTTACTGAACAGTTTACTGAGGGGTATAAACATCTCTAAGGAAAATAAAAGATGAATATGCAACAAAAAAATAAAAGGTATCATAACATATGGATGCGAAGTGTGGTCCCTAAAAGAAAGAACAGAGAAAATGCTTAGAGCAACAGAAATGGACTTCTGGCGCCGCTCGGCGGGAATCTCTAGACGCGACAGAATAACAAACGAGAGAGTGGTTTGTCGAAAGACAAATTCCTTAATGGCAACCAAGAGGTAGTCGGAGACCATAATGGAATAGAACAAGTTAAATAGAAGGAGTTGATAAAGAAATCAGGGAAAAAGAACTGGAGGACGATCTATGAAAGGATAGAATGAGATGGAAATTGAAAATCGAAAGACTCGAAATCGAAAAATCGAAAAGTGAAATACACGACATATAAATCATATTTCGTCTTGTGGTGCCAGCGTATGATTATTCGGGCACTAGGAAAAAATATTTAAAGGTGGTTCCACCGTGGAGCCACTAAGCTGCAAAGGGATAAGCACACATTTTCTATCATACTTCTTCCAAACGTAGCCTAATCTATCTAGTCTGTTACAAGTTTGTAAAAGGTAGGTATATCTTATTTTAAAAATAAAATGGATGCACTTTTTTAAATTATTTCTATTATTGTCCATTAATGAAAATTTTTTCAATATCTATTGTGTTTTTATATGTAGACCAGAGACTTTTTGGGATTGTTTTGGAGTGTTGTCAATTGTATTTTTAATATATTTATCTGCTTAATTTTGAAATTAAATATGAGTTGTATTACGTACATTTTGAATTTATTGTAAATGCACATTTAATTTTCGTGATAAATATTAATTCAAATACGAGTAGGTTTGTTTAAAAGTTTTTTTATACAACGTTCTAAAAACCGACGCAAAAAACAGGAGATATTATGATTAACTCGGTTTATTGAACAAATTATTTGCTGAAGAAGTGCAGATTTTAATTAAACAAAACCTTTAAATTATTTCTACGAACAAACTAATTGGTGTTATTAATAAATTTGTATTTACGAAATAAGTGTAATATTTTTATTAGCCCTAATTTATTGTCTTTATTCTAATTTATTGTCTTTATTCTAATTTGCTGTCTTTATTCTAATTTACTAAAACTCACGATAATTTATCAAAAGTCTTTATTTTATACTAATTTATTTTACACTTAATAATTACAAATAATTTATTTGCGTTCGAACAATTTAACGCGAGAACGCGACCTTCCTTTTTACTAACTCCTCAATAAAAATCTTCCGTTATTTATACGAAACCAGCTGGTAAACAGAATGTTGTAGAAAATACAATACCGTTCTCGACGTAGACACAGCGGCAATGATCTCAAAACTGGTATGTTTTTTTCATCGGCTCGTCCCCAGAAAGTTCGACTGTTGTTTTAGCGAAGGGGACCCAAAGGATATCAGGTAGATTTTTGACCTAGAAATTACGAGAATCAATAAAAAAGAATTAGTCATAAAATGTTTACAGTTCTATACGCCATAACATTTAAAATCGTAACATAAGGATATATATTTTTCCAACTTTACTCGTCGTATATTAATTGAGCTTACTAATTACATTGCACAAGCGCTAATGATTGGTTAAACACATTATTATTATTAGGTTTTATTTACAAAGTTGCATCAGCCTGTAGAAATGACTAGAAAATAAATTGGAATTTTATCGGCCCATAGAAGAGGCGGGTTTTAGAAAAGGCTATGGAACAAACGATCACCTACTGGTAATAAATAATCTTATAGAAAAATGCACTAAATATAATAAACCACTAGCTTTAATATTTGTCGACTAAAAAAAAGGCATTCGATACCGTAAATCAACAAAAAATATTGGAAGCCTTGACAGAATGCCGAATTGACTATCGGTATTGTAACGGCTAGCTCACCCATTGCACATTGAAACCCCTCAGGGGTGATGTTCGGCATAAAATAACTTAATTTGAGAAATCGGGAATTATTAATAAAATAATTTCTTTAACACATATCTTTATTTATTTATATTTTAATAAATCAAAATGTAATAACAATTAAATTGAGGTTCTAACAACAGGGAATTAAGCATCTATATACAAAATCTCAAGAAATAAAGAAACTTAGCTCTACTCTATAAGAAATCCTCCTGCTGTTATCTTCTCAACTCGGACCATACAATGTCTGCAAAAACCATGCCGCTAAGCCGAAACCATGTGGATCCCTCTCCAATCCAAAGCCATGCGGATTTTCAAAACCGAGATGGATTTCTTATTCAAAAAAAAAACAATTCCATTTTCGTATTCTTCGACCAAAAAATCCATGTCAACGTAAATTTTCTTATATCATAATCAAGGTGGATTTTCTTGAATAAAAATCAAGGTGGATTCTCTTGAATAAAAACCAAGGTGGATTCTCTTGAATAAAAACCAAGGTGGCTAGAAAAACAAAAACCGCTACAAAATTCGTTATGGCACGAGTTTTGTCCAACAACAGAAGAATTCTGGCAAGTGGAAAGCTATTCTCTCTGAGACCTGTATACCGATCCAGAATTCTCTGATGTTGCCAAAACTCACAAATTAATAATTGTAATTAATAGATAAATTATTAAATGAAAAATGAAAAAGACAAAGTTGTGCGATAAATACGATTTATATTGAATTATTATTATTACAGCAAAGGTAAAAAGAAAATAAAAATTGTAAGCAGTTTTTAAGTACTAGCGTAAACAAAATTATACGAAAAACTAAAAGTGTTCTTGATTAAAGTATGAAAATATGTTGTTGTAAAAAGAGCAAAGTATTAACTTACCCAGACCGTTGTTGGAAGTTTCTGACCACGAGGACTTATTTTTTAAATAATACCTTCTCGTTTGCTGGTTTATTTCAAAAAGAAATTAAATCGGATCGGATTGATAGAAGTAAATTATTTAGGAGTAGGGTTTCTGTTTCTTGTACGATAAAGTAAGCGAAGGTAGGACTACGAGGGAACTTAAGAAATTAATCAGCGGATTTATTTGTTATAGGAAAATATTGAAATAAAGTATAGGAATACAAACAAAGGAAAAAGAACTTATTATCAATGAAAATCAAGTAGTATGAGCAGAAAATAGTGGAAAGCACTTTGAAATTAATAAGAACAAAAATGTAACGTTTTAAACGTTACAGTATATAAATATAAATAAACACATATACCTACCAAAACGCAACAACCAGTGTTAGAGTGGGTGATCGTCAAACACAGAAATTCCCGATACAACGTGAAGTACGCCAGGGGACACCATATTGCCGAAACTGTTCACTACGCTTTTGGAAAATATATGTAAAAGAGCAAAACTGACCGACAAGGGCATAAACATAAACGGAGAAAAGCTTAGCCATCTACGGTTTGCAGATGATATTGTACTAGTAACTGATAGGATAGATGAGACCAAAGAACTTTTAAATCAGCTCTACCTTTCCTCGCTAGAAGGGGGATTAAAAATAAATATATCTAAAACCCAGATGATGACAAATCTTGTAGTCAGCGAAGATCCATAGACCAGGTAATGGCCTATAAATACCTTGGTCATGAGATGCGCATAGGAAAAGATAATCAAACTGTTGAGCTTCTCCGTCGTATAAGACTGACTTGGGCAGCCTTTGGCAATCTAAAACATATTTTCTAATCGTGTGATATACCAATTTGCCTTAAAAGAAAAACTTTTTATTAAGTGTTTTTTCAGTTTTGTTTTACGGTGCAGAAACGTTGACCTTGGCAAGGAGAGTTCAAAAGATCCGTGTGTGTCAAAGGGCTATGGAACGTGCTATGTTGAGCGTTTCACTACGAGACAAGATACCAAATCGCCAAATACGACAAAGCACAGGAGTGGCTGATACAGTCGAGAGAGTAGCAACGCTGACATGGAACTGGGCAGGTCACGTGGCTCGAAAGACAGATAATAGATGGACAAAGTGGATACTGGAATGGAGACCAAGAGATGATGCCTACCAAAGTAGAGGTCGTCCACCAACACGTTGGACTGACGATCTAAAACGTTGTCATAGGAATTAGATGCAAGAGGCACAAGATCGAAATAGATGGAAAAGTATGAGGGAGATCTATGTCCAGCAGTGGATAAGCGAAGATTGAATGATGATCAGCCTGTAAGGCTATTAGCGTAAAAAGACAAAGTATTAACAATAATTGAATAGCGTAACAATTAAATTTTGTATAAATAGTTTATGACTTTTAGATATCGGATAATCACTTTGGCACTGCACTTTAAGAATATTTCTCTCAAATTCTCCGGGATTCCGAATTTAAATCTTTCCGCACTGTGTAACGGGCACTGCACTAGAAGGTGTTTTACTGTTAGCGGGGTCTCGCAAGCATAACACTCCAGTTGGGGATCCCTTGTCATCAGATGTCCATGCGTAAGGCGGCTATAACCAACCTGCAGTCGTGTGCTGATAACCTTGGAAAATGATTGGTGGAACCATGGTTGAAATATTGGTTTTATCTCAAGTAATTTTGCCTGTTTTTTTGTACCATCTGCTATTATTGCCAACTATATGTTAATTATTTTGCTGTGGAAATATGATTTGGGATCTGTCGCTGGAGTTTTTGGATATAATTCAATAGTTATTTCCTCTGAGGCTTCTCTTGCATATTTATTCGCCAGATCGTTTCCAATGATTCCAATATGAGATATCACCCACAGGAAAGCAATGTTTCTGTGATTTAGGTTGTGCAATTCTTGTCTAATGAGTTTGGCCACAAGATGGGAAGATTTTCAGAAAAATGTGCTAAACATAAAACTATTATTTTTTGTAAAAGAACAATATTTTTATAATTATTTTAAGTTTCTCTTTCCCGTGCTTTGAGAGCTTTTTATTTTATTGTAATATTAAATATTCGACAACAATAACGAAATTTGGACCCTGACAATCTAGTGACACTTTTGTCAATTGATATCATAATTTAAAATTCTTTAATATCTATTAAAATATTGAAAACATATTTTTTCTGACTTATTCTTAAAAATATTCAATATTTCTGTTTTCAGCATTTAAAAATCTTTAAGAATTCCATGTTTCAATTAGATTTTGGTTTTTTTCTCAGTCGCTTTGATCGTTTTCTGTCGTTCAAATTGATTAGGCCGGTTTGATCCGAATTTTTCGTACAATTAACATCCAACGCCACTTGTGAAATTGAAAACGACAGATTGAGGGTAAAACCGGGGATAGCAAATTTAGGGTTGACTTAAGATTGATAATGAAATGGCGCGGAAATTAGATGTTATCAAATTGATAAATTTTTTTGCTGATACAGATTTTCAATAATAAAAAACTGTTTGTTTCATGTATCTGTTTTTCGTCAGATAGGAGTATTTTATTAGATATAAATCTTAAATTTTTACATACATTTTTTGTTTATGTTATGTCACTTAATTATAATGCATGTAGTGTGTCTCAAAGTTGTATTTTGACAACGGAATTTCTGTTAATCTATGTAACATACTATGATAAGCTGCCAGTTTATGTTGTGTTGAATGGGATGATGAATTGTGTATAGTCGTGTCAGTATGGGTAGGTTTATGAAATATGAAGAAGTCATGTTTGTTTTGAAGTCTGCTAATTTTTAGCAGACTTTAAGGAGACAGAATTAAATATAATTAAGCAAATAGCAGTAAACAACGGATACAACGAACAAACAATTAATAAAATGTTAAATCAAAAACTAAACAAGAAAGCCCTGAAATAAGTATTTCCACCACCAGAGAAAAAAGCCAGTACCTTCTGCTCGATTACATATACAGGCAAAATAACAACAAAAAATGCCAAACACATAAAAAAGAAAGGAATAACACCAGCTTTCCGAACAAATAACAACCTAGGCAAATATATTAAAATAACAAGAGCCAAAATAAAAAACACTTAAATAGTGGTGTGTACAAACTTCAATGTGGCGACTGCCCAAAAACTTACATCGGTCAAACTGGTAGAAACTTTAATAAACGAATAGCAGAACATAAAAGGGCTTTCAAGAATAGAAAAACAGATTCGAGATACGCACTTCACCTTCTAGATCATAATCATTCTTTTAATGACAAATTTAAAATTCTTCACATTCAAAATAAAGGCCTTAAGCTATCTTTGTTAGAATCTATGGAAATCAAAAATTAAAAAACACAGATATAATTCTGAATGACCAACTTGAGACAAACAGTTCTCCCCGCCTCAACCTATTTCATTAGATACTATAAATTTGTAAACCCAAGCCAAAAATAGATCACTTGAGAAAGGCAATCAGCCGAAACAGCTGTAGTGATAAGATTTAAAATAAATTTTGTGGAAGTTTGAAAACAAAGTTTTCAGTATTTACATAAAATCAATTTCCATCAAGTAACGGTCGAATCCATCAACGATTTTACTATTAGTTTTAACCTATTTTGTAACTTTTTTTTTTTAAATTTCTTGACAAATTAAATTACCTCCATTATTTTTTTTATCAAAGCCCTTAATTCTTTTATACTAAAGTCCTATTTTGATTGCAACAAATATTGGGAAGTTAAAGGGTCATCTTTCAGGCCCCCGGGTATTGATATTTAAGGGCTTTGTTTGGCCTTTTCCTTATTGATCATTTCCTCCGGAATGGTCCATTACACTGATTGATGTTACCCTAGAGGTCATTTCAATTTGATATAATATCAAATTGTGATTAGAAAAAGGGAAATTGGGTAAAGGGTTTCCTTTCATGGGCTTTTGACTCAGTTTATGATCGATTTATGCGGAAAGAGTAGGGTCGTTTATGGTCTTTTGCTGTATATAGATTGTATGTTACTGGAATGTAATAAAATTTATTATAATTTAACATGTAATTTACTTTCATTAATATAAAGGGTTTCTTTACTACGGACATTGATTTAGAAAAGTGATTGGAGATTGGAAATGTTTTCAGACAATCATAAAATAAATGTTTTCTAAATTGTCAAACAATGTATTGCTGTTTTTCAGCTATCGTCTAATTTTTCCATAAAATTATATGGAATAAATGGTACAAAAATTTTTTAAACCTATAAATAAGATGAATAAATAATTATTAATTTTAATAAAGGATTGTAAAAATGTGTCTCAGTAAGTTTATGTTATTTTATGTAATTGCAACAAAAGAAATAAATTGTTACGAGGCTTTGGCTTTTGAAATTCTGGAAAGTTGGAAATCTAATGAAATAAATCCATCCAAAAATAATGAGATTATTCCACCACTTTAAAGTGTTTACAATATTGTTGCTAAAAATCCTTTTATTATTTCAAGGAATCTGTTTTATATAAAAAAGTCATGAGTAATTGCAAACATATAACTGTTTATAACCGTTTTGGATTAGATATAACCAAAGGCGCATTGATCTGAAGACAATTGGCTAAATTAATTTGTTAAGGTGGAGGATGAGAGTTGTCATGCAATGTACGATTGGTATGGGTGGGTTTTCGATAAACCCAGTGGTGAATATTTTGGGATTATTTTTCTTTACGATAACGTCGAGTAACGGTAGGAATGAATCAGTTTCCACCTCTGTGGTTAACTGTATACTAGGATGTATACCATTCAGATGGGTTTGAGAAGACACCAAAGCATCACTGTCGTGGACAAAGAACGGCATAGGGTAGAGTTTGATGCGGACGATAAGTAGAGCTTATTTTATAAAAATCGATATATCTTTCAAGAAATTGGAGGTCACACCTCATTCTTACCTTGGTAGGCTGAACTAACTACCTTACACCTCATGTATAAGCTCAAAGGCTCATCTATAACCACAAAGGCCTCATGTATAAGTTTGGAAGTTCAGCCATTGGGGAAAGTGTTAACTTAAACAGTTTACTGCAACATTTTGCAAGACATCGTTTATCCTAAATTTAGTATGGAAGAACTTCAAATGGCATTGGATTCTTTGAAACCAAATAAAGTATCAGGAGTAGATAGAATTGCTGCTGAGTTCTAGAGTAGAGAAGTTTCTTCCAGAAAACGGAAAAGTGCAGAAACATGAAAAGTGCAGAATGTTATCGAAGTATTAGCTCCTTAAATGCAGTAACCAAACTCATTGCGGCATTGACTTTAAAGATTTACCTCGTGGGTAAAAAATATTAACATTTTAAATGAGTTTCAGGCAGTATATAATACCGGCTATACAACTATAGAGAACATTTTTAGTCTTACGAGTATAATAAAAATTCAACATGGACGGGGAGTAAAAAATGTTTATACATTTTTTGAGAACTTTAGTGCTGCTGTTGATACAGTCGATTGGCGGGCCCTTTTTTACAAATTGAGTCAATTAGGATTATTTACTAAAGTGCTGAATTTATTAAAAAGTATGTTCGCAAGTACAAAATCGGCAATCTGGTTGTAGCATTTTCAATTTCATTGATTCTTTTGAGTATATTGAAACCTTCTCGTATAATAAAATATATTAAAAACTCCTTATATATTTAAAAAAACTGAAACGAAGAATTTTTCCGTGTTGTTAGTTTGTATCTTTCAAAGTACCCAAAAGTGTTTCGTCGCCGAGTAATAAAACCATTTGAGAGTTGTTTATTTTACTTCGGCAATCTCTTTTCATGTTTATGCATCGCAAAAGGATATGTACGCCGTTTTGTTGGTTTTGCTATTTCAGCAGTTTGTTTATTTTCAAGATAAGCCAACAAATTTTTAATTTCGTCACTATCGTTGGATCCGCGGTGAAAAGCGGTCAACGTTATGTCCGAATTTGATTTCAAATTTGAAATGTTCCTCGTTGTTTGTGTTTTTTTATGAAGACATTTGTTCGTCTTTTTTTATGAAGAAAATGTGTAACAGTGTGAAGTTAATGGTTCAGTAAATGTTTGAGTGAGGAATGGAAGAATCGTCGATTCCATCCTCGTTTTGTTTCTCCCTGGTTATCATCCAAGGCTTTTGGCAGTATGGAGATAGATTTGTTCGAGATATGAAAATATGGAGATAGATAGTTGTGTTCATTGCACAGAGAGTAAAGCCCTCAGTTCCAGTTATGGTTTCGGATATTCCAGTGGCGTCTGGTTCCACAAATTCTAGTGCATTTTGTTAGTGAAAATCCAGGTAACTTTTTGATCAAATTTTAAAGTAAAGACAGACAATTTGTTTTGAATTAAATAATTGCTTTCGTTGACATTTAAAATTGTAAATTTTAGGTTTTAAGTTGAGATTACAATTTGTGTGTTTAGTTTTTTTTTAAATTTAATGTTAACTTATGACAGCTCGTTTTTTATTATTTTTTTGGTTATTAGTTTGTTTTATTTTTAAACAAGGTTAACCTCCATATAAATTTGTAGTTTTATGTAGTATCTCCAACTCCTGGAGTTTGTAAGCGGATGACACGTTTTGTATTTTGTATTTCTCCATTTTGTAACTGTTTGTGGTGACACATAAATAAATGTTAAATTTTGTTGTCTTAACATTTTATTTATTTTTTTTGAGCTAACCCTTTTTGAGTTTATTTGAAAAAGATATGTTTTTTATGTTTTGATTTTGTTTTCTAATTATTTCCCTAGTTACAACTAGTGGTTGTAATAGGCATAATTAGGCACCTCAAGTGGCGCCCTATATTAAATTCCTTGAGGTGTTTCTTGTTTATTTTTATTTTGTTTATCCCAAGAGCCCTTTATTTCATTTTTTTGTAGTTCCCCCATTCCAGTGCCCTTATCTTTTACTTATCCACGACCCCAGCTCTCCTACGAAACCCTGAATGCCGTTCGCATCAGTAGCGATTATTTTGCTTGCCCTATCTCCACCCCCAATAGATTTTTCCCCCAATTTTCTATCTCCCGTAATAATGCCCCCTGTGGTAGGCAAAATATCATCGTTACATGGTCAACGCAATGTCTATCTGAATGGTTTGACTGTAATGTAGGAGTGAGACAGGGATGTCTTTTAAGTCCATAACTGTTTGCGCTTTTCTTAAATGACCTACATGAAGCATTGGGAGGCGGTTTGGAGATAAATGGATAAATTAAGACTTATATGCAGATGATTTGGTTTTGATGGCAATCAATCCGAAGCTGCTACAGCGAATGATTATTAAGCTGGAAAAATACTGCAGGATCTGTAACCTAAAAATAAATGTAGATAAGTCCAAAATGCTTGTATTTAAAAGAGGAGGTAGTATGATCTACCGTGATCTACAGGGATTCTTGGAGGCTGAATGAACGATTATTAGAGTTAGTGAAAAACTATAATTATTTGGTAATGATACTAACACCCAAGTTCTCATTTAAAGCTCATCTAAAAAAGCGCAGCAAAAAGCTCATTTAAAAAGAGTTTGGCAAAAGTGGGAATTCACATGGCGTGGAGTAATTTAGTGTCTAAGGCCGATATACCTTTTTTAGCTAAAATAACAGTGTATGTGTCGGTGGTAAGATCAATTTTGACTTATGGGTCTCAGGTATGGGGTCTTTTTTGAGTACGATGAGGTGGAAATAATCAATAGATTTGATATAAAAATAATGTTTTTTTATTCAAGGTGTTGTCCTAACTTTATGCTAGATTTTGAGATACGTATTGCTAGAATCAGCCTATATACGTTAAATTTACATCAAAAATATGTTACAGAAATACTAGGATATTCGAGTGATATGTTGCGAAAATTTCTTTTGAAAGAAATGATAAGAGAAAGGTGTGGCTGGTGGCAAAATTTGGTATTTAGGTAAGGTGTGAATGGGAATGGAGAGATAGCTGGCCTAGTATGATTAAGAATATGATAGAAAAAAATATGGAGAACCCAGCGTCAGACTGAGAATAGGGCACTCTAATCAAATTTTTGCAGACACCACATAGAACTGCGTGAAGAAGGAGTAAACATGCATTCTTAACTGGAAATCGAAAATTTTGGGGACATTCGATGGGTCTTCAAATTAAGATGTGAAGTTATATATTTGAATAATCGACCTGGCAGAAATAATGAAAGAAGGTTTGGCTCAATGTGTAACACGAAGGAAAGGGAAGATGTGATACATTTTTAAAAAATGTTTGGTGATAAAAAAGATAAGGTTAAAGTTATTGGGTAGACATCAACTTTGTAAAGTGAAAGTAGTTACTATGATGAGACAGGGACATAATGAGAAGACATGTTATTGTATAGAGGCATGGGCGTGCATGAATATTAACTTAATTTGTTTTTTTATTAATTTTAATAACCTTGTTAGATAGAATGAGCGTTGTAGTGAGTCAGATTTTTTGTATATTAGGGAATAATATTCAAAAAAAGGCAACCTCACATTGTAAAAAAATTGGAAAATGAATAATGAGGAATAACCTTGCTTACTGTCATAAATAAAATTTTCACGACCATCAAACTAAAAAGATTAACAAACAAGGTTGAGTTTCGAGCTAATCAAGCAGGCTTTAGACCAGAATCCTCCTGCATAGACTCCTGCAATAATGTAACAATCGGTTGAATGGAACACACCCCTATACATGGTTTTTGTTGATTTCGAACGTGCCTTTGACAGCTTGTCTCATACTGCTGTATGAAAAATTTTAGAGCTAAGAAACATCCCGCAAAAAATAATTTCTATTATAAAGTCACTATATACTGATGCGAAATGCAGCGTGACACACAATGGGATCAACAGTGACGAATTCGACGTACTTTCTTTTCCTTTCTTTTCAAAATAGCTATAGACTATGTTCTCTCCAAACTAGACTCCGACACAAGAGGGATACAATGGACGTTAACCGCACGCCTAAGCGATCTAGAATACGCGGACGATATCTGCCTATTAGGTCAGAGGTTCCAAGATCTGGCTTACCAATTGGAAACACTTTCCACTGAAGCCAAAAAAATAGTTTTAAAAATCAATATTAGTAAAACCAAGTCCAAAAGAATAAATACAAGGAACAACACGCTATTTACTATCGACAATAGTAGATTGAAAATGTGGAAAACTTTAGGTACTTATCTTGGAAGTGTCATATTAGAAAACGGAGGTACAGAACACGATATTCGTATGAAGATACGAAAAGCCCAACAAGTTTTCAGCACGCTCAACTCTGTTTGGAGATCTGGCGGGTATACTACAAGGACAAAGATCCGAATATTCCGATCAAATGTCATGTCTGTTCTACTCTACGGATGTGAAACCTGGAAAGTGACAAACACCCTCACAGACAAACTGCAGGTCTTTGTTAACAAATGTCTACGAATAACTGTCCGTATATTCTGGCCTAACACCATCAAAAACGAAGATCTGCTACACCTGACCGAACAAAAGAGGGTACAAAATGAAAATAAGTCCAGAAAGAGGGGTTGGATCGGTTACACACTCCGAAAAAATAGTTCCAGTATCGCAAAGACTGCCCTAGAGTGGAAACCCTAAGGGAAAAGAAAAAGAGGTCGCCCAGTACAAACTTGGAGAAGATCCATCATGAACCAGATAAGAGGCCGAGGAAAGTCTTGGAATAAGGTGAAGGCCTTAGCGCAAAATAGAACCCAATGACGCGTTTTCACTGAAGCTCTATGCTCCACTTAGGAGTTCAAGAACCTTTATATACATATATATATATATATATATATATATATTAGGGGAATAATATTTGTTTTCCCACCTTCCTGATGGGGTATGTGCCAAGGAAAACAAATGTCGCTAAAAGAGAATATTGTACTGTATTTTTTTTTAATGAGAAATATAAACGCATTAGTGTTCGATTGATTGATTCATAAGGCATCATACTTTGTTTCATTTTTTAAAATTAAATTGAAATTGATGGATATACTAGAAAAAACTTTGTGTACTCTAGACAATTTTGATGTAGATATTTTTAACTGTTTTTGCAGTTTATCCACCGAATACAGAAATTTCACAATAATGAATTCAGAGCTGTCTGTTTTTTCATTACGTACTCAATGAACTGATTAAAACTGTCACAGCCAGTCATAAGCATCATAAATGTTTTCATCAATCAAAAACTCTAACACTTTTGCCCAAACACGAAATAACAACAGCGAGCCTAACAAGCAAAATTGAATTTGGTGTAATTGGAAGTCCCTATTAAAAGTTAATATCTGATATTTTGTTGACTGATGCATTACGTTCGGTAGGTCCGAATAAGCAACGTAATTAATTATTTTTGCAGAGTTTCTCTTTAATCAGTTCCCGTGGGAGCGATAGTGCATTAAACTGGAAGTTTTTCGCATACATATATTTAAATTAACTTTTTTTTGTTTTAAAACTTTTTAAAGTGCACTCGGTATTTTTATATATTTATGTACCTAGTTATTTTATATCACATGATAAAATAACTACACTGAACGCCAAAAAAGTGGCCACTGTCAAACTGTCAGTTTCTGAAAAATCAATCATGGCCAACTCCCAATAATTATTGGTAAAAGTTAAAATATCTACCAAATTAATACTTATCTAGAAAATTGATAACTTTAACAACATTCTTTCAAATAGCGCTAATTAGATTTCTTAATTGTTATAAACAAAGGTGCTATGAATTAAATAAAAAAGAGGCTAACTTTGTACCAAATTATTTTAGGACAAACTTTTTTTTATTTAAATTTGTGAAAAAATTCAAGCTTTTTAAATATGTAAAAATAATATTTTTACAGTCAATGGTTAAAAAGTTATTCTAATTGTTTATAAGCAAAAAATCGACATGTTTTTGCAAAATTATTTTGCAATATTTAAAATTAATTTTCTTAATTTTTTTTAATGTAAATAATAAAACAAGTCTTCTTCTACCAGAAACAACCCTTACAATTACTAAAACTGTATACATTTCTGATAATATTGTTGCAAAAAATGTTAATTTGGGAAAAACAAATAAAATAACTTTTAAACTATTGGACTGATTCCTTTGAAATTTTGACCCTATTTTAAGCTCTACAAGACACATCATTTCATGCAATATAAATTTTATAAGTTTATTTTCAAAAAAGTTATTAACATTTATAAAAAACCGAAATTTTTGACTTATTTTGCAACTTTCTAAGCAACAAATAAGGATAGAAACATATTGAAAACGTCATTTTAAAGGTTTTTATATAACTTATAAGTTTCCTCTCTTCTAAAATTTGTTTAAATTGCTTCACTTTTTGCTGATAGACGAAGAAAGCAAAAGTTTTCCGTTTTTGACCTTAATTTGTTAATAACTAATTAAGTCCAAAAAATATACTGCAGGAAACATATAGGTTTTTGTAACAAAAGTTTATACTACTTAAAACAACTGTCGTTTGCCTGGCCGGACAAGTGTCAAAAACAGGGTACTTTTTTTGCTTATTTCCCTAGCCTAAATAATTAATAATGGATTTAAAATAGTGTTTATTAATTTAAGATGTTTAGTATATATATATATATATATATATATATATATATATATATATATATATATATATATATATATATATTTCTGATAGTTTACATTCTGATCTGAAAAGCCTAAATTTCTATAAAATTCTCGATAGAAAAGGTAAGAACCATTTAGCACTTTAAAATAAGACGTCAATAGAAAGAAGTTAACCTATTTGCGTAGTAGAGTATTCGCGAAGATTCAAATATCTATGAAATAGAAAGATTCGAATATATTTTCTTTCATTTCATTCGTGAACATTGAAATGATATAAATACTGTGATGTGGAGGAGAAGATGACAGTATGCAGTGGTCAGTATTAGAGTATTCATTATACAGTACGGTAAGCAAGATAGTCAGTAATCAGTGATTTAGTAGTTTTATAGTAATGGAAAGTATATTAGATAAAGATTAAAAAACATTATTAAGAGAGTATTAGTTGGAGATTAAAAATTATATTATGTATATGGAGAGTAACAGAGATTAAAAATTTTAATATTTATATGATGATTGGAGATTGGAAGAAAAAAAAAGATTATTAGAAAGAAGAATAAACAAAAAAGCAATATAGAAGGAAGAATATTTTACCGATTTATAAATGCTATTAAGAAGAAAAATATTTTAAATGGTGGAAGCTAATAATTAAAACATTGTAATGTATTTGGCAATACAATTTCACAAAAAGAAGGATAACCGAGGCTGATAACGAAGACATTGAGTGGTGATTTAACATCTTTATTTTGGAAAACAGTTTCATTTAGGCATTCAGTGACAGAAAGGCACCCAATTTTGTTAATATAATTTAATTATTGTAATAAGAATTTCAATTTAAGATAGGTTGTTCTAAATTTATATTGTCTATATTAGATATATGTGTGTTTCATAATAATAATAATATAATAATAAGTTCGAGATACTAACAGAAGTTTTCAATAGGCACTTGCACTAAATAAGGAAGATTGCAATACCTATCGGGGTATAACTGTTACGAGTACGCTTAGCAGATTATATGGGAGAATTATAAAAGAACGCATATGCGAAGAATACCGTCCTTTTGAATCAGAAGAACAAAACGGATTCAGAGCGGGACGATCCACAATAGATAGTATTTTTTGCTTATCCCAAATACTCGAGAAAAGAACACTGAGATCTCGAGAAGTGCATTTACTTTTAGTCGATTTAACAAAAGCATATGACACCGTGCCTGTTGCCAAATTGTGGGAAGTATTGGAGAAAACCAGTATCAGCGTTTCACTAATCGACGCTATTAAAGATCTATATAACAACACAATATCAAAAGTTAAAATAGGAAATAAGGTTACTAATGGTTTTCAGGTAACAAAAGGACTGGAGCAAGGTTGTTGTTTATCTCCCATACTATTTAATATATATATCGACGAAGCACTCAGGCAATGGAAAAAGAAGTGTAAAGGGATGGGGCTGTCTATTGGGGATGAAACGTTATACACGCTGCATTATGCAGATGACCAGGTAGTTATTGCCCAAGACAAGGAAGACCTAGAGTATATGGCTAGAAAACTAATGGAAGAGTACAAAAAATGGGGCCTCGAAGTAAATTTACAAAAAACGCAATATCTTTGCATAGGAGGAGAAAATACTGCAGATGACCTCGACTTAGAAGACGGGAAAATTAAGAAATGCGATCAATGTATATATTTGGGGGTAAAACTAACAAAGACAGGAAGAACTGATGAAGCCATAAAAGACAGAATAACCAAAGGGAAACGAGTTATAGGTGCATTGAATTCAGTACTATGGCAGAAAAATATAAGACCGAAAACGAAAAAAAGAATATATAACACAATATTGAAACCAGTAATCGTGTATGGCTCAGAAGTATGGCAGTTATCACAAAAACTTAAAGGTAACCTCTTGGCAGTTGAAATGGATTTTTGGAGGAGAGCAGCGGGAAAGTCTCGATTAGAACATGTGAGAAATGAGGACATAAGAAATCAAATGAATGTACAAAGATCAATTATAGAAGACATCGAAAAACAACAACTGACATGGTACGGACATGTTAGACGTATGGGGGAAGAAAGACTACCAAAAAAAAATATTAGAATGGGTACCACCAGAGAAAAGAAAACGAGGACGACCACCAACAACATGGATGCAAGGAATTTCAAAAGCCATGTCAGCAAGAAATCTATTTGAAGAAGACTGGCAGAACAGACAGGCTTGGCGAACGGGAACCCAAAGGCGGATTACGCTATAAACGGGATATATATATATATATATATATATATATATATATATATATATATATATATATATATATATATATATAATAATAAGTTGCCTCATACCCATTACGTTAGTATCAGAGACCAATAAATGAGAGGAGTATGTCACTTTTTAATTAATTTTATCATTTTTATTGGCATATTTAGGTGTTTTCTATAATTAAAATACTTATTTTTTTATTAACATTGTAAGGATATTTGACATGTCCTCTACTTTGATATATATGCCTCTTGTTTTGATCGCCATTCCAGCATCTTTTTGGTCCATCTATCATGCGTCAATCTGGCAACATGTCCGGCATAAGTCCATTTAGCCATGGCTATTTTTTCTGCTGCATTCGTGACTTCTCTTTTTTTTTATTTCTAGTTTTGCCATAGTAGTGTTTCGGTACCATATTGTAAGAACCGCTAAAATATATTGGTTAAAAACATTTATTTTTAAACAAACTGAAATATTAGACTTGTTTAATGTAGTTCAATCTGCCAAAGGCAGCTTAGATGAGATATATCCCTCTATATCTTCCTTAATCTAAAATAAATAATAAGTAATTCATATTTCGTAAAATTACGGTAGAAATAACTAATCTTTTCATACAAAGTTTTACGAAATTTTTGTAGTTTAATTAGGTTAAGTTTAAATCGAATTTTTTAATACAATTGTTCAATTTTTTCACATGCGAAAAATCATGTAATTTTTTCTCAGTATTATTAACTATCCTTATACCACAATTTTACAATCAATACCTTAGTCCAACCCTTAATAACCCTTCCTACTTACAGTTCAACAGTTAAAAAATACAGACAGTTTAAAGGTAGCAAAGAAGAAAGACACTCTCTCGATGGTCGTCTGCCGCTAAGGACAGACCATTCTCAGCTCTCTTAGTTTGGCCATCGCTAGAGCCAGACGTCCTCTCTCTTGATCTGGACACCGCTAGAGCCAGTCGTACTCTCTCTTTCATTCTCTCTCTTCGCTTATCAAGAAGAACAGCATCTATCTTGTCTGTTTTTCTATCGTAATTACCTCTTTCCCGCTTTAGTTACGCGAGAAATATCGAAAATACTGTATTAAATCGTGTGCAGATAAAGTGTGCTCTATATCGTGATGTATTTGAGAAACACGTGTTCAGAAACCGGTGCATCGGACAGATTTCGCGGGTGACGAATAACCACGAGTGAAGACCGGAAACAACCGTGAGAGTGTGGAGCAGAAAAAATTATTGGTAAGACTTTCTATAAACTTAATTGGCTATTGTCTGTATACATTTTACTACTTATCCTAATTTTATTGAACCAGCCCTATATAATACAGTCCACATACACGGAAATTATACTAATAATTTCCCACATATGTACACCCTTTTTGAACAACAATAATTAATGCAAAACTTACTTCTGAATATTTCGCACTTACTTGTACATTAAAATAATCTCCACAACAAACAAATACGATATTGGATATACATATCCCTTCTTATCATCTTACATAATTGTTTTCTTAGTTTTGCATCGTTTGGAATACGAAAAAACCAATTTATCGTGTGTACTTCTAATAGTAGCTTTGCACTGGGTACCAACAATGCTTGTAAAAAGGTTTTTTGCATCTTCCGTGATTTTAAAACTAAAAATATGTGTAAGTATGATGAAGTAACTAAAACGCTTATATTAAAACACAGACGTGACCAATTACGTTACATAAAAAATTGATTGTTTCATTGTTTGTAAAGTTTTATTGTTTTTAAGTATATTTAAATTTTTTTTCTACGTAATGAAGATCTAAATTATCAATGTAAGAAATAAAAAAATCATGCACATTCCCTATTGCTAAGGAAAAACTTTTTTAACGAGGCAACCTTGCGCATTCGCCAAAAATTTAAAAGTTTAATCTATAGTATAACTATTTAAATTAGAAACCATTGAAGAATGTTTGAATTACAGCTATAGCATGCTTAAATTAACATCGATATCACTGGTTTTTATAACTACTTTTATTGACAGTCAAATATAAAATTGTAAACTTAGCTCGTTATCTATGCTTTTACCTATTGTGAGTGTATCTGCTTGTTCGGTGACCTAATTCTCGTACGTTTTATAATGTTTTATTCATATCCTAACGGGTCCCAGGACGACAGATGTGTTATAGATGACAATAGGAATATTACATACAAATTTTACTTTTGAATAAAGATATGCATTATCGACATAGACATAATATGAGTAATCACTCTGTGTTATGACTCATTTTTCTTGTGACGACTTATAAATACATATGGAGTGCTTGAGAATGTAGATCGATAAAAGACAAAAATATGAAAGATTATAGTGTATAAATCAAGATAAAAATGATGAATGGGATAATTTAGGAAAAATAATATCATTTCTAATTAACGAAAATGACGTTATTGAAAAAAAAATGGTGGAATTATAAGTACTTTAAAAATAAGACAGGAAAAAGGGAAACAAAGAGATTTCAAAGCAAACACATCAGCAAAAATAGAAAAAGTTTTCATATTTAATAATCCAAAACCCGTGTAAATTTAAAAATAAAGAAAAGAATAAAAGGACCATATAATATAGTTAATTTACTAGAACACACAGTTTATTTAAGTTTCACAAAAAGATATAATTTAGGTAGTAAAATTATAAAAACCAAAAAAATCGGAATATTTAACACAAATTTAAAGAAGTAATTTTTGCTGATTTTTCTTATTTACTAAAACTAAAGAGTTAATTTTGCCCAAGAGGTTCAAGTTTATTATTAGCAATAAACTTACAAATTTAAAAATTTGCAGCTTTTACGTCGCGATATTTTATTGCCACACCTCCCATTATACTTGACTTTAAACTGGTAACGCCAAGTCCCTAGACATAAAAGATCGAAAGAACTTTAATTTGAACTTTAACGACCCTTTCTGCTTAATAATTTGCCAATAACTATCTGATTTAATATTAGAAATCCGGGGATCCCCAACCTAGAGCTTCGAGAGCGAGCGATGAAAGCTTCATTAGAATCTAAGTTGGCTTGATTAGAGATCACATAACGGCGCTGTAGAAAATCTGCGATGATTAAATTTGCCGCTACCGTAGACAATAACCGACAGAAACTAACTAATGAAGTTGAGTACTTATACAGAGTAATTGCTGAATAACGCGCGGAGATGATATTTACGAAGAACTATGAGTTGTTTGCAGAGTCGAGACGGTATTTACATAAAGGAGGATAAATATGAACCTATAAGTGTTCTTACTTTATCGTAATTGAAGAAAACTAGACAGTTACGTATTTGCGTACAATGGTTTAAACGGGGGAAAACAAAAAATGTTAACGCAGGTTAAAAATAATATCATTATTATTATATTTAATTAGAAAAATTTTTTTTATTGTTTTACAAAATCAAATGTGAGGTGTACAGAAACCAGTGACAAGTGACCAGCAAGTCATTAGATATCAATAAAAATAAACTGTGTTTCCAACATACATAAAATAATTATAGCACTAAATTGTACATATTTCTAAGCAAAGGAAAGCGAAACACCAATGGTATCAAAGAATTGAATAAACAAATAAAGAAGGGAGTTAAGGATGATTTAAGGATCTATAAAAAAAAAACAAGGTAAAAAGATCATGAATGTGTTGCTTGTGTGAGTCCATTTCAAATAGGTAAAGAAATAATAAATAAGACTTACTTACAATCAATTTAATTTAACTATCAGACGACCGGTTTCGCTTTCTATAATATGCAAAGCATCTTCAGGTCTCGATACGAAGTTAAATAAATGCTGAAATGATAAAAACCCATATTAGGGTGTTGTCTAATAAAGATGAACAAATTAGATTTTGTAAATTACAATAATTATGCCAATATTACATGTCTGTGGTTTTAATTTCAAAATGAGTAAGTTGAATAAAAAGGTATAAAAAGTTTTAAAAGTTTAAAAAGTTTAAACAGACAAGGTAAGGCCCATAAATTGTTATAAAATAGTCTATTAGATTGTAATAAATTAATAAATGAGCAAATAAATAAATAAAAATTACTTACATGCCGGTACTCTATTAATTAATGGATGGTAGAACATGGTTGAAACTATCATGTATTGTTAAATGGAGAACTTAAGTCTGCTATTGTAGTTGTTTGACAATAAACGGGAAGTTCTTGAGGAGATAGATTTGATCCAATGAAGTAGAGATAGGTGTAATGTGATTGTTTGTTAGATGAAAGTGATGTTATATATCATTGTATTATTTAAAAGTTATTTATACTTATACAAGAGATATATTTATGAAATGTGTGTTATTTATTGAGTCTTTGTTTTATGAAGGTGACAGTTTTATGACAATGAATAAGTTTAGATGTACACATTGTGTGGGTGTGCAATTATTTTTCAACTTGTAATTATCAAATTTCGTTGATAAAGTTTTATTGGCAAAATAGTAGATTATTGCAAAGTCTCTGTCACCTTCATAAAACAATTACTCAATAAATAACACACATTTCATAAATATATCTCTCGAATAAGTATAAATACCTTTTAAATAATACAATGGTATATAACATCACTTTCATTTAACAAACAATCACACACATATCTCTGCTTCATTGGATCAAATCTATCTCCTCAAGAACTTCCCGTTTACTGTCAAACAACTACAATAGCTGAATTGAGTTCTCCATTCAACAATACATAGTAGTTTTAACCATGTTCTACCATCCATTAATTAATAGAGTACCGGCATGTAAGTAATGTTTATTTATTTATTTGCTCATTTATTAATTTATTACAATCTAATAGACTATTTTATAACAATTTGTGGGTCTTACTTATTTCGGGTCCCTCGTCTTTACTCTAATTATCTTCATATTTATTTTCCTGTCTCTGGTCATGAAATAATTCCTGTATATATTCTTTCCATCTTCCTAATTTTTGTTCCGTCTCCCCTAAAATATTTCCTTATTTGTCCAATAGTACGCTTGACGTTTTTTGTTTTGCCACCCCAGCTAATTCTTTAACTTTCTTATTGAGATTAAAATTATCATATTTGTTTTGTATGTCTTTTATTTCTTGACATTTTTCAGCGAAATTTCTCTTTAGCTTCTTTTATTTTGCTTCTTATTTGATTATGCAGCTGTTGATACTGATTTATATTGATATTCTTTTGCCTTCTGTCCTCCATCATTTCCAAGATTTCTTCTGTCATCTAATTTCCTTTCTTGCATCCAGTTGTTTGTGAGTTCTCTGCGACTTGGTTGGATAATTGCATTTTTAAAGATTTGTCACTGTTGTTGTACATCACCATCAATTGATTCCGGTGTGAATTTTAGGATATAAGCTTTTAGAAGAACTTTATTAGGAACGGTCTTACTAGAAAAATACGTCAGACTAAAAGTTAAAAATCACTTCACACGTATTTTTCTTGGATTATTTTGACAGCTATTTTTTTATGGAATGTGATTCTAGGGTTTTGTTTATGTCGTAAGTTTCGCTAGTCTACAGTAACAGTACATCTTCCATAATCAGCATTTAGTGTCCTTTTTTTGAGAGTTTTGCAATCGTTATTTAGATATTCTTTGATATATTTTACGGATCTTGCTTTTATTGACTATAATTTTAAGTGGAATTAAGATGCGTCAGCCATCTTATGGGAGATATGCTTTTGCGGAGATATATCATCTCACCTACAGTTGTCATTATTTTAAGTCATCTTGCCTAATTTGGAAAGGAATTTACTTTAAGGTTTGTGTATTCCCAATTGTAAAGTAATGAATGCTAAGTTGGATAATGCATGCATATTTCTCAAAATATATTCATAGTTTTGAGTAAACTTCTGACAAATAAATAAGTCTAATATCATAGTTTACTGAAAAGCACGTTCACTGTGCATCAAGTTCGTTATCGTTGTGTAAAGACATAATGAAAACCAATTCTAAAGATTATTAAATTTAGAATCTGGCAGCACCACATAATTGGTAATTCTCGAAATCTTGCTTAACAAGCATCAAGAGAGCGTGGCGCTTGTTCTTTATGTTAAACATAATTAAATTTGTCATAAGTTAGAAGGGATAAATGAATTTTCGATCGCTTTGGGCTGATGTCATTTCGTTGTTTCGTTAAAGTTTTAACCGGCGTTCTAACTTTCAAAGGGCTGAATGGTTGATCTTGATTGACGATTCAAGGATTTTAATTGAAGCTATTGTCTTTGAGTCCTTGTATTAATTTATACACAGCTTTTGAGGAGTACAAAAACAGATAGCAATAATATATTAAATAATAAAATCATTTTTTTATATATTTTTTGGGACTAGTTAAATTGAAAGTATTTCCTAGTAAAGCCTTTTTATTTCTTTTCGAAGATTAGATAACATCAGGTATTAAGTATCAGTTAAACTATTTAAGTATATATTTGGGGGATTCTGTTGAAAAATATTCTCATCGTCACTAAGATAAATGGAAAAGGAAATGAAGAGATAGGAGAATATATACATATTTACATTGGAGGTAGTAAAGATAACAGAGCTAAGAGAGGAGTCTCTATTTCTATTAGAAAAAATCTTAAAAACAATATTAAATCGTGGACTGAAGTAAATGAACAACTTCTAATACTGGAAATGAAAAACAATGGACACAACATCGTAACTGTCGGAGTGTATGCCCTAAATGGAGATGCAGATCCAGAAAGTAAAGACGATTTCTACAACAAGATAAATAAAATACTCTCTGAAGTTCAAAAAAAAACTGTGGAATCTTTATACTAGGAGATTTAAACGACAGAGTAGGGAGAGAAGAAAATAACAGAGTCGTAGGAAGATATGGGAAACAAATAACTAATGACAACGGAATCTGTCTTAGAGATCTTTATGAAACAATATCTCTTTAAATTATACCTGATACAACCTACTAGGAATCTACTGTGGGGCGATATGTACTAGGAGAAAGGAATGAACGTGACGATAGGCTTGTCGATTTCTGTGTCAATGAGGAACTCATAATTACAAATACCTTGTTCAAACTTCCTAAACGTAGACTATATACATGGAGGTCACCAGCTGACAATAACAACAAAATAGTCAGAAATCAAATAGATTATATTATCGTCAACAGAAGATATATAAATTCTATAATATCATCTAAAACTTATCCAGGAGCGGACATATCCTCCGACGACAACCCGGTTGTTTTGTCGATGAGAGTGAAACTAAAGAAGGTCAACAGCCCTAGCACCAAGAAAATCATAGATACAAGACGTCTCAAACAAGACAACACATATGTGGAAACCAAATTTAAAATAAACGAGAGCTTAAAAGTCAAAGAAGATAATGCAGAAACTCTAGCTATTGACCAAAAATGGGGAAAAATTCAACATGCCCTTGTGTCAGTTGGAAAAGAAACCCTCAAACCACTTAAAAAAAAAACCTTGGATGACAGTAAAAATTCTTGAACTCATGGAAGAACGAAGAAAACATAAAGCAAAAGACCTGAATAAATACAAAGAAATTCAGTGAAACATCAGAAAGAAAATTCGAGAGGCAAAAGGGAGGTGGCTCTCCGACAGATGCAAGGAAATAGAAGATCTGGATAAAAACTACGATAGCTTTAATTTACACACAAAAATTAAAGAAATGACAGGTTCTAGAAAGCGTACAAAAACGAATATCCTTAAAAATGATAAACGGGATATTATTACTGATATGAAGAAGAGATTATGTCACTAGACCAATCACATTCAACAACTAATTAATGATGAAAGAGAAGAACTGTCATTAGAAATCACCGAGGATACTAGACTACCAATATTAAGAGAAGAAGTCATCTATGCCATCAAAAACATAAAAAAGGGTAAAGCTACTGGACCAGATGAGGTGCCCATCGAATTATTAAAACTCATCGATGAAGATGTTATTGATGTAATGGTTGAACTCTTTAATCTAATGTATCAGACTGCCACAATCCCCAGACAATTGCTGCAATCAACCTTTGTAGCAATTCCCAAAAAACCAAGTCCAACAACTTGCTCAGACCACAGAACAATAGCTTTAATGAGTCACACACTTAAAACATTTTTGAAAATAATTCACAGCAGAATTGTTAAAACTCTTGAATATGAGATTAGTGACACACAATTTGGCTTTAGAAATGGTATGAGTACAAGAGGTGCTTTGTTCGGCTTGAATGTGCTGGCTCAGTAATGCATGGACATGAATCAGGATATGTACTTATGTTTTGTAGACTTTGAAAAGGCATTTGATAAACTTCAACATAAAAAGCTTGTAGATATATTAAAAAGCAAAAATATTGACAGTCGTGATCTGAAAATTATATCTAATTTATATTGGAATCAAACTGCCAAGGTAAGAGTTGACAGCTAGTACACCGAAAATATCAAAATACAGAGAGGAGTCCGCCAGGGTTGCGTGCTGTCCCCACTACTTTTCAATGTCTACAGTGAAGCGGTATTTCAAGAAGCGCTCTCAGACTCAATAGAAGGTATATCTATCAATGGAGAAGTTTTAAATACCTTACGTTTTGCAGACGATACAGTAATAATTACGGATAACAACAATGATTTACAGAACGTAATGCAACGCCTTAATGAACGCTGTCATGAGTACGGACTGAAGATAAATTTAAAGAAAACTAAATGCATGATCATGACTAAATCTCCACATGCAAATATCCTACTGACTATTGAAGATACTGCAATTGAGAATGTTAATAACTATAAATACTTAGAAACATGGATAACATCAGATGTAGACCAAACCAAAGAAATTAAGACACGTATTGAAATAGCACGTATATCATTTATTAAACTTAAAAAGTTTCTTTGTTGTCGGGATATAAGGTTAGAACTACGCCTGAGAATGCTTCGATGTTACGTGTTCTCTACTCTTCTTTATGGTTTGGAAGCTTATACACTAAATATAATATTAACTATTTAAAGACGAAAACTTGAGAACTTGGGACATGTGATGAGAGGGCAAAAATACGCATTATTACAACTTATGGTTTGAATGCAGTAGTGCAGAACTTTTTAGAGCGGCAGTGAATAGAGTCCGCATAGCCATGATGATTTCCAACCTTCGATAGAAAATGGAACTTAAAGAAGAAGAAGGAATCTGCGCTCGATAATTGACTATGTAATCCAATGTCAAACTTTCTAGCTGAAAACAGCTGACGTAAGGGTATACCGTGGATCAGAATATGGATCATGTAGACAAGAAGTGACATCCCCTAAATATAACCTAGAAAACCTTAAAATAAGATTCTACGAAATTTCTTTACAAATTACGACTGGCCACAAAATTACAAAATGTGGATCGAGAAAATATATCAGGGGAAGAATTATACCTTCTTCTTCTTCTTGTACCGTCTTCTAACGAAGGTTGGCGATCACTTCTTTAAACCCTTCTCGAAATATCTGTTTAACACTAAGAATTATATAAGCAACTTAAAAAATGCATTCATGAGGCTGCAAGTGAAGCTTTGGGGTATAAAGACAAACATGAAACAAAAAATCAAGAACGGTGGTCGGAGAATATGCAAACGTTTGTAAACAAGAAGAAAACTGCTTATCAAAGATTACAAGATCTATAAAAAATTAAATCGAGATGTAAAGAAACAAGTAGTGAAGCGGAGAGTTAAGCGATGTCCTCAAAAGATTGAAAAACGGCAGCAGGACTTGGAGACATCCCAATTGAGTTAGTGAAGTATGGACCAAAAATATTACGTGAGATGAGAAGGCAGCAGGGAAAAAAGCGGTAAACATTCTAAACTCTTTACTATGGTCTAAAGATATCCAACAAGGAATAAAATTGACAATCTATTGAACCTTGGTAGGGCCTATTATGACTTATGGGGCAGAAGTTTGGCAGATCACAAAAAAAGATAGAAAAAGAATAGAAGTAGTAGAAATGGATTTTCTAAGGAGAGCGTGTAGTGTATCCAAAAAAGATCATATCAGGAATGAAGATAGAATGAGGACAAATAGTGTATATTCCAGTGTAGACAGAATTAAAACGAGACAACTAGTGTGGTATGGCTCCTTTAAACCTATCTGAGTAGTATGGTAGTATCCAGTTTACGATGAGGGTAAAAACTGATTCATCCCTACTTTTATCGACGTTATTATAAAGAAAAACCAATCCCAAGCTTTGGGATTGGTTAGATAATTACTCTGTTTATTGAAAACTCATCTATACCAATCGCTACTTGCTTGTCCGCAGATTATTACGTCTTTGCAATGATGCAAGTACACCCGCTGATCTCTCTAGCTCACATCTAAAACAGTTATCACGAAAATCACATCAATAGGAGCATTCACAGACATTAATCTCCCAATTAATCTCAACCCAAAGACTTGGGTCCTCATCACACAAAAGTTTTTATTCCTGACATTAAAGGTGTCATTGACAAAATCGACAAAACTCCTAAATAAATAGAAATAAAAACAATATTCACCCCTTAACAAAAACTTTCATATCTTGTCCGATCAATCAAAGACAATATTCCAAAAGAACAACACGAAGTTTATGAAATTTCTTGTGCATACTGAATCCGATCGTATGTCATCATCATCATTGGCTTTTATAACTCTTCGTGAGTTTTTGCCGCGTTTACTATGGCCTTCCATCGATTCCGATCCTGTGCTATTATTTCCCATGGCCTTACTTCCATCTTCTCCAGGTCTTCTCTGACTGCATCTTTCCACCTTTTTCTAGCCCTTTCTGTCGATCTTCTACCATCTGGTCTTTCCCAAAAGACATTGCTAATCAGTCTGTCGTCATCACTCCGTACCACGTGGCCTGCCCATCTTAATCTATTGGCTTTAATGTATCTTACGATGTTTCCTTTCCCGAAGAGAGTCTCTATTTCATTGTTGTATCTGCTCCTCCATTCATTTGTCACGCTGTCCCTGCAAGGACCATATATAATTCGCAGGATTTTGCGTTCCCTTACTAATAGCTTACTGATTTCTTTCTTTCTTAATGTCCATGTTTCACTTCCATATGTCATTGCTGGTCGTATTATGGTTTTGTACATTTGGATTTTGGCACGCCTTGAGAGAAGCTTTGACCTCATTAGATGTTGAATGGCAAAGAATGATTAATTCCCCGCCAGTATTCGTATTTCAACCTCCCGTTCTCCTGTGTTTTCACTGGTAATTGTTGCTCCTAGGTATTTGAATTTTTTGACCACCTCAAAATTATGATCGTTTATGGTAATGTTTTATCTTATTCGCTGTCGTTCCTTTTTTGATACGACCATGTATTTAGTTTTTTCTTCGTTTATTTTCAGGCCTACGCTTAGTGTTGCTTCTTCAAAGTTCGATACTATATCCTTAACTTCCAGTATTGTATGTGCTACTGCATCTACATCATCTGCAAATGCGAGAATAATCTTTGCTCCTCCGGCAGTTATGTCTGGTTTGACTCTGGTATAGATTTTTCGCATTGCGTATTCCAATGCTAGGTTAAATAGTAATGGGGACAGCGGGTCTCCCTGTCTGAGCCTGGTGCTTATCGAAAGCCTTTGAAGTTTTGCCTCCTATTCTAATTTGTGCAAAGGAATTTTTGACACACATTCGCGCAATCATGGTCAGCTTCTTTGGTACGCCTAACTCCATCATTGCACTCCACAGTTTTAAGCGATCTATGGAATCATATGCTTGTTTGAAATTTATGAAGATCTGGTGTACTTCTTTATTATATTCCCAATACTTCTCTAGCATTTGTCTGATAGTAAATATTTGGTCGATTGTTGATCTTCCAGGCCTAAAGCCGCATTTGTAATCGCCAATAATTTCCTCTGTATATGGCAGTAATCGTTTTAGTACAACTGAAGCTAATATCTTATATGTAGTACCGATTAGAGAGATTCCCCTGTAGTTGCCACATGTATCCTTTCAGCCTTTTTTATGTATTGGCACGATAATACAGCCACTCCATTCTTTTGGCATTATTTCTTGTTCCCAGGCTTCTTTCATTAATTGGTGTATTTTAGTTCTAAGTTCATGCCCTCCTTTTTTAATCAGTTCTGCATCAATATTGTCTAGTCCCGGGGATTTGTCATTTTTTAGGGTTTCTATCGCCGTGATAATTTCTTCCAGGCTTGGCGGGGGTACTTCTATCTCGGCCGTTTGGTACCCACAATTTGCTTTATTTCCATCCGCGTCTACCTGGACATTTAAAAGACTTTTAAAGTATTCAGCCCATCTTTCGATTATTTTATTTTCAGCTGTAATCATTTGCTCATTTTTATCTCTCACAAAGTTCGGTGTTCTTATATATGCACCTTTCTTATGTTGTCTTACTTCTTTGTAGAATTTTTTATTTTGCTTGCTTCTGTGTTCACGTTCTACTTTTTCAATTTGTTGTAAATGTTGTCTCTTTTTTCTCCTTACTGTTCTTCTGGCTAAGGCTCTCTCTCTCTGTCTCTCGATCGTATGTCGGCCAAACAAATCGTAGAATCAAAAATAGGATTTATGAATATTCCATGTTAACGAAGTTTTCTTGCTTTTTTTGAATTTTGTCGTCGTCAATTTTATTTAAATCATTTTTTTGCATAAATAAAACGATTTTAAAACAATTTTATTAGCACCTACCTTAATTTTAGGAGGTTTTTATAAATAAGAAAAGAAACACGTACATTCAGCATTTAATTTCCTATAAAAACAAATATATATAAAATCCCTCTCACAGCGTAGAACTTGTAACTAAATCTAAAGATTATGTCTATATTCCCATGGCTCGGGGCACCTTGGATCCTTATAAAAGGGAAAATGCTACAATAGGTACAAAACAAGTTTTCTCTTCAATCCCTACACATTTCTCGGAAAGAACCGTGTAAAAAGCAAAAATCCTGTCGATACGAGTAAAAGATTTTTATCTCATACATATTTAACGTATTTGTATACCGTTGGTTTGATGTGCATCTTCGGAGAGGCGATGCCTCCAATATCCCGCATAGTAAAGTGCAGCTTTGTGTAATATTCTATCATTTTAGGCTTTTAGGATAATGGATCGCAACAACATCCTGTTTTAGATGTCAAGTTTCATGGTATCGGTGTTTTACGTTGCTAATGGAAATGCCGTGAAAATCCGTACATAGTTAAAAGGTCAGTTGAATAAACTGTATATGCTGCTAATAAAGCAATAGTGTTGTATGGTAATTACAGTGTGATGTTTGTACGGAAGGAAGAGGGGCTTCTAGCTTTTAACGGACGTTGTGGATGGCAGGTGTGAGTGATAATGACGGCGCATAAATTGCTCAAATGCGCCGTTTAGGGTATTATGTAATATTCAGCATCGTTGAGTAAAATTAATAAAAAATTCATTTACCCATACACAGTGAGTATGTGGCAGGTAAATATGTAAGTATTTGTATATCCAGTCAGAGTTATCTACATACAATAGATCTGTTGGACAACAAACAATTATTTATACTCTAGGCAGTATCTGTTTTCAGTTGGGTATAAAGCATATAATCGCTTTTTTTTGCATAAACCACTCCAAAATAGGGATGGCGGTTTTTGACAAAAACACCGGTTTTCGGTTATACCGGTTTTTTTGCTTACGGTTTAACCTGGCGGTTATAACCGGCCAAAAAAACCGGTTTTTCCAAAAACCGGTTGTCGGTTTTTTTAATCCAATATGTTACAAAGTTACATTTACAATGCACTTTAGTTTGCGATACTTCATTCAACTCGATATCAATATGATCAAAATTAGTACTATCGAAAGAACATCACTATCAATATAAATAAAACACAATTTTTAATAAACCATTTTATTATATTAATTATTATATTTATATGATATTTATATATATTTATTGATTTATCATTAAATATAATATAGCGTAAGAATAAAGTATAAGTAGAATGAAGTAATATTTTAAGTAAAAAAGTATAGGTTAGAAGGTAACAAATAGGTTACCTTACCTATTATATGAAATGTATTTAACATTATGTTGGGCAGTATTTTTCATGAAGCCTATTGAGAAAAACTCGTTCATATATATGTTGGTCGATTAAGCGGCTTCTCTCATCTGACACAATATCATTCAATGATGACACCAGTCTCTATAATGCCACCGATCTTCCGACCAACGACATGTATTTTTTAGCTATAAAAGCCAAGCCTGGCATACAGGTTCTGTGCTGCTCAAGAATGAAAAAGGAACACTTAATCTCGGCAGAAAAGGCTTTTGCAGATATAAAGTCAGTTCATTTGGAAAAGAACTTTGAGTTCGTGTGTCCTAAGAACTTGAACTGGAACCACTGTTCACCAACTCCAGATCGTGTGAAGACCAAAGAGGGTTTGATTTTAAACTCACTTTGGCTTTTTTATTTTGGAAGGAGCAGAAAGGAGAAAGTTTTCCGATTTCGGTAAGATACGTCCTTACTTCCGAGCCTAAATTGGATGTGACTGTCTCCGCTATAGACGGATTCAGATATAGTTTTTTGAACCTCGGGTTCGTGATTGTAGCATGGCAAAGTAGGGGGTTTCGTAAAAGCTTAGTGCCCCTCTCTTGAAGGCTAGTTATAAGCTTTTGACATAACTTTTGGACTGTATTAAGATTTGACTTGAGGTTTTTTTAAAGATCTTTCGATAATATACACAAGGGGGATAACAAGACTAGCAGTAATGTACTGGAAACCCGAGATCTCCTTCGTGGCCTCATCGAAAGGTGATAAAATTGTTACAATTTCAGTGATTCGTTTTATATCTGAACCAGAAATCATCCTTGGCGATTTTTTAATCGAGGGATCTGCTAGTATTGCAGCTATATATGGGGACATTCGTGTGAATCTTTTAAGCATATGGTAGATAGAATTTCATCTGGAACAACGTGGAACTCAACGTTGTTCTCCGAGTGCAGAGGTTCCCTCTCACCGGCTCTGGAACTCAATTGAACCATGTGTTACCTACAGTCAAATTTAATTTAATACTGAACATCACAGTTATTTTATAACACAATGTACAATATTTCATAACTAAATGTAATTTAAAGGGTTTTTACCCTAATATTTTGGTGGCTCAGGCATTGTGACCTAGCATTTTCGATTTTAATAACCTGATGATGGACTGTGTGGTCCGAAAACGTTTGTTTTATTGATGTGGCCCTTTTATGGGTTATTTAAATAAATATACCCATTTACAAAGATTAACCTCTTTTTGTTATACGTGGTATACAGCCAGCTACAGGAATTTTTCCTTGTGGATTATAAATAAAATCCATCCAAAGAACTATTTTTATGACCGGCATAGTAGACCGTGTGCCACTACTGATGCACAAAATTAAGCTACGTCTACTGAAAGTACAATACTTATAAAATTAAAATCATAGAATCGTTTTATACTTAAAATATTATTTCGAAAAAGTTTGGAACGTTTTTATAACTTAAAATTTAGATAGCAATCTTCAAATGTAACTTATTTAGTAGTTGTCGCTTGTGACGGTAAAGTAATATAAGTTGTTCGCAAGTGTACGACAACCTTTTACAAATGAAGTATACATACACTTTAAGAGAGATGAACTCTATTTAAATCCATAGGAGTTTCCAAATGACTTTCGTGACATAATAACAACTAAATTCACACACTAGCACAACCTAAAACTTCTCATACAATTGTACGCGAAACTTGAAACGTTCTGAAACGAACATTGTTGTCAAAAAGTTATAACTGTAACGACATGACCTGACTACGTCTTAAAAGGCTTTTGAAAGTTGCATAATTACAACTTTCGCGATGTAGCGCAGAGAGAAAATAGCGTAAGGATATTCGGTAAACTATACTTTATACAGAGAAAACAGGTTTCCGGTTTAAGTTGAAATTTCCACGGGAAAACTGCTTTAAGGAGTTTATCTTTGCCGTTGCCTTTATCTGCAAATATATGTAGTTAAAAGAATGGGCCTTTAGAGAGCATTATGTTGAAGTTCTTTTGACATAAATTTAATATCGTTGCTGTGAAATTTCTTCTTCTTTGAATTTAACCTTAATATCGGCATAAACATTACGTTTTGTGTTAAAAGAGCTTTTAATATAAATGGAATTGTAAGCTTTTACGGCTAGAAATCAGTAAAAAATGTGGTCTTTTAGGTTTTAACTATTATTTTTGAACGATCCGTGGATGAATATAAGACAGTAGATAATACTTCGGTAATTTCAGTAATCAAAATTTTTTAAGTTTATTTAAATTTGTTTTGTCTCACTAGTTAGTGTCATTTTAATAAACATATAATGTGGTAAAGAATAATTATTGCCAGATGACTTGACAGACAAAAAATAAGTAGAATTAACAGTTGGTAGTGGACAGACGAAAAAGAAAAATAATTGACAGTTAACATGACAACTGATAGTTGACAGCTACCAACCGCCATCTTGGTGACATCAGTGGGCGTGGCTTGTGAAGTCAGAGTGAAAGTGGAAGGGAGACCCAACCGCCTTAACTTCTGCTCTGCTACTGCTACATTTTTTGTTCATGTACCTTATAAAAAATTATCATTAGAAAGATATGACGTCGCTGTTACTGCAATAGGTTGTATATTAATATAATGATAATTATTAACCTTGCAGTTTAAGGCATTTTCCAAACCAAGATCATCTGTTCTAGCATACTACAAAATGTCATGTGTGAATACGACAATATGACAATACGACGTTATTTTTTCCAGTACAAAGAGCAACAACTGCGATAAGTCAGATTTGGTTTAAGATTCCATCACAAATAAGCCGAACGAAAATCTGTTAAAATCTGTAACTGGCGTTCAAGTATTTTTGAATGACAACTATTCTGGAGAGTTCAGCCCAGATAAAACTAAGGTTCAAGAGGCATTCGCATCTGATACGAAAAATCCTTTTGTGCATTCTGGGTTAGAATACTAACTATCAGATGGTAAAGATAGTGAAGTTATTGAAAATTAAGAAGCACATAATCAAACGGAGTGACATAAGTTTAATCAAATCATGAAAACGATGGTCGCAGAAGCAACAAAAAAAGTAAAGGCCAAGGTATTCCTAAATTGTAGAAAATAAATAATAACGCAGATTTAAGACTTCATGGAAAGGCTTATATAGGATATAACAAGAATGATGATGCAGTTTATATGATAAAGATATAGACGAAATAGACAACATACTTACACATCAGGAAAATAAATAGCAAAAAAGGTTCTAAATAAGAACAACTGTATATCAACAGAAACAAGGAAGCTTGTGGATAAGAAAAGTAAGCTGAACGAGGCAGGCAAAAGAAAATCTATAGAATATGTAGAAATCAATAAAAAAACAAGCAGAATGATAAAAGAAAATAAGAAAAAAGAACAACAAATAAAAATAGAAGAAGTAATACAGAACAACAAAAATATGAAATGCTTAAGACCGAAATTAAGTAAGTTTAAAATAAATAAAATAAAAGATGTAAACGGAGTAGAAACAAATATTAAAGATGACATCACAAATATAATTCATTATTTCTACTCAGAATTATATAAAAAAAGAAACCACCAGGAGAAATTAAAAAACAGTAAATCGCCTGAAAAAGATGGAATAACTGCAGATATGCTAAAATATGATGGAAACGTGGTAATTAATACTCTACATTCCCTTTTTAACAAGATAGTTAAAGAAAAAAGAATCCCAAACAACTGAAAGGAATCCGTAACCATTATCCTACACAAGAAAGGGGATACAATTTTACGGATACCAGTCGAAAGAACAAGCTGGTTTTAGAAAGGAATTCAGCACACGTGGCTATTTGCTAAGTATAAAAAATCAGCTGGAAAAGATGGAATAACTACAGAGATGCTGAAATATGCTGAAAAAGCGATAACTAATTTTTACACAAAAAGGCATCACAACGACGATCGGACAAAATGAAATACAACAAGTTCAGGATTATATATATTTGTGTCAAACTGTAATACTTAACAAAGAAAACCAAACAGCACAGATAAAAAGACGAGTTAGACTAGCATGGGCGACATTTGGCAAACTAAGCTACATTCTTAAAAACCAAAGATATCTACAGCATCTTAATACCAAAGTATACAATCAATGCGTACTCTTTGTTCTCACTTGTGGTTCCCAAACGTGGACATTTACAAAAGAAAACATGAACAAAATCACAAAAACCCAAAGAGCACTGAAAAGACAAATGATGCACATAAAACTAATGGATAAAAAGAGAAACAAGTGGATAAGAAAGAAAACAAAAGTGAGGGATGTTAGACAAGAAGTTGCAAAATTGAAATGGAGATTTGCCGGACACAATATAAGACAAAAAAAGACTCTTACTTGAACTTATAAGTTGGAGATCGTGGGAATATAAAAGAGCAAAGAAAGGCCCCAAATAAGATGGGCGGATGATATCAAGAAGCACGTGGGCTCTAGCTGGATGACTGTAGCGACAGACAGAGAAGAAGGAAAAGGATTGGGTAGGTCTATGTCCAAAGATGGATCGAAGAAGGGTAATTAGATAGATAGATAGATATCACTACTAGCTGGTAGCAGCCTCAAACGGTGGAGTAAACAATGTACACTTCCTGTGGAAGTGATATTATATGGTGGGAATTGAAATGAAATTTTTGGGAAAAATGCCCCAGAACCAGATAAAGTCGCAGAGGGAAATCGTATTGGACATTACCTAATGAAACAATACCCAAAGTTTGGAGAGAGCTATCTTAAACTCTTGTACCGACGGGAAATCTACTATATGATTACATTTTCAGTACAATCAGTTTTGTTATCAAACCATTTATTCTGAGTCTGTATACATATATATTTAAAAGGGATTTTCAACATTTTCGTGAAAATACCAATGATAAATTTCACTTTTATCAAACCGAATATAGATTTTTAACCGGTTATATCAAAAGACAAAAACAAAATGTTTATTTTTAGTGTCCCGTATACCTAATCGTCCGAGATGTTCTGAAAGGAGCCGTAATTTAGCCGTGGCTTCGGTTATCTGAAGTTTCTTACAGCCAGAATCCATCATGATACGGAAAAAAGGAGATGAGGAATGTATCGAATCCCGTTTTTACGCACCGCAAAGAATTACTTTTCTTTGTGAGCGGTAGTTTAGCTCAGTGGCGCGGCTAGGTGACTTTTTCAAAAATTATAGGAATATACACGTCTTCAAGATAAACTTCTTTATCTTTAATAGAAAATATGGGGGAAGGGTCTGTTAAAACAGATCGAATGCTGTATTTCTATATTAGTATGGGACGTATAGTTTCCATACCTGAAAACGGTATGAGATGTGAAAATTCTTTCTTCAAACGGCCTAAACGACGCCTTTACACTTCAAAATCGCTAGCTGACAAGGTCGATAAAATCGTTAGAAAAAAAATTGACTATATTTAACTAATACACAGTCACCGAAACTTAAAACAATCGGTGAAAGCGTACTCAGCAGCAGACGTGGCGTCGGACCACAATCCTCTTGTAGCAAAATTCCAACATGACTTAAAAGATATCCAAAAAGCTACAAAAGTGATAAACTAATCATACAAAAACTAAAATCAAAAAGACGTCAAAAAAAACTGAAACAAGAAAATTAATGCAAACCCAGAATCCACACCGGCATCAATTGATGGTGATGTAGAATAACAGTGGCAATTCTTTAAAAAGGCAATTATCGAACAAAGTCGCAGAGAACTCACAATAACCAGATGCAAGAAAGGAGACCGGATGACAGAAAAAATCTTGAAAATGATGGAGCATTCTTCTTCTTTAGGTACCGTCTCCTCTAAGGAGGTTGGAAACTATCACAGCTATTTTCACTTTTAAGATTGCAGCTCTAAACAAGTCGATGGGACTGCAATTACACTACTTTCTCAGATTGTTGAGCCAGGTTGAGATTGTTGATGGAGGATAGAAGAACTTAAAAGAATATCAACATAACTCAGTATCAACAGCTGCATAATCAAATAAGAAGGAAAATAAGAGAAGCTAAAGAGCCTTATTTCGCTGGAAAATGCCAAGAAATAAAAGACTTATAAAACAAATATGATTTGAATGATATGAACTTTAATCTCCATTAAAAAGTTAAAGAATTAGATGGGTTAGTAAACAAAAAACGTCAATCATACTACTGGACAAACAAGGAAACTTTTAGTGGAGACGGAACAAAATTTAAGAAGATGGAAAGAATATATAAAGGAATTATTCCATGACCAGAGAAAGGAAAAAATATATAAAGATAATCAGAGTAAAGACGAGAAACCCGAAATAACAAAGTCAGACGTTATGCATGCAGTAGTCCATGAAAAATAACAAATCTGCTAATCCAGATGAAATACCAAGTGAATTGCTAAAATTGGTCAATAAAAAAATATAGATCTTTTAGTCCAACTACTGACCACACTATACTCCACAGGAATCCTTCCATGTGAAATGCTGACATCAACATTTAGTTATCTACCAAAGAAAGTAAATGCCATATAATTCAGTGATTATCGAACGACAGGCCAATGTTACATACCTTAAAAACCCTGCTAATGATCATCAAAAATAGAATACACGCTAAGCTGGAGATGGATATTAGTGATTCCCATTTTGGATTTCGGAATGAAATGGGCACAAAAGAGGCATTATTTTCTTTTAAATTGCTGACCCAAAGATGTTTGTAGGTTAATTGAAATCTTTGTGTATGCTTTATAGACTATAACAAGACATTCGATAAGGTAAAACATGACCGACTTATAGAAGTACTCAAAAACAAGAATCTGGCTGTAAGGGGGTGTAACATTGATATCAAATTCATACCACAGCTAACGATCAAATGTGAAAATTGGAAGAGAAGTGTCAGAAGAAGTGGAAACAAGGAGAGGAATCAGGCAAGGTTGCATACTGTCGCTGATATTGTTTAATGCTTATGCTGAAGAAATCTTACAAGAAGCTTTGGTAAAAGAGACAGTCGACATAAAAGTGAAACATTATGTATGCCGAAGATACAGTCATAATAGCCGACAACTTGGAAGACTTAGAAAGAATAATGAACAAAATATTAAGATATAGTAGAGAATACGGACTCTCTCTTAACATGAACAAATCCAAATTCATGAAAATGAGCAAGAACAACAATACAAACAAAATCATAACCGAAGCGGCAAGCAGATTGAGAGAGTAAAAAGATATCCTTACTTGGAAACGATAATCACAGAAAATAACGATTATACTGCAGAAATAAGAGTCAGAATTGAAAAAGCACGTGTGAAATTCGTGAAAATGAAAAAGATTTTGTGCAGCAAAATCTGACATTAGCCCTCAAAATAAGGCTAATTAAATGCTATGTACACCGCGTACTCTACTATGGAGCAGAATCATGGACATTAAACCGGAATACAATAAATCTATTTAACGCGTTTGAAATGTGGACATTTAGAAGATTGTTAACGATTCCATGGGTCGATAGAGTCACGAATACTTATAGAAGTACTAAGTGAAGTATTAAGGAGATGGATAGAGAGAGGGAAATGGAAAATACAATAAAAGAAAGGAAATTGTAGTATCTCGGACATGTGATGAGAGGCGAAAGATACAAAATTTTGAGACTCTACTACTGAAGGATTTAAAATAATGTATTTCAATTATTTTTAATAAAAAATTATAAACAAGTGTCACGAATATAAAATACACAATTTTTCTTAAAACTATCGTAACAGCTCTTAAGAAAATTAATAGATAAATTCATAAGTCAAAAAATGGTAAAAAAAACTAATGTATTGGTGTATCGGTACACTATCTTTCACTAGGAGAACCCTGTTGTTTCTGCTAAACTTATTTCTGGCTGTTTTATCTTCTTTTTTGAATAGTCGAATTAGTTCACTCGTTCTCCATTCTTCCAATATTTTTATTGTGTTTTATGATTCTATTACAATGTTGTTAATTGTTCTGTCATTGCTGCTACACAATATTTCAGTAATTTCTTAATTGGTGTAATTTCTGGTGTTTTAGGTTCTAGCGTAGTCTGTTGTTCCTCTGCATAGACCTTTTTAAGGTAGCGAATTAACGTATTCTTTTCTATGTATTTTGGTTCTAATAGTCCCTTTTCCTACGTTCTTTGACCTCTTAGGAAGCATTATATTTTCTTTTGTAGACTGTAAAAATCATGTTCCATTTCTTTCGAAAAGCGTTTCCAGTGATCATTTTTTATTTTTCTCACAAGTGCATGTGTTTCGTTTCTAATTATCTTGTAATTATGATATGCCTCATGTGTTTTGGTTGACATGTATTTCAGGTAAGTTTTTTTCTTTTCTTTACATTTCTCCTTCACTTCTGTACAGAACCATGGAGTTGTTTACCTTTGTTGGGAACGATTTGTTTTTATTTGACTTTTTTCTTATAGATAAAAATTCCTATAAAATTATACCGCCCTGCACTGGTTTTGGATTAGAGAAAGGACAGGTTGTCGGGTCATTTTATCTTAAAAGATATGAAATTGACTGTCATCTGGGCTAGGAAACGCCACATTAAAAATGTATAAAGGATAAAATGTCCAAGGTTCGACCTAAATAATGTCAATGGACCATAATTCAGTTAGAGGGAAAATGACATCAAAAGGAAAAACAATAATCAACAAGTTCTTTAGGCGTTTTTTAGGAAAACGGTGAAAAGTTTGAAAATATTGTATAGATAGGAAGCATTTAACAATTTTATTTAATAATGTTTGCTTGAAGATCACTTTTTAGTCACTGCTTACTTCCCTGTGTATTTTATTGTTTTCCCCTGTCTTTTCTTTGAAATAATTTGTTAGACAGGGTGTTCTCGAAAATGGTGCGTTTCTTTAAGGTGTGACTATAATACACAATTTAAAATAAAAAAAATCCTCTAACACTTTATTCTAAACTTAACCGTTTAAAAAAAAAATACATTGTTTTCCATAAAAGTAAAATTTTATTCTCAGAAAATTAAATAATCTGGCAACGTCATACGTCATATGCAGTAAAAGTGCTTCTGAATAAAAACTCGTTTGTGACTTTTTATTTTAGAATATTTAAATTATCCAACCCTTGTTGGAAGAAGGAATAAATGATAGTCAGTTTGGGTTCAGTAGCAGACTAGGAACCAGAGAAGCGTTATTTGCTTTTAATGTGTTAGCTCAAAGAAACATGGATATGAATGTTGATATGCATGTTTGTTACGTTGATTTTGAAAAAGCATTTGACATAGTAAGACATGAAAAACTAGTCCAAATTCTAAAAACAAAAATCATAGACCATAGAGACTTACAAATAATAAGAAACCTCTACTGGAATCAAATAATAATATATCAAATCGTAATAGATAACGAACCCAGTCCAGAAATTTAAATCAGGAGAGGAGTTAGGCAGGGATGTATTATGTCCCCATTACTATTTAATGTATACAGTGAAACCATATTTAAAGAAGCATTACTATCTCAAAGTGAAGGAGTAATAATTAACGGAAGATCTATCAACAACATAATATATTATGCAGATGACACCGCGAATATGGAAAGCTCTGCTGAACAAATTCAATTACTGCTAAACAAAACAAACAGTTTCTGTGAAAACTATGAATGTAAAAAAGACCAAATACATGATTTTTTTTATTTACCGTATGGCAATTTGATACACAACATTATCACATATATGTTACAATCTAACACATAATGTATTAATATATTCAATCGACGCTGGTGTTCCAGAGGCGAAGTCTAGAGGATTTCCATAATACTTCCTTCGAGGGCATTCGGCAATCATATGCTGGATGGTCTGTTTCTCGGCGCCGCAGTCGCACTCAGCAGAGGTTCTCATCCTCCATTTATAAAGGGAATCTGTGCAGACTCCATGACCCGTTCTTATCCTGTTAAGAGTTGACCATGATTTTCGGGGGAGGTCAAAACCTGGTGGAGTTTCTGTGATGCATGGTGTGTTTCTCATTATTAGGTTCGGTCTGTCAAAGCTTCTGTATGATGTTGTTACGGGTTCTCAGCTTTGCTGCGGTATTCTCAAGATGTTTCTTAAAGGAGAGTGTTCTGTCCAGGGTGACGCCGAGGTACTTGGGATTATAGTTGTGCGTGAGCAGTTGGTTATCAATGTATACTTTAAGTTTTGTGTGGGCCATTTTGTTGTTCAGGTGAAAACAGCTAACCTCGGTTTTTTTGGGGTTATCCAAATTTTTTAGATCTGGTAGGGGGCATATCAGCTATATACATACTAAATAGCAGCGGTGCAAGTACGGAGCCCTGGGGGAGGCCATTATTAAGCGTTCTCTGTTTGCTCACTGTAGTTCCCATGGTTACACGGATGTTTCTACTGCTCAGCATAGTATTTATGAGTAGGGCGGTTGCTTTGCAGGGGATTATTTTAAGGAGCTTATAGATGAGGCCATCTTTCCAAACCGTGTCATAGGCAGCCGATAAATCGATGAATGCCACAGACGTCTTCAGTTTTCTTTGGTAACCTGCCTCTATGTAAGTAGTTATAGAGAGCACTTGGTCAGTGGTGCTTCGTTGAGGCCTGAATCCTGCTTGTTTAATTGGTATTTGTCTTTCGAGGAGCTTGTATGGTGCACTGAGTAAAGCGATGGGGCGGTAACTCGCTAGGTTACATGATATATGATATAATAAATACATGATAATAACAAAGAAAACAAATATACCAACAAACATACATTTGGGAAATATATCAATAGAAAAGGTTGATAAATACAAATACCTAGGAACCTGGATTTTAGACAATAATGATCTAGCAATCGAAATAAGAGCCAGGATAGATATAGCAAGAAATGCGTTTGTAAAAATGAAAACAATTCTCTGCAACAAAGACCTTAGATTAGAAGTAAGAGTAAGAGCACTAAGATGCTACGTGTTTTCGATAATGCAACATGGACTGGAAAGCTTGAAATTGAAGCAAGAACACATAAATAAGTTACAGTCCTTTGAAATGTGGTATTACAGGAGGATGCTTAGAATAGCATGGACACCGAAGATAACTAACACGAAATTATTGCGAGAAATGGGCAAAGAATGCGAAATAATAAACACAATAAAAATAAGAAAGTTACAATATCTCGGATACGTAATGAGGGACAGCGATATAAATTGCTAAGGCTGACAATACAGGAAAGATAAGAAGAGGAAGGAGCATGGAAAGGAGGAGAATGTCATGCTTCAAGAATTTAAGAGACTGGTTTAAATGCAGTTCTATAAAACTCTTCAGAGCAACAGTAGATAGACGGCACTTAAAAAAGAAGAACCCTTATATTTATTTACTATTCAAGGTAGTTAACATCTAAGAAAATGTAGGTAATATCCGCAAAATAATTATTACTTCTTGCTTTAATAATGTGGCATTTGCTGTTATCTGAATTAAAAAGAGTTGTCTTTATACATATTGTAATTTATTAATAAGTAATTGTAGAATTTACAAATATAAGCATAATATTAAAGATTTATGATTAACGTAAAATATCTTTTAAATAATAATGTCAAGAAATCCGTCTCAAAACTATTAATTTTTAATCACATTAGTGAGACGTCGTATGGTGACTCGACATATTTTCCTTTACACGCGAAACAAAAGATGTTTCGCAAAATCCATTTCCACCACTTACTATACGAGATGAATTATTCATATACTGAGAGTGGAATTTTTTTCTCATTCAAAACTCATGACTAAGGTTACCCGTAATCTACTCGAGATATATGTGTACAGGATGTTTTTTATGTAAAATATAGTCCAGAAATGTAATAAATAAAATATTACTGTATATGTTTGACGTTTTCGGTAGAAAATCATTATTTTAGTATTTGGAATACACAAAAATAAAAATAGGAGACATCTTGTAACGTTATGAACGTTGCATGTTTGTTATTTTATTTTAAATAAGTATTAAATTAGTTTAAAGTTTAAATAAGTATTAAATTAAATATTTAGTACCTTTCATTTTACTATTTTTACTTTAAAAATAGTTGGCACTCAACTCTTTAATCTAAATATCTAAATTTTCTGTTCAATCTTTATTTTTCATTTTTAATGTTTTAATTAGATTTCCCGTATTTGACAGACTGGAGTCTGTTCTATGTCACAGACATAGAACGTATACATTTCTATGCCTCACTTCAGTCGACAATCTACAAGCCTCATGAGTCATCTAAAATTGTTCCTAAAGATAATTTTTAAGAGGAACTACAAGCTCTGTGAAAGTCAAACTTCCCCCAAACAGTTGGGGTTCACAAATGCTGTTGGTACTAGAGAGGATTTGTTCTCAGTACAAGTCATATTCCAGATATGGAAAGACGTCAACTGCGACATATACGCATGTCTGGTTCATTACGAGAAAGCGTTTGATCGAGTGCAGCACACCAAGATGATGCGAATACTATAAGAAACAGGAATTAACAATCAAGATCTAAAATTAATTAGAAATTTTTACTGAAATGAGACAGGAAATCACAGAGTTGAAGGTAAACACACTGACTATGTGAGAATCATGCGTGGAGTGAGGTAAGGCTGTATTTTGTCTTCTTTAATAGAATAGAATAGAATATTCTTTATTAATCCCATCAGATCACATTGTGATATAGGACAAGTTGTATAGTACATAAAGCATGATCAACAAGTTATAGAGGACAATTACATAAAACAAAATCAATAAAATATAGATTAATATAAAAATAAAAAACAAAGATATGCAATATAGAGCGTCTCTGAACCCGTCGGTCCTTATTCTCTGTAGTCTTTTATTAAGTCAAAATATTCATTTAGGTTGTAAACGCATAATTGAATTTAGCATGCTTTCAATTTATTTTTGAATTTTTGAATATTGTTTTCATTTCTTATATTAAGTGGCAAACGATTATAAAATTTAGATCCTGCAAAATCTGGACTAGTTTCAAAGAGAGTTGTGGAGTGTTTACACACGCTTATCAACCTCCCGTATCTTGTCGGGTAATTATGAAAGTCAGAGTTGAGGGTGAAATTTTGAAATTTAGTTTTGACGTGAATAATACACTTATAAATATATAAAGCATTAAAAGTCAACAGCCTGTGTTCAATAAAATATTTACGACATGATTGTCTATTATTAATATTGAATATCAATCTAAGAATTCTCTTTTGAGTTATAAAAACTCTAGAAGAGTTTCTAGAGTTTCCCTTTATAGGCCATATATGAATAAATCAATGCATAATACACACTTATCAATTGATTGGTGTTAAATAGAGTTTTCAACTGAAGGATCGCATAGTAACCCTTATTCATTGTTTTGCAGACTTTAATGACATTTTCATTCCATGTCATATTACTTTCTAGAATCCTACCAAGAAATAATCTTGTATCCCTAAAAGGTATTTCCTCAGAACTGACTGTGATTTTATAACCATGGGATGGCTTAAAACGCGAGTAGAACTGCATACAAATAGTTTTCTTTGCATTTACCATTAAAGAGTTCCTTTTACACCAAGTTGTAAATTCCTGTGCTACTAAGTTCATTTTTGATATGAGTATGACTTCATTTGACTCGTCAACTACAATTGTTGAATCATCTGCATAAAGAACTATATGGTCTGCAGTTAAAAAATGTGTCAAATCATTGACATATAAAGAAATATTAGGGGCCCCAATACGGAACCAGTTCAAAAAATAACCCCGAAAACCAAGGGCCTTTAATTTATGCAGTATAATTTCAATGTCAATAGAGTCAAAAGCCTTAGTTAAGTCAAAAAAGAGTGCACCCACATACCTTTTTCGATTCAAAGCAGCGTGGATATAATTAAATAATGAAATAGAAGCACTCTCTGTAGATTTATTAGGAAGAAACCCATGCTGGCATTTATTTATGATATTTATGATAAAATTTAACATTTTACTATAAATACACTTTTCGATAATCTTAGAGAGTACACTTGTTACAGTAATTGGCCTGTAATTATCAAATAAACACGGATCTCCCTTTTTGAAAATTGGACTGACTACTCCCGTTTTAATGTCACTTGGAAACTTGCCATCCTTGATAGATAGGTTGATGATATGAGACAAAACAGGAGATATATATGAAGAAATGTATTTAATTATTTTAGTGGGGATTTGATCAATACCTACTAAGCTGGTATAGTTTAAGGAAGATATAGCATTCTCAATATCAAATGGTGAGACTTCAGAAAAAAATAATGTGTTGTTAATTGTTATAGTTGTGAAATCGTTAAAGGTATAGTTATTGAAATGTTTTAATAAGGTGTGTTTGACTGATGTACAAAAATACTCACCAAATTTGTTTGCTATGTGTTCTGAATGTATCAATAATTTATTATTATCAGTAATGCTCTACTCAAAATTGTTTTTATTTTTACCAGTTTGACGATTCACAGTTTTCCATATATCCTTCCTTCTTTTATTATTATTTTGATTATGTAAATAACTTTGATATGATGCTTTTTTATATCCTTTACCTTACGAATAAAGTTGGCCTTTTGTATTTTATAGTTATACATTAAATCTGAATTACCACTAACATTTGCTAGCCAAAATAAATCTTTCAGCTTTTTACTAATCTGAAGAATTTCAGTATTGATCCATTTTCTGTTGGTATTAGTAGATATGCGTTTTGATATTAAAGGACATGTTGTATCAATATGATAGGAGACAGAGTTCAAAAAAGCTCTATATATAATCATAATCTTCAATCTATACTCTAAAAGAATATTTATCGAAGTTTTGCATGAAACTGAAAAAGGTGTTCTACTAAATGGTTACCGCATAAACAACACACTTACAACTTAGAACACCTGCGGACAACTTAGAACACCTGCAAGTTCTTATGAACAAAATCACGTGTTAGAGTCAATAATATAGAATGGACTAAATATAAACGTTCATGCTGCCAACTCACTTGCGGATATCGAAGAGGCGATGGCATAAGGCGTTTCTCTATTCAAAATTCATTTATATTCATAAATCTTCTCTGGAATGACTACTATGGTAATTTATTTTATAATTCGTCTGAAATGCAGTTAGTATCTTTAATATAATATAACTAATTTATCTAATAATAATTATGTTCATTTGATCCTTGCCATTTGCTATTTTTGATTTATTATTGTAATTATTTTCCATCTTCAAATGACAATGACGTCTATGCAGTTGCTAACACAAGGTTTATTATTTTGGTTTCTTTGGCCTAATTCAATTTTTATCCACGTTTTTGTGTGAAGACGTCTTGAACCACAGAGTCGACCATTGGAAATAAAATACTGTAATAAGTGGCCGCTGTTATAGGAACTTAATATATCGTTGGAGTTTATTATCAACATAAACACTGTAACCAACAACCAAACCATTCTGCAATCCTGTCTAACTCTTTAAAGATAATATTAGATGCCATAAGTATCATTTTAGAATCTTTTTTGTAAAACTGAAGGCAAAATTTGCTCTGTTAATTTTAATTTTATATTTTTTTATGTATAATAAATATGATTGGTTAATATCTTCGTTTATTAGTCCTAGCCTGATTCGTTTTTCAGATTTACGTCTAAGATGACGTTCTCACATCAGATAGACAGAGCTAGACAAGGCCTAACAATTGGCTATCAAAGAAAGTTCTCAACTTTCGAAGGTACTTATATTGTTACCCATTGGCATCCACCGTCTCTGGTGGGTCATTTAATCGTTACACATTGGTGTCCAACGTCTAAACACCTGAAAAAAAAGCGAATAATTTTGTCACTAATATTCATTGCCTATAATATAATAATACTTGGAAGTTAAAACTATAAAAATATCTAAAGACCATACTCATAAAATCTAAGCCACTGTATAAGTGGCCCTTGGCAAGAAACTTCCATTAATGGAAACAACGGCTTACTTTACAGAATCACCAAAAATGATCGAAAAAGCATGGCAACACTACTTTGTCGTTCCAAAGAGAATTAATCCTTATATCATCATTTGCATGCCCTACTCATAGACTCATATCTTATTATGGATGTGTGTCGCGATCTGGAGATCTTCACGTTCCAGCGAAAAAATATTCATAAGAATATTTTTTCGCTGGAAGCATGTGCTGGCAATAACCATATTAAGGGAATTTGCTAGATTTATTAGTCTGATGGCATTGTCATTGGATACCTCATGAAGGCTGTGCTTACCTATAGTTGGTAGGTATTGTTGCTCTTTTCCTATTTTTGTGTTGAGATCACCAAAAATAATTTTGATATCATTCTTTGGGCAAGACACCGTCTTGCTTTTCCTCTGTAGGGGCACAAGACATTCTTACACAAAATCTGGACACCAAATGCCCAAATCTTGCGCAAAGCTTTCCGTCTGATGTTACTGGCGTGTACCTAAATCCTTGTTCATAAATGCACGCCCTTGGTTCTTCATATTTGGCGACTACTGTACAAACATTACCTTTAGAAAAAATACTCCTAGTTGCTTAATACTACAGTTGTAGTTACTGGAATAAAAGATTTTAAATAATGCAACGATTCCTCGAAAACCAACTCCCGACATGTACTCATTGTTCAGTATATAATAATTCTAAAAACAGGTTGTAAATATTTACTTTGTTCTCACACTCAACTATAATGAATGTAACACAACAAAGTTAGCGGAACTGTTAGTTGTGTATAATTTCGCTTAATAGTTGCCGAATTAGAATTCCGCATTTTAATTCGAGCATTTCATGTGCAGCTTTAGTACTTGTTTTCATGCATTTTAAACTCCGGATTTCATTATAAGTTGTAATCACTTTTCAGTTCGCAATGTTCGCATCCAGCAGGTTTTAGCGAGACAACTTCCAAGTGGGAAATATTAAAATGTTTTATGATGGAAATGTTCAAATGTGAGTGTCACATAAGAGTTCTTAAGTCACACTAGGATCGTAGAATGAAAGAACCGTGCTTGTTTTTATATAATGTCATTAAATTATTTTTGGACTCTTAAAAGAATAACATTCGATGTAAATAGTCTTGAATTCAAATTCAACTAATAAAACAATAATGGTTTATATGTTTATTAGAATTGAAAGGGCGGAAGTCAATTTTCACAGTAAATGGAGGTGTTTAATAGACTCTGAAAACACTTATTTGTCTTCACTTTTACGCTAGTTCACTAGTAAATAGATTAATTGAAACGCTGTGGACTGAAATTTTGTTTAATGGTAATAGAATAGAGATATTACAAGTCTAAGTATCTGCACACTCTTACTTCTTACTTGCTTCTTAAAAATGGAATGCGCATAACCAAGCGCGGTAATGACATGGTTGCCATTTAACAAATAATAAAAAATCCGAACAAGAGGTATGCAGCCAATAATACACTTAAAGGCATTGTCTTTATAATGATGCTTAACAGATGGTTGTACACTTAAATACACTTAAAGGCATTATCTTTATAATGATGCTTAACAGAGGGTTGTAGAGTTAATGGATTTTGGGAACAGCTATGACCTTGAAAATGCCACAAAGAATATAACTAAATATCTCTTTTCTTACTCATACTCTTTAAAGTCTTTTACAATATTTTAGAATCGAAGATATGTAATTATATTATTAATGTAAGTATTGGATTTTGACAAGAGCTATGCATTATGCCTATTTAGTACACAAGTTTATGTGAAATGTTCAAGGTCATAGCTGTTCCCAAAATCCATTACCTCTACAGGTAATATTACTAAAATTGGAAGTTGGATGTCCACTATGATATTTGTTGCAAAAAGCCATCAAGTTAGAATCTATGGAGAAGCTATGAGCATATTAAAAACCGCGTCAGAAGGTATGGTTAACGATCATACCAATATGGCGCAATATGGGATCAGGGCCGGAGTAGATATACTATCTATATCTGAGCACAACCCCTAAATCGCAACCCCTAAAATCGCAAACCCCGGTCGTAATTGCCAAACGGCTTAACGTGGGTTGACGGACGAGGGCTCGTTGGAAAGGGGATGAAAACTGAGGTTGAACGCAGTATGTGCCGTGCCACAGCCACCTTTACTTCCAAGCCATGAAGTAGAAATTTGGCAACAACGCGTGGTAGTCCGACCGTGGTTTGTTTTGTTTAACATTTCATATAGGAAGGCCTGTAAAGTTTGTTGAATTTGGTGTTTTTTTAACTTTACCCGAATGTTTTATTTGTAAATTGTGTTTAAATCAATTAGAAAATATTAATAATTAAGTGAAATTTCATTAAGTTTAGAACTTTTAGAAGATTCTTAACGACAATTAAAAAGGCAAGTATAAATATAACCTACAAAACAAACTGAAAATAATAATACTTTTGCTTCTTGTTACAAAATATGTAAACTAAAAACAACAATAATAATACTTTTGTTTTTTGTTACAGATGCCCTGGCATTGTTGTGTATCTGGTAGCAAAACCAATTATGCCAGTACTTTAAAAACGAAACAGGCAGAAAGTACGTTTTCGTTTCCCAAAGATCCCCCAAGAAGGTATACTGGGTTATGCTCTATTCATAGAGAAGGCTATACAATTACCAAATCTTCCGTAGTATGTGCCAAACATTTTCATGAAGATGATATTCAGCGGACTAAACAATGAGAAGATAAAGATGGAAATGTACACTTTGAAAAGTTAATATTTTCCAAATTAAAAGACAATGCAGTTCCTAATATAGTTTCTGAAGTACCATCATATGTAACTGTTCATCGTACTAAAGAAAGAACAAATCCCGAAGACAGAAGAAACTTTTTACATAAGACGAGGGAACAAGATAACATAATTCTTAGACAATGATTTAATATATTCATTTGAATAATTTTTAAGAGACTTAGACAATAATATCCCATTGAAAAACTGGACAAGTAAAATTACAAGTGACTGTGTATATTTCTATGTATTAAATATTAATCAGTTGGGACACGAGTGTGATAATATTTGTGTAATAAGTAGTGTAATAGTTAGCAGTAATTTTAGTGTAATCGTCAATGCAGGTAAGAATAGATTAAGTAGTAATGACCAAGATGGTCAGAATTAGAGAACTTACTTTCTCGATATAGATCTGCTTTTTATATAAGTGATAACAAATTTGAGTATTACATTCAAAAATCTTTTGAGAATATAAGCTATTTTAAATCGATACCTATACAAGTTATAAATAGTATGTTACATTCAACACATTTTTCATGTATACCTCTTTTAACTTGGTCTATATGACAAAAAACCTATTCATATTTAAAATTGCTACTTTCGTATACCTAAGTATGAAAATTCAACAAAAGTTATAAGTAAATAGTAAAATATTTAATTTTCAATTAGATTAATTTAGAACCATATTTAACCATATTGTGTCTGATTTCTTAAGATGAATTTTTTAATCATAATAGTGACACTAGGTTTTTACTTAACAAATTTTATATCTTTTGTATTTTTAATAATCTTTTTAAATGTCGTGTTAATGTATTGTGTTATTTATATGCTTAAGTACTTAATATTTAAAATTTCTAGAGATTCTTGACTGCATTTGATTGTAAGATTAACTGTTTGACACTGTATTTTAAGTGCAATAAATTTTACTCTAATGATTATTTTATTGATAATATAACCTTAATAATAATAAAACTTTATATATATTTATTAGGTATATATATAAGGTTTTATTAATTTAATTTCCCTAAAAATATTTCTGTAATGAATTGAAGTTTTCATAATGTCAGTTTCCTAAAATTCAAATTAGTTTAATTTACTGGTAGACCTTACAGCTGATTATCGGACTACCGACGTCATAGAATGCGGTGTTGCCTTTTTTACTTCATGGCTTGGAAGTAAAGGAGGCTGTGGCCGTGCGCATCTGAGGATGCCGAAAGGATATTATTGAGTATCTTCGTTTCTATTGGTTCGATTGTGACGTACGAGGGGTCGTTGGAACGGGGAGGAGGTAACGAATACGTTGAGATAAACAAAAAAGATGGCGGCCTTGCCAAATGGGCGCTAAAACGTATCTTTGTTGCTATTGGTTCGATCGTGACGTACGAGGGATCGTTGGAACGGGGAAAAGGTGAGAAATATGTTGAGACAAAAAACAAAGATGGCGGCATTGCCAAATGTGCGCTAAAAAGTATGTTCGTTGCTATTGGTCTGATTTTGACGTATGAGGTGTCAAAGCGTTGTTTGCACAGAAGCAATGTCAACGCTTGAACATTCTTCTTCTTCTTTTCCGTACAGTGGCTAAGAGAACGTCGACACAGGACGTGACATTCGACACAGAACGTAAAATGTCACGTGACATTTGACGTAGGACGTGACATTCAACGCAGAACGTGAAATGACGTGACATTCGACACAGAACGTGAAATGTCACGTGACATTCGACGCAGGACGTGACAGTTATGTGACAGTCAACGCATATCGTAAAATGCCACGTAAAATGACGTGACATTCGACGGAGGACATGACAGGTTGCCTAAGAGAACTTGACATTAGACACAGAACGTGGCAGTCGACGCAGGACGTGAAACACAATATTCCTGAAATTTTTTTATCAACATCACTACTGATACTGCAACTAATTTGAGAACAAGTTACTATTAATATGCACTATCACAATATAACATTACAGTTACTATAAAAGTATCAAAACTAAAAAATATTCTAAAAACAACAAACGCATTAAAAATAAAACACTTTAACATAAAAGTTTAATTTAAAAAAATATTAAATTAAAAAAAATATTAACATTCGTATAAAAAAAGTATTTTTGAAAATAAAATGTGCAATTGTTTGCAAATGTATTTAACTTTAACAAAAAAATCCATCATATTTTAAAAATATGCCAGAAGACAAATTTACTAATTTGTCTTCTTATTAAACACTTAGCCACAGGTGACAATGTCAGTTCTTATTCCAATTTTTCTTTTGACCTTTAAACGACATAACGTACTGCCTTTTCGAGTCTCCCTACATGGTTTCATCCATCATATCTTTATTAAATTTAATTCTGTATCGATACGTTTCGCAATTCTGCAACAAAATATGGCATCATAAATCACAATGGAGAATTCAAAATTGAACAAGGAAAATAGATTTTGCTGCTGCACGATTTTGCCCGAAAGTGACAGGTTTTATAAATCATACAGGTAAAAGCACAAACCAGACAGTAGACGAAAGTGTTATAAATAAAAGCTTATACTAGTTTTATTTTTTAAACTCGATAATTTGACATATAAAGGGTGTTAAAAATGAAGAGGTTTATACGAATAAAGCCTGACGCATAACAGAAATATACCAGGTCCGATGGTTCTTTATATATATATATATATATATATATATATATATATATATGTATATGTATATATATATGTATACAATGGCAAGTGTGACCTTGCCGAAACGTCGTCAAAACAATGGTTTTTCTAAAAACCAAAATTACTTAACGCGGAGTCAAACCCGGAAAACAACTGAAATCACATATAGCTCCCGCGGAAGTTTCAAATCCAATATATATATATATATATATATATATATATATATATATATATATATATATATATATATATGTCATTAGAAACATTATTTAGGAAACGTTGAACGACTTTTTAAATGTAGATATTGCTAAAAGCGCTCCAAAGAGTTCTGAATATTTCTAGTGGCTTTAATATTTAGTAAAATATTTGAGAAGAAAATGTCTTGAAAAACATATCCCAAAGCGATAAACAAAAAATTAACAGTTCAAAAATAAAGAATTTGATAGAAAAAAAGGTTAGCCAATTAACGAAAAGTAAAAGTTGATAAACCTTTTTAAAAATAAACAAAAATAAATCAGTAGAACTAGATAATATCGCTATAAGATCCTGGAATCAGACTTGGTGGGCGTGGTTAGGTAGGAGTCATTTGTGAAGTGAATTCACATTGACCCTGCATAAAGATAAAAGCAAATAATATATCAAGCGATACATTATTTTTTCAAATCCAGCGAATATAGCAAGCGAAAAGGTCACTTTAAAAATAATTCAGATTTATGCGCCAACATCTACACACAGACGAAGAAATGGAAGAATTATATGAACATCTCGAGAGTCCATGACGTATCGAAACAATACCTACACGATTATAATGGGCGATTTTATTGCGAAAATGGGCAAAAAATTAGAAGAAAATAAAAACTGTATTGAAGAATTTGGACATGGAGTAAGAAATAAAAGAGGAGATCTATTGGTTAACTACCTAGAAAACAACAAATTATTTGCCATGAACTCTTTCTTCAAGAAAAATCCACATAGGAAATGGACGTGGATGTCGCCAGATTGGAACACTAAAAATGAAATTGACTACATACTAACAAACAAAAAGAACATTTTCGAAGACGTCACAGTAATAAACTCTACTGGTAGTGATCACAGAATGATACGGACTAAAATAAGTATTAAACACAAAAAAGATCGAAGACAATATATGCACTTTAAGAAAAAAGTCCACCCAGAAAAATTAAAGGAGAATACAGAACAATACCAAAACAAATTAAGAACAGCTGAAGAACTAAAGCTACAAGAAGAAAAACTAAGTGCCATTATATTTAGGCATGCTACAACAACGGAGAAGTCTACTACAAGAAAATAAAAGACATACAACTGAATACAAAACCCCTTAACACAGAAATAAGACATATAAAACAAGATCTCAAACGGCATCAAGAAGAACGAATCTAGAAGATTATGGAAGAGAACAGAAACTTAAGATCTATCAAGTCCCACCTAGAAAGAAATGAAATCATAGAGATGGAAAATAAACAATGTGTAATAGAAAAAAGTAGAACCCACATATCTAAGATAACAAGGAAATATTATAGTGACTTCTACAGCTCTAAAAACAGTCCACCCAATACAACTCAACAAAACCTGAAAAAGAAAATAATGAATGTAAATTCTGAAATATTACCCCACATAAAACCGGAGAAGAAACAGAAAAAGCAATTAGAGATATGAAAAGAAATAAGGCTCCGGGAGACGATGAGAAAGTTCTAATTGAAATATTAAAAGAAGAAGGGGAGAAGATAAAAGACTATCTAAAGATACTTTTTAATAAATGTTTGTTTGAAGGACAAATATCGCAAGAGTGGAACAAGGTATATACATTACAAAGGAAATAGATCAAAATAAGCTAAAAATAGACCAATATCTCTCTTGTCACAAATCCATAAAACTTTCACTAAGTTGATCACAACTAGACTAGACAACAAATTTGATGCATACCAATCTTTACACTCTTAAAATATTGATAGAAAAGACCAACGAATACAATCTTCCAATATATCTAGCGTTTGTTGAATATGAAAAAGCGTTTGACAGCATAGAACTATGGACAGTGGAAGAAGCGGTAGTTAATTGCCAAAAAGATTCACTGTAATTGATGGATTGATGGATTCGACCGTTACTTGATGGAAATTCATTTTAAGTAACAATAAAATACTGAAAACTTTGTTTTCAAACTTCCACAAAATTTATTTTAACTATTATCACTACAGCTGTTTCGGCTGATAGCCTTTCTCAAGTGATCTATTTTTGGCATGCGTTTACAATTTATAGATTCACTATACATAATGTTAATCCACAATATATATCAAAACACCACTATGAGAATTCAGCTAGACAGAGATTTGCAAACTACATTAATTAGAATTTGTAGAGGTTTTAGACAAGGGGATACAATCTCGCCCAAAACTATTTACTCTGGTGTTGGAAGACATTTTTAAATTTATAGACTGGGACAATAAAGGGATTTGTATAAACGAAAAATATTTAAATCATCTAATATTCGCCAATGATGTATTGCTGATAGCAACAACTATGGAACAACTACGAATAATTATTTCAGACCTAGAAAAAATATCTCTTGAGAAAGGACTAAAAACGAATCTAAAAAAAACTAAAATAATGACTAATACAGAAGACAGATCAGTAATTACCATAGGTGGAACAAATATAGAAGACATCCAAGAATATTTTTACTTAGGACAAGCTATCAAGCAGACAAAAGTAACCAGACTAAAGAAATAACCAGAAGAATAAGAATTTGGTGGGCTGCATTCGGAAAACTCTCATATACTATCAAAAACCAAAAATACCTTTAAAATTAAGAACGAATGTATTTAATGCATGCATCCTACCTGTTCTGACATATGGTGCCCAGACGTGGACGTGTACCAAGAGCAACTTAGATAGAATAAAGAAAACTCAAAGAGCTAAGGAAAGGCAAAAGTTAGGAATACCGTTGAGAGATAAAAAGAGGAACGTGTGGATAAGATGCAAAACCGAAACAACAGCCGCTGTGGAACATGCATTGAAATTAAAATGGAAATGGGCTGGGCATAATGAAAGATATCAGGATGGAAGATGGAATAAAGAAATTGGACGCTGAAGACCATATATTGAGATGGAAAAATTACATTGAGTAAAGCGCAGGTCCAATGTGGAAAAGACAAACAGAAGACAAAGGCAAATGGGAGAGGTCTATATTCAACACATGAATAGATTTTGGGCTATAGATAGATAGATAGATAAACATTATTTTTTAGTTTTCTTAAATTATTCAAAAATAATTATTTTCAATCACTTGCTTTTTTATTAAAAAGTTCTGTGTAACGATACCATTGTAAAGTTTTGTGTAGATTAGTAAGACAGATAAAAAAATATAAACCAGAAGCAGAATATTATTTTTAATTAACAAAAACAAAATAATATGTTTATAATTCAAATTTAAAACATTCCAATTATTGGGGTTTTGAATAAATAAACAGAAACTAGCTTTAGTAATATATATATGTATATATAATATATATATATATATATATAGTAATATATGTATACATATATATATATATATATATATATATATATATATATATATAAATATATATATATATAATTCTTTGGAGGATAACTTTCGGGAAAGCGTCAAAACAAGGATCAGCTAGAGATGGTATAAGCCAGTTTGGTGTAGAACTTTATTCTAAATGTGAAATTTTCGGTGATATGTTGTCACCTTTATCAGCACCTAAATGGAAAACCTATTTTAGTACAAGTGGTGGAAATTAACATATAAAACCTACATTGAAAATGTTCAGTTGGTCCTAGAGGTGAAGAACACTGTCACAAACATGTTAAAAATATTAAAAAATACATTTAAAATTTTGAATAAAAACATTACAACACAACATGTTTTTATTCAAAATTTTAAATGTATTTTTTAATATTTTTAACATGTTTGTGACAGTGTTCTTCACCTCTAGGACCAACTGAACATTTTCAATGTAGGTTTTATATGTTAATTTCCACCACTTGTACTAAAATAGGTTTTCCATTTAGGTGCTGATGAAGGTGACAACATATCACCGAAAATTTCACATTTAGAATAAAGTTCTACACCAAACTGGCTTATACCATCTCTAGCTGATCCTTGTTTTGACGCTTTCCCGAAAGTTATCCTCCAAAGAATTGTATTCTTAGCGTCGTTATACAAACTCTATTTATATATATATATATATATATATATATATATATATATATATATATATATGTTCGGAAAGATTTCCGCGGTTAGTACAATAAAAACTAGAGCTAAGATTAATATTATTACTAAAATTAATGTCAAACTCACCAGTCTTCTGGGTTGAACCGCGTCGATATCGATATATATATATATATATATATATATATATATATATATATATATATATCTTTACAAATAATATATATATATATATATATATATATATATATATATATATATATATATATATATTCTCTTAGAAAGGGCTTTAGTGACTATGAGAGTAATATATACGGGTATCTTGGGTTTAGTAGTCAATATTGGCCTTTAAGTAAAATTGAAATGATGACATAATTGAAAGCTGTATTAGGAAGTTACCATTTAGTGTCCCATTTTTAAAGAGATACATGGACGAGTTAATTCTTGCACTCCCAAAAGATAAAATAATAGAAACACTACACATATTTAACAGTTACTGTTCAGACATACAATTTACAGTAGAATTAGAAAATAACAACTGCATACCATTTCTAGATATGATGGTACACCGTGATTCAAACAACGTTCTAAAAACAGAATGGTATAGAAAACCAATATGTAGCAACAGATTTATTAATTACTTTTCAGCACATCCATCTAAGATGAAGACCAACCTAGTAATAAATATGAAAAGTAGGGTTATAAGTTTATCACATCCTGAATATAAAGCAGCCGGTCTTAAAAAACTAAAAACGATCATGTTAGAAAGTTCCTTCCCAGCGAAACTTCTAAATAGACTTATTTTAGTCTATTTAGAAAATACATTGTACCACTCTTTACCATATATTCCAGGTTTAACAAATAGACTACTAAATACATTTAGAAAAGTACCCAATATCAAAATTGGAACCAGAAATATAAAAACAATATCGAAATTATATCATCATCAATCAGCCAATTGCGTCCACTGCTGGACATAGGCCTCCCTCAGTTCTTTCCAGTGTTCTCTACACTGGGCCGCTTGTAGCCAGTTTCCCGCTACACGTTTAATGTCATCGGTCCATCTAGTCGGTGGTCGTCCTCGGCTTCTTTTATAATTTCTGGGCCTCCATTCCATAATACGTCTTGTCCACCGTCCATCTTGTGTTCTGGCTAAGTGCCCTGCCCAGTTCCACTTAAGCGTCGTGGTTCTTTCGATGACGTCTTGAACTCCAGATCTTCGCCTGATTTGTTGGTTTGTTATGTGGTCTCGAAGGCTTACGTTCAGCATCGAAATTATATACTAAACTTAAAATACCCTTAAATAATAGAGAAAGCTCCAATGTAGTGTACTCTCTATCCTGTAATAATTGTCCAATATATTGGAGAAATGTCCAGAAATTTTCCCGGAAGATTAACATCTCACAAGAGTGATATTAATCTGAATAAAGTACAAGCCTGTGCATTAAGTGAACATTGTATTACAATGAGCCATACGCCTAACTATGATCAAACAGAAATATTGGGAAGGGAAAGAAATTACAACAAAAGACTGTTTCTAGAAATGTGTTTAATGAAAACTACACAAAACCCCTTAAACAAAAGAGAAGACATTGAAAATCTTAGTGCTATATACATTAATCTTCTTTTAAATAAAAGAATAACAATATAAAAGTTCTTAAAAGTTACGCATATTAAAGGGATTATTCCAAGTTCAAATGAGATAAAATTTATTTTTATTTGTGTTTTTTCTTTCTTAATTACTTTGTAACATAAACTCTGTTGCTTGTTTAATAACTGTAATATTATATCAAAGTTTGCAATGAAGGTTTGCATAAACATAGACACTTCCTCTGTCAAACTCACCTAAAATAAATATAAAAAATAGAAGAGACATGGAAACCTTAGTAATAAGTTTTGACAGAACGAAAAAGTAAATCAAATTTAATGTTATTATATTAATTAATTTTGCTAATTTTAAAACACAATCCTCACAAGGGTAAGCCTATTAAAGATATAATAACTTCATTTATCTCATGTAATTTTTTAAGTTAATTTTTAGTACGTTTTGAAAAAGAGTACAATAAACTCGAAAGCTTAACAAACCTAAAAGAGCTTTACTTAAAGGCCAATATTGACTACTAAACCCAAGATATCCGTATATATATATATATATATATATATATATATATATATATATATATATATATATATATATATATTTCCTTATTTATACGTGATTTTCCAATATTTTATGTCTTTTATGTCACTCCCTATCAATTATTCATTTCAAAGAATCATGTTTCACATAAAAACATTCAAGAAAATAACAACTTCCGATAAAAATATTATTTGTTTGTTTCGTACCCGGAGTTCAATCATTGTTTCCCATCAACATTTCTACTTACATGTACAACGGAAAAACTGCTAATATTTTGCACATTCTTTTCCTGAAAGTAGAATGGGAAGCCATTCCGGAAGCCAATGTTTTCAGACTTTACGAAGCTTGTATTTTTCAAAATAAAACGTTTACGTTCACATCCTCAGCACCCCGTTGGCCTAGTTTAAAATAAAATATTTTCTGGCTTGTCAAATGGTTTATTACTTGTAAAATGAAATGAGCTCAAGCAGAGGCAATAAATTTTGGGTTGACTTATATTAAAAATAAGAAGAAAACAACGTTGATGATTTTAAGTGTTTAAATGCTTTCGGTGAAGCACCTAATATAATATTATATGTGTTGTAAAATTAATATATAGTAAGATGAACTTATGTTAGTAAAAGGTAGATCGTAATAAGCCATTTTTAATTTATTGACCATTAGTTTGTCATCAAATACATTGTCGTGTATAGCTGTACTTAAAATATAAATTTTCAACGCGATTTAATAGAACACAAGAAATAGCTATAATTCGTGATAATTGTAGCTAAAAGTTTTGTTTTTATATGAATAAGAAGTCAGTTTAAAGTCACTAAATAAATATGAGGATATTTGGAGAATACTAGTCGAGCCACAACCTCTTTTAATTACTATTAAACTGGGAATAAGCCACAATTAAAGATAAAAATACGTTTATTGACGTTTCAATTTCCACTTCGGAAATCGTTCTCAAAATACAAACAGTAAATTTACTGTTTGTATTTTGAGAACGATTTCCGAAGTGGAAATTGAAATGTCAATAAACGTATTTTTATCTTTAATTGTGGCTAATTCCCAGTTTAATAGTAATTAATTTACAATGCCACAAGAAAATAGCTTCAGAACAATATAACCTATTTTAGTTTGTAGGTTGGGGGATGCCGCTGAGTGGCGACGATCATCACGCAACCAAACCCCCACCATCCGAAAACCGACCCAATCCTGCTGGTCTGCAGGATTGGGTCGGTTTGAAGGAGTTTGCCTGCACTGTACGATTTTTTCTAGATAAACGTTGGGTTCCTCGACATCTTGAATTGTTTTTAAGGCCTTATAACCCGAAAAATATAAAAGAACCTCAGAATATGGTTCAATACTACATCTGTGCAGCTTTTTTGCGCTGCTGCAGCTAAGATAAAGATTGCCATGATGATCGCAAACATTCGTAACATATAGGCACATAAAGAACAAAGAATTGTATTTGAGAAAAATATTTTACAATCATTTCATGCAATAAATTTATATGATTTTTAATTTAATTAATTAAGTGTTTTGTATCATGACTCTCACATTTTAACAAACAAATAATCCTTATTTAATGCCTTAATTTTACCGAATCCCTCGCTTAATGTACAAAGTATCGTATTTCCTATTCTTAAGGTAAAACACGTGTGCAAACAAGGTCTCCCATCATACTGAAATAATGTAATCGATTTATTTTGTCTCTTTGTTGATTTTTCCTTTTCGAAATAATTTTCTGCTGGTTTTTCCCGATAAAACAACATAAACTTAAGCTCTAGAGCTTACGAATAGAGTAATTTAGAGAATAGAACATATTTTATCCAATTATGTACACGAATTGGAAAACATTTTATACTCGAAACGCTTAGAGATGTACAGGTTATTATTATTATTATTATGCTTACAGATAAATAAGGACTAGAATCTTATAACTTGAAAAGATGGTGAAAATAAAAAAGTTCTCATTTTGAGAATTTTATGAACCAAATAATGTTTTCTCTGTAAAGCAAAATTAATAAAAATTACACAAATATATAATACCACAACTTACTATTTTGCATTCAAGGACTGACGTAACAAAATGACGGCTCGTCATTTCAAACTAGTTGGATCGCCGACGAACTTGGTGTACAGTCGACATCGAACATCAAGATATGTAGAGGCGTCAAAAAGGGATATTCCTTATCGCACTACCTCTGTAATATGGTGGTCGATGAGCTGATATGCAAGCTTGAGAAAGACATGCCTGGGATCGTACCAAACAGCTTTGGACAGCCGTCAAATTCTTCGAGAAGAGGGGGATGTCGATAAACGCTGGTAAGAGTGCAGCTATTACGGTTAACGTCAATCGTGGTAATAAGTACTCTTACTGCGTGACGCGCTCTATCTTTTCTGTCGGCAACGACAGGATTCGACAGCTGCAAACGAGTGAGCTGGTTGGATACCTAGGCCGAAGGTATAATGCTCTAGGACAGACCATGGTAAGACGGTAGACGACTTTAAAATGATATTGCCAATATTGTTGAGTTGCGCTCCTGGGACGACTTTACTTATAGGATAGTTCATTCGATTACATGAAATCAACTTTAACTTGAGAATATCCGTCAGAAAAAAATCATAGCATGTAATTCGTCTTTAAAAAGACAAATACATGCCATGATGACATTAAAATTCTCCTGTTAGCGATTTCATAGTAAATTATGAGGGAAAAACCAAGGAAAAAAAACCTCATAATACTATCCCGACATGGTAAGTATTTGGTCGTGCATTTAGGTTTTCCTTCAATATAGACCAAATTCTGATTTTATATGTTTGTCATTTAAAAAACATAAATGATGTATCTTCTATATGTTACTGACTTACTAATACTGGTATTTTCCTATTAATAACTTCCTCTTTCAATATGGGTAACCAGATCCTACTACATTCTGCCGAGGAATTGCGACACAATTGGTCTCATTTAGCATAATTAGAGCGGCTTCTTTGATTTTTCTTTTTTTACCATCCGTTTCTTTTAGGACTACATATGAATTATTCCATTGAACCCTATGTTCATTATCCCATGCGTGTTTACATATTTGAGATCTATCAAATTCTCTATTTTTAATATAAGAACAATGTTCACTTATTCTAACATTTAATGGCCTTGATGTTTTACCTAAATAAAACTGATCGCATTCATAAGGTATTTTATAGATGCAATTCTTTGTCCTTTCTTGTTCATTGTTAGGTTTGGTTTTGGACAAAATAGATCTCAACGTGTTTGTTGTTTTGATTAGGGCAAGAGGGCAAGAGGGCAAGATTAAATTAATCACCGTGTTCGATAGTTGCCTTGTATACCCTCAAAGTTTTGAATGTTGTTGAAATGTTGAATTTATTTCCTATCCTTTTAAGTTTTTGTGATAATCCTTTTATCATTTTTATTTAATTTATTATTTTATTATTTTTATTTTTGTTTTTATTTAATTTTTTCTTCTGTTCGTATATCGTCTAGGCCAGCCGCTTTATTATCTTTAATTTGGTGGATCACATCTCTCATCTCCTCCAGACAATAGGAGGTACCTAGAATATCCTTTTCTTCGTCAATATTTTGTTGGACTCTCACTTTGTTCTTTCTTAATGTCGTCCTACAATTTGTCAGGAGACGATGGGCTATCTGATCGGGTGTGACTTTTGTTAGATTAGGTGCCAAGGCGGCGGAATTCTAGCCAGTATTCTGAATTAATTTTCAAGCGCATCTGCTGTTTTGTTTCATGTCTAGACTCGTGACCAGCTTGCACCAACTTTAAGTTCTGTTGGTGGATATTGCATGTATCACTTCCTTCCAGGTCTGTATTGTTGCTTCCGAAAAGGGATCGTCTTCATATAGCTGCTCAAATCTTTTAAGCAAGGGTTTAGATTCTTCATTTAGGTCCACTATGTATTCGGTTGGGCAACCTCTAAGAATACATTTTCGTTATATTTGTTTGACGATTTGTACAAATTTATAGTATGAATCAGACCATGATTCTAGCTGAGAATCTTCTTGATCTAATGCTTCAGCGAATTTTTCCTGAACCTTCTCTTGAAAGGAACAATTTCGTATCTGATTGCCCCGTTGCAAGTTATTATTGGTCTATGCTGTGTTTCAAAGATATAACTATATGATTATATCGATGTAGTTATTTAAGTAAGACATAAAACTTATTCCTATTTTTGTTTTATTTTTTAAATTTCAATTTACATATTAACAAATATAGTATCTTTAAACACAGTGAATTAATACTGTTCTGAAGCTATTTTCTTGTGGCATTTTAAATTAATTACTATTTAACTGGGAATAAGCCACAATTAAAGATAAAAATACGTTTATTGGCGTTTCAATTTCTACTTCGGAAATCGTTCTCAAAATACAAACAGTAAATTGAGAACGATTTCCGAAGTGGAAATTGAAACGTCAATAAACGTATTTTTATCTTTAATTGTGGCTTATTCCCAGTTAAATAGTAATTAACAGTGACGTAAGTCATTTTGACCCTATAAAATATGACAAAAAACTTTACATTACGTTTAGATCAAATCTTCCTACAACCTAACTACAACAAAAAAAGTGCTAAAAATCTGTCGTGTAATCTACAAAACCTTCTATTTCTGATAATGTATAAAACATTACTTATACCACTTTGGATTTAACACCCTCATAAGCCAATCTTTAATCATTCGTTTTTATAATAAAAGAGTTTATAGTGTTTATATTAAAAAATTGTTAAAAACGGTCGTAAATGTGCAAGAGTTCAATTACAATAAAAAAAGTAATAAACTGCTATTAATAAACTTTAAACTACTCTTTAGAGACTACTAGCATCTAAAGTATACCCCATGAGAGAGTTTAACATTCGGAAACACAAGTAAAATACCAAATATTGTCATAAAAAGGTTAGGATTATTCTCTGACTGCCTTTTATATAGGGTTCATGAAAAAAATTGGCCTAGTAGCAAAGATGCAACATAAGGTATAAATTTTATATCTGACTGCAACATTTTTACTCTCTCCAATGTACAAAATTATCTAAAGTAGCAATCAAAATAGTCAAACTCTTTTTACACGATTTTCCTCACAAAATAAAACAAAACTTCTGAAGGATGCATGCACCGTTATCCTTTTCCCGCTTTCTCTCTTAATGTATTAAACGAATACTCAAATATTTATCAAGCTATCTATAGTGCTCACTCTCTCATACACTCCAATTCTGATAAATGGCAACTACTGTCAGGTTAAAACTCAATAAACGCCGTTGAAGCGAGTGAAGACTTGTAAGCATTTTCCTATTGCACTTTTGTTGATTGTGCCAATGTGCATCTCAAAGGAAACGAACGTTTCATTTACTTTGAAAGCAAAGAAGACGAATTGGAATGTACTGGTAGGTTTGTTAGGTTTGATGAATTTGCTTAGTTATGATGTGCAGTTTTAAAACATCAAAATATTTGTTTTACTACAATATACAATAAAATATTGTTCGTACAATACCAATTGCGAAGAAAATAACTAATAAATTTTCAGTGAAAATATTACCTCTTTATTAAGTGATAAGTGGAACAGACTATGCATAAAATTACTGCTATATATAGCTTATTTTCCAGAATATTCACAATCATTCCCAAAACAATTACTACGAAATATTTGACTTCACCTAATTTTGCTCTTGCTTTGCGGTTAAACTTATGAAGTGGGAAACTGTTGAATGGGCAATAAGTTTCAGGTAAATTATCACATTTGAAAGTTCATTGCACATGAAATTGACCGCAAAACGTAGCATAGTTTGGAGTGTCTTTGTAAACGGCTCTTCCCGCTTAATTATATTTGAAACTTCGTACTTTTAAAATATCAATTTAGAAATGAAACGATCAAACACAACGAGAAAGTTTATAGTTAATTAGTAGAGTGGTATAGGGTAAGTGGTTGATAATTTCATTTTATATTAATGTTTGTGTTGTGGGAATAATTTTGTAACTTTTCCATCAAAACGTACAGTCCTGTTCTTGTATTTGTAAATTTGAGTGAGTGTTGGTTCGTACTTCTATCTATATATTATCTGTTTCAGTAGTATTTCGTTATATAGAGTCCGGTATAGTGAGGGTAATTACAAATAATTTTTTATGCATTAGAAAGATTAATTAATAATGTTCCGCTGCCTAACACAAAAGGTAGCCACCAATAATTTTAGCATTAGGGTTTTTGTTAAGTTTGGTGGCTTCTATTTAAACCACTTTATAAATTCAATAACAAAAATTGTTTTTAATCGTAACTACAAGAATTATTTTTACATTATGTTTATTATAACGTCTTTATAGTTCTAATTTATTGTTCTTAATTTAATTTACTAAAGGTTCAATATTTATAACACTCACAAATGTATCAAAGTCTTTATTACTACTAATTTATTTTACACTTAATAAGTATATAATTTATCTACGTGCGATACAATTTTAAAATAACCGTTTGCGAATTTATCTTCTGACTTACTATAATATTTTTATTAATTCTAAGCTACTTCACCAGCCAATGGGGTTAAAGCTGCTTTTGTCAAGTTTTCTTGATGGTTACTGGATAGTCATTGACATTGGAGTCATCAAATTCATGGAGAAGAAAATAGTTGAATATGAAAAAACCATTTCTTCTCTTGTTCAACGAGTGGATGCCTTAGAATTAAGAGTAGCTAATCATGAATGTGTTGCTTGTGTGAGTCCATTTCAAATAGGTAAAGAAATAATAAATAAGACTTACTCACAATCAATTTAATTTAACTATCAGACGACCGGTTTCGCTTTCTATAATATGCAAAGCATCCTCAGGTCTCGATACAAAGTTAAACAAATGCTGAAATAATAAAAACCCATATTAAGGTGTTGTCCAATAACGATAAACAAAGTAGATGTTGTAAATTGCAATAATTATGCCAATATTACATGTCTGTGGTTTTATTTAAATGAGTAAGTTCAATAAAAAGTATAAAAGTTTTAAAAGTTTAAACAGACAAGGTAAGGCCCACAAATTGTTATAAAATAGTCTCTTCGATTGTAATAAATTAATAAACGAGCAAATAAATAAAATAAACATTACTTACATGCCGGTACTCTATTAATTGATGGATGGTAGAACATGGTTGAAACTACTATGTATTGTTGAATGGAGAACTCAATTTTATTATTGCAGTTGTTTGACAATAAACGGGAAGTTCTTGAGGAGATAGATTTGATCCAATGAAGAAGAGATATGTGTGTGATTGTTTGTTAAATGAAAGTGATGTAATATACCATTGTGTTATTAGAAGCTATTTATACTTATTCGAGAGATATATTTTGAAATGTGTGTTATTTATTGAGTAATTGTTTTATGAAGGTGACAGTTTTATGACAATGAATAAGTTTAGATGTAAAAATTGTGTGGGTGTGCAATTATTTTCCAACTTGTAGTTATCAAATTACTTTGATAAAGTTTAACTTTAACTCGAATAATGTAGTCCCTAAAGTAAAATTTTTAATTTAAAACCAATTCCATTGTCATCGACCTAGACTCTCAACATTATTAAATGTAAAATATGATATATTTTTTAAATCAACACATGGAAGTCTTATAGACTATTGTTAGCACCAAATACCAAAGGCACTGAAGATGATCTGTATAGATTGAAAACGTTCTGCCATAATTTTAAATATTGACGATACTTTTAAAAAGTTTTTAAGTACTTGTATGTTTTTATACCAAAATACACAATTGTGAAGTGTTTTAACTTCTGTGTTTTTTACGGGGTTTTTCCCATTAATTTCCATAAAAATTACTTTTTCTACCAGTTTAAATCTCAAGTTTGCAACTCCTTGATCATATGCACATCATACTATCCTTGTTTCCCATTTGGGGAACCTCTTTTTTACTTGATTACTATTCCACTAAATTTGATTATAAAATTCTGTATATACTACTCTGTATACACCACGAATGTTTGTAAAATAACATCGAAAAATGTTCATAAAATAACCTATAGCCTACTTTTTAATAAATTCCCCTCATAGAATAAAAGAAGTTGTCGCCAGAAATATAGAACAAGAATTTGCTAATGAAATTCCCTTATTACGGGACCGAACGAAAAATTAAATTAAAGTTGAATTTTTCATGATTCCCGTCGAATCACGGGCCAAGCAATAGCTGCGTTCTAATTAACAAAGAAATGGACTTAATTGGGTTAAGTTCAGTTTTAATTGGATTTTTGATTAGAGATGGCCTTTGTCTGTTATAAGTCCTAAGTGACAAATTAATAAAAAGGCCTTAGGCAAATATTACGTTTCAAAAGAATGCCGGCATTTCTTCTTAATGAAAACGTGAACGAGTATAAAAAGCAAAGGGTTGATTTGTACAAGGTAAAATATTAGTGTACTTCTGTCTAAATTGCTTTTTTATTTATTTTTGACACCGAGAGCTGTTGAATCTTTTGAAACGTTTTTTATAGTGCCTTCTGAATAAGATACTTCTGTTGTTACATTGAAATTTCCTTTATTAATTTTTGTTATTTTTTTTATAACGGTACCGTAATTTCGGGTGACTTTGACTCACTTTCGAAGTTTAAATGCAGATTTTAGTATTCTGAACATATAAAAGTATTTTTTTTGCATTTATTTGTATTTGAGTTTTGACTACTTTTTTACAAAAATTGCACTAAAACACAACGAAGCTCTTACTTTATTATAAAAAAAGTAAATATGTGGTGTGCATCTTCTGCTTTGACGTTCATCAAAGACACTTGAGTTCAAAGGTAGAGGACAGAGGTGGCGTAAAAGTTTTTTTTTTTGAATTTTAAAGTTTTTTTATGAAGAAGTAGCAGAAAGTTTTAGTTTGGGTTTTTGTTTAAGTGTCCTGTTTGGTTTGTAGCCGCCCTAATCCGCCTACCTTTGGGAGTCAAGCAGAAGTCAGGGGAAGAATGTTTTGATTTTGGTTTTTTGGGATAATTCTTTTAAGAAGAAGGATTAAATTAAAACCTAGTCAGGTTACACCTGGTTCCAGGGCTGTTTTTTTTGCCGTAGCCGTTCCCCAGAGGTCCAGATCTGATCTTCAGATTTCCGGACAATTTTGAGAAATCAGCGGGAATTATCTCCCTTTAAAATATAGTTAACCTGTATTAAGTTTATTTATTAGCTTTAATTTTTTTATATAGTATTTTTTGTTTTGAACGTTAAATCATACTATTTTTACTTAATAATATAAAAAACGCATAATTTTTTTCTAAAATAATACTTAATTATATTTAGGGACTAAGTAGGTTGAGGTCTTAAATCTTCCCTTTTTGTATGGTTTCTTGTATATACATTTACTCATTGGTATATTATTATTATTATATATTTAAACCTTTGAACATCTATCCCGTCAGGATAGTGTCCTTATTACTTGTTAAGACATTTAATTGAAATTTTGATGGTATACAAGGCAACTATCGAACACAGCAATTAATTCAATCTTGCCCAAGTACTTTCGATCAATAAATCTTCTTCAGGGGCATCTGAAATAAGCCAAGAAACGTTTTTTTATAAAAAGGAAAATTAATTCACTTGGATAAAAAAGTTTATGGTTGAAAAAAGTTTTTATGTGATAAACGTTTATAGACTTACTTCGTCAGTTGTGGCCTATCCGACATGAGTAGAATGTCATACATGTAAATTTGGACATAAAAATACAATACACAAAGACAAACAAACACTTTAAAATTTTTAAAAGGAGAAGCTACATGTTATATAGAAGCCGGAGACAGAATGGGCTCCCGGTCTGGCGGAAATATTGAGATGACATGTGACAAATGACAGCTTGTAAAGGGCAGTTATGTGATCTGCACCTTTCAAAATTCTATAAAACTAAGTATTGACCAAATGTACAACTGACACCACTATAGGAAATCAACTGATGAAATATAAAATTGATATATTTTTATGTAGATTGAATAATCCAAATCTCACACTCAAACCTGTCTATAATAATTAGGATGTTAGTTTGAGAGCAATTGAAGTTGACATAAAGTATGAATCTTCTTTTTAAAAAATTTAAAGTGTTTGTTTGTCTTTGTGTATGGTATTGTTATGTCCAAATTTACATGTATGACATTCTACTCATGTCGGATAGGCCACAACTGACGAAGTAAGTCTATACACGTTTATCACATAAAAACTTTTTTCAACCATAAACTTTGAGTTTTTTATCCAAGTGAATTAATTTCCCTTTTTATAAAAAAACGTTTCTTGGTTTATTTCAGATGCCCCTGAAGATGATCTATTGATCGAAAGTACTTGGGCAAGATTAAATTAATTGCTGTGTTCGATAGTTGCCTTGTATACCATCAAAGTTTAATTATTCGAACATTCAACCTTAAATTGATTTAATTGAAAGCCGAAATATCAAGTTACACCTCTAGTAGGTAAGTAAATTACCTTTTTAGGTATAGTCATTAAATTTATTCTTTATTTTTTATATATATGTTTCTATAAGTTTTATTATTTGTAAATTCAGATTATCAAGGACCAGTTGTGTGTAACCAGGGTATTTATACTCTTTTTGTATATAAGTAATTAGATTAACTGTACATAATCGGTGGTGGGTATTTTAGGGTAAATTTAGACTGTATATATGTGGATAGGGATTACATTTTTGGTGAAAACTAAATATTTCAATTAATACCTGTTTCCCTTTTATAACAGCAAATAGCTTTACAAGATACCTTAGAAAGTTTATGTTAATGCTTTCTTGGCGCCCACTCACATTTTGGAGCAACTTCTATAATCATTTTTATTTACATTACTTATATACCTATAGATTGTTTATTACCTTTTCATTCATTTCATTTCTTAATCTACGGTCTCTGTAGGGCATGCAAATTGGCCGATTTCTCTTTTGAGTGTTAAGTAGTCACTCTCCGGCACATTTTGCTAGTTAGTATTAATTTATTTATTTTGTTACATTACTCCACACACTTTTATTACATTGACATCCTAAACCTCGCAGTCCACACATTTTTTTTTGTTACATTGGCCTGCTAGTGTCAAGTGACTTTGTCTTAAGCTACATTTTACATTTATGCTCTGTGATTATTATTGTTTGGGCTAAAGTCACCCTACAAGATAAATCAGAAACAAAACATTTTGTTGGGTATAAAAAATATTTAATAAAATTTCATATCGGTTGGCTCCAAATTCGAATGGCTCTGTGAAATTAATATTACCCAAGAAGTAGATTTTCTTACAGCTACTTCAGGACCATTGTCATAAACTTCATTCACTTAGTACCATTACTTGCACCCAACGGTAACAGTTATTACTAACTCTTACAAATCTATCGAGTTTTCCTGGAAAGCTGTCCAAGTAGTCGGGTAAAATTACGAAGTCCCCAACTCGAATGGAAAGCTCTTTTAGTTTTGAATTATTTCTATAGCTCTCATTAGATGCAGACGTAGTACTTGCAGTGTTTCCAAAATCTTGTATTTTATAGAAACGTTTTGTTTTTTTCCTTATGTTTAGGCAATTCACTAGATCCAGCTGCAGCAATAATTGTTTGTTCAGAGATTTCTTGATCTAGGCTACTGCCAAGTACAGCTTTGTTATTAACGTTCCCGAGGACCTTTTGGAAGTTTGGTCTCCGAGGACCGAGGAAGTTTTGATTTTATTGTAGTGCCATTTTCTTTTATTGGCTTCTTTTTAGCCGCTTTTTTTTTGCAACTGCAGCATCTTGTCGGCTTTTAGCATCTTCAGCACAGATCTTTTTTCCTCCTGCAATTTCAATTTTTCTTTTTCTCCCAACAACTTCGTATATTCGTGATGTGTTCCTGCCAGGAGATCTAGAAATAATAGATTGTCTGGCTGCCTATTGCGCTAGTTCATTTAGCATTACCCAGGGTGCACGTGTAGTATTCTTCTACGGACGCGAACTAGCTTTACACCCCCGAAATAAACAGACTGCGCTCCAGATATCCTCCATTGCTAAGAGCCAACTCCTTACATCAGGAACATTTCAACCTGACCAAAGCTTGGAGAACACAATGGGAGAGCGACTCACCACAGGAAGCTCATCAAATGGCCTGTATCGAACAAGCAGCGGTAGATGTGCTGACAGCTTATATAGCTGGGGAAAAGCCCTTACTCCTGAGTGTGACTGTGGTGCGCAACGACAGACCGTCCGTCACATTGTTGAAGAATGTCCTCGAAGGCGATTCCGTGGAGTTTTCGATGAGTTCCTGAATGCGACCGAAAATGTTTTACATTATATTAATAATACATTAGATGTTCGTTTGTAATACTTCATGTAACGTTTTATATTGATTTTTTTAATTGTGTGTTCTTATTGTATGCCATACAATAAATAAAATAAATCCTAACAACTCCATCAGCTGTGGACAGTAACTTCATTTGTTCTGCAAGAAAATTTAAAACAGCGTCACTTACTTCCGAAGATACTTGCGAAGAATCTGTTTTATAGTTTGGAATTCTGGTTTGTACTTTCTCTGTGTTTAGGGCAAAAATGCCCCACTTTCTAAAGCCATTTTCCAAATTTTTTTTTCGCGATTTACACTAAATATTTCAACCAATTTTTTCAACAGAGTGGGAAAGGTGCTTTTTGGGATTGAGTTGGAGTTAACATTCAGTGTTTTGTATTCGACCAAAATATTTCGTATCTATTTTCGTTTACTTTAAGTCGTCTCTTCAAGATGTTCCGACTTGTACCACTAGTTGTCCAACTAATCCAACGAGCCCATTCACAGTCCGATTTCAGATCCAACTGCGTTTAATAAAATTTTTGAAAAATTTATTTTAAAAATGCTAATTAATATTTTTTGTTTTAGGTAAGAGACACTTGATTCAAAAAAAGAAAAGTAAGTGTAATATTATAATTTATAGAGTTATTCTAAAATAAAATTAGTAGAGAACGTTTTAATATATTAAAACTATTATTAATATAAACAATTATACAATTATTATGTACAAATTTGTATATATTTTGTGTTCTGTCGATTTATCTTCATTCCATAGAGATTGCGAAATGTTCTATGATATGCTGTAAATTACATAAATTACCTACAATTATTACAAGCGTATCATCAGCATAATGAAATGTATTGATAACTTCTTCATTTATGGTAAATCTACATATTTGCTAAAATATATTTTCGTGGAATATGGGTTCACTATTACATTAAACAATATGGGAGAAAATACAAATCCTTATTTAATTTTTCTTAGTAAGGGTTTTTAATATAATGAGTCTGGGATTGTCTTGTTGGTACTTTTGTACAGTTTCTTTTTGCCTGTAATCTTTGACGTTTTTTGAAATGTGTTATTACTGTTTTCTTCTGTTTACTGACTTTTAAAATTATTAGAACAAACCTCGAGTCATTTTCTCCTTCCATATTGTCTTAAAAGTTCGGTTTTCGAATTTTCTCTGAATACTTTATCTTTTTTTAATTACTTTCACAAGATTTGATTCGTAGCCATCTGCTCTAGCGATGATAAAGAATTCATCTTTAGTTTTTTCTGATAGTGTTGGTGTCCTACAAAAAGTGCTAGGCTATTTTAGTGTCATATCCATATTTCAGCAACGTTTAAGACCACTAAGAACATTTAGGGCCGATTGTTCGAAAGCTAATCAATACTTCATTATAATCAAATATTTATTTAAAATGAAGTACGTCACATTTTGAGGTTATGTGATTTATTTTATTTCACTTTATTATTTTGCGTTTTAATTTAAAATAAACCATAATTAAACTATTAATTAAATAATTAAACTAATTATTTACAAATAAATAATAATTAATTACTATAAAACTGGAAATAAGCCACAATTAAAGATAAAAATACGTTTATTGACGTTTCAATTTCCACTTCGGAAATCGTTCTCAAAATACAAACAGTAAATTAAACAAATTTTGTAGTACCATGAATTCTCCTTGTAGTGAACTATCAAAATTTTTATTAAATATTTTAGAACCATTTACAAATAAAAATGACACATTCATAAAAAATACACAACATTTTTTAAATAAATTATCAAATATTGAATTTAATTCAAATCATACTTTGGTAAGTTTTGATATAAATAGTTTATTTACGAATGTGCCATTAAATAAGACTTTAAGTATAGTCAAGACAAAATTAGAGAGTGATGATTCATTGGCAACTAGAACAAGACAAAAAATATCGGCTATAATGAAGTTATTAACATTATGTACTGACAATACATATTTTCAACTAAATAATGAATTCTATAAACAAAATTTTGGTCTAGCAATGGGCTCTAGTTTATCTCCATTCTTAGCCGATATATTTATGGAAGATTTTGAAACAAATATCATTTCTAAACAAAATTTCAAACCCACAGTATGGTGGAGGTATGTAGATGATGTATTCTCAATATGGCCTCATGGATCAGAGTTGTTGGACACATTCCTAAATGATATAAACGATAAAGAAGAGACAATAACATTTACCATGGAAAAGGAATATAATAACACGCTACCTTTCCTGGATGTTTTAATCTCTAAGAACGATACTGGATATGAGACTCAGGTGTATAGAAAACCAACACATACCAATAGATATTTAAATTTCAAATCAAATCACAATATTAATGTAAAAAAAGGAATAATTAAATCCTTCTACGATAGAGCCCAAATTACTTGTTCTAATGAAAATTCGTTCTTGGAGGAGAAACATTTGTTAACATCTGTTTTATTAAAAAATGATTATCCTTTATCGTTTATAAATAAGAAATTTTCAACAATCGATCGAATAGAACAGAACAACTTAGAACGAGATCCTACACCATACACAAGGAATAATATGAGGAAAATAACAATACCGTACATAAAAGGACTATCAGAAAAACTTAAAAGGATAGGAAATAAATTTAACATTTCAACAACATTCAAAACAACAAATACGTTGAGATCTATTTTGTCCAAAACCAAACCTAACAATGAACAAGAAAGGACAAAGAATTGCATTTATAAAATACCTTGTGAATGCGATCAGTTTTATTTAGGTGAATCATCAAGGCCATTAAATGTTAGAATAAGTGAACATCAATCTTATATTAAAAATAAAGAATTTGATAGATCTCAAATCTGTAAACACGCATGGGATAATGAACATAGGGTTCAATGGAATAATTCAAATGTAGTCCTAAAAGAAACAGATGGTAAAAAAAGAAAAATCAAAGAAGCGGCTCTAATTATACTAAATGAGGCCAATTGTGTCGCAAATTCCTCGGCAGAATGTAGTAGGATCTGGTTACCAATATTGAAAGAGGAAGTTATTAATAAAAAAATACCAGTATTAGTAAGTCAGTAACATATAGAGGATACATCATTTATGTTTTCTAAATAACGTAATATATAAAATCAGAATTTTGATGTTTGTTGAAGGTAAACTAAATTCACGAACAAATACTTACAATGTCGGGATAGTATTATGAGGTTTTTTTCCTGGTTTTCATAATTTACGATGGAATCACTAACAGGAGAATTTTACTGTCATCATGTCATGTGTTTGTCTTTTTAAAGACGAATTACATGCTATGATTTTTTTTTCTGACGGATATTCTCAAGTTAAAGTTGATTTCATGTAATCGAATGAACTATCTTATAAGTAAAGTCGTCCCAGGAGCGCAACTCAACAATATTGGCAATATCATTTTAAAGTCGTCCACTTAAAATGCATAATGTATGTCTGAATTGTCAATATAAATGAGTCAGATAAAATTAAATTATTAGAAGAATTTTTCACTATGTAACAAAAAACAAAATTTGTTTAATTTACTGTTTGTATTTTGAGAACGATTTCCGAAGTGGAAATTGAAACGTCAATAATCGTATTTTTATCTTTAATTGTGGCTTATTCCCATTTTGATAGTAATTAATTTACAATGCCACAAGAAAATAGCTTCAGAACAATATAAATAATAATATTAAGCAATTTTTAATAATTTTGACAGCTGCTGTGACGTATTTGATTGTAATTAAATATTTGATTGCAATCAAATTTTGATTAGCGTTCGAACAATTGGCCCTTATTAATGTAGTATTTGGTCGCGAATTGCATTTAGATTGATTCTCTTATATAACGGAACTACGACGTACATCTTTTACAAAAACCCATTCCTTCTACCATATTTAAATCAAGTGTACCTAAAGAAAAACAGTTTGAATCCGTACCTGGTTCAGCTCACGGGGATAATACAAACAACGGGAATAAAATAAGAGAAAAACAACAATTTCAAAAGGCGAAACACAAAGAACTTTGTATAAAATCAATCTCTTATGCAAATTTCTGTTTTACAATACGGAAAACGAAATTTTAAATGAAAATAACATTTCAGCCTCTATTATTGAAAATGCATTTGGGAAAGTAGTTTCCTGGATTTAGTCTTTAAGAATAAATATTTTCTTAGAAGACAAATACACTCACTTAAAGAAATTATGTTTTCTGATATATATGCTTTTCATTTTTGTTGTGTTTCATTTGCGTTTCTATTATGGAACAAATATATTATTTCAATCAAACAATTTTACTGCCTTTGAAATCACAGAAAATTATTAAATTCAATTTATTGAATAAAGACTACAATCTATTCTATATCTGAAAGATGGTTCCATTATCAATACGTAAAGAATCAAAAAACTAGTATGATAGTAACGATTATTATCCTTATGAATTTATTTGGATATTTTCTCCTTTGAGAATGAAATTATAATTCTGTATTTCTCTCGCATTCATCAAATCTAGTTGTAATAGTTGGCATCACATTGATGTTCTACAACTCTAAACATCTTAAAATCATCTGCAAATATAAAACAAGTGGAAAATTTGAGACAACTAGAAAGATCATTTATAAAGCAAGCAAATAAGAGCGTTCCTAGGTTGCTGCCCTGAGGAACTCAAGAAGTTACGGAATATTCCTCTGAGAAAAAATTACCAACTCTAACTTGCCGACTTCTATCTGCTAGGTACGAATTCAAAAATGTTAACGCATTAATTTAGAAGCCAAAGGTGCCCAGTTTTTCCAGTAATAAACCATAATCAACCCTATCAAATGCTTTTGCATAATCAGTGAAGATTACATCCATTTGCCTCTTAGTATTTATGGCATCTGCAGCAGTCACCGACAAAATAGTTAGAATTTGGGAAACTTATGTGGAACAACTGTTAAATGATGACCGTCCTAGTGGGTATACACTGAGCAAGGATGATACTGGCCCTTCTATTCTAAAATCAGAAGTGGAGAATGCTATAAAGGGTCTTAAAAATAACAACTTGAATGATTGAAAATGCTGTGCAAAACAAACTGTCAATTTCTAGACTCACTCGTCAGACTCTTTAACAATATTTATAGCAGCGGGGAGTTTCCTGAAGACTGATTAGAGTCAACTTTTGTTGCTATACCGAAAAAACCAAAAGCAAAGTCTTGTGATCAACATTGGATGATAAGTCTAATCACCCACAATACGAAGGCATACACCAAGGTTATTTACAATAGAATAAGCAAAAAATGTGAGGATAATATTGGAGACTCGCAGTTTGGGTTTCGGAATTCTCTTGGGACAAGAAAAGCACTTTTTAGTCTGCAGGTACTCATCCAGCGCTGCAGAGATATAAACAAAGACGTGTACATATGCTTTATAGACTACGCAAAAGCATTCGATAACGTAAAGCACGAAAAGATAATTGACGTTCTCCATAAGATCGGAGTCGACTACAGAGACATTTGAACAATAGCGAGTCTCTATTGGGGTCAAACAGCTAAAGTGAAAGTAGGATCTACATTGACCAATAAAATTGAGATCAAGAAAGGGGTACGACAGGGCTGTATCTTGTCTCCTATTCTCTTTAATGTATACTCAGAAGAAGTATTTAAGACAGCGCTGGAGGAAAGCACAGAAGACATAAAGATAAGTGGAGAAATAATGAATAACATAAGGTATGCTGATGACACTCTGATTTTAGCAACTAGCATGAAGGAACTGAGTTGTCTAATGAGTAAGATACAAAAAACAAGTGCACAATACGGACTCAGACTAAATATCACAAAAAACAAATGGATGTTAGTAAGCAAAACCCAACAACCACCACAGCAACTGATATTAGACAATGAAAGAATTGAAGACGTGGATTCGTATATCTACTTGGGAACAACAGTTAACTCAAATTGGGATCAAGCGAAGGAAATACGTATAAGAGTAGAAAAGGCTAGAGCATCGTTCACTAGCATGACGCAAATTTTCACTTCTAAAAGCCTCACCCTACCTCTCAAAATTCGACTTCTGAAATGTTATGTATTCCCGATTTTGTTATATGGAATGGAGGCGTGGACAATGACCGCAACATTAATGAAAAAAGTAGAGGCATTCAAAATGTGGGCTTACCGACGTATATTACGTATATCCTGGACTGAGCACGTGACCAACGAAGAGGTACTACGCCGGATAGGTAAAGAGAGAAAGGTAGGAATAAGTATAAAGAAAAGAAAGTTGGAATACTTGGGTCACGTTATGAGACATAATAAATATAGGCTACTAAATAAAGTCAGAATAGCCATGTTGATTGCCAACGTTCGGAACGGACAAGGCACATGAAGAAGATGAAGCAGCAGATTGTGTGGAAATATATAAATTTGTAAGTGTTGAACTGTCTGGTAGAAATCCATGTTGATATTGATTAAAAGATTTGATAAAATGTTGTAATAAGTTTTTATATAAAACAGATTCAAATATTTTTGCCAAAGAATTGTTATTGTCATGTCAATCATTATTCAACGCAAAGTCAATGACAAAAAACCACAGAAAGTTCATACAGCTCCCAAAAATTTCAATTTGATATTTATTTCAATAATCTTTGGATGACTGAGCTTTGACTGCTATTTCAAGGTATCTTCTAAGACCCAATTACTAAGAAATCGATATAAAAAAAGACTTCTTAAAAAACTGTCTACCATTCCCATCTGTACATTTAGTTTTTTTTTGAAGCTAATAGAATAACAAAGTTACGCAAGGAGAAAAAACAAATCTTACAAATATAATCCCTTAATCTCAAGAAGAACATGTCTGAGAGAAAGAAAAATTAAATAATGCTACACGAAACGAGTCCTGGGATCTTTTCCTAAAATCAAATAAAAACAGTGGCGTCAGCTTTATATTTAAAAGGTAATGTTGTTTGATATTATTTTTTGCATATTGTATGAAATAGTATTTTTTTAATATGTATATATTTTTTTAAATAAAAAACCCTTATAATTATAAGAATAGGACAGAACCTGATTCCTAACCACATAGGGTGTTGAAGTTTAGTTGCAATAGATTCGCAATTTTTTACCAGTATTTTCATCTGTATAAATTAACAAAAGTGATAAACCTGTTTAATAAAGTTATTGTTATAAAAAGACGTGAGTAAAAGAACATTAATAATTATATCGAGATAATATTTTTTTTGCCAATCGATCTAAATAAAATAAACGATCCAATATACTTCACTGTTGTATCTTAACAAACTAATCCAAAATTTCCAATAAAAGAACAAACCATTATTTTCAATTCAACTAATATAATATAACATATTATTTATTCTTCAGGAATCTCTAATAATATATGGGAAATCTTCTCTAGAATCTAGGCTTAAAATTGATGTCACTAATAACAAATTTGAGAATTGGAGCTGCAAATCTTGAATATAGCCACATACACAGTTTGCATCTCATCATCATCACCCAGCCTTTGTGTCCACTACTGGACATATGCCTCCTTTATTTTTGTCCATTGTGATCTATCTTGAACAATTTCTTGACATTTTCTCGAGATCGTCAGTCCAACGAGTAAGGGGTCTTCCCCTACTTCTTTTCTCTAACCTTGACTTTCACTCAAGCAATCATCATCGTTCATCTTTTATCAATGATTCGGGCGACGTGTCCGACCCAGTTTGATTTAAGTGTGGCCATTCGGGAAATTACATCGGAAACTCAAATTGTAACTGTCAATGTAAAAGTTTCGGCACCATAGGTCATCACAGGCAAAACACTTTGGTCAAATGTTTTACGTTTTAAAGAAATTGGTATATCGTTTTTAAAAATGTCTTAGAGTTTTCTATAGGCTACCCATACTATCTTTATTATTCTTCGTAGTTCGCATATTTGGTTGCTTCTTGTGACCTTTATTTTTTGTCCACGGTATATGTATTTTCCACTAGCTCTACTGCGTTGTCTCCAATATTGATATTTGCGCTAGGTACTAGGTTTGTTATGAATTTTGTTTTAGAGATAAATATTTTAAGATCCAAACTGACACACACTAACTGAAGTTCATGTAGCATTGTACATATCTCCTTGAAGTTGTCCGAAAACAAAACTATGTCGTCTGCGAATTAAAAATTTGTTATTCTTCTACCGTGAAAGTTTAGACAATACTATTCTAACTTCTAATCAACCTCACAATAACATTTCGCATATTTCCATATCAGAAAATAATGATAAAAACTCACCAACTTCTCCTCTTTCAATAAATTAAATTGAGCTAACCAATCTGACTCTTTCAAAAATATAAGCATAAATAGCATCAACCAAAAGACATCTATCACAAATCTCGTCTCCAAAAGCAGAACTCGTAATTAACCTTTTTACAAGAGATGCAATAAAAGTAAACCTAAACAGAAAATAAAGAACCTGCTAAAAGTTTTATCAATAAATATTCAAAATCATTCAACTTCGATAAATTTCGGAATTTTTTAAATAAGACGTACAGAGCTAAACATGTCTATAATAATTATTAAGGATTATACACCGAATTTAAAATCACTTAATAAAATGCCTTAAATGACTAAAAATTATAACACCGCATCACACTACTACGAAAAAGACTAGAAAGACTATTAGAACATGAAAATTCTGCACCTGATAGTGACACGTGTGTTTCAACTAAATAATGAATTATTTTTAATAGCATATTATAATAGATTTTACACATTCAACCAAAATGCACAAGCTGTAGCATACAGTTTTTGTTCTTTGAATATGCATCAGATTTTATTTCTTTACAAGAAATACACTTTTTAAAAATAACTCAACGAACAACCGTGAAAGGTTACACTTGATTTTGTACCGATAGACTCAATCAGAATTATATAGTTATTATGTAGCTACCAGTAGAAGCGTGCCTGTATATATAAAGTCAAATATATTTATGAAAAATATAAACTAAATAATATAAATATAAACACAACTAATATCGAAGCAGTCGCCGTGACAGTATTGGCCCCAATTAAGTTCAATATTTTTAACATTTTAGTTTCACAAGATGAAATTCTAACTAAAACTAAATCTTCTCCAACAAAATCCCTCACCTCGAATAATCACCGAAAATTTTAATGGCCATAACATTACATGAGGATTACATAAAACAACACCGGGCGAAATATGTTACAAAACTTTTTTAACACTATGAACCTATGTATACTTAACAACGGCGTTCAAAGTCAGCTGTTAAGTGTAAAACAAGGCGCATAATTTCCAATTATCCGTGACTGTAGTTGCGTTGCGTTGAGATCATCTTGTCATCATTTGATGCGCGCTACTAACGCAGACTGGCCTAAGTAGATATATAAAGAGAGATCCAGACCACATCCTTATTATAGTATGAGGTATCCCGACCACATACATAAAGAAAGATCCCGACCAAATATATAGTAAGAGATCACGACCAACGTGATTTGGAATTGTCAGAGAGATCCCGGACACATCATTCGCAGTGTCCTGAAACTGTCAGAGAATTCTAGATCAACGTGATCTAAAATTGTTACAGGATTCTGTGCCAACGTATCATGACATACGTATTCGTTGGCCTCATCGTGGTCCAGAATCGGCACACATATTCTCACTCAGGTGACGTCAAAACGCTGTTCCATCGATACACAGTAATACCTCCCTGCCTCCACGGAGCCAAATGCAGTATGTTTGCTGCACGTGATAACATCCACTGATAAACATAGGCCTACTGTGCTTGCAGCTAGACATAGACCTCCGACAAATATACAAACCTATAATGTATGACATTTATACATTCGACGTACGATGTTTTATGCTTCGGTCGACGATTTTTATGATGTTTCATGCATTGCTCGACATTTTTTACGACGTTTCATGCATCTTTTGACGTTTTTTTACGACGTGTTATGCGTTGTTTGACGCTTTTTATAACATTTTATGCAACATTCGACATTTTATGAGAAATTTTATGTATCTTTGCTGAACGTTTCAACGGAGTGGCACTGTAGTTGCTAACGCGACGATATTAGCGCTCATCTAATAGGATCCTTACAAGATTCAATGTGCCTGAGGCAATATATATTTAGTCATTGGGCTCTCCATATACCAATTTTCCCCCCAGTGTTCACGTAACTCGATTGAACATGTCCATAACGGGCTAAGTTAAAAAGACAAAACGTTTTCGGAAACCATGTTCCATCATCAGTGTCCTAGAAAATAGTTAACCACTCAATTAAAAAGAACATAGGTTAAAATTTTGACTAAGGTTAAAGAACAATGTGGTTAATACTTACTAGGAGTACATGAATGAAGCCACCAAGATTAAATATGTGGGTAAAAACCCGATTACATATGTTTAATTACATTTAGTTTTAAATTAATGTTGAAATGATATAAGATTACAGAGTTACCGATGGATTTGGTAACATGGCGACATATGACTCCACGTTAAAGTTGCTAGTCCTGAGACGGTATGTCTTCGAGGACTGTATGAGTGCAACTGATTGGCAATGACATTTGATGACACTATTGTTAAGTTATGACGGAAATAATCACAGAGCAGTCAATGTAGCTGTATGTTTCTACTTAAGACAAAAGCCAACGTTATTTAAAATTGTGAAAATTAAGTAAATTAATATAACAGTATCAACCATCAAAGTTGTAGTTTTTAATTTATGAAATTGAGATGATATAAGGGGGCAAAATTTTTATGGTTGTAGTTAGGCAACCAACTATGCATGTATGTAGTAATGAAATATAGAAAAATTTTTAATTATATGGCCCTTTATGCTATTTAAACATTTGGTACCCAGAAAATATAAACTAGACACATGTGGAAGGTTGAATTTTAGAAAATATTGATGTTAATGGTTGGATCTAAATATATTTATTTATAATTGGAGGTGTTCTTGTTTGGATAAAATCAAACTGTTTTAGTAAATGTTCACATGTTATTTAACTTTCAACTCAAATATAGAGGTCCTGTATGTCAGAAGCAACATTTGGTACCTAGCAAATGTGAAAATTTATTTTGAGTAATAAGTTCATGAACATAAATGTCTGACAAGGTAGTAACAGACTAAAAGGTGTGGAAGTTTTATTGTATTAACTATTATATGTAATGAACGAAAGATTTTATTTTGATGGTTGGAACATGATTATGTAGTATGTTAAAAGTGTGATAATCTGCTTATAACTTAAGAAAGGTCCTATCTGTCATAAGGCAACACTAGGCACAAGAGAAATAAAAAGAATAAGTTATAAGTTAGGTTTGTTGAAGGTATAAGTTGTCTCAAAGTGTGATGATGGTATGGTTGGCTTTGTTGATATTAAGTGAAACTAAAAGTTTTTGCAGTGTCATCTTTGCAGATGAATAAGTTGTGTGATTGGATATTATTCAAAATGGATATGAGGATCTTAAGGTGTTCGTTCAACTAATGTGTGAAATTAACAAAATTTGAAGGTTGAGATGTGGTTAAGTATTATGTTTTTCATACAGAACTCGAATTATAACTTAAAAAGGCCCTATCTGTTATAAGACAACACTAGGTACATGAAAAACTTTAATGAATAAGTTATAAGTTGAATCTGTCTGCGTTTGACGGTTGATACTGTTATATTAATTTACTTAATTTTCACAATTTTAAATAACGTTGGCTTTTGTCTTAAGTAGAAACATACAGCTACATTGACTGCTCTGTGATTATTTCCGTCATAACTTAACAATATTGTCATCAAATGTCATTGCCAATCAGTTGCACTCATACAATCCTCGAAGACATACCGTCTCAGGACTAGCAACTTCAACGTGGAGTCATATGTCGCCATGTTACCAAATCCATCGGTAACTCTGTAATCTTATATCATTTCAACATTAATTTAAAACTAAATGTAATTAAACATATGTAATCGGGTTTTTACCAACATATTTAATCTTGGTGGCTTCATTCATGTACTCCTAGTAAGTATTAACCACATTGTTCTTTAACCTTAGTCAAAATTTTAACCTATGTTCTTTTTAATTGAGTGGTTAACTATTTTCTAGGACACTGATGATGGAACATGGTTTCCGAAAACGTTTTGTCTTTTTAACTTAGCCCGTTTGGGCCTAAAATATACCTATTACAAAGGATTTTTAATTAAATTTTTAATACAGGGTATACAGCCAACTACAGGAACGTAGATTCCTTGTGGATGTCCATAACCTGTCCATTGTCTAATGTTACGCAGCCAGGACAGTTCTTTTCTTCCGACCCAACGTTTTCCTTCGATCATTCCTTCCCTGAATGATTAACCGGAGTAAGCGATATTTAGGTCCTCTCATTATATGACCGAGGTATTGGACTTTTCTCATTTTGATGATGTTGATCAATTCTCGCTCTTTGTGCAGGATCTAGCACAAGTTCGTTAGATATATGCTGTCCACGGGATTCTGAGCATGCGACGGTAACACCATAACAGCCATACACATCACCATCAACATACAACAACATAACCATCTGACAGAATAGATCAGATTAAAATTTTAGACTCCATTGATAATACGTTCACCAGCTTTAATCAGCTTGTACTGAATAACTTTGTTTTTATTACAGCAACAAGCAATCATATTATAGCAATCTTGTTAATTAAATTAGTAATCTAATCTATTCTTTTTTGAAGATAGTAAGTAAATGTAAAAATATCTAAATCCGGCCCTGCACCTAAAAGTTTCATTATACTCTATTTCTACACCATTTGTCTTTGAGTCGTACAAAAGTTGCCGCTGTAGTAAACAAAACCGACAAAACAAATAAACCGCAAATCTCTATTGTTTCCGATGTTATCAATCAAATGTACCCCGGAGAAAAAAACAAAATACTTTCTGTGCCTATGAGAGCGTCCTGCTATAGAGAAAAGAAAATTAAATAATAACAAAACAAACGAGTTTCTTCGCAAAAACGAGCGGGAGAAAAGGAAAAGCTTCTACTTAGGGGTATAATTCGATTTTCTAAACCTGACCTGTAATGATATTTTCTGATTCGGTAAGCCCGGCTTTGCCTAAGGCCAATTTTAGATTAAACCCAATTGGATTTTTTTTGCAGCGCCACGTCATCGGTCCCGCAAACCGAGGTGTGGTGGATAATCTCTAACGGCATTAGTCCTGTTCTACTCTTCTAGTCCTTCGATAGTTTACAAACCGGATTTAGCCGTTACGATGATATTTATTTTTTATTGGTTTCTCGCATATATTTACAATGTGAAATATATTCCAAAGCCATATATTACAAATTTGTGGAAAATATGAAAACAAGATGCAAGTTTTGCAACACTATTGGTGAAAAATAATACGAACCGATAATGGCAGAAGACTACTGGAATATTTTTACTTAAAATATTCACTTCAAAATGGCTATTAAATTAAGAACTATATAAAAGTTATTATTAATCTCACCAGTCTTCTGGGTTGAACCGCATTGATTTATATTGCGCAGAGCTTTCAACGTCCTCTCTGATGTCTTCTTCAGGGCTTCCGAGGTCTCAGTCTCCCTAACCCCCAGACACTACTACACTGATAACTATTAACTTCACTACTACTACTGTAGTTTCGAATCAAAATCTCACTATCGACATTTTCGATAGTGAGATCTTGATTAGAAAAAGGAGATGATATTTTCTTTATGAGAGGTTTCCATGTAGAAGGTAACCGTATGGCGTCGTCTCTTTTATTAAGACAATTTTTCTATTTCTATGGCTTCTTGGATACTTTTTGGTTTATAGAAGCGGATGAGGGTTATGGTTCTGGAGTTTTCAAAATCAATTTTGTGACCTGTTTAAAGATGGTATTAACCAAGAGATGAAATTAAATCGGAATTGCGAACAGAAATGGAATTTTTATAAATCCTATCTTGGATTAAACGATTTGTTTGGCTTAAATCGGAATTGCGAACAGAAATGGAATTTTTATAAATCCTATCTTGGACTAAACGATTTGTTTGGCATATATAGGATCGGGGACAATCTGCACAAGGAATTTCATAAATTTCGTACTGTTCACTTGAAATGTTCTTTGATTAATCGGACAGAGATGACAGTTTTTATTGGGGGTTAAATATTGTTATTATTTTTCTTAAATTAAATATTTTGTCGATTTCGTCAGTGACACCTTTGATGTAAAGAAGAAAAGCCTTCGTATGATAAGGGTCTGAGTTTTTTGATTGGGATTGAGTGGGAGATTGATGGCTGTAGATGCTCCTATTGATGTGATTTTCACAGTAACTGTTTTGGATAAGGGTTTGTTTTATACAAGAGAGCTCAGAGGGTCTACTTGCATCATCGGAAAGGTGTATTGATCTGAAGACAAGGGTATTAATTACTACATTAATTTGTGGAGTTGATGGTAAGAGTTGGCATGTAAGTAATGATAGGTATTTTAATATACCAATAACAATTGGTGTAATATTAATTTTTATAATAGTAGTTATCTTAGCTCTAGGTTTAATGGTACTAACCGCGGAAATCTTTTCGAACATATACTCATTATGTGCCGTACGTTTATTTCCCTGGCAAGTAAAGGCCTTCCCCTTCTTGTTATTTGTTGTGGAATGTAATTTAAAATTTTCTTTGGCCATCTATCTTCATTCATTTGCTTCACCTGACCATACCACACTACTTATGTGTCTCGTTTCAATTCTGTATACACAAGAATTTAGAGTATTTGTCCTTCTTCTATCTTCATTCCTGATATGATCATTTTGGATATACCACACGCTTTCCTTAGAAAATCCATTTCTACTACTTTTATTCTTTTTCTATCTTTTTTCTTAATCTGTCAAACTTCTGCCCCATAAGTCATAATGGGCTTTTCCAAGGTTCGATAGATTGTCAATTTCGTTTCTTGTCGAATATGTTTAGACCATAGTAAAGATTTTGAATCTTTACTGCTTTTTTCCCTGCTGCGTTCTGTTAGATCCGAAAAATTTATATTTATTGCATCTTTTTGTGTTTCTAATTTCTAACTTTGAATCTTCTTCATCATATCCTATTTAAAAATACTCTGTCTCTGATATATTTATATTGAGGCCCCATTTTTCATATTCTTTCTTTAGTTTTCTACGTGTGTAGTCCTTGTCTTCCTCAACCTTCCTACTGCCTGATAATCTGCGAAAAATAAAGTTGTTAGACATTTACCACCGCCTATATCTATTCTAATTCCTGATACTTGTTTCTTCTACAGCTCTAGTGATGATTGAATATATACATATTTTAAATATGGTCGGAGATCGACAACATTTTTTTTAAGTCCTTTGTTATTGGAAATGGTTCAGATATAAAGTTTCCTTCTTTAACGACACTTCTTGCATTGTTGTATATATTCGCGATAGCATCCACATAATCTCTACTGACACCTACTTTCGTTAATGTTTGAAACAGTTTTTTTAAAGGTACAGTATCGTATGTTTTCTCTAAATATTCAAACAATAGGTGGGTAGAGAGATTTCTTGCCTTATATATTTCGATTACCTGCTGCAGAACGAATATATTATCAGTGCACGATCTTCGTACACGAAATCAATTTTGTTCTTTTATGTCTTCGTACTTGGATTCTATTTTTTTTATTATTCGACCATACAACCTCCCCATTGAGTTGATAACAGTTATTTCCTTATAATTAGAGCATTTGCGTTTTTCCCCTTTTTTGAATACTGAGCTGTTTTGAATACTGAGCATTTATTAAATATTTAAACCAACATCTCATGAAATATTTTTGGTCTATACTTTACCAACTCAATTGGAATGTCTCCAGGTCCTGCTGATGTACCATTTTTCGATCTTTTGAGGGCATCCCCTAACTCTTTAGTTATTATCTCAATTATTTGTGTATCTTTGGATTTTTCTTTCTTTTTGATTTCTTGGAATTTACATCTCTCCTCTGTTAATAAAACCGAATAATGGTTTCCACTGTTCAGATGGCAGATCTATTATCTGTAAGTTGGAGTTTTCCTTTCCTTCCCTCCGGACAGACTTTATCACCTTCCACGCTTGCCCAACTGTTGTTCTACATATATACCTATCCACCTCTGCACATCTTGGGTCCCACATCTCATTTTGACCCTTCACTACTTCTCTATTTACAACGCAATTTAATTTTTTATATATCTTGTAATCTTCCTCCTTTCTCGTTGCCATCCATTTCTGATAAGCAGTTTTCTTTTTGTTTACTAACGTTTGCATTAGTACATACATATAAGTGAAAGATTTGGACTTCAAGTAAATATAACGAAAACTAAATTTATAATCATCAGCAAAAATAAAGTTAGAGACGCTCAACTACTTATCAATAATACACCAGTGGACCGAGTAAAACAGTATAACTATCTTGGAACAACAGTAAATGAACAATGGGATCACTCACAGGAAATAAAATGTAGAATAGAGAAGGCTAGGCGTGCATTCAATAACATGGCCAAACTCTTTAAAAGCCACAATCTTAATCTGGAGATAAAAGTAAGGCTCCTACGATGTTATATCTTCTCAATATGGTATTCCGGAGTTGAATCCTGGACACTAACTGAAGCAATGGAGAAAAAACTTGAAGCCTTCGAGATGTGGCTATACAGGCGAATTCTAAGGATATCATGGACAGACAAGATAACCAACGAGACCGTATTACGGAGAGTGGGCAAAGAAAGAGAGGTGATGTATACCATTAAAAGGAAAAAGTTGGAATATCTCGGACATATAATGAGAAACAGCACTAAATACAGATTACTGAAGGTAATCCTACAGGGTAAAGTATTCGGAAAGCGAGGAATTGGGAGAAGGAGAATATCATGGTTGAAGAACCTGAGGAAATGGTTCTCCACAACAACAACGAATCTATTTAAAGCATCAGTTAATAAAATAATTATAGCCAGAATGATTGCCAATATTCGGAACGAATAGGCACTGAAAGAAGAAGAACGTTTGCATATTCTCCAACCACCATTCTTGTTTTTTTTTTTGTTTGATGTTTGTCTTTATACCCCAAAGCTTCTTGCTTTGTGGCAAGTCGTAATTTGTGACTTGCTTGTGGCAAGTCGTAATTTGTAAAGAAATTTCGTTGAATCTTCTTTTAAGCTTTCTATGTTATATTTAGGGGATGTTACTTCTTGTCCCTTTTCTATATTATGTACCTGAGTGTAATTGTTTTTGCGATAGTTAACTATCACATTGGCCATAAGTAAATGATGGTCGGATCCACATTCTGATCCACGGTATACCCTTACGTCAATTAACTCTATATTGAAAAAATCCATTCATAATTTAAAGAGACATTGTTTCACAAAAATCTATAAGACTCATTTCGTTGTCGTTGGTTATTTGTGCCGCATATCTTCCTACAACTCTGTTATGTTGTTCTTTCCCTACTCTGCCGTTTAAAACGGTAGAGTAGGTTAGATAGAGGAGTATAAAGATTTCACTGTTTTCCTTAACTTCAGAGATTATTTCATTTATCTTGTTGTAGAAATCGTTTTTACTTTCTGGATCTACATCTTCATTTGGGGCATACACTCCGACAATTACGATGTTGTACCCATTCTTTTTCATTTCCAGTATTAGCAGTTGTTCATTTACTTCAGTTCACGATTTAATACTATTTTTAATTCTTTTTTGTATTTCTTTTGACAAGGGATGAGTTGCTAGCCCATCGCCACAGCCCTCCTCCCTTATTCGGGTTTGGGACCAGCACCGACATTTACTGAGCTGCTCAATGCACTTAGTACTTACCGGAAGTGGCATTATTTTTTTTATTTGTTTTTAAATAATTTTTACATATATCCTAAAATAAATAAAGTTTTGTGTAAAGCAGTCTATATTTTTATGCACATTTAACATTTTTTATTTTCTTATTTGCACAAGTTATTCTGGGATGGAGATGCTGCCAAAAATTTCAAAGGAAAATCAGGGAAATGTCATGCAAAAGCAAAAATTTTATCAACTAACATACAAGGCAATAAAACTGACCAAAATACATAAAATTTGACATGACAACCCATATTTAGACTTATAATTAATAAAACTAATTAAACTATGGGAATTATATGTAATAATTTTGGAAATAATCCAATATTATACCATCACAAAATGTTACGATATATTTACTAATCTGTAAACATCCCCATGGCGATATAATTATACCTAGAAATTATAACCATTGCTCCAAATACTATTATTTGTAATCCATTATATGGAAATCAAATTTTGCTGGTTCAGGATAGTTAATATCACTCCTATATAAACGAATTCAGCTATCAGAGAGAGCGTACATTTAATTTGAATACATTATTTTATATTTCCGGGATTGTTTAACCCCGAAACCGCAATATATTTCAAATTAATAGGGATATGTATATTGCAATATTAACAATTACGACGTTGCGGCAAACCGAATTCGTTTTATTATTGTTATCAGTATCCAATATACCATTTCGGGCAAATAAATGAAATGCAGACATTTGTTTGACGTCACATCGATTTTTTTGAGGTTATGTCTGTGTTAGTTTTTAAAAAATTAATTGCCTTCTGCATTTTCACAATAAATCGTTCTCTAGCCACATTATTGTGCACAAAATTCAGTTCAGAACAATTTTATGTCTGTAATGAGACAGAAGAGTACATAAACATTGTAAACTTTTGTATCGTCATAATTGATTAGGTACTATACTCTGTTTTTTAACCAGGAGGAGTAAACCAAAAAGACAGATTCACACCCAAGAAAGTTACTAGAAAAGTCACCAAATACATCTTCTTTTTTTGTTGATTATCTCGGTCTTGCGGTAATCGAGTAATCAATATCGGACAACCTTCTACGTCAATTCTAACCTAACTTTGTTAATTTATGTTTGAATAATATTTTTTTTCAATTCACTTCCAATAGATGTTACAATTATTACAATAAAAAAGGACGTTTTTCACATTTTTTACATTCATCTCAGTTTGGTTTTTCACATAAATTTGTCTTTTAATTTGCAAATAGATCTAATAAGTATGCAACATATCTTTAAGTTCTATTTGAAGCACTGTCATGCAAAAAGATACCTTGTATAAATAAGTGTATATTTGCAATTTTTTAATGCTGGATTCTTGTTTTGGATTCTTGAGTTTGTAATATTTGTTATCAATAAATAAAATTGAGTAAAATTAACAAATTCAATCTATTATGTTACATTCAAGCATAATTTTGCAGTTTTCTTGTGATTATCTACAACCAGGAAGAACAAAACCAACTGTATCAATACAATCAAACTAAATTATTTTACTAATGTTCTTTTATTGTGATGAAAACAAAATGAAAATGCTTCTTAACAAGTGTACACTAAATTTAAAAGATAGTTGCCGTTTTTATTATGATAATTAGATATAAATAACATACATTTATAAACACTTTAAACAATATTTAGTATAAATATCATCTAAAAAAAATATCACATTAAATAATATTCGCAAATCACCAGTCTGCTTATATTCTTTAATTGTTTGGTAAATAGTTGAATTCGCAACACCTAAAATTAGCACATTACTTTAGTAAGTCTTGATTTTAATAATAACTATTCTGCAAAACTAACCTGCTGACTGTTTTACTTTTGCTACCGTGGCTGTTATTTCCAATCCAGAATTATCAATTTTTATTTTTTTATACATGTTTATAATACATTGTTTCTTATTTGTTGAAAAATTACCCAAATCTACTCGGCGTTTTTAAGGTGGTAAAGAATAATTACCACTAGTACTTGGCGTTGAATCCATATTGTTATCTTAATAATACTAAATAGTTCTGAAAAGAACTGTTCTTTATATAAATGTAGACAAAAAATCTACGAATGTAAGGAATAACGCAGAAAATACAAAAAATCGTCGATATAAATTTTGAATTTTAAAATTTCACAAATGTCATTAGTGTCAATATGTCATAGTTTAGTGGAGTAAACTTGCCTGCGGTTGGACCAATTACAAACAAGAATTACGGCGCGGAAAATTTGAATTACTCCTCCTGGTTAAAAAACAGACCATAGTAGGAGTTTTTTTCAAGATAACCAATCAACTTAAAAAACAAAATATATAAAGCAGTACAATTAATATTTTTCCTATTAACCTTCATAAAACCGAGCTTAAGCCGGTTTGAGAACCTTTTTACTGTTAACTAGGGATGGCGGTTTTTGACAAAATACCGGTTTTCGGTTATACCGGTTCTTTTTGCTTATAATACACATTGGGTCACCCTGTATAATAGATACTAATATACGCTATTTAAAATTAAAACGACTCCGTGTAATTAAAAACGTCGCATATTCCACCTCGTTTCACATCGCGAAAACTTCGCTAGGGACATCAAGCTGCATTTAGTGATTGGTTTGTTCCATCGTCTGTCTAAAGCTAACAGTATGGAAAACGTTTTGATTCATTTTATGAAGTTTCCAGGGATTACGTTCCGCCGGGTAGTTAAATTTTAGACGATCCAGACAGTCTAAGCCAGTTAAGTAATGTGCGTAGGAATTTGTGAAAAATACTTTTTCACAAACTTGGAATTTATCCAACGAGTTGACGACATAAATTTTAAGGATTTTTAGTAAGATAAACGCAGCATGGTTTTAAAAATATAGAAAATTATATTCACACAGCATGTAGCTTAATTGGTTATAATGGGTGTTTTTTTGAGGTATAGAACTTTGAATAGGATTAAAACAAAAATACGGGTAAAATGTATTTATTTGCAAATACCTATGCAAGATAACAAAGAAACGCTAATTAGAAATCAGATAGATTATGTCTTAACAACTGAACAATATAGATATTGCATTAAATCTTTAAAGTCATTCCTAGGTGCCAATGTATTCTCTGATCGTAATCCCTTAGTAGCTCACAGTACACATTAAATTAAAAAAACCGGCAATGGAAGTAAATTAAATCAAATTAATAATATACAGTGTTTTTCAGATAAAACTTAACTTTTGAAACTCTAATTTTTTTGGAAAAATGCAAAAGCACGTTAATTAATATTTGAAAGGGGGACGTTATATCATATTTAAGGTTGCTGGGAAATGCACCCTTTCACCCCCTGTATCAACCTTTTATTCTTCTTTTTGTGTTGATTTCAAAAATGTTTAATACCTTTGGCTTGAAGTGATTAGTTTATGAGACAATTTTCCTGTTAACAAGGATACCTACCTAGGTAGGGCGTACCGTAGCATATATAGATATTACCTTTCTGCACAATATAGGTACATTATTTTAGTCCAGGTTTGGGTTAGGTTTAGTTAGGTTCTTCTTTTCAATATCAATGAAAAAACTCATAGTTATTCAAAATTGCGAGTTTATTTGTTGTTACAAAATAAAAGAGTTACATATGATGTTAAACTTAACTAAGGAGTGGCTTTGGATGTTGAAGCGTGGCACTGCATGTCCTCAGCATACTTTTCATAAGATGGTACGTAACCACTGAGTGCTAATCGCAAGCATGATGTCATATGATCGTCAGTTAGTCGATTGCGATATTTTGTCTTAATTATCTTCATTTCAGAAAATGCAGACTCGCACAAGTAAGTTGACCCAAAAAATGCCGTCAGTTGAAGGGCGATTTGCCTTATATTCGGATATTTATCTTCAGATATAAAACGCCAGACATTTGTATCAGATACTGTAGCTTTGAGATGTATATCTGATATAATCTGCACCAACTCATTTTCAACAGAAGATGAGTTCATATTAAACTGACTTGCTATTTCAGTAGCTACTTCCTCAATATTTTTACATAAAAAGGGATAACTCATAAATGATGCTATATTTTCCAATTTACTGCAATCATAAAAACGCATTTCGAATTGTCCCAAAATATTTGATAATTCAGCCTCATACGTATCATAATTCAACTGAGGAATCCTTGCTTTCAAAGACGGAAAATGTTTCAGATCCTTTCTTTTCAGTTGATCTATCATAAGTTGCAATTTACTTTTGAATGCGTTTACTGCGCTAATCATCTCAATAATAGTTTTTCCTTTACCTTGAAGCTTCAAGTTAACGGTGTTTAAGTGCATTGTGATGTCAGTCAAAAATGCCAAATCATTTAGCCATTTTTCGTTTTTTAAAATCTGAGTGTCATCAGTTCTTTCGTCTAGAAAAGCTGTTATTTCGGGCAATAATTCTTGAAACCTTTCTAGGAATTTTCCGCGACTCAATCACCTGACGTCCGCGTGAAGAACTAAATCAGTGTGTTCAGCTGACTTCCTATCTTCCATCGGCAACTGAAAGAGCCGCCGTTGCAAGCTACGTGCACGGATGGAATTCACAATTTTTGTTGCAATGCCCATAATTTCCTCCGTGTTTAAAACTTTTGAACACAAAACTTGTTGATGTGTAATGCAATGGAATGAAAAAAATGAAGGGAATTCTTGATTAGCTCGACACAATGCCACAAAACCGTTTTTGTTTCCAGTCATTGCTGGTGCTCTATCGGTTGTAATGCACATTAATTTATATATTGGTAGCTCGTAGTTTTTTACAAAATTTAAGTAAACGTCATATATATCTTCGCCACGGGTCTTCCCCTTCAGAGGAATGATTGTCAAACATTTCTTTCTTAGCCACCATGTCATTGAATACCATCCGAATAAAAATACACAGCTGGGAATCCATATCGATGGATTCGTTGAACTGTAAAGAAAAGTATGTACATTATATGATATCATGTTTTAGTTTATCTGCGATGTCTTGACTCATGACTTCAATACGCCTTGTGATAGTCGGACGAGATAACTGAAGTTCTCTTATAGCAGACATGATTCATGTTTTATTTTTAAAATCTCCAAATAAAGTCTCACCCGCTTCAATAAATGCTTCCTTCACCACCGATCCATCTTCAAATGGTTTCTTGTGTTTTGCCAAAATATGAGATATTTAAATGACGCGATCGTATGGCTGGTCTTGTAAACATGGCTTGTTCTTTTTTCAAACAAGATATCAAATCACTTACTTTTCGTTTTCTTAATTCACTCTGTGGCGAAAAATCCTTTTCATAGTTTTTATGAACCGTTTTATGATGCCTCTCTAAGTTACCACGCTTAGGTATTGCAACTGACGCACGACAAATAACAGAAATGCACTTATCCTTCACCATAGAAAAGAAAAATTCTTCCTCCCAATCCTTATTAAAATGATACGTTTTAGATTTCTTCACTGCACTCATTTTCCACTATTTAATAATAAACTTTGTATCGACGTAGGATCGCTATCAAGTTACAATTCAGAATAACTCTAATTCCTGCAGGTGCAACATTTATATCGGCGTGAACGAAGGTCTCGAATGTTGCCGTCAAACGCGCCGCCCGAAACTAGACTGTACTGTCTCTCGTCTAGAAACAACACGGCTTTTCTTTGACAAGTGCCGCGCGTTCCTTTGATAAAGCCACCTTTTGCCGCAAGCAGTGTTATTTTATTACGTAATACATTTTTGTAGTTGATAGAATATCATCCCAAATTTGATTAATAATTATAATAAATATTGAATTAATAAAATAATTAGTTAATATATGTAAATATAAAATATGCTGTGTGGACAGTATTTTGTTGTCCCCACTTCTTTGAATTGCAATGATGCTTAGTCAAGCATTCAATGTATTTGTATAGTTCAGTATTAATAAAAACGTTTAACTCTGCTAACAGTAGTTTAGTTACCTACCTACTTAAATTTAAATTAAATTAAATTTTTTTTCTTCTCGAGATCTACCCAAAAAGCAGTCGCGATCGACCAGTCGATCGCGATCGACCGTTTGAGCACCCCTGGGTTAACCCATCTCCATCATAATATCGGCTTTTAGCCACTTGATTAGCTATCTGTTGTCAGCACCATGCACCATGTGCATGACTGATCTGACTTTGCCCTGTATAAAGATATGAAGTGGTGGTAGATTTAGCAGAACTTCCAACGCTATCGTAGTATAGTAGGTAAGAGATTGATTACACTTCCATTAGTCTATGTTATAAACTAAAATTGTTTTTATTTATATACAAATAGCAGAAAAACTTCCGCAATTTAAATAGTTCCTGTTAAATAAATTAATATGAAAAGTTTCTAGCTACATTCTGTCAGAACTGGAGCTGTATATTATAGTTATTATAGCTGCCGCATAACTAATAAATTATTAAAGCCATTTTAATTTACAAATTAAACAACGTAAAACTATTTGAAGCAGTAATAAAAGCAGACTCCTTTGTCGATTTTTCACTTTTATTATTCTACAGAGAAATTAAGTTTAATGCTTCGCATAGCGCAACAAACCTCCGCAAAATAGTAATTGTTTTATTTTTCATCAGTATGAAAATTAACATTTCAGTTTTAATTCATTTAAAATATGAAACAAATCAGTAAATTTATTGTGCAAGTTGCAAAATTATGACAAATAATGTATTTTCAGTTTATGCTATTGATATTTATGCCAGTCTTGATATAGTAAAGATATGTGATGAAATATAATTATTAATCAGCTGTAAAATTTGAATTTTAAATCTATCTATATACTCTATCTATATAAAAGGCTATGAAGATAAGTCACACTATTTGTCCAGTAAACTAGCGACGCCATCTAGGAAAGAAATCTGAACTACCACCATTTGACATTTCAATCATATTTTTTTCTTAAAACAATACGTTTAATTAGGCCTCTTAGACCCCTGGCTTCTAAAAACTTGGTTATTTTTCTCCATTTTTTCGTTCCCTTATTTTCTCTCTCCAATTTTTTATGCCTCTCTCCGACAAGTCTTATTTTTTTTCCCATTTCTTCCTCCGTCAGTATTGTTTTAACATCTAGCTCGTTGTGCTCGCATTTTTGCCATAATGGCTGGTTTCCGTACATCCTTATTATTTCTTTATTTGTTGGTCTTTCCTACACATTCTCTACCGTCTTAATTCCTCCGAAGATTTTTCTGAGTATGTTTCTTACCCACATCTCAGTTTTCTTGTCTTCCTGCAGGTTCATAATCCACATTTCACTAGTATACATCACTGTGGGTCTTAATACTTTCTTAAACTAGTAGTCTAGCTATTCTTGACAAATTTTTTGCTTTCAGTAATGAATTTAGTGACCCTATCGCTCTGCTTCCCTTAACTAATCGTTTGTCTATCACTTTTTCTTCTTTTCCCGTGTTCGTTACGGTTACTTCTAGGTTACTTCTTCAAATTTTGACACTTTTTCCAAACTATGGATAGTCTCCGCTCTGCTTTCATTTTGATATATTTGTTATTATTTGGTATATCTCCTTTTATTTCTATATATTGCGCTTTTCTTTGGTTTATTATCAATCCGTATCTTTACACCTCTTCTTAAAATTTCTGGGGAAACTTTTTCTAAATGTTTTTTCATTGTTCTCGCTAGATGACGCACCACATCTAGACTCGCTAGACCACATCATTCGCGTTTTCTGTGCACTGTTCCCTGCTATTGAAAATAGTCCTGATTGTGCTTATATTTGATCTTAATATGATTTAATCTATCTATCAACAAGCTCAAATATAACAAAGCACCAGGTCCAGATATAATAACAGCAGAAATGCTTAAAGCCACAGAAGAAACCAGCGTAAAGTTACTTCATCTACTCTGTAACCAAATATGGCATTCCAAACAATGGCCTGAAGACTGGACAAAATCTACAATAACGACCATACATAAAAAAGGCAGCTTCCATAAATGCGACAATTATAGAACTATCTCTCTTATATACCATGCCAGCAAGATAATGCTACATATAATCAATGAGAGACTGAAAACATTCCTTCAAAGAGAAATTCCACAAGAGCAAACTGGATTTACCAAAGGTAGAGGCACTCGAGAACACCTGCTGAATATAAGACAGATAATCGAGAAATCTAGGGAATTCAACATACCACTATACATCTGTTTTATATGTAAAGCGTTCGACAGGGTTAAGTGGAGACTTATGACACTGAACTATATGAACACACTACTGGATCAGTTAAAGTACTTGACACATTTTCGAACGAGTTTCATCCAGAACGGGGTGTCAGACAAGGATGTATACTATCTCCACAATTATTCAACATATATGGAGAGTATATTATGCGAAGAGCACTTGAAGGATGGGAAAAGGGCATCTTAATAAATGGTCATAAACTAAAAAACCTACGTTTCGCAGATGACAACCCTTCTTGCAAACAGTCAAGCAGAGCTGATGGAACTTATACGACTGATCGAAAACGAAAGTCAAATATTTGGCCTGCAATTAAACATATCAAAAAAAAATCATGATAGTGGATAGACTACACAACAATCATCCACACATAACCACAATTGACCGGTTCGAGGTTGTGAGCTCATACTTATATCTGGGATCATTAATCACAAACACAGGGTCATTACAAGAAGAGATTAAACGTAGATGTGATCTAGCAAAAGTTGCCACAGCAAAAATGACCAAAATATGGAAGGACTGTCAAATTTCAAGAGCAATAAAGATGAGGTTGATCAACTGCTTAATATTCCCAATACTGACCTACGGATGTGAATCTTGGACTCTGAGACAATCGGAGAGAAGAAAGATAGACGTCACTGAAATGTTCTGTTGGAGACGAATGTTACGAATTCCTTGGACCGACCGTAGAACAAATAATTCAATTTTAAGAGAGCTAAAAGTTAGCCAACGACTCTCTAGTAAAGTCCATCTCCAACAATTAAAATATTTTGGGCATGTTATGAGAGCAAACATAGAAAACATGGAAAGACTCATAATACAAGGAAAGGTAGAAGGCCGAAGATCACGAGGAAGATCCCCAACAAGATGGATTGATCAAATTACAGGAATATGCCAAAGACCTATGCATGAATTAAAAGAAATGACCAGAGACAGAGATCTCTGGAGACGGACAATACACGACATCACGTCGACCACTACACTCCCCCTGGGGGGTCAGGATTGAAGAGAGAGAGAGATGATTTGATCTAATACTAGATTGAATAAATTCGTTAATAGCCAATCCCCTTGTTTTAAACCTCTATTTACTGTGAACTGTCTTAAAAAGTTTCCTTCCATTGTTACACTATTTATCGTATTTCTAAGCGTCATTCTCACTAGCCCTATGTTTCTCTAGCATTTTTTTAGGGAGTCATAATATGCTTATTTAAAATCGATAAATAGCATATGTAATCCTAAGTTTTGTACATAGCTATTATTTTGTATTAATGTACATGTAATTTGAGATTTTAAATTTTAATTTACATATCTGTTATGCCTATAGCCGTTAAACACTTTATAATATGGTGTAGATGATTATTGTCTCTAAGAAGCTCGTCTATGTCGCTGGGAAGATTGACTTTACTTCTCGTCTCCTGGAAAATTTGACTTTCGGTTAAAATATGTTTAACTGTACTGTTGGTTTAACACTGGTTGCAGTATGGAGGATTGTCTCTTGTAATTCGGTAAAGATGTGTATAGCGGGTGTGACCAAGTCGAAGTCGAGAAAAGATGACTTGTTTTTTTCTAGGTAACACAAAGGCTTGTTTTTGTAAAACATTGTCTTATTTTTGCCTTAGTTTTTCGGAACACTGCGACCATTTGTTTTAGCACGCACAGCTAACTATGTTTTTTAAGCACAATTTAAGATCATTTGGCACTATTTTATTTAATTGCACTTGACCATCACTTGTCGCTGCTTCGTGAGCTAGACGGTCCACAACCTCGCTACCTTGTATTCCAATATTAGATGAACCCCAGATTAATACCACGTGTTTGTTTTCCTGTGCAGCATTTTGAAGTTCTTTGTAAATTTTTGTATGAATAGGATTGCTGGAGTATATGTTTTGGATCTCACAAAGGGCTTTCATTGAGTCAGTTATGATTGTGTAATTTCTCTGGCCCGTTTTGTTAATGAATTTTAGAGCTTCAAGGATTGCGTATAGTTCTGAGTTGGAGATAGTCCAGTTATTGTGCAACTTAAATTTAGCATTATGAGTATTAAAGAAAATGGCTGCGCCGACTCCGTCCGTTGTTTTTGATGCATCTGTGTAGGTCTGTCGGTAGTCGCTAAATCTATCCATAATATCTTTGAAGTTGTTAATTAATATGACTGGTGGGAATTCCTGTTTATTAAATTTTGATAGATCAGTGATATATTGTCGGGAATAGTATGCTATATTTATGAAGTAATCGGTTAATTTGTTCATAGAAAGGCGGATTACATTGCTGATGAGATGAGAAGTAGTGGCTGAAATGATAGCTATAAATATTATGGTAGACTAGATTATGTAGAGAGGATAGAACTTTACAAGCAAACGACAAACTTAAAAAATTTCTTCTTAAGTCTAAAGGGGTTTGCCCTGACTCACTATTTATACTTAGTCTGGGGCTTGTTAGAAAGGCACCCAAAGCGACTCGCAGTACCGTATTTTGAATTATATCTAGTTCTTTAAGAACAGATTCCTTGGCTGAGTTATATACCACTGAGCCGTAGTCAATTTTTGATAGAACTAAGGATGAAAAAATTCGTAGAAGAGTTGCCGTATCGCTGCCCCAGGTGATGCTCGACAGTGTCTTCAAAATATTAATGTTTTGCTGGCAAGTACCTTTTAGATTTTGAATGTGACTTTTTCAATTCAATGTTTTGTCAAATGTATGACCGAGGAGCTTCATTTCTTTTAAGAAGATCAGATTTTTTTCATTCAATGTTAAAATTGGATTAACATTTCTTCGTTTTTTAAGAAGAGCAAGCATTTTGTTTTTTCGTTAGAGAAACTGAGTCCTGTTTTGTCAAACCATTTCTGGAGATTATTTAATGAGCTTTGTAGGATTCTTTGGGTGGACTCTAGATTTGTTCCTCTTAGTGGGATAACCAGATCGTCTGCATGTAGTCTTGCTTTTACTGGATATTGACATTGTTTCAAGATATCGTTAATTGCAACAAGAAATAAAGTTACACTTAACACCGATCCTTTGAGGACTCTATTTTCCTGGATTCGAGTTGATGACAGTGTTCCATTTGCTTGTACTTTAAATGCTGTAAGTTGAAGAAAATTTAGAATAAATTTTAGGAATTGTCCAATAATACCCCAGTAGTGAAGCTTTTCGTTCTTTTTTTTGAACCTATTCTCTATCCTTCCATTGTTGGATATAGGTCTCCCCCAGTTCTCTCCATATTTCCCTATCTTGAGCTGTTCTCTGCCATGTGGGACCTCCTTGTTTCCTGATGTCATCTTTCCACCTCATCTGTGGTCTGCCTCTTGATCTCTTTGCATTGTATGGACGCCACTTTCCGATGGCATTGTTCCATCGTCCGTCTTGGAGACGTTCATTGTGTCTAGCCCATTTCCATTTCAGTTTTGCTGCTTGTTCTATCGCGTCTACTGTCTTTGTTCTGGTTCTGATTCACTGGTTACGTTTTCTATCTCTAAGTGATACACCCAACATTTGTCTCTCCATCGCTCTTTGTGCCTTCCTTATCCTATCCAAATTGGTCTGTGTAAATGTCCATGTCTGTGCTCCGTAGGTGAGCACCGGTATGATACAGGAGTTATATACCTTGCTTCGTAAGTATAGAGGGATTGTTTAATTTTTTAGAACGTAAGAAAGTTTGCCGAACGCTGCCCATCCCATTCTTACTCGTCTCGATATTTCGGCTGTTTGATTTTCTCTATTAGCTCTGATTGCTTGTCCTAGATAGATATACTCATTTACCTGTTCTATTTTTTCTGTTTTTATTTTATTGCCTCTTGGTCTTCCGTGTTTGTCATTACTTTTGTTTTGTTGAAGTTAATTTTTAGGCCTTTTTGCAGTGATTTTTCATGAAGTTCATTTAGCATTAATTCCAGTTCTTGTCGTTCCGAGATCAGGAGTATATCATCCGCATATCTAAGGTGATTTAGGTATTTTCCGTTAATACATATACCTCTGTTTTCCCAATCTGTTGATTTTATTATGTCTTCGAGGGTCAAGGTAAACAGTTTAGGTGAAATTTTATCGCCTTGTCGGACTCCTCGTTTAACTTTTATATTATCCGTTATTAATTTGTCGTCCAGAATTACGGCCATGGTTGCGTTTCGGTAAATATCATGTATCAATTGTCGGTATCTTGAATCTATTCTACTATTGACCAGAGCTTCTTCAACCGCCCAGTGTTCAATGCTGTCGAAAGCCTTTTCATAATCTACGAATGCTAAGTACAGCGGAAGGTTGTATTCATTGATTTTCTCAATTAAGATTTTAAGCGTATGTAGATGGTCGATTGTGCTGTATCCTTTTCTGAATCCGGCCTGTTCCACTCGTTGGTAGTTATCAAGTTTATAGGTTAGTTTTAGAAGCTTTTCTACTATACCAAAAATTAGAATTGATAACACAAATACTCCATTGGTGGAAATTACTTCTCAGAATTATATGCACAACGCAGTCAAAGTAACTTTTTTTATAGAATTTAAAGGTATTATTTAATGTACTTCAAAATAAAGTAACTAGATATCCTTTGACGAGCTATCCGCACACTGGTAATAAAGAAGATAACGCTTTACTTCTCCACTGGTCGACCAAGAGATACAATGTAGGAGAATACCGGTCGATGAGAATTAGCTCTTGTAATAACTGTGTTAGTCCAATCAAAGCAATCGAGTTAGTCTTTCCCTTTTTGTTGCCCTACTCGCACACTGGGAAATATGGAGAGCTTCGTATAGTTTTATTTATTATTGATTATAAAATGTAATTAGGATCTCTTATTACCGGAAAGGTAGTATTTCCCGGTATTAATTAGTTTTGTTTGCGAGGAAATTTTCATATTCAGTGTGGTTATAATAGGAAGGGTTGTTTTATCAGGTAGTAGCTAATTAGATAAGAGTTTACTGTTGTGAATTGTTATTGAATCATTAAAAATTTAATTATATGAACATAAGATACAATTCCAATTATTATTTAGTTGGTTCAATATCTGAGAGACCTAATGCTTACAATGCTTGACCATAAAATTTGAACTACACCATTTTAAAATTTAATAAACTACATAATTAAGAATTATTTTATTTTATGAGAAAATGAGAAAAGGCAGCAAATATTTGATTTCACGCAAACAAATCCTATGTATCTCTTGATACGTATTTCGACCTAATAGGTCTCGTCAGAAGAACTATTCATAGGGGTTCTCAACGTGAAAAATCAATATTTTCTGCCTTTTAAGAAGCAACAATAACATGGCTTCAATACGGACGCAGTAGCGACATCTAATTAAACAATCGTAAAATAGTTTCGAAACACAATTCAGATTTCTGCTTTATAATCAGCCTTCTAAGAATTGCAAGGCAAACAGACGTTGATAAAAGATGTTAACAGAGACATGGGGAATCTAAAATTTGCATTCCACGACATGTCTTTTACAACTAAGCAGAAATCCTTAGCGAATTGTGTTTCTCGTACTCCCACAGAGTATATCCGAATAAAATGAGAAAAGGCAGCAAATATTTGATTTCACGCAAACAAATCCTATGTATCTCTTGATACGTATTTCGACCTAATAGGTCTCGTCAGAAGAGCTATTCATAGGGGTTCTCAACGTGAAAAATCAATATTTTCTGCCTTTTAAGCTGCAACAATAACATGGCTTCAATACGGACGCAGTAGCGACATCTAATTAAACAATCGTAAAATAGTTTCGAAACACAATTCAGATTTCAGCTTTATAATTTGAGCCTTCTAAGAATTGCAAGGCAAACAGACGTTGATAAAAGATGTCAAACAATGTTTCGAAACTATTTTACGATTATTTTATTTTATTTTTACATCGTTTTTTATTATTATTTTTTCCCTTATATTATTGCATATTCCTTTATTTCATTGTTTTCTTCTTTCTAGAGATCTCCTTTTATTATCTTTTTTATTGGTTTTATTTATATTTGAATTTTGTATTGAAACTTCTTTTTCTTTTAGTTCTGTGACCGCTATCGATCGTTGGATATCGTGTTGGCTACCATATTCATTATCGTGACTTTGTTAGCAGCAACTCTAAATAACGATGTAGTTGATTTTCCATATCATTGCCTTAGATTTTTCAGCCATGATGTGCTTCTTCTATCAGGACCACGATTACCTTGGATCTTTCTCTGAATGATCAGATGTAAAAGATCATATTTTTCAGGGTGGCTCATGATGTGACCGAAGTATTCCAGCTTGCGTTTCTTTATTATATTGACCAGTTGTGTTGTTTGGCTCAGCCGTCTAAGGACCTCCTCATTTCTAACTCTGTCGACCCAGCCTATTTTTAGTAGTCGTCTGTATACCCACATCCCAAAGGCTGTCAAGCGTTTAAGCATAGCCTCAGTTAGAGTCCACGCTTCCACTCCATATAGCAGGACAGGAAAGATGTAGCAAGATGTCATATCAACTCTAAGGTCAATGCTAAGATCGTGACTGCAAAGAACGTTTCTCATTTTTACAAAGGCAGCTCGGGCTTGTTCTATTCGGCTTTTAATTTCTGCGGTTGGATCCCAGCTCTCATTGATATTACTGCCGAGATACACGAGTTTCTCTACTCTGTCCAGTGTGGCATCTCCGACTTTTATACCGTCATCCTGTATATAATTTTGTTTGCTAACTATCATATATTTAGTTTTCTTAACGTTGAGTTTTAATCCATACTGATCACAAGTCTGTTTATTTTGTTCATTAAATTATGAAAGGACTTCTCAGCAATTGGCAAGGACTAAGGTCTCGTCGGCATATCTAATATTGTTGACGGTTACTCCATTCACAATAATACCTTCGGTTGTCTCCATTAAGGCTTCTTTAAATATTTCCTCCGAATATAAGTTAAAAAGTAAAGGCGACAATATACAGCCTTGTCTCACTCCTCTTTTTATATTTATTTCATCCACGTGACAGTTCTTGTTCAACCTTTATTCTTGCCACTTGATGCCAGTATAGATTTTTTAATTTAGCTGTTTCCAATATTTCTAGCATTTTGTTATGTCGGACTTTGTCAAAAGCCTTTTCAAAATCGATTGCACAAATGTACACATTTTGATTTATATCTCTGCATCTCTGTACTAGCACTTGTATACTAAACAAGGCTTTTCTTGTACCCAAGCCACTCCTAAACCCAAATTGAGTATTGCTAATTCTGTCCTCTAACACCGTGTAAATTCTGCTGTGTATTACTAGCAGGAAGATCGCCAAAACGTGACTCATCAGACTTATTGTCCGATAATCACCGCATGTCTTTGGACGATGTTTCTTAGGTATTGTGACAAATGTCGACTTTAACCAATCAGTTGGTAATAACCCAGTGTCATAAATTCTGTTAAAGAGATTACACAGAGCTTTAATTCCATTCTCTCCCAAAAACTTATAGTTTCAGCACTTACTTCATCGGGTCCAAGTGCTTTACCATTTTTTGCCATTTGTATTGAACAAGTTACTTTACTTTCTGTTATAGATGGACCTGAAATAATTCAGAAATGTAGTTTTCCCATTCCTTTAACTGTTCATTGATGTCTAATCTTCTGTGTCCCTTTCTGTCGACTAAACTTTGGGATACTTGTTTCCGTTTGTTTTCAGCGACCTCTTTTAATTTCTTGTGCAGATGAAATGTGTCGTGTTTCTTTTCATATTGTTCAATTTCATTACATTCTTTACTATGAAATTGTGTTTTCGCGTGTCTTATCTTCTGCCTAATTGTTACGTGTATCCTCTTGTATTCGTTTTTATCTTTATTTCTGACTTCTTCTCTTTGATTCATAAGTCTCAGTATTTGTTCTATCATTCACCCTTGTTTTTTCTTGCTTTTAGCGCACTCAATTTTGTTTCTTGAACATTCTTTAAGATGACCAATTCTCGTCCAGTTTTCCTCAGTACTATCTTCTTTGCTTGATCTTAACTTCATTTTTTGTTCTAATATACTAGTTATTCTTTGTTTTACAGTATCATTTAGCATCTTTTCTCTATCAATAGTAACTGTTTGCTTATTCGTCCTTGCAACTCTTTTTATTATCAGTCTTATTTTTTTTCCTACTAAAATATTGTGATCTGTTGGTACATCTGCGCTTGGATATGTTTTTACTTCTAATACTGAATTTATGTATCTCTTATTTATACATTGTGTTTGTTATTATTACTAATTGCTTTTCTATGCAAAAAGATGCCAATATATCTCCTCTTTCATTTCGTATTTCCAGACCATACTTCCCTATGATATCTTATTACTAAAGAAACAGGCATTAAAGCTTACACAAAAAAACAAAGATGAAGAAAAAGTTGTTTTTACTCATTATTCTCTTTGTCTTCTCCATTCTAACCGTCAGATTCTCTAATTACACCTTCTCATAAATTTATATGTTGGCTCATAAGAAGATCAATCTCCAAATATATTTCCTACCCAAATCTCTACCACCAGGTTTTTTGGAGTTTTTTCTCCACTCCTTTTAAGAACTGCCAATTAGGCAATTCTAGGTATTAATTGTTTATTATTTTGAAGTTAAATGTGCATTATTTGGTGCCTTCCCCAAACTTCTACTAATATAATCATTTTTGTCACTTCATTAATCCATTTCTAATGGTTTACTTATTTTTCTAAGAAAAATAAGTAAGTATTCTTACTTACTTATTTTTCTTGTTAACGCAGTCACAGTATAAAGAGGTTCCACAGGTCTTTATATATAAGAGGAACCTCTTTATACTGTGACGCAGTGTTCTGTTAATTGCCCAATGTTGAGTATAGTACATGATAAATGATCTAATGATATTTTTATATAATTTATCCCTTAGTTTTCTTTTTTTTCTCATTCCCTGTAATACAGATCCTCATCGTGGTACTTCGCCAGCTTTCTGGGATATTGTGTTATGTCCCTTGCTTAAGTTTTCTAGTTGGCAGCACCGATCTTCTCAACATCCTATGTTATGCGGACATTGGCTTTGGTCTTTCGTCTTCTTACTTCCACCAATTGCGCTGTTAAAATACGTTTTATTATTAGAGACCGTTTTTCTTGATTTTAACGATAATCTTTTTTATGAATTTTATTGCATTACTGACAAATGACTCCTATATATGTTTAAAATTAATTAAAAAGGCTTAAATAGGTTTTACAGCATTTTAGTTTCTTGAAAATTGTGTTTCGCGTAAAATATTCCCCCAACCCTTTCTTTTTATATTCTTTACAGGTTTTCAATAAATTGTGGTCTTTATTTACAAAAAAGTAAGTAAGAGTTAATAAAAATAAAATTGGGCATACGCATAGGTGTATCAAAATAAATGTATAGTACAAGATCGGAATATGTGGTTGAGCAAATAGCATTGCGGTGACCACCTATCATATACCACAGTTGAAATTAGTATCGCTTAATTAAACCACAATATACTGCAACCAATTTTGAGTAACTATCCATTAATAACACAAGTCTTGATTTAGGATGCAATTATTGCGGAAGGATCTATTTCCCGTTCAACTATGTCAAAAATAACTGTATTTGCCCAATAAAAGCTAATTATGTATTTAAGAGTTATACATATATCGAAAAAAGTCACAGAATTTTTTATGTACAAAAATAGCTCATACAATAATCATAGATCACCAGTTTTCTGTCCAAACATTTAGTTGATTACTCAGCAACTAAGAATAAACACCAAGGCTTCCGAAGTGGTATATTATGTATAGACTGAGTAAATGCAGTATTTGTTACCCGACAAATCACGGAAAAGATACAAGGATACAAAATCCTGCCACTTCCTTCCTTGACTGACTTAAAAAAGCTTTTGACTAAGTAAGGCTAAGAAGAATGTTAATCAAATTTTATTTAATAGATGGAGGAAATCGACACAGGCATATTTATGAAGCATGAACACTCTTTCAGCAGTCTACTTTTTATTCTCATAATGAATCAAATGATTTAAATCGCAAAGAGGGGTAAATGATTTAGGATTGAAAGAGAAGAAACTACGGTCCTATGCTATGTAGAGGATACCATACTAACAGCAGGAAATGATCGAGCTCGGCATACCCAAGAAACTAGCTGCGGTAGTGCAAATGTGTATAAGTAACTCTTTTGCACAAGTTAGAATAGGGGGAAAATATCAAATGCTTTCTGCGTAAATTCTGGACTGAGACAGGGAGATCCGTTGTCCCCATTGTTGTTTAACTTGGCCTTAGAATATGACATGAGAAAAATATTTTCAAAAATCAAACCAGACATAACTGCTCGGGGAGCAAGAATCATACTCGCCTTTGCCGATGACGTAGACGCAGTAGCACAATCAGCATTAGAAATTAAGGATATATTCTCGAGCTTTGAAGAAGCTGCATTAAACATGGGTCTAAAAATAAATGAAGACAAAACAAAATACATGGTCGTCTCACAACAAGAACGACGGCGAATAAGGCAAAACATTACCATAAATGATCACAACTTCGAAGTGGTTAAAGAATTTAAATATCTAGGAGCAATATTCACAAATGACAACAAATTAGAGCGAGAAGTTGAAACGAGAATAATGGCAGGAAATAGATCTTTCTTTGCAATGCAACATCTGATGAAGTCAAGAAAAAAAGGCCAGATGAAAGAAGGTCTGTAGGGCGGCCTAAAAAAAGGTGGAAAGATGCAGTAAGAGAAGATCTAGAGAAGATGGGAGTGCGACAATGGGAATTACTGGCACATGACCGACAAACTTGGAAGGCAATAGTAAACGCGGCAAAGACTCACGAAGAGTTGTAGCGCCATTGATGATGATGAATTGGGCTCAAATAATGTACTGATTTTAGCATAATAACCTTTTAGAGCCAACTGGTGAATAATTAAAAACACCTTATCAGATAACCTCTTATTGGTCTGTACAATTTATATTTTTTCTTTTTTTTACAGTTACATCAACTTTTTATCAAGATTTTGTATTGATTTTCAAGTAATATATTTCTATTCTTTAAGGACAGATATATTTTTCTGGTTAATCGCAACTTCAAATTGGAAATTGGAGATCGAAAGTAATCGGACCTGAAATACGAGAACTGAAAAGCGCTTGGGAGAGATAGTTGCCGGAATCAGTCGCAAAGTCCCAATCTACCAAAAATACTTTATTCAATAATTTACTGCTTTGAAAATTATTAGTTATTTTTATTTTTAAATGTCGAGTCTTTTATTTCCTATTCGTTAAAATTTGAAGCTATTATTTAATATGACTACTTTTTTATTTTGTTATTGTTGTTTTTAAATCTGATACAATTGAAATATAAACGTCCCAATATTTCTATTCTAGATAAACCAATTCCGTGTTCTTAAACGTACAAAAATTATGATAAAATCTTGATATATTTGCATTAATAACAATGTTAGTTACATATTGTTTCCTCACACTTTACGTTCAATTTAGCTGTTTTTGATAATGTTTTAATGTCTTATATCAAACAATATACGTCTTTTAAATTATTTGTAAATAATATCACGTCATTCTTGCTACCTCCTTGACAAAACATATCTTCTTATTATAAAGCTTCAGAGAGAAAACAAAAATAATTCATTTTAACTCAGTGAAAGTCAAGAATTCCTCATTAAGTCTCAAACTTTACCTTATGAATATTACAATTCGTTCCACTGACGAATTTCTGTAGTTGTTTGCCACCGACATTCAATACACTTTGAGGTAGTATTAGTCAAAGAACATGAGTTAATTTCCAAACCGAGCTTCTTAAGTTAGAATTCGAATGGTATGGGAGACAACGTTGTAAGGATTGAATTGAAATCTACATTCGTTCGACGTGAAGATGAGGTGCCGTTAGGTGTGTTTAATTTTAAAATGGATCGTGTTCTTGTTCTCAAATAACTGATCTATATTAAAAATACTTCTGTAGAGCATATACTTCTAAATTATTTGTTTTACGTGATTTTATTCTATAAAAGACACAACATTAGGGTAGGTTTGGTATTGGTTTTAAGTGTACTAAAGACAACAAAACAGGTTTTTTTACTCGAAAAAGTAAAATTACTTTTTTGAAACCATGTTTTCAGTTTGTAAAGAAATGACTATAAAAGGTTTTCTAGTAAAGTAATTAAACGCGAAGATAAGTATTGAAATATCCAAAGAGACAAGGTATTCTTATTTACTTGTTAATTGTTAATGTTAAACTTATTAAATTGTTAATGGTTAAATTCTTATTTTTATTAATATAATATAATAACCAACATGGATAAACACCACAGGAAAGTCTATAATGATACTAATTTTACGGCCGTTTTATAACTTTGAGGCACATTTCGTGCTATCAACAATTTGTGAACGGACGATAAAGGATTTTTGTAGCAAGATAGATATTACAATTTCCAGTGTAATGCAATATTATCGGTAGCTAATAAAAAAAGTGTAGGACTTAAAGTGAAACCTTGTGGATTTCCATTTTGGTAACGTTCAGTCATTAAATTAATGCCATTAACGCGGACTTGGATTTTTTTCTCATTAAATTTTTATTAAAACCTAGAACGTTTACTTATATAGAAAAATATGCAATTAACTTGTTATTTGTTCCTAAAAGATACACATATTTCACTTAGGAAAGATATGGCTGCAGAATCCACAACTTGACATAAAACCAAGAGCCAAGAACTTTATACCTAATGATTTGTAAATCATATTCAGAACTCTAATCTAAACTCAAAATTTGTGTATTCTGGAATTCTCTTTCCTCAATCTTTTCTGTTAACACTTCTTGAGCGTGACATTTCCTGCAATTTTCAAGGCAATAACTTTCAAAAGGTCAGCTTATGGAAAGCTAAGAGATGTTTTCCAATCAGCTCTTCCCATCTGCTTGAAGAGAAAAGTGTTCGATCAATGCGTGCTGCCGGTTCTAACCTATGGTGCGGAGACGCTAACACTTACTAAGACGTCCGCAAACAAAATTCGAACAACACAGAGGGCAATGGAACGGTCCATGTTGGGATTAACCCTGAGAGACCGAATACCCAACACAGAATTGCGCCGTAGATCGGGAGTAACCGACGCAATCAAAAGAATATCAACCTTAAAATGGAATTGGGCAGGGCACGTCGCGAGAACGAAGGACGGCAGATGGACAAAACGCATTCTTGAGTGGAGACCCAGACAAGATGCCTTTAGGAATAGAGGACGACCACCAACAAGATGGACGGATGACCTGAAACGGACACATCAAAATTGGATGCAGGCGGCTCAGGACAGAAATTTGTGGGGTGAACTACGGGAGGCCTATGTTCAGCAGTGGACGAGTATGGGCTGAATGATGATGATGATGAACTTTAAAATTTTTTAAACAATATTATGAACTGACTGTACGCAAGGAATTGGTCTTCCCTCAAATCAACAGAAAATAAATCTACACACTGTTGTCCAGAATTACCACCATAAAACGATTTTATTATTTGATACTTTTCTGCGGGAGTATAAACAGACGTGATGTTTACAAAGATAAATTAAAAATCTACGCTCTTATCACTAGCCCACCTAGAATTTTCCTCTGGGGGGAGGGGGTTTTGGTTGGGCACCGAAATTCTTTTTATGATGCTACCTTCATTTTGAGTCCATCAAATTTGTGAGTAAGTGTCGGAATTGGATCCTGGGGTGTTTTAACCCACAGACCCCCTTCTGGGTACGCCACTGGCTCTTATTGCCTTAAACAACCACTGTATAATGACAAATTATTGGCGAATGAGGAGCGGTGGTTCGTGAAAAATCGACGGCGTGCAGTGTTGCCATTTATAGTGTGTATATCTAATTTAAAACTTAACGTACTCTATAAAGTTCAAGATACCTTACAAACAATATTATCTCATAAATTCGATATAAAATATTTTCTTAAAAATACTAAAGTTCTTAAAACACTTCAGATCAGTTTTACATTTAATATTTCACAGTCATAAATATTTTGTATAACAACTTACAAGTTAGGTTTCTTTAAACTCTTTATTACTTTTTATTCAGAAAATGCAAGATTAATAAATTTTGAAAAAACTGGCAATATTAAACAAAAAATTTTTGTCTTAACCGAAACATAAAGGTCATGAACTACTTAATTTTATCCTTACATTCAGTCGAATTAGAATTCTGGAAAAACTACTAAATCTCACTAAGCCGGAACAACTTCTAAGGTATGTAACTTAATGAAACTTTCCTAATCCTGATCGTATGGTGAACGAATGAGTCTAGTAAATCCTGAGATATTTGAAGATAAATTAGTCTCTTTAAGCCTCCGCCGGTAATTCTCGCTCAACTATCTTATGCCCAAATTATTTCTACATCAACTTTCAGACGTGTACACTCCCTGAGAGAGTTACGCTAAGTTGGTAGTAGCGTAACAACATAAACACGAAAGTTGGGAAGATATATATATATATATATATATATATATATATATATATATATATATATATGTCTTCATATCAAGGCGAGATCCGTTTGTATCATAAGCTATACAAAATGAGATCCGTTTTGCAAGGCGAGATCCGATTTTGGATCTCACCTTGTATTCACGTGTATATAGTGACAACTCGATGTAACAATGATGGGGGTACAAAGAAATCGATTTTTGTCTGGACCTCATTTTGCACCCCTTTTGGTGAATTTTATATTGCAGTAGTTCCACTAAATCCGCTGTAGAGGCAGTGCGAGCGATCCGTTGTGTATAGGCTAAATATACATTTTGTGGACAACTCGAGATCCGGTAAATTTGGCAACATCGCAAATGAATTTTACAGTCAGACCTCTCACTCCCTTCATCTTATTTCCGGTTTGAATAATATTATTTACATTATTAAAGACATCTGTCCAGAAAGGCGATTGTCAAATATCTCGAGAACTAGACGTCGTATCGAAAAAACTTAGGAATTCTTTTTTAATGGTTTTTCAAAATCTATATACTTATGCAATAGCAGGGTTCTTATTCTCTCTGCGAACGCGGTGTGTGTAGCAACTTAGAATTTTCAACTGGAACCCTTCATTTTTATTTAAATAAACATTTTGAAATTAGATTAGAACTATTATGGATATAGATATAAAATTAGAATAATTAATTAAATTAGAAATTTAGAGTTGAAAATACACAACTTTTGTGTGAATCTATAATAGCTTCTTTAATCAGTGGGAAGAGCTTCAAAATCGTTGTTTTGATGACATTTTTAGGAGTTAGACGATTTTAAGTAATTTTTTAGATAAAATTATGTAGAACACGTTGGTAAGTACTCGAAGTCTACAAAATTTCGGAGACATTGTTTATTTGTAGTATTATTTTTTTACAATTTTTCTTCGCATATCTTCTCCACTGTTTGTTTTACAAAAAATGTCAAAAACTTATTTTAATCGCTTTTAAAAGACCTACAAAATAAATCTAACCGCGTTCAATTTGAATGAGAGTTACAAACACAAATCTGTTTTGCATATCATTTATAATTAAGGGACCAACTATGCTGTTCACGTACTATATTAAGATTCCACGGGAATATTTTTCAATATATGTAGTTCATTTATGCTAAACTTGGACACTGTACGTCAAATAGTTTACGAGCTATAGCTTTATAAACAAATTAACTTTATATTTCCTTTAAATTCGTTTACTGAAGAAAATCCAAATTTAGCTATACAGCTCGCACTCCCTCGTAGGGGAAAATTCATTCATCCCAGATACCCACGTTATCAAAAGGATTGACCTGTGGGACTCTTTCTGTGTTCGATTCCTAGGTGTCTTGGTACATCGGGGTTTGTCCCAAAAATTGTCATACATTACATACATTATTATCTAGTATTATATAAAACTTATTAAGGACGTTGTAACGGCGTTAAAATTCAAAAGCTTGTGATATATAAAACATCTAAAATTGCAACGGTTTTTCCCTGGCAGCAAATTTCACGTTCAAGAACAATGGATAGTAATAAAAACAATTAAATCTATGTACCTATTTCTTAATTATTATCTTGTGTTAGTTATCTTACTCTATGTTAGACTCTTCATTACTATAAAAAGAAGTAACACTCTCTATGGTTAAAATTGTTCACGTTTATCACCTCTTTTGTAACATTTCACTTGGGCCATAATATATTCACAAGAACCAATGAATTTGATCTCGTTTCCGTTTACATGAGCATTGGAGCTCCTGTACAGTCTGACAATTAGAAAAAAACCAATTAGTCCAGGCTGTGAGGCCGCTCCCGTTGGGAAAATGTTTCTGATTCGGTTTTTTCGCGGATTCCGGTTCAAAAATGTCCCCTTTAAACAAATCTGAAGAGTGCCGGGCGAAATTTTTGGGTAAAAATTGTTTAAACAATTTTTTTTAAACAAATTCCAAAAATATTTTTTTTAATCTGGAAAACGTTTTTTTAGGTTATTTGGGTCATTTTAAACAAAAAAGATTTTTTGTCATTTTTCACTAAATTTGATAGTTTTCGAGTTATAAGCGATGTAAAGTCTGAAAAACGCGAAAATACGCATTTTTGAGGCTTTAAAACACATATGTAAATTATTATCTTTGAGGTTACCAAGTATCTAAATTGAAGTTTAAACATTCAACTTCAAGATTGTGAAGAGTAATCGGGGCTTATCTTAATTTAGACCGTTGTTTTTTAATTGTTAAATATGCGCGTACACTCGATTTTTCAGCCGCCGCGGCGCGGCGCGCTAGAGTGCGCTTCTATCGTACTTATGCATAGTTTACATATTCTTATAAATAATTATTATTTATTGAGTATATATTTATTTATATCAATTGAGTTGATTTGATCATTAAACTCCTACAGGTACAAGTGACATTGGATATGCTGTAAATTCATATTTGAAAATATTCTCATAATATTTATGTTACTTTCAATTGCCTTAGTTGTTAGTATTTTTTATAAAAGCTCTTGCTCAGCATGAATAATTTTTTTCTTTTCAGAGATAGTTTTATAATGCTGGAAATGTTGAAAGTACTTCTTGTATGCTGATAAAAATTGGGAGTTCTAACACTAAGAAGAAATTTTGCTAGGCTCTTCTCCATTTTTTTTTTATATTTAGTCAGGGTATTTGAACATTTGGCGACGCAATCTTATTAGCTGAAATTACGAGAAGACGATCTACGCTTTTAAAAAATACATTAAATCGTAATAAACTGATCATGTAGATTTTGTACAGAATATTCGTCAATTTTCATCCGTTTTTTTTTCTATTGTCTACGTTTTGACTTGAGTGGTTGCTTAGGTCTCATGATGCTCGAAATTCATCTACCATCATGCCAATCATATTGTAGCTTAACAACCATTCGTCTAGTTTGGTGCTGGTTTTAATCAATCTCACGATTCCTCCTGCATCTTTTGAGTTTGTATTTATATGTTTCAAGCTGGATCTACAAATAGTTGGTTAACGTTTCTGTTCAAACTTTTCACAACAAAATTTTTTCTCATAAAGTCTTCATGCAATTCTGGAGCCTTATCAGCAAGATTGTACATGTCGAACAAATGTAATGTTCCCAAAAAGAATAGTTCACATGGTCAAATGCAAAGAAGTAGGGGTACATTTTTCTAAAACTAGAGCAAAAATGTATTCTTCAGTTTCCGCTTCTTTTAGCAAACAAAAATGGACATGGACTTTACGGAAAGAAACATGCCGTAATCTGATTTTTGACTCAAGTTCACTGTCATACCTGCTGCTGTTCATTAAAATAATTTAAAACTTCTAATATTACAAATCTCAGCTCAGTGGATTTCGTGCTATTAGTAAAAAATAATGCACAATGATGCACTTTCGCAATCGAATATACAACACAACAGAATTTCAATGTAAAATCGACCCTAACAACATCGCCATTACTAAAGTCGATTTGAGGTTGACTTCAGATTATGAATCTCGCCCTTCCTCGCATCTCTGCGTTTGCCACTGTGCGTCGTGACATGCCTTTCGATTTATTTAATTTTTTCTTAAACTATTTATCCAATCGACATTCTAAACATGTTTGATCTATAACTTTTATAGAAAGCCATTTTTTGCTAGACCCAATATTTTTCGGGGTAGAGCGAGCAGAAACGATTTTAAAAATATGGGTTTTCAGACTCATTCTAAGTCATTTTGTATAAAGGCACTCCGTACACAACAATGGTTTGACGTATTTTTATAAATAAAATAAAAATATTTCTAATGTCCGGATCGATATGCAAATTTGAAGAATGAATTTTCGGATATCGTAGATCCGAAAAAGGACGAAAAACAAATTAGCACTTTTTTGTAAGGCTCCCCAACACTCCCCTCACGCTACGATTTTTGGACGACCAAGTGATTTTGCATTAGAAAGATATTAGAAACGAATAAAAATAGGTTTTGCATTTTAGCAACAAAGTGCCCACCAAAATCTATTCTAGAAGCCTTTTTCCAGTCTATTTACTCTTCAGTATGGAATTTTATTTACTCTTGTACAAAACTAATATTTTTATGTTAAAACACGATTAGAATGTTAAAATGATAGCTTTTGTTATACAGATAAACTGTTTAGTTTAAATAATTTCCCCTTTTTAATTTTGTACATAAATAATAAACAAAAAGAGCTTTGAGAATAGATTTCACAAATTCAATAAAATAGAGCATTTTAGTGATTCGGTTTATAAAGTTTATGTTAAATTATTTAATAATATACATAAAAATTATAATCATTACTTAGCTTCTGTTATCTTTGAATTTTGTTTTACTACTTCAACTGACCGCTGCCCTTGCAATATTTTTAAAATACAAAACACCATAACCGCAAATTACTTTACTGTTTGAGTAGGAAATATGCAATACAACACGAGCTCCGGTCGCTCGACTTTAAAGCTGGCAACAGTGTCTGATCTCGCGTTGATCTGTAAATATCTAAAATTTCGTATATAAGTCTTCCCCTTCCCTTTTCAGCTACGGATCTCATTTTGTTGTAAATTTATCAAAAAAATTGAAGCTCAAAAATCTTTTCCCCTCTAAGTGTGCCATGATTAATATGTTAATTATAAAGATAGCTATGAACAATATACTCCATTAATTAATTTCCTATTGGTGGATCTCGGGTTGTCCTCGATTTAATCGGATCTCGCCTTGATATGAAGACGTATATATATATATATATATATATATATAAATATAAATAGAGTGTGTATAACGACGCTAAGAATACAATTCTTTGGAGGGTAACTTTCGGGAAAGCGTCAAAACAAGGATCAGCTAGAGATGGTATAAGCCAGTTTGGTGTAGAACTTTATTCTAAATGTGAAATTTTCGGTGATATGTTGTCACCTTCATCAGCACCTAAATGGAAAACCTATTATAGTACAGTGGTGGAAATCAACATTTAAAAACCTACATTGAAAATGTTCAGTTGGTCCTAGTGGTAAAGAACATTGTCACAAACATGTTAAAAATATTAAAAAATACATTTAAAATTTTGAATAAAAACATTACAACACAACAGGGTAGTTTTTTAAATACAAACACAACAAAAAGTCTAAAATTTACACCTACAAAAACTGCAAATAGAAAAGAAGAATTAATCTTCTTTTTTGATGACAGATTTCTGTCAACATCCGGGTGTCATGTCATATGTAACGAGGTTATAATTTTTACTTTTGCACCTCACAACCACATGGATACGAAAAGAAAGAGCCCTAGGCAACATAATCAGCAAGGAAATGAGTGTGCTTTAGAGGGGACTTCATTTCCTTTCAAATTTAGAATAAAGTTCTACACCAAACTGGCTTATACCATCTCTAGCTGATCCTTGTTTTGACGCTTTCCCGAAAGTTACCCTCCAAAGTATATATATGTATATATATATATATATATATATATATATATATATATATATATATATTATAAAATTTAATGAGTAAAAAAATGCAAGTCCGCATTAATGGTATCAATTCAATTACTGAACATTACCAAAATATAATTCCACAAGGTTTCACTTTAAGTCCTACACTGTTTTTTTAGATACTAATAATATTGCAAAAGAAATTTATATGCTGACAATATAATAGTTTACACTGGAAGTTGTAATATCTATCTTGCTACAAAAATCTTTTAGTCATTTCTTTACAAACTGAAAACATGGTCTCAAAAAAGTAATTTTATCCTTTATAAAAGGTATATAAAAATGCCTCAAACGGGCTATCACAAACACATTGCAAAACGTTTTCGGATTAAACAATCCATCATCAGTGCAAACGGTTGTACATGCTAGTAGCCACCAAAATATGTGGGTAAAAATCCTTTAAATGTTATAAATTTGAAATTGTTTTACATTATTAGTGTTTCTAATTTGTGATGGTTAAGTTACCGTTGGATAGGTAACATGGCGGCGTACGACTCTACATGAGTAAAATGGATTTTGATGGTAAAATCCATTTTACTCATGTAGAGTCATACGCCGCCATGTTACCTATCCAACGGTAACTTAACCATCACAAATTATAAATACTAATAATGTAAAATAACTTCAAATTTAAAACATTTAAAGGGTTTTTACCCATATATTTTGGTGGCTACTAGCATGTACAACCGTTTGCACTGATGATGGATTGTTTAATCCGAAAACGTTTTGCAATGTGTTTGTGATAGCCCGTTTGAGGCATGTGATACCTTTTATAAAGGATTTTAAACAAAGTTTTTTTGTGATATATGGTATACAGCCAGCTACAGGAACTTAGTTTCCTCCTGGAACTTAAAATTATAACCAATACCAAACCTACCCTTATTCTAAATGGTATTAACATAAAACAAATATAATATTCAACAGGCTTTCTAAGATTCATATTCGACAACTAATTAAAATGAACAGATCATATTAAAAAAAAGCCTTTGCCTGTCAGCCAAAAATAGCCATCTTTAAAATATTTTCTAACAAAAATTGGGGTGCTGATACACCTACTCTTGAATATTTGTACCAGTTACTTGTCCGTAATAAATTAGATAAGGCGCAATAAGCTACTCAACTGCTAGTAAAAAATTCTCAAGATCTTAGACGTTAATCAAACCATATCTTTGAGACTTGTGCTGGTTATCTTTTCCACTAGTCCAGTAGCAAGTCTTTAAGCTGCCCTAAATGAAGCATCTTTATTTACAAGCAGAGAATGTCACAATAAGATGCGCTGCTAAACTGTATAGCAATATTAACAATCCTCGCTAAACAGTTAATTATTATCCCCTACATATAAATAACTTCTTTCACAAAAGTAACAGACAATCGAGATATTTAACCTTTGAAGAACTTGTAATGAATTGTGGATATAACTTAATTTGATGACATACATACAGACCCAGCTAATACATCTCGAGTAGCTTATGTAGCAATTTTCAGTCCCCGACTTAATATAGAGAATAATTGTATTCTGGAAATTGTTTAACTGGTTGCATACCTAGTAAATGGTATATTCGTAACCTTCTGTAAATGATAACGGAAAAGAAGACGACGTTGACTTGACAGAGGGAGGCTAGGGACGTATTTCCGGAAAGGAAGCAATTTTGACGGGGACGCTAGCTGGTGAAGTACAGAGGATGGTAGTGTGACAGAAAAAATACAGAAATTTCGATTTTATCTTGGCCATCAGTGCCTATTTTTGAAAAATAAATAAGTAACGTGCCTTACCGAATTATTTAAGTTATTCGTTATAAAGTTTATTTGTGTGATTACAAATAGTTCACGTGTTGTAAGTATTTGTGAATAAAATTGGAGATATTGCAGTTATCCACAGTTAATTCACAACAAAAACATATACTGTTTTGCTGTTAGTACATTTCGAGAGTCCATAGTGGTTCAATAACGAGAATAGCAGAGGTATCAGGGTTGTTTCTTTTGCCAAGCGACTTCTGATTGGGTGTTGTCTTGCTGGATAGTAGTTCGTGGGTATTATTAACGCTCCGGAACCAAGGTAACAGCTTTATTTATTACCTTTATACGCCAGGCAGAGATCAAGTAATTGAGGAACTTTTCCAACATTTATATGTGAGCTCTGTAGTTTTAAAATAATTATTGTAAATTTTCGTAGTTAAGTATTATTAGTAAATAAATATTAAAGATCTGTTGAGCTCAGCATTCTTGTTTTAATATGACAGGCAATGCTCCATAAATAAATCTATGATTAATTTGTTATTGTTGAATAAATATTGTGTTTCCTCATATTAGACACGCATTTAGTACACTTGCCTTCGTATTAATATTTTATTTTCGTATACGACATAAAACTTACGTACTGACGATATTTTTCTTTCCGTTTTAACTTTTCTTGTTTTGTTATAATTTTAATAAAGAGTAGATGTACTAGGGATATTCCAGACTGATTCACCAGTCAATGTGATATTATACGGGTTATAATCAGTACCAAAGATTTTATGTCGGATTCTTTGTTTATATTATAACTATATATTTTATGTCTATGTCAATATGTTTTTTCCTTTTTGTATGACGGAACGAATCTATGTTTATCTTAAGTTGTGAGGTTTCCTAGTGAATTCCAGTGCGCATTCAGTGTCGAACTTAGAACTAACATTTTTCTTATATTTTTTTTGTTTGCGCTAACTGACATTTTATATATTTTTTTTGTTTGCGCTGACATTATATATATTTTTTTTGTTTGCGCTAAATAAAATACTATTGTCAATATTCTCCATTTTTCTTCAATCACCTGATTCACGACTGCCAATTTTCATACCGTATATATTTACATATTTAAATCCACATCGGTTTGGATATTAATACCTTTTCGGCTCGTACCGACAAATTCCTACGCAGGTAGGTGGCGCCCAACAATTTTTTTTTGCCGTTTTGTTTTGTAAATGTATGAAATCTTTCTAGCTACGACACAGCACACTGCCTCTGATATAGATCCACGACCCCTCCGAGTACTTTAATGAGCAACGGTGCATTATAACCCATATGTCGGAACCTCTAGGTTGTTGCCTCTTAATTGGCACCAAAGGTTGCTGCACATAAATGGCGCTGCCAACGTGGGGCTTAGTGCTTGTCTGTGACACATAAATAGCTTTTTGGACCGTGAAGTTGTTAAAAAAAAAAAAAATTGTAGTTTCCACTTAAATAGCGGCCAAACGCGATGTGGCTACGAGTTTAGTTGTGTCTAGCTATTACGTTTTGTTTCATCTATTTCTTTTTAGTTTCGTCTCGTACTTCCGGATATCGGTTTCGATTGTCATCTGATCTCGTTATCGTATTCTAGCTCAGTAACTTACTGTACTACAGTTTTGTGGTCTTGTTCGTCATAATTCCTTGTAAGCTTTTTGTTCTGGATAGTTAAGTCGAACCATGGCATCCATTTTTGTCGACGATTTACTTGAAGAGCAAGTGGATTATGAGTTGTGCATTAGAGGTACTGTGCCGTTGGATACTCCATTGGAAGATAAGCGCAGTGTTCTGGATTTGCTTATCGAAAATAGTACCCCGATAATTAATGCTGACAAGTTAGTTAAATTACGGAAATTTGAGGACGAATTACAGAGCATCGAGGATTCCATAGCAGATATCAAAGATCTGATTAAACAAATCACCGAAGGAAATGCCGATGTATCTTCCCGTACCGTTACATCTCGTCTATCTCACGTCTATCACCGGATAAGTTTGGTTGTAATCCCGGAGGATAATTCTATGGCATCAGACAGTTTGTCTAAATTACGAATGTCATGTTTGGTGGCAGAAGCTACTTTTCGTCGAAGCTCTCGTTCGTCTCAAGGTAATAACCGTGTAGGTATTTCTTATGTTTCTGCCCCGTTTAGTACCCCTTTACCAGAGGCACGTAGCTGTCATAGCCCTGCTCTGCCCCAAACACCCCAACTGCCGAATTCTTCCTCACTTAATATACCGTCTACGATCATGTATGTCCAGAAAACTCATTTATCAGACTGGAATATAAAGTTTACAGGTGACCCAAAGTCTGTATTTTCGTTTGTAGAGAAAGTTGACGATTTGGTGGAATCCAGAAATATTGGACCAGATATTCTTTTCCGGTCAGCAGTGGAATTGTTTTCGGGGAGCGCAGCTGTATGGTACCGTAGCGTAAAGCATACCGTTTCGTCTTGGGAAGATATCGTGCGTCTAGTAAAGGAAACTTTTCTCCCGCCAGACTGCGATGAAGAAATTTGGGACCAAATTAAGTCCAGAAAGCAGAAGAGAGGAGAATCCGTTGTTCTTTTTGTGGCACACATGGACGTATTATTTAAGAGGCTTCCCATTTACCCATCTGAAGAAAAAAGAATTAAGTATTTACGTAGAAACGTAGCACCTGAATCAGCTCAACACATAATTCTGCAAGATACCTCGACCGTCGCTGAGTTTACTGCTTTAGTAAAACGTCTTGAGGAGAGTATGGTACAGCTATCGATTAAATCTCAGCCCAAGCCCACTTTCGTCTCTCCCGTAGAAATTCCCAGGAACAACAGACCCCCAGAAAGGCAAAGGTCGCGTGTGCCCAATGAAAATAATCAAACTCCCTTAGTTGTATCAACTTCAACAACTAACGGTCAAAGAGAATCGATGCTTTGTTGGAATTGCTCAGGCACGGACCATACTCACCGATCTTGTAACGCCCCTAGGACCATATTTTGTTACCGATGTGGAAACAAAAATCATACCGTTCGCACTTGTACAAACTGCCTAGCAAAAAACGAATAAGTCAGGTATGTTCCGTCGGCCAACATACCTTAGCAAATATAGCCGATAAAAATAAATCAGAAGACTGGTCTAATTGGGTTAATTTTGTACATAGGTTTATGGCTAGCAAAGACAATGCAAATGCGGCTCCCATCTTAGTTAATAAGGTTTCAGATAACAGACCATATATCGTGATTGAAGTCTATTCACAAGAGTTTACCGTTCTGTTAGATACAGGTTGTAGTACTACCGTCATAGGATCCAAGGGTTTAAAGTTTTTGGAGTCGATAGGAGTCAAAATCTTGTCATCACAACATAGTTACGTTACTCTGGCTGATGGTTCGTCAAAAAATGTTTTTGGTACAATTGATCTTCCGATTACTGCCGGGGGTTGCACTCATTTAGTGAATGCCCTTATCGTACCGAGTCTCCCGTGTAACTTCATCCTCGGAAGTAACTTTATTAGAGAACTGTCGTTAACTGTAAATTTTTCAGACAATACCTGGCAAACGAAAGGTAAAGTCAATATCGTACATAGTCCCAATCTAGACGAAAATACCTCTTTATGTACTCTTTGCACCATAGACGATTTATCCCCCGATCTTCGTGCAATAGCACAAGATACTATTAAGTGTTTCGAAACTATTACCAATGAGGAGCACTTAGGACGAACAGACAAAATTCAGATGCATATAGATACCGGTGACTCAAAGCCTATTAAAAAGAGACAATATCCAATGTCCCCTTATATGGCTAATATATTAGGTCAAGAACTTGATGAAATGTTAAAGCTAGGAGTTGTAGAACCTTCTAATAGCCCATGGAGCTCCCCGGTCCTACTTGTAAAGAAAAAATCTGGCGAGTACCGTTTCTGTTTTGATGGTAGGTCGCTAAATGAAGTTACTCGTTTTGATTCGTATCCGTTGCCTAGCATTGATCGCATCCTGTCACTCCTTAGAGGAGCAAAGTTCATTAGTTCTATTGATCTTCGTAAGGCCTTTTGGCAAGTTCCTCTCGATAAGGAATCTCGTGAAAAAACTGCGTTTAGTGTGGTAGGTAGAGGTCTGTTTCAGTTTACCGTCATGCCTTTCGGACTCTCCAATTCGGCCCAGACTCAGCAAAGGTTGGTGGACGCTATCTTTGGTCCCGAACTCGAGCCCTGGATATTTTGCTACCTTGATGACATAATTATCTGCTCCCCGAGTTTCGAAGATCACATTAGAATTTTAAAGTTAGTTTTAGACAGGCTCAAGGAGGCGAAGCTGACGATAAATTTGAAAAAGTGTGAGTTTTTCAAAACTCAGTTGAAATTTTTAGGTTATATCGTGGGAGACAACTCACTCCGTACCGATCCCGATAAGATATCCGCGATGGTCGGTTATCCTCGCCCTTCAAATGCTACCGAAATTAAAAGATTCATTGGTTTGTGTTCATGGTATAGGCGGTTCATTAAGGATTTTTCGTCTGTCGTCTCGCCAATTAACGACCTACTCAAAGGAAAGAGAAAAAAGCAGCCTATCGACTGGAATCTTGAAGCTGAAAACTCCTTTCTACGTATAAAGGAGGCACTAGTTTCCGCACCCGTTTTGTCTCAACCCGACTTTACACAACCCTTCGTTATTCAGTGTGATGCTAGTGACACTGGCTTGGGTGGAGTACTGACACAGAATTTAGATGGAGGAGAAAAGGTGATTGCCTATGCTAGTCGCTCGCTCACTAGGTCGGAGCGCAATTATTCCGTTACCGAGAGAGAATGCCTTGCTGTACTTTTCTCCATTGAGAAATTTAGGCCCTATGTCGAAGGAGTTAAGTTTGTCGTTATCACTGACCACCACTCTCTGTTATGGTTGAGCAATCTCAAAAACCCGTCTGGACGTCTGGCTAGGTGGTCTATGAGACTTCGTCAGCACGATTTCGATCTCATTCACCGCAAAGGATCATGGCATAATGTTCCGGACGCCCTTAGCAGGGCCCACGAACATGAAGCGGCTCCCGACTTATCAATTGATGTAAATCCCGTTTCCGACAATCCCGTTTTATGTTACGTTGAGGTAGATTCGGATAGAATCGACCCATCTTTCGACAATTTTCGTTCAAGAATACTCCGTGATCCCGATAAATTTGCCCAGTGGAAGGTCGATAACGACCTTGTGTACAAATTTGTTCCGACCAACTCACCCCTCGTTGCTAATTCAATTGAATGGAAAGTATTAGTCCCGAAACCCCAGCGCCTTGAGGTGATTAAGTCATGCCACGATCCGCCTACGTGTGCTCATTTAGGTTTTTATAAAACCTTATCCCGGGTACAAGAGCGATATTATTGGCCGAAAATGAGGCGTGACATCCTTCAATATGTTAGGTCCTGCTTAGTATGTGGTGCACAGAAAGCACCAAACACCGCTCCTATGGGAATGATGGGTCGAGAAAAAACCGCTGACCGCCCCTGGCAAGTGATTGCCATAGATTTGATAGGGCCACTAACTAGGTCCAGAAAAGGCTACACATGGCTTTTGGTAATTGCGGATTGGTTTTCCAAATATACTCTCCTACACCCATTAAGAGCTGCAACTGCCACAAATATCGCTTCGTATTTGGAAGATAATGTCTTCCTTATGTTTGGTGTTCCCGAATATGTAATTTGTGACAATGCTCATAACTTTACCGGTCCCCCTTTGAAGAATCTCTGTGAGAGATATAACGTCCGTAAAATATGGTACAGTGCGGTTTATTCACCGCAATGCAATTTCGTGGAGCGAACCAACAAAACCATTGGTGCCGCAATTCGGTCGTACATAGATGAGCACCGCGAATGGGACAAAAATTTGTCGAAGATTCGACAGGCCCTAAATACTGCGAAACACGAAGTAACTGGCTACACGCCATGCTTTTTGAATTTCGCCCGTCACGTCCCGATTTCTGGCAACTACTATCAGTCACAGACCCCTGCACAACATGATTTCGAGATAGTACCGGGAGATCGTCAAGCTTATGCCGCTACCGTAAAGGGTCTTTCCGAAGTTTTTCCGTTAGTTCGACAAGGACTGCACAAGGCATATACGAGGAATGCGAATGCTTACAATATGCGGAGACGCCCCATCCAATTTTCAGTCGGCGATACCGTGTGGAAGAGAAACGTAGTGCATTCGAACGCCGCTAAGAATTTCATGTCCAAACTGGCTCCCAAATTCGTTATGTGTAAGGTGGTTAGGAAATTATCGCCTGTGGTGTACGAACTGAGCAATTTAGATGGTGTCAATATTGGGAAATGGCACATCAAGGACCTTAAAGAATTCTATTCCCCCGACGATATAGTGGACAGCACATCGGATACCGAAGCAGACGAGTGAACTGCACGAGGATAGGTTAGGGTGGTATTAGAATCCCACTCGCCGAGGGTCCTGCGGTTTTACCGCGTCAATACGTAGTCCGATGCTGTAGTTATTATATCCAATTCCTTCTGCCTGTTGCCTTAACGGCACACTTTTAGCATACTTATTTGAAGTTTACCGTTACGCTTTAGTTTACCGAATGTTTCTTATCTTTCTTATATCGTACCGTTACCGTCTGTTACGTTTACCGTCAATTGTCTATTTTCGTTACGTTATCGAGTTCTTGTGCATGCCGTCCGCCAGGATTACCTAGAAATCTAAGTAGTATACACTTTTCGTTTTGTTTTTGATTTAAAATGCAATTCCGTTACGTCTTGCAGTACTTACAGTCAGTTTGAGTTCTATTTGGTATATTTCTTAGAAAAACTGGCTCGCCGTTTTCCCTCTTGGGGAGGGGCTGTGTAGCAATTTTCAGTCCCCGACTTAATATAGAGAATAATTGTATTCTGGAAATTGTTTAACTGGTTGCATACCTAGTAAATGGTATATTCGTAACCTTCTGTAAATGATAACGGAAAAGAAGACGACGTTGACTTGACAGAGGGAGGCTAGGGACGTATTTCCGGAAAGGAAGCAATTTTGACGGGGACGCTAGCTGGTGAAGTACAGAGGATGGTAGTGTGACAGAAAAAATACAGAAATTTCGATTTTATCTTGACCATCAGTGCCTATTTTTGAAAAATAAATAAGTAACGTGCCTTACCGAATTATTTAAGTTATTCGTTATAAAGTTTATTTGTGTGATTACAAATAGTTCACGTGTTGTAAGTATTTGTGAATAAAATTGGAGATATTGCAGTTATCCACAGTTAATTCACAACAAAAACATATACTGTTTTGCTGTTAGTACATTTCGAGAGTCCATAGTGGTTCAATAACGAGAATAGCAGAGGTATCAGGGTTGTTTCTTTTGCCAAGCGACTTCTGATTGGGTGTTGTCTTGCTGGATAGTAGTTCGTGGGTATTATTAACGCTCCGGAACCAAGGTAACAGCTTTATTTATTACCTTTATACGCCAGGCAGAGATCAAGTAATTGAGGAACTTTTCCAACATTTATATGTGAGCTCTGTAGTTTTAAAATAATTATTGTAAATTTTCGTAGTTAAGTATTATTAGTAAATAAATATTAAAGATCTGTTGAGCTCAGCATTCTTGTTTTAATATGACAGGCAATGCTCCATAAATAAATCTATGATTAATTTGTTATTGTTGAATAAATATTGTGTTTCCTCATATTAGACACGCATTTAGTACACTTGCCTTCGTATTAATATTTTATTTTCGTATACGACATAAAACTTACGTACTGACGATATTTTTCTTTCCGTTTTAACTTTTCTTGTTTTGTTATAATTTTAATAAAGAGTAGATGTACTAGGGATATTCCAGACTGATTCACCAGTCAATGTGATATTATACGGGTTATAATCAGTACCAAAGATTTTATGTCGGATTCTTTGTTTATATTATAACTATATATTTTATGTCTATGTCAATATGTTTTTTCCTTTTTGTATGACGGAACGAATCTATGTTTATCTTAAGTTGTGAGGTTTCCTAGTGAATTCCAGTGCGCATTCAGTGTCGAACTTAGAACTAACATTTTTCTTATATTTTTTTTGTTTGCGCTAACTGACATTTTATATATTTTTTTTGTTTGCGCTGACATTATATATATTTTTTTTGTTTGCGCTAAATAAAATACTATTGTCAATATTCTCCATTTTTCTTCAATCACCTGATTCACGACTGCCAATTTTCATACCGTATATATTTACATATTTAAATCCACATCGGTTTGGATATTAATACCTTTTCGGCTCGTACCGACAAATTCCTACGCAGGTAGGTGGCGCCCAACAATTTTTTTTTGCCGTTTTGTTTTGTAAATGTATGAAATCTTTCTAGCTACGACACAGCACACTGCCTCTGATATAGATCCACGACCCCTCCGAGTACTTTAATGAGCAACGGTGCATTATAACCCATATGTCGGAACCTCTAGGTTGTTGCCTCTTAATTGGCACCAAAGGTTGCTGCACTTACCCAAAGAATATCACAAATGCTATTCTCGTTAGTACATTTTATCAAGAAATTCTATCAAAACATGACTATTATGTTAAGATTTTCACCGATGCATCAAAAACCGAAAATGGCTGTGCATCATCATTACTAATAGATGATTTTGAATATGCTATACAAATACCTACTTTTTGCAGCTTATTTACTGGAGGAGCCATTGCAATTTTTAAAGCTATTAATATTTGTCAGAAATATACACATAATAACCTTTGGTCAAAAGTCGTAGTGAATTCAATTTCTGGTACTCCAAACGGAGTAAAGAAGTAAAAAATAATGACGGTACTAGAATTTGGTTCGATACAGAGTGGCTATACCGCACTAAGGAGACCTAAAGAGGTCGAAGTACGTATAAGAGGCTTGTCAATGCTCTGTATCGAACCAAAAACTAGTACCGTCATTATGTTTTATTTCTTTACTCCGTTTGGAGTACCAGAAATTGAATTCAATTCTGACCGTGATGAACGGCACGTGGAATGTAATCTTAGATTCCCCTGCCGAGTAATTTATCAAGCTGTTTGCTTTGCAAGTTTTAGAAAGCACATAGGTTAAGATTTAAATTCGATTTCGCCAGGTAGAAATCGTAGTGGTAATTTCAAACAGAACAGAATCACAGATAAATTCCGCATGAAGCTTTTCAAAACTCATATTAAAAAAATCTGTAAAAAAATAAGTTTATATCAATCAAGTATACAAAAAGCATATTCAGTAGATCACTTCCAATTATAAATTACATAAATATTTTTTATTTACCCCAGAAATAAAATATTTTAAAATTGATCCTTACTTCGTATTTTAATATGGCAGCAGAACTAGATGCATTAGACCCTCCCACAACCGTTCTGAATAGAGTGCTTGAAGTTAGAGAGCACGCCAAGACCGAAATCCTAAATATAGTGTATTTTTATGTATGAGAGAGTAATAAGACAATAAATTATATATGCACACCCCTAAACTGTTGATACGGGTGACTCAATGAAAAACAGATATTTGTCAACATGTTTACAGAAGTATATAGGAAAACAATTTTAAATTGAGTATGACCACCAGGTATAAAGGTTGGAGCAGAATAGAATACAATAGTTGTGAGGGTTACTAATCCCTAAATAAGGTTGCCAGTGTCGGAGTGATGGAGGTTAACAGGTACTAATGAATTTGCAAGAAATGTAAGATGTTTATTTTATTGGTTATATATAACCAATAAAAGTTTAATAAGTACCTACCTATTTGCAAAATAAAGTTTAATTCTTTAGATAAAATAAAACGTTTTATTTTATCTGAAATGAGTGCATTCCACGAAGTAAGGGTTTCAACAATCAAACATTTAATTCTTTAATTCCAGGAATCTACGACAGTAATTGACTAGATAATTACCTTCTAAACTTATTCCACAGAAAATGTGATAGTGGGTTTTTCCATTTTGTAGGAAGGTCCAAGTGGCGTATTCAAAATTCTTAACAGTTCACTAAAAGTAGGTACTTCAGTTGCAAGGTGAAGTTTATTGTGTATACTAGTGTTATGGAAAATTTGGAAGTGCCGTGTAAACGCCGAAAAATTGGTCCTTTAACAGTTAATGAAAAACCATTAATATTTAATTGTTTTAAATCATTTACAGACAAACGTTTATGTGAAAGTGTTGATGAGACTGTTGAGTTAGTTAGCAGTACACTTGGTGTTGGGAAATCTACGATTTACAGAGTTATTAAAGAAGAGAAATGTGGTAGTTTACAAATGCCACGTAATGCTCCAGGGAAACCAAAATTTCAAATAGAATATCATTTTAAAGAAGGACTTCGACGGAAAGTGCATGAATTCTTCTTTAGACAAGAATTTCCAACATTGGATAAAGTTCTTGTCTCAGTTCGAGATGATAAGGATTACCCAGAAATGAGTCGAAGTACGTTATGGAAACTTTTAAAAGAATTAGGCTTCCGCTGGAAGAAGAATCCCAGAAAGTCTATTTTATTAGAAAGAAGCGATATTGTCATATGGAGAAGACATTTTCTAAGAACCATAAAGGAAATGAGAAACCAAAAAAGAAAAATATTTTATCTTGATGAAACATGGATCAACGAGGGTCATACACCAAATAAATTTTGGCAGGATGAAACTGTTACAAGTCAAATGCACGCTTTTGTAAATAACTTATCTACTGGTTTAAACCCACCATCAGGAAAGGGACGCAGGCTGATAATAGTACACATTGGCAGTTCAGACGGTTTTGTTGAAGGTGGTTTATTAACTTTTGAATCAACTCGTACCGGTGAGTACCATGAAGACATGAACGCTGATGTCTTTCAAGAATGGTTCGAACAAATGATAGATCTTCTTCCTGTGTAATAGTAATGGATAATGCAAGTTATCACTCCAGACTTATAGAAGGACTGCCCACAACCAAGTGGTTAAAAAAAGACTTGCAGAATTGGCTGAGTTCAAAAAATATTACGTACCATCCCGGATCTATAAGAAAGGAACTTTATTCGTTGTGTGCCCTTCATAAAGAAAAATTTTAAAAATACGAAATTGATGAAATTGCCAAAAATCGTGGAATGACAGTACGTAGATCCCCACCATATCATTGTGAATTAAACCCGATTGAACTGGTATGGGCACAGATAAAGAGTGAAGTTTCAAGAAAAAATACCACTTTTAAAATTCATGATGTTAAACAGTTGTTTTTGGAGGCCGTAAATAATGTAAAACCTGAAAACTGGGAAAAGGCAGTAAATTACACTATTAAAGAAGAGGAAAAAATGTGAAAGCTGGACAATATTACTGATAAAATGATCGAGTCAGTTATTATAAATCTTGGTTCTGAAAGTTCATCTTCTGAATCTGATTTGGATTTGGAACAAGTAGCTGTAAGTTTTATATTAATATTTTTATTCATCTATTTAACATACCTTAGACGGTTTTAAAAACTCTTTTTCTCTTTTGTAATTTTTAAAATTTAAAAAAAAAAATGTGAATTTTTTAAAACTCTTTTTAATGTAGGCCAGTCAGTTCTAATATAGTGTGTGATAAAAGAGGTCACTTTTGTTTACATACACATAACACTTTATAACACTGAAATAATTCATTTATTTTTTACAATTATTCAAAGTAATTTTTCAATTAACCTTGAACACGCCCATGGAATGGTCAGAGGTACCAGTTAAAATTATGCTAATTACTCTCTCGTTCATAAAAATAAACTATAATCGTTAAAAATCGACAAATAATTCGACAAACGGACTCATAGTCCGCACGTTAATGCATGAAAGGTTAATATCAAACAATATTGTACACACATTTGTGATTCCTTAAATTTTAAAGTGATCAAACCTTTTATTGATTTCCGACCTCAACTTCTAGAAAAAAGAAGAAAACTTGTGGTTAGAAATCTTAATATATTTTCATAAAATATTAAATCCTAATACTCAGCAGCTTTATTTTTTTTAAATAAAAAAATGATATCGAATGTATTTTACATTAAATAGTTTGTCAAATCTTTAATTTTATAGAATTTTATATAATATAGATCAGATCTACATGACAGATTATTTTTTATTTGGATTTGTGTATGTAAACAAAGATAAGAAATATTTTTCCTTACAGAAATCCTTTAGATATTCGCCGCCCGTTTTACGCCATGAAAAATTCTCAATAGTTCCTCAAGAGGCCTCCTCCTACATCGCGCTACTGGTTCTTCTTCGCAATTACTATTCAAAAGCGGTCAGAAATGACAAACAGGACGGCTTTACCCTCGACTGAGACGTTCGAATGTCAAAGGATTTCCTTTTTTCATCGAATGCCGAGACGGTTCGCTGGTTATGGCTTCCAGGTCGATTGTGGAAATCGCCGCGGTCACGGAAATGGACTTTGCCCTCGGGACTTTTCCAGTTATCGAAAAATACTTTGCAGTTTGCTACCAAGATTGCAAAACTGTTTTCTCTTTAACTAACTGTATTATAGATAATCAGAGAGATAAGGAAATGGAAACAAAAAGCATTTGGTTAATTCTGACAACAGAAGTTAAATAACAAAATAAGGTTACGCTACCTCTATTTTTACATAAGTGTATTACAATCTATATTTAATATATAACGTAAATAATCAAACAGTCAATATTTGTATACGTAATAGAACTTATTTATTTTAAAATAGCTGCCAACAATACTATAGAAATTATTGTTTTGTATACTTTATATACATACTTTATATATGGATATTATTTTAACCTATATATTATGTTTATTAATTGGCGATTTGTAGTATTCTATTTGACAGTTGAATTATTTAATCTTCTTCTTTAGATGCAAATCCACTAATGGATGTTAGCGATCACATTTTCCATTAATTCTCTATTTCTTACAATATATCAGAGATTGTAGGTCGGTAATCCCTGTCCATTGCCTTATTTTTCGGAGCCAGGACATTTTCTTGTGTCCCATTCCTCTCTTGCCTTCAATTTTACCCTCGATTATAAGTTGGAGGAACTGGTATTTTTCATTTCGCATGATGTGACCTAGATACGCCGTTTTCCTTTTCTTGATGGTTTCGAAAAGTTGGCGTTCTTGGTTTATTCTTTTAAGGACATCTATATTTGTGATTTTCGCTGTCCATGGTATTTTTAGGATACGGCGATAAAGCCACATTTTGAAAGCTTCTAATCTGTTTATATCCCTCGTTTTGAGTGTCCAGCCCTCTACGCCATATAGCAGCACTGACCATACGTAGCACTTAGTTAACCTTAGTCTCAGTTGAAGATCGAACTCTGAACAAGTTAGTACCTTCTTGAATTTTACGAAAGCTTGTCGTGCTTGCTTAATGCGACATTTTACTTCCCTGTCCGATGCCCAGTCTTCAAAAAGCCACGATCCCAGGTATTTAAATTTACTCACTCTTTCAATGGATTTAGTATTCAGTGTTATGGTGGAGTTTTCAAGTGCATCCAAGTTTCTGGAGATGATCATGAATTTGGTCTTTTTGGTATTAATCTCTAATCCCATTCGCTTACTGCATTCTCCGATTATAGTGACAAGTTGTTGAAGATCGACTATGTTGTCATTGATTCCCATCTCTGCATCCTCCAAAGACTCTTGAAATATGGCTTCCGAATAAATGTTAAATAAAAGAGGGGAAAGCACACATCTCTGTCGAACGCCTCTTCTTATATGTATGGGTTTGGATATAGAATTGTCTATTTTTAACTGTGCCGTTAGATAGCCTAGCCAAATCTGCCCTAGACATAGGCGGAGAAGCTCCCTTGAACTTAATCCCCTTTTCAGACATTGATATAATTAGTAAACGACATCAAAAAGAAAAATGGCAAACATATTATCAAAACACGAGAACTGGAAATAATTACAAACAAATGCAGCCTGAAATACCCATAAAAAGATGGTTTCATACTCTATCAAATCGCCATTTCATAAGGGTTATAAACAGATTAAGATCTAATCATGCTCTTCCCCCCCTTCGTATGTACAAGTTGGGTCTCGCAGAGTCACCTAATTGCAAGTGCGGAAAAGAAGGTAACCTATTACATATTTTCCTTGAATGTTCCCACGAATCAGTAAACATAAACAAATTTTATGATAATCTTATTATATTAAAAATTCCACTTCCCGTCTACCTGAACAATTTGATTTTCTCTAGATATATCAATATATTAAAATCGATTTACGAACATATCAAAAACTTTAAATATAAATTGCAGCATAAAACTAACACTTATATTTAAGTAAATATTGTATTATAGCAGAAAAAAAAATTATTAAAAAAAAAAATATACATATTTAATATATATATATATATATATATATATATATATATATATATATATATATATATATATATATATATATATATATATATATGTATATATATATACATAAAGAATTAAAAAATAATAAAAAGGAAGATGTAAACCTCCGAGATGTTGAATCGGGTTATGTCTTCGCGCAGGAAAAAAAAAGTAATTATTAAAGTAATTATTAAATTAAAGTAATTATTAACAATGTAATTAATATAATTAAAAAATGTAATTTATTAACAATTGCACGTTAGATTGTACGGATGATTGTATGTTTATGTTATGTATGTTTAAAAAATTCCTCTGATTGTTAAAATTGTTTATCTTTAAATTTGTTCGGCTAATTGGCTCGGCCAAGGCCATCAAACTAAAATAAAAAAAAAACTGTGCCGTTTGATGCCAGTACATACATCTTATGTCTTTTTGGTCTATATCAACTTTCTTAAGAATCTGCATTAACTTGTGGTGTTGGACACGATCCAACGCTTTTTGGTAATCTAAAAAGCATAGGAACACATCCTTCCTCTGATCGTAACAATTTTGGACCAGCACCTGTGTTGCTACTATTGCTTCTCGTGTTCCTAAACCTTGCCTTAACCCAAACTGGAAATCACTGATGTCCCATTCACATTTTTTGTATAATCTTTGATGTAGTATTTTTAAGAATATCTTTAAAGTGTGACTCATCAAGCTAATAAGTCTGTGATCCTCACATCCTTTGCATTTGAATAATTTAATATCGAGTTACAATCCTGAATTATCCAATATGTGACGAAATAAATAAATACTATATACTGGTGTTAGATTAGATTCTTCTTCTTCTCGTAGCAATACAACTCGGGATGGGTCTTGGATGACTGCACAACTTGTTTCCATTTAAAAAGTCGTTCATAATACACTACCGAGCATACAATTAGGGTACCCCGTAATTTGAATTTATTATAGAAATTATTATTATGTTTTAAATATTTTCGGTTGTAACATAGTTTACTAATGGATTTCTTGAAAAAAAAATTGTTGTCGTTGTTGTTTCGACAAGCGTTTTAGATAAAAAGGGCCCCTTAGCCTAATTCCTAAAAACCGTTATCAGCACAGTTTTTGCTTCTATGGTTTTAAAGTCAATTGTAAATTGTTTGTGTATTGTTATTACTGTTAGTGTATTGTATTGAGCATAAATTCTGTTGTAGCGGCAAGAATTGTGGCGGTGTTAGAAGATGGCCACGGTCAGCGCGAAACTGCGAGAAACGTTGGTGTAAGTCTCTCGAGTGTGCAACGAGTATGGCAACGGTACAAAGAGACCGGTCTGCTTACTCGAAGACCTGGTTCAGGTCGAGGCAGGACTACAATAGCTAGAGATTTGTCGTTTCTGGTGTAACCATGGAAAATACAGTTACTTTTTAGTAAAAGGTTCCATCGTTCCGGTGACAGACCTAGGTTCCAGATAGGTTTCGGTAACCTATGACTTTTGTCGCCTATTACCCAAGCTGTAAACAGCTCTATTCCGCTTAGCTTGCTATAGTTTCTTGTAGTAATTATAATATCTTTTTCAATAAACGAACACTTTCTACTATTTATAGTTTATTTTTGTTTCAACCATGAGTAATAATCATTTTTCATACGTTTGTTGGTTGTTAAAAATAAACAATAAACATATTTATGCTAGTATACTATAAATTATAAATCATATAAACATAGTCTCTGTCTGTCTTAATAATCGTACGTGCTTACGGTGGTATTCCCAGCTATTTAAGTGGCAAAACATAAAGCTCATCATAAATTCGGTGATAATGACCATCCTATTCTGTTACCGATTGAACAAGATTCCCATCGTTTGATGTTGTCACGTCAACATATCGAATGCCGATTCGAATACCAACCTTATAGTTACATCACAGTATAAAGAGGTTCCAGTTACACTGTGACAAAAATAATAGGCAGTTTGCTGTAACCTATTACTGAGAAAACGAATACTTATTGGTAATAGTGTTATTTATCCGAATACATTATATAACGCCCATCTTTATTCTAGTGCTTAGAGAAACCGAACGGCCACGGCAGTTTCTCTTCGAAATCATCTGCAAGAAGTGAGAAATGTAAATATAAGTGAATAGACAGTTAGGACGACTTCATGCTGCTGGTTTATCTTCTCGAACTAGAGTAACTGGACCGCCGCTTTTCCGTGAACACCGAATTGTCAGATTGAATTTTTTAGAAGAACACTTGGTTTGGACAATGCAGGATTGGAGTCGTGCATTGTTTTCCGATTAATCGAGATTTTGTCTCACGGACAGAAAACAGACAGATGTGTAAAACGTGTAAAAGTGTGGCGACGTCCAAGCGTATGCTCAAGCATGTTGCCGAGTGTCTTCCATTTGGTGGAGGGTCAGTTATGGCATGGGGAGGCATATCCTTTGATGCTTGCACGGAGTTAGTCTTTATCGAGAATGGGACATTGACAGCGCATAGGTGCCTGACACAGATTCTGGAAGATCATATTTTACCATTTATGGTTGTTCTTGGAGACGACGCAACATTTATGCATGATAATGCACGGCCTCACACTGCTAGGATAGTTACTGAGTATCTTGACGAGGTTCAAATCACACGATTTGTTTGGCCTGCTCGCAGTCTAGATATCAATCCCATAGAATATGTTTGGGATGAGATGAAGAGACGTTTACGAAGTCATGTGCCGGCCCCCAGAAAATCGAGAGAGCTTCGTGACATATTGGTGCAATAATGGAATATTCTTCCGCAGAATGTGATCCAAAATCTAATCCAAAGCATGTCTCGTCGTTTGCAAGCTGTTATCACTGCCAGAGAAGGGAATAGTCGCTACTGAAGTTCTTAAAATTTTGTTTTTTTCAACAAAAAGCACATCAAATTAAAATTGTCCCTTTTTAATATTTATTATATCAAACTCTTCATTTCCATTATTTTTAATAAACTTTAAACGAAAAAAACGTTGTTTTCTTTAAGCAATCCGTTAGTAAACTATGTTACAACCGAAAATAGTTATAACAGAATAATAATTTCTAAAATAAATTTAAATTACGGGGTGACCCTAATTTTATGCTCGGTAGTGTAGTTAGCCCATTGTTCTTAGATCTGACCATATATTGTCTATCCGTCGCATTCGTAAACGTCCTAAGGGCCTTCTTCCTGTGGGGGCTTTCTCCCATAATAATTTGGCAAGGCGGTTATTAGGATGTCTATGGATATGGCCAGCCCATCTTAGACGTTGGGATTTAATCCCTTGGACTATGTTGCTCACTCTATACATCTACTTGACCTCAGCATTTGTTCTCATTCGGTATTGGTTGATATTAATGTCATGATAAGAACCAAAGATTCTTCCGAGGATTTTCCTCTCAAAACATCTAAGTTTTATTTCAATTTCTTTGGTCAGGTCCAGCACCAGTCTAATCACTGTTTTATATATTCTAATCTTAAATGTTGGTGTTAGACTTTTATATTTAATAGTATTGAGGAGGCTGTACATACATCTGTTTGCTGCCTGATTCTTGCATATTGGTTTTATCATTGACTTGTTTACTAGGATTTTATTGTACAAATTTAGTTGTGATCTTTTTCCTATTCGCCAGTACATTCTACTGAGTTTCAGACCCAACTGTTTTCTTTTCTCCAAATGAATATGTGTTTCTTCAACGTTATACTGCGGTCCAGGTGCATACCTAAGTAATTTACATCATCCTTTTGTTGTAGTATTTGGTTATTTAATGAGACGGTTGGGCATGTACTTTTTCGATTAGTGAAGGTTATATGTACTGACTTGCTCGTTAACTTTAATTCTACATGTTTTTACCAAATCTTTATTTTGTTGAGATTAGTCTGGAGCAGTTGTGAGGCTATATACGGGTTTGAGTGAGCCGCAAGGATTGCTGTGTTGTCTGCGTATATTGCTGTGACGATGTTTTGACTTATAGGAAGATCTGCTGTATAAAAGTAAGTAGAGAACAGGTCCAAGCATACTACCCTGGGGTACACTAGCTTTAATTGGATATAAATTAGTGCACCTATCCTTTACTTTTACAAGGAAATACCGGTCGGAAAGATAGGACTTGAGGATTAGAAAACAGTTGAGAGGAAGGACTTGTCTTATTTTGTATAGCAGGCCAGTGTGCCAGACTTTATTAAAAGCCTGAGAGATATCCAAAAAGGCTGCAGAAGAGTATTTTTTTTCTTCTGTGGGCTATTTCTTCTAGACTTTGTTTATGGAATTTCAAATTAGGTGAATTTGCTAAATAGTAGCATGCTGTGGTCTAAATCCAAACTGGTGGTTGGGTATTACCTGCTGTTGTACGAGGATTGGCTGTAATCTGTCTAGTAGTAGTTTTTCAAAAACCTTTGACATCATTTGAACTAAACTAATAGGTCTATAGGACTTAACTTCTTGTACAGGTTTACCTGGTTTGGGTATTAAAATGATCTGTGCAACTTTCCATAAAAGAGGATAGTAACCAGTTCATAGGATTGCGTTAAAAATCTGTGTTAAATATTTCACTGTTTTCTTAGGAAGATTTTTTTAGAATTCTTGCAGTGATTTCCCATAAATCACAATTTTGCGGAAATGTGCTGTCTTTTTCTGCCTTTGGTAACATTATGACATGGGCCTATTTCTATCTGTTTGGGAATTTCTTAAATCTTACCATCACATTTATGATATTTGTTTTTGTTTGACGAATAATCTTACTCAATGTAGTTAATTTCGATGGCTTCATGAATAATTCTTGATTTTAAGTAGCAGAAGGGGGGGGGGGATGGTTTTTGCTTTTTCGTAATCTATTTTCTGGCCTATCTGAATATAATGTTGGGCTGGGGCTAAAGAACTATCGTAATGTGGTCGACAAATTAGTGGTACTGAAGCGTTTTCTATTTGTATTTTTAATTTTTCCACAATAAGATAGAGTGCAAAATTTTTAAATGTTCTATTGGAAAGTTTTATACAGATTAACATTTATAAAATATATAATTAGATTGACATTAAATTTTTTAAATTTAATACGAAAATGTTAAAATATTATGTACATCACTAAAAATCAGATATTACTAAAAAATGATATTTACTTTATGATAAAATCATGTGCTCCCAAATATATCTTTGCCTGGCTTGACAACTATTCATTTATATCTAGCAAAAATCAAAATGCTAGTACGTTTCATACATCATGCATAAATATATATGCTCGTTAAGGTCTATTTTAATATACATACACACAATTTAAATATCAAAATTCCTGTAGAGCTGACCTACTCTTATTTGAATTCGGTAAAAGCGGTCAGTGCCTTTCATTTACGTGACTATTCGGACTCTGGAATATTGTTGACCTCATTCTGAACTCTAAATTTGAACTCTGAATTCGTACATCCGATTATGCGGTGCTAAATATGGTTTCCTGGATGTCCTTTGGTTTTTTTCTGTTATTTGGCAGATAAAATTATTCGCAATTCTTGAGATAAGAGATAAATGTGTAAAATAATTTTGCAAGCATTTTCATTTCAAAGTTGTGTCACATTTTTTTTGTCAGTTGCAATTTATCGCCTTAAAAATTCTAGCAGTCACATTTTATATAATCTGCATACATCAAGAGCTCAAGACCTGTTCAAGAGCCTTGAGCTCTTTTAACGATACATTGATAGATTGTATTATTTATTAATTTATCTAATAATGAAAATCTATTTTTATTTAAAGATTCTTCACTACGTGCCCTGTCGGTGTCTAACTTATTATACGTCTCAACGCTTTCATTGTTCGTATTTCCGGGATATAAATCTTGGATAATTATTATCCAGGAATATGTTTTTGCCTAACAATAAAACAATGAAAACTTTGTTTTTAACTCTACAATATTTATTATAAAATCCTATAATTACAGCTGTTTCGGAAGAGTTCCTTTCTCAAACGATCTATTTTTGGCATGCAAGGTGAAGTGCTTATGTAGAATCTATTTTTCTTTAATTGAAAACGCTTATATGTTCTGCTATTTGTTTATTAAAATTTCTACCAGTTTGACCGATGTAAGTTTTTGGGCAGTCACCACATTTAAGTTTGTTATACCACTGTGTAAGTGCTTTTTATATTGGTTGTTGTTTTTAATATATTTGCCTAAGTTGTTGTTTGTTCTGAAAGCTGGTGTTATTCCTTTATTTTTTATGTGTTTGGCTATTTATGTTAATATTTTGCCTCTATATATAATCGAGCAGAAGATACTGGGTTTTTCTCTGGTGGTGGAAATACTAATTTCAGGGCATTTTGTGTAATTTTTAATATAAAATTTTATTAGTTGTTTGTTCGTTGTATTCACTGTTTACTATTATTTGCTTAATTCTATTAATTCTGTCTCAAAGTTGTATTTTGACATCGGAATTTCTGTTAATCTTTTAATCTTATAAAAATAAGAGTTAGGATAGATATGGCAAGAAATGCGTTTGTAAAAATGAAAACAATTCTCTGCAACAAAGATCTTAAATTAGAACTGAGAGTAAGAGCACTGAGATGCTACGTATTTTCGATACTGCAATATGGACTTGAAAGCTGAACATTAAAGCAACAACACCTAAATAAGTTACAGTCCTTTGAAGTGTGGTATTACAGGAGGATCCTTAGAATAGCATGGACATCGAAGAAAACTAACACGAAAGTATTGCGAGAAATGGGCAAAGAATGCGAAATAATAAGCACAATAAAAATAAGAAAGTTACATATCTGGGACATGTAATGAGGGGACAGCGATATGAACTGCTAAGGCTGATAATACAAGGAAAGATAACGGGATATTGAAGTATAGGAAAAAGGAGAGTGTCATGGTTTTAAGGGTCAGAATTTAAGGGACTGGTTTAAATGCAGTTCTATAGAATCCTTCATAGCAACAGTAGATAAAGTAAAGATAGTAATGATGATATCAAACCTCCGATTGGGAGACAACACTTAAAGAATAAGAAGTCTCGGCTGTAATGGCTATTAACACAAATAATATTTTGTACCATAATTATAATAAAAACGTATTACTAATTACTATAGTTAATCTATAAACTGTAAATAAGAACTTAAGGTATAAATTCAAGGTAAAGTAAATGGAAAACAAAGTCATATTCTGTTAAACAACTCCATGGCTTTCAAGTTGACTTAATCGGGTGAGTTTAAAACGTTGTTATTATTTGACTTGAGTTTATTTTGCATTCTATGTTTCCCGTGAAGGTGACACACAATAAGAATGTGTTTCAAAGTTAATACACTTGAACAGATTTAGCAATTGAGCTTCGGCTCAGACTTCATGAAGTAGTCATGTCCATAGATCGGCTATGTCCAATTCTTAACCTTTGAATGATAGCTTTTTCTATTCTAGAGATTGTTGAAAGTTCAATTTTTTTAACAGTCTGCCAGATCTCATGTAATGTTATCTTGATTGTGTTCCGGTGGGTTTATCAGGTATGGTCCCGTTGAAAAAATGAATACAACCTGTTACTGAACATCTACCAGATAATGGGAAAAATTTATTATCAGACCTTTATAGGAGTAACCAGGTTTTCCCATCAACTTTGTTCGAAGCAATATTAGTACCACTTGTTAAACCTGAGAAATCCCGGACATCACCTGAGTCATATCGACCAATATCTTTAACCAATATTATATGTAAAGTGAGAAAATGGTAAATAAAAGGCTAAAATGGTATTTAGAACAACAAAAACTCCTTATTCTATAACATGGCGGATTTAGGCAACATCGATCCACTATAGATAACCTAATAGACTTAGAGCCAGGAATACATGAAACATTTGCAAATAAGCAAGATCTTTTCGTAGTCTTTTTTAAAAATAATAAAGCTTATGATACTGTCTGGCGATTCAATATAATATCAAAATTAAATAATTGGAATATCAGAGACAATATGTTAAAATTTATTTCAAATTGTTTTCAATCTCGCAGCTTTATAGTTCGATCAGATAACGTTAACTCAAATAAAAAAGTTCAGGGGAATAGACTACCATAAGGATAGGTTATAAGCTCAACCCTTTTTCTAGCCATAAACGACATACTTCAACAATGCTCACCGATTGTTGTAGGAAAAAACTCTACATCTATTCAAAAACATCTGCAACAAACAATCAATCAGTTAGAACTATGGTCTAGGACTATTAAATTACAATTTTCAACAACAAAAACTAAATGTATTTTATTCACAAGAAAACATAACACTTTAACTCCTCATCTGAAGCTATATAATCAAACCCTCAATTTCACAAATAATATCAGATTTTTAGGTATGGTTCTCTCCTAAAAGCTCTCCTGAAGAAAACATACAAAAGAACTTAAAAAATCATGCAAAGCAGGATTAAATTTTATGAAAACTATTTCCAGCCAAAATTGGAGAGCAGATCAAAATACACTATTACATATATATATATATATATATATATATATATATATATATATATATATATATATTATATATATATATATATATATATATTTATATATATATATATATATATATATATATATATATATATATATATATATATATAAATCTTTAGTTAGATCAAAATTCGACTATGGTGCGATTGTTTATCTATCAAGCAAAGTATAAGTAATAAAAACCTTAGAGACTGTTCAAAACACAGCTCTACGAATCGCTACAGGTGCGTTTCGAACGACATCAGTTGAAAGTTTACAATGCTTAACAGGATGACCACCCATAATTTTACGATGCAAATACCTTTCTCTCTCATATGCTTCTAAAATAGCTAGTACTAAAGAACACCCTACTTTTACCAATAAGTTTACTAACCTAAGTATATATATAAAAGGTCAGAGTATAACAGAACTGATTAAACAATTATTCTTAATAGAAATTGAAACTTACAAAAATCATTATAGGATTCCAAATAAGACCGCGACTCCAAATCACAGCGAATAGACACGACCAAGTGAGAATAGCACGTTTGCGACTAAAACACTTAGAGCAGCAAGAAAGAAGCACCCTATCCCAAATAATATAAAGAAAGCCTTAGGAAAAAACATGAACGTTAAAAACACAATAAGCTGTCTTAAAGACTCAGGACTGTATCAATTATTGTAATTTATTCTAACTTTACCTGTATTATATTTTTTAGGTCGCTAATAACCCTTGTGGTTTTAGTGTAAATCAATTAAAAAAAAAACTGTTACTGAAACTTAACTTAAGAAAAAAATATCTCACTTATCTTGTCTCCTAACGTTACTACGACAGTTGTAATGTAAGCATAGCAAGTGAGTGAGAAGTTGGAATAAAGGGATAATGGAATAATAAGTAGCATAGAAAAGATAATAATTATTCGAGATAATTATTATATATTCCAAATTAAATAAGGGATAATTAATACAGTTAACTTATACATTTAAATTATACAAAGTATAACAATTGACCTAGTTATGGCATTGTTTGATAATTGTTTAAACGTATAAAAAGCACGAAACTATTGTTGTAAAAAAATAACAACACCCGTGACCCAAATAGAAGCAATAACGCCAAAACTGCAACTCAGCGAAACTACGACCTTGGTACTAGAACCGGCGTTGAAAGTACGACCACAATAAAACAAGAAGAAACGACGGACGCCGGGTAGTCAGTAGTCAGTCAGTCAGTAATAGCGGGCCACCGTGACGGGGACGCGACAGCGTCCCGTACGCGTCCAGCACGCGAGACAGTCGGTGATTTTCCGGGGGCCGGGTATCTTCTGGCAGAATTCGCGTGTAGTCCGGTTATTGTGGCAGCTCGAAAGTTCGCAACCCTCAACTGACCGAGTTCCAGAAGACTGAACGTGTCGTGGTTGAAGCCCTAATATACACATAAGGTAACAGATTCATTTATACCTAACCCTATTAATTATATTAGTTGTACTGTCAAGCTCATCACTCTCTCGCTCTCTTAGATTATTACATTGGTGACAGCGGTCCCGGTTTGGGGGAATTTCGGTAAATAGGGATAATTAAGTCACTTCTTCAGTATCCTTGTAAACTTTTGCAAGTTTTGTAGCTATAAGAAGCCTTCATCGTTTCATTTCGCCAGTGACATTCCAATTTTTTTTCTTCTCTTTCCTAAGACGACAACAGATTAAAGAAACAGTGAGGTATCCAGTAAATATTGTGTGGAGTGCAGGACTCCCTCTTCTGGAAGAAAATCCTTTTTCTCTCTTTGTTATATAAACTTGTTAGTGGTTTTACACAAATTATTCGTATATAGTAGATTTTTTTTTTTTTTTTTGTCTTGTATCACTGGAAAATAACCTCATATCAATTCCTTCCCGAGACTTAGAATCCTAAATTAAGATAGGTGAATTGCTTTTATGATATATGTGAAGAGATGACAAGTACAAATTTTTTTCAAAAATACATACTAACACATTATATGATGTTCTCTATATAATTGTTTTTTAATTACCATAATATTGCACTAAAAATATAAACTATACTGTCTAACAGAACATATGATACAATATGGCATAACAGAGATTAGTAATTATCAGTCGATTATATGAATTGGATATAATTATTCGAAGAAATAATAAATATATTGTTTACTAACTAGTTGAATATAAAGAATTTAAGTTAGTAGGTCAAGATCAAGTTCATTTGAGTGTACGAGTTTATTGCTTTCAAAAAGCGCAAAATATAAATTCTTTCTTAGCTGTTTACACAATATCAAATTCTTTTGTTTAATGTAACAAGTGAAAGTGAAATATGAATTGCGTTTGGAAAATATTTCTATTTAAATAAATACGCTTGGTCGAGTAATATACAGTGAGAAATTAGATATGACTTTGTTTAACTAATTAATTATGGGATATTTGGAATTGAAAAAAAATAGCGTTTGATTCGTAAAAAGGAAAAGAATTTAATAGAACTTAATTTTTCAAAAAAAAATTAATACTAACACCTTATTAGATATTTGACTATTGATTGATTGATCGATTATTATTTGATTTGATTATTTGATATTTCCTACATTTTTTTTTTAAGTTCGGCAGCGTATATTTTTAAGTTCTTTATTTTAACAAAAATTTAATTCTTTATACAATTGTTCGTTAATTTCATAAATTGGCACATCATACTGAGATGGACATATAAAAGAGGGAAAATAATTTAATGGAGCTTTGGAAGATAATTGACCGTGGCGTCAGAAAATCTTTTTCACTAGTTTGGAATGATTTCCACGAACATATGAGTTCGGAAATGGATGCATCGCATGGAAAATGCATAGAAGCACGTAAAGTGATTCTTTGGGCTGTGGCCCATATTTAAAGAAAATTTGAGTCGAATCGTTGTCAACGTCCTATAGAGATTTTGACAAACGTAACTTGCGAGACACTGGGAGGCTTGCTGCAGTTTATGTACCAGGGAAAAGTGCAAATTGGACAGGAAGACCTAAGGGCCTTCACTGAAGCGGCCGAATCGTTGCAAAGGCAAGGACTCGCTGGAGACGGAAAAGTTATAATAGTTACTATCGTTTAAAGTAACTTGCTGCAGTTTATGTACCAGGGAAAAGTGCAAATTGGACAGGAAGACCTAAGGGCCTTCACTGAAGCACTGAATCGTTGCTAAGGCAAGGACTCGCTGGAAACGGAAAAGTTATAGTAGTTACTATCGTTTAAAGTAACATTATAAAGACTTTGGACGAAGAAGGTACTCTGAATGTAGAAGAGTTTAAGCCAGTTTCTTTGCTTGAGACAAAGAAGCAGAACCATAAAGAAGAAGGAATAATCAGTGGACACATGTGGGATGCCACAGAAATAGAGGCATATCTCACATAGCATACGAAGATGAATACAGTGCCAGAAGTATATTTTTTTACAGGAATGTGGGCAAGCTGTATATGGTTCGACCTTAAGGGGTGAAACTTACGTCAAGTAGGAGGCTGCTAAAGGGGATAAGCTAGGGTGGTACTAGAATCCCAACCCGCTAAGAGTCCCGCGGCTCCAGCACGACAATACAGTATCTACAGGATGTAATAAAAACGCGAAACGAATCTGGAATTGTGATTTTTGTTAATAAAGTAAATGGAAAAGTGAAGAAAAAGAAGAGTTATAATTATTACCTTCCACATGTTACAGGAAGGATATGGAAGAATAAATAGGATAAGTAGTACAGAAATATAAGAGAATATTATTTCTGGAACGAATTATGAAGAAGTATTGGGAAATATGTGAAATGTGAAGAGATGCGACGACTGCCAGGGGCACAAGCATGAGAGCAAAAATGAGAAAAGTTATAGGAAAATATGGAAATAGGAAACCCATGGACAGGGGCATGGATGAAAAATGAAAAATGTGAGAAGAAAAACAGGAGAATAATATAGGAACCCATGGACACGGACATGGATGAAAAATGAAAATAGTGTATAGAAAAACACAGGAGAATATAAATATATAAAATTTGAATTTGAGAGAATTTGAAGATGGAGACAAGGTATATTTGAGAGACTTAAGTAGCACGACAGGTCTTTCAAACAAGTTACAGAAAAAATGGTACTATCCATACCATTTCAAATTATAGAAAAAGTTGGACCAGTGACGTATGCAGTAGGTACAAAAAAAAGGGAAAAATAGACAGGTAGTGTACGTCAATAGATTAAAGAAATATTACGAGAATAAAACAAGTAATTATTCCACGGAGGAGGAAGAAGAAATAGGAGAATCCAAAAGAAAAAGAAAAGACGGAAGAAGAAGGAGTTGACCCTTCGAAGGTGGCAACACTGCTATTATGGGAACCAGGAATCCCAATTAACAAACCGCAGAGAAGAAGAAAAGGAAGTCAGGGAGACACCAGCCAACCAAAAAGATCAGAACGAATAAAGAATAGACTAGGCAAGATGCCCGAAAGAAAATGTTGCGGCATATTCCACAAAACGAAAAAGAAAGGATGGAACACGTACAACAGAATAATAAACAGGAATGAGACAGCAATAATAACACAGAGCGATGAGGACACATACATGTTTTTCGACGCAATAGAGGAATAATGAAAAAATATCAAAACAACTATAAGAAAAGTTGAAAGCTTGGTATTACAAGAGACGGCCTCTCGAATAATACTAAAATTTTAACAAGGAACGAAGGACAAAACACAGGTAATATAAGCATTCATAGTTAAATATCAGCACAGTTCAATGAAAACAAATTTTTTTGAAAACATAATAGTAGATCATAACTAAAAGCAAGTTTTAAAAAAGAGAAATAAGTAAATTAATTTAAAGTTAATAGGGGTCTAAGCTGCTGTTGATTAGTAAGAGATGGATCGGTAAGACACCATACGCCAATCCTTTATTGCTATGTCAAAACTGATTGACAGACTTTAATTCCTATCAACTAAGAAAGTAGTATAAAGATTGAGTCAGAGCATTGATAAATAAACAACTAATACAGGTCAAGTGTAGAAAACGTTTTTAATTAAATAAAAATAAATATTGTAGTTTATAACAGACACCAAGAGTTCATTATATCAGTCAGTATCAAATTTCATTAACAATGTGAGGATGAAATATCAGAATCAGCAAAACGTAGTTTAATAGCCTTGAAACATAAATATCATAACACTGAAAACAGGTCATTGTGTTTGACGAGAAATCAAAATAAATTTCACCTTTGAATTATTTTAAAAAGATTTGGGAAAGAGTGAGAAATATTACAATAATTTCTGACACTTTATTAAGAGTAAATATAGTAATTAAAATAGTTTCAAATAAGGAAACTTCGATACACATACGTAACTATAAACAATAAGTGATGGCAAGTTGAGAATTAAAAATATATGACTCTAATATACAGGGTGTAAATATAACAGAAAGATCATACATTATATTGTAAATATTTAAAAGTAAAGTCCCAATTATTAACATATTAATATTGGTTTAGACATCAATTTATTTATCAGTTTATAGTCAATAGGCATACTAATATGCAATACACTGTAGGTTAGTTTATGTCAGATTTATGTAAAGCTATCGCTAAAATTGTCTGCAATAAGCAGCTATACATGTATCTATAGGTTAAGGTGCGTTTGGACTTACGCGTAAAAAGTACTAATGCGAACTAAAGTCTGCTTACGGGAGTGCGACCGTTCGGGAAGTAATAACAGTGCGATTTGTGACACTGGAGAGACTCATCACGATGGAGAGACTCATGTTCCACTGTGGGATGTACAGCCACACGTCCATAGTCGACGGAGGACTAGACAATTACATCAAGAAGACAGGAGCAGAAGAATGCTGAAATATACACCGATACAACTCTGCAAGAAGACCACAACGAAATCCACCTACGAGAAGGAGTGACATGCTCATTCATCAAAGGCTATTGCTTCGACTCTACAATAGGCGAAATAACATGGAAAAAACAGTACAAACACAACAGTTGTGAAAGTCAATTGTCACAACTTTACGAAAGGCACGTTGAAAAGATCACTAATAAACAATCACTAAAAGAATTGATAATAGTAGAACAAAATAAAAACATATTTGCTCTAATGCTACACAAAAGGGCTATAATATGTAACACAGAAGTATGGCAAACAGAACACCCCTAATCCTAATAAATTTCCTAGTAAACACAAAATAAATCCTAGTACGCCATTCCTACCTCAAAACGTAGACCTGATGACCTACATCAATAGCAAATTCCTTTACACCGAACAATCCTACCAAAGAGAAATAGAAAAGTTATACTTAGACATAGTACTGCGACGATGCTAAACAAAAAGAGAAATTTAAAAAAAAAACAGATTACTAATGGCCCCATCCTTACCTAATGCCGTCAGTCAACTCATGCAGAACAGGCCAGGGTACACATGCAGCAAACACATACCAGAGACCATTCTAGCAGAAGTATAATGCGACAAAGCAAAGCAGTATCAACCTGAGACGACCACCCAGCAAGGACAAACCAATGGAGGCAGACAGCAGCAGTAACGCATCAATATAGTTAACTCGACACGTGGAATTGGCAAACGGACATTAAAACAGCCAAGACGACGCGAGTGAAGTGCGGATAATTCCCACAGGGATACGCGATAAAGTGAACGTAAAACGCGAGTACAATCGTATAGAACAGTTAGAATACGCTTGTCGTAATGAACACATGTAATCACAAACAATTGTAATAAGTTAAGAAAGTCTTTCACTTGTTAAGTTTCAATAAGATTAATACAAGATTAACTCAACTTGTCATACACATAGGTTCAATACGGGGGCAGCACGATACATTCGCTGACCACGGTACAATAGTCTATAAGAAACAGTAAATGATAAAATATAAATTGGGACTTATAAAAAAAATATATATAGTAGATTATAAGTAATAAATATGTTAAGTTTATTGTTGGAAAAGGAAAAGGCCCCTCGGCCCTTTTCTTTTTTTGCGTAGGGAGTAATGTAATGTAAGCATAGCAAGTGAGTGAGAAGTTGGAATAAAGGGATAATGGAATAATAAGTAGCATAGAAAAGATAATAATTATTCGAGATAATTATTATATATTCCAAATTAAATAAGGGATAATTAATACAGTTAACTTATACATTTAAATTATACAAAGTATAACAATTGACCTAGTTATGGCATTGTTTGATAATTGTTTAAACGTATAAAAAGCACGAAACTATTGTTGTAAAAAAATAACAACACCCGTGACCCAAATAGAAGCAATAACGCCAAAACTGCAACTCAGCGAAACTACGACCTTGGTACTAGAACCGGCGTTGAAAGTACGACCACAATAAAACAAGAAGAAACGACGGACGCCGGGTAGTCAGTAGTCAGTCAGTCAGTAATAGCGGGCCACCGTGACGGGGACGCGACAGCGTCCCGTACGCGTCCAGCACGCGAGACAGTCGGTGATTTTCCGGGGGCCGGGTATCTTCTGGCAGAATTCGCGTGTAGTCCGGTTATTGTGGCAGCTCGAAAGTTCGCAACCCTCAACTGACCGAGTTCCAGAAGACTGAACGTGTCGTGGTTGAAGCCCTAATATACACATAAGGTAACAGATTTCTTATACTAACCTGTGTAATTATATTTGTACCTCTGTCAACTTTTCACTATCTTGCTACATCGTCTCCCGACGCGCAGAATAACGTGTTAACGATTGTATTAGGAACTTCAGGGTAGATTCAATATATTGTTGACTCTAATATGGTTTTTTTTTAATGTTCCTTCGTCCGACTCACTAGAGACTAGGAGAACACGAGAATTCTGCGTATACATATCTCCGGCTTCAAAAGTAAGCCCATAACCTCTACTCTTTACAGGACCTGAGACCGAGGAGTTCTTACCCCTATCCCGAAATCCCTTATCTTCTCGTAAATCCACGAAGACGAGCCAGCCCTCCAGACCAGTGTGACCAGTATTCCTTGCAGCCGCTCGCAGGGTTAGCATCCCTTGAGGATCTATTGTATTTTACATTTGGTGACAGTCTTTACAGGACCCTATGCATAGAAGTCCTTAATCCCTCTCCACTTCTCGTAAATCTGTAGTAGATTATTGTAGTAGTATTGTAGTATTGTAGTAGGTATATGTGAAACGAATTTAGTGTATTTCTTACTCATTTTTATATTTTACTCTCTTTCTGGGCTAAACTAGTAAAATAATTAGTATGAATGCTACATTTTACATCTATTAATATGTTTTTAAGTTAGACTCGGCTCCGTCATGAGCCAAGAGCTCAACCCACAGCTGGAAGTTCAAGCCCAACTTCTATCTCAAGCTCAAGCTTGTCAAAAGCTTAGCTGCTCTTAGCTAGAGTCCATCCCTATTCATAAGGCATACGGCTCAATCATTGGAACTATTCCTCGTGATATATATTCTTACGCTAAAGCGTTAGAATATAGTTATTTATTTTTTGTTTCAGTTATTTCCTTTTGTTAACTATGAAAGATTTTCTTGTTGTTCAGCTAAAACTTTGTAATAAGCCAAACAAAGTTTATCGAACAAAGTGTATCGAATACGTTAACCAATAATTACTACCCTCTTTTACAATAGCACATGTTCTTGCCACGAACATCCAAAGTTGTCGCTAAATCATCACTCAGCAACTTTATTAACTTCAAAATACCAATTCGAAACTTAAATTAAATCTTGCTATTAGAAACTTCGACGTCAACTTACACAATACAACAAAAACTGGCGTGTGCATTCATCTGTCGCCTAGTTTCAAATTCTACAATGAATCCCTGTAGAGTCAAATGGCTTATTAAATAGGTCTCCGCCAAAACGTCATAGCAGCCGGAACGCAGTAAAACTTTAAACTATATTTGATTGTGTTCGAGCACGGTAATAAACTAGTAATTACCAGCGAGTCGAAATTTACTGAATTGGCGGGGTTATTTGTTTGACGTGTAATTTAAATTTTGGAGTATGCGTTGTTGGTTTCATTGGGGGGTTTATATTAGTTGAAGCTGTTAAGATTATGTAATCTATTTTATAATATATGAAATTACATATCGATAGTGGCCAGTGGCGGCTCGTGGCTTTAGAGACAGGGTCGGCAAGGTTTTTGTCTCTTTAGATAGGTATGCCGTCTAATAAAAAGGCTTCAATCATCATACTTCCATACCTCCAATCATCAACCTCACCTGCCCGTGTGATGATATTGATTCTGTACATTCGCAGCATCCTGCTTTACAACAAACAAGGCTTTGGCGCCGGAGTGATTGTCGGTATACATAATATATATTAGACATGCGAGGTTGAGCCGCGAATAAGATGCGCCGACGGGACTTGGAAGATACTTGACCTTGTCGCATATCTGGGTGAGCAGGTAATTGTCATGGACGTTGCCGTCAGCTGGGAGGGTCCTGAACTCCTAAGTACAGCTTCTTCTTCTTCTTCTTCGTCTAGCCATTCACGTCCACATCTGAACATAAGCCTCTTCAAGTCTTCCTTTCCATTGTTTTTTATTGTACGCTACTTGTAGCCAATTTTTCCCGGCAGTCCTTTTCAGATCATCTATCCATCTCATAGGAGGTATGTCTCTGGGTCTTTTGTGTTGGTATGGTCTCCAGGTTGAAATTGATCTGTGCCATTTGTTTAGATCGCTCCTAGCTACATGTCCAGCGTATTCCCATTTCAACTTCGCACCACAAATTTGCACCACATCGGTGACTTTGGTTTTCTGTCTTATCCATGTGTTTGTTTTCTTGTCCTTAAGTGATATACCTAGCTATGCTCTTTCCATCGCGTGTTGAGTGACTCTAAGTATATTCATATTCTTTTTTGTGATTGTCCATGTTTGTGCCGCATAAGTTAATATCGGAATAATGCATGCATCAAAAACTTTAGATCTAAAATGTAATTGAATTTGTTGATTTCTGAGTATATAGTTCAGTTACCGAATGCTGCCCAAGCTAACTTTCTTCTTCTTTTTATTTCTTCAGTCTGAATTTCCCCATTTAGAATTATTTTTTGTCCCAAGTATATATATTCTTCAACTTTTTCTATAACTTTATCGTTTATTATTGTCACGGTGTCTTCGGAGTGCATGAATTTTGTTTTTTTTTTAAATTCATTTTCAGTCCTATTTTAGAAGATTCGGTATGTAGTTCTACAAGCATGGTTTGCATTTCTTGTAGGTCAGTAGCTATCAGGATTATGTCATCTGCAAATCGTAGATTACTGAGGTAGCGGCCATTGATGTTTATTCCCTTATATTTCCAATTTAGGTTTTTAACAACGTCCTCCAAAACTAAGGTGAACAGTTTGGGTGATAAAGTATCTCCCTGTTTGCCTCCCCTGTTTAATGGTACAGGGTTCGAGTGTTCATTTTCATTTAGGTAGTATGTAGCTGTAACTTGGTTCATAGTTTCTTTTATTAAGTTAATATATCTGCTGTCTATTCTACAAGTTTGCATTGCGTTTATTACGGCCGTGTGTTCTATGGTATCGAAAGCTTTTTCGTAGTCTACAAATGCTAGGAAAACTGGAAACTTGTATTGGTTACATTTTTCTATCAATATTTTTGTGGTTAACAGGTGATCGGAAGTTGAATAGCCTTTTCTAAAACCTGCCTGTTCATATGGTTGGTTATATGCAGCAGTTAGTACAGCTGCTGCCAACAAAACAGAGCTGTACACTGAGCCTCGATTCCTTCAGACCATGCAGACCCTATATCCAAGGAAACAAATTTGCATGGCACCTCTAATCGTGGGAGCTCGCGGAACATGGTATCAATCGAATTCTCGTGTTATGAGAATTTTCAACCTCTTAAGGTTCGACGTCCGCAATTTTATTACTAAGGCAATTATGGGCAGCCTCCATATTCATAGTCATTTTATGAGGTGCTAGCATAAATGGCTTATGAGCATTCTTTTTCCGAGTATTTACACACCGGCTTCAACCTATCGTGGAACCTACGTTCGTCTAGTTAGGAGCTTTTATCTACTTGACCTCGTAGATGTTGTGACGTCCTTTTATATCTGTGTATGGCCCATTTTACTTTATATTCTAATTTTTACTATTTTTAAACTTTTATATTTTACTGAAGCCCTTATTGGCTAATTTTTTTTCAAGACCCACGATAGTTGCGTTAGCTATGTTTTGGCTATGGGGGGGGGGAATGGTCGGCACGCTTGGCATCGGACTAACAAAGGGCTATACGCTGCTGGTCTGTTACTTTCCGGATCGGTTTGGAGAGGAACAGACCAGCAGGAACAGGCCGGTTTTCGGGTGACTGGGGTTGGCTAAGTGATGGATCGAAGCCACCCACCCTTGTATCGCCTGGTCTGCAAACTAAAAGAGGTTATGGCTCTACTCTAATAACCAAAGACTTTGGGCAGACGAGTTGGTAAGTGGTAGGGCACTCTTTTGTCCTGGAATTGAGAAATTGATTCCGAAGGCGGAAGAACTATAAAACTATAAATTAGTCAACGGCATAAGGATGTAGAAAGCAAAGGAGAACTACTGCATTAAGGGTCTTTTGGCACTCCTAGTTTTAACTATCAAGGCTGTAAATAATTTAAGTCAAAACATAAATGATCATTGATCTAGGAACCCAAGATCCGACAAGAGAGGACAATCTTAAGACTGCAGGGTCTCTCAGGTCATTAATATGCAAAATTCTTGCAAAATAACTACATGGAACTTCAGAAGCATGTTTGATAATGATGATGATCCGTGGCGTTACAACCCTTCGTGGGTTTTAGCCGACTCGACAACATGCCTCCACTGTTTTCTGTCTTGAGCAACCTCCATCCAATTCTCCACGCCCATAGTGCGTAAGTCTCCTGCTCTATTATCTTGCCACCGGAGACGAGGGCGTCCGCGTGGTCTCCTTCCAGTTGGAACTTCCTCCCACATCAGTCTTACTGTTCGTTCGTCAGAATGTCTTCTAAAGTGTCTTGCCCATTGGAGTCTTCTGGACTGTATTTCTTTTATGATGTTGGCATGTTTGAGTCAGGTAAAATGTATAATGCCATAAAACAAATGAAACAAATGCAAAAATGCGGTGTCCGGGATCAGAAATATGTAATTTAGATGGATATCAGGTGCACCATGCCGGAAATGCTTATGCCAATTACTATAATGGATACTATAATGCAATCGTAGTAGTAAAACACTTAGCTCAATAAGTATTAACTTATATCTCCATATCTGACAGAATAATGCTAAAGAAATTTAGTTCAAAACCCTATGTATGTAAAGTTCTACGCCCCAACATCATCCAATAATGAAGATAAATTAGAAGCATTTTACAAAGATCTTGTCAAAGCAGTAGAAAATATCATAGTCGTCGGAGATTTTAACGCTAAACTCGGCAAAGGACGCTGTTTGGACATTGCGGGGGATTATGGCTTGGGAAACAGAAACGAACATGGAAATCGACTTGTCCAGTTCTGTCAATAACACGATTTCATTATATCGAATACTCACTTTAAACTATCACCAAGAAGACCCAACACCTAGAAGTCAAATGCAGAATCGAAAAAAAAAATATTAAGAACCAAATCGACTTCATTATAATAAAAAATTGATTTAGAAACTGCATCAAATCAGTTAAAACTTATCCAGGTGCCAACATTGGGTCTGATCACAATCCCATAGTAGCTTTAACCCAATTAAAATTTAAAAAGGTGATCAAAAAAAAGTCTAGCAAAAATATTGATACAGTCCAATGACAAGATGAGAAATTTAAGGAATCAGTTCAGAGACTGTGTGTGAAATTTACAACGCAGGTAAAAGCTTAAAAAGCAGGCTTGCATGACAGATGACATATTGGATTTGATGAAACAGCGACTAACGAAAAACAACGAAACACTTTACAACAGCATATAAAAACAAATTAGTCGTAAAGTACAAGAAGAGTCAACATCTAGCCAAACAGTGTCATGACATTGAAGAACTTGAAAATAGTTATGACACGTTTAACATGTATAAAAAAGTAGAAGAAGCGGCTGGTATTTTCAATAAGAAAAAAACTGCATTGCTACAGGATGAATATGGTAAAGTAATATTTGAAGTAGAGGACAAACTTAAAGAAGGGAAAAATTACGTCAACAACCTATTCGAAGACGATAGGAGTAGTTCACCTCCCGATATTACTAATTGCGACGGACCCCTAATAACACACTCTAAGGTTGTAAAAGCCATACAATCATCAAAAAATGGCAGAGCGACTGGTCCTGATAAAATTCCAACTGAAATATACAAACTTATAAATGATAGCAATGTTTTAGAGGCTATAACTTCGTTTTTGAAGACCAGTTATACCAGCGGGCAACTACCTAATGGTTGGTCTAATTCACTGTTTATAGCTCTACCTAAGAAGACTATAGCAAACATTTGTGCTGATTATAGAACCTTTAGTTTGTTAAATCACTTATTAAAGATTCTTCTGAAGGTAATACATAGTCGTATCTACAATAAATGCGAGGAATACCTGGATGATACTAAGTTTGGTTTCCGTAATGGAACGAGAAAGGCACTGTTTAGAATAAACGTATTTGCTCAAAGATGTCATGATATATCTGTAAACACATACTGTTGTTCTATTGACTTTCAAAAAGCATTTGACCGCGGTAAGCACTCTATATTGATCGAAGCTCTAAAAGACATTGGCTTGGACGGCAGAGATTATCGAATAATTGCAAATTTATATTGGAATCAAACAACATCAGTTGTACTAGATGGTGTGGAATCACAGGATCTCAATATTAAAAGAGGAGTACGGCAGGGATACCTCTTGTCACCTCTGTTTTTCAACGTTAACTCCGATAGAATTTTCAGAAAAGCACTTTTTGAGAAACATGAAGGAATACTTGTGAACGGTGAAGTCATCAATCATTTGCGAAGTGCAGACGATACAGTACTTCTAGTTTCAAGTCAAGAAGATCTGCAAACACTACTTAATAGTGTCGTTGAGAGTTGTAGGGAGGCAGGTCTGGATCTGAAACATACGGAAAATCAAAATACTCGTAATAAGTAAAAAATAGCATATAAAACCGGCAAATTAGATCTAGGATAGAGCAGGCTAGACCTTTTTGTAAAAGGGTATCCAAGGTGTTATATAATAGAGACCTAAAATTGGCATTAAGGATCCGCCTACTTCGTTGCTACGTGTTGTCGGTCTTACTTTATGGTGTCGAATCCTGGACTGTGAATAAAATCGATCTAAATCGCCTTGAGGCTTTCGAAATGTGGTGCTATAGAAGAATTTTCTCTGGGTGGAGAAGATTCGAAACTTCACTATACTAGAACGTCTCAGCAAGACTACTGAGATCATAAAAATCATCAAGCAGAGAGAGGTGGAGTATTTCGGACATGTAATGAGAGGTCCCAAATATAGATTGCTACAAAATATCATGCAAGGAAAAATAGCAGGCAAACGCAGTCCAGGACGAAAAAGAACCTCATGGATGTAGAACTCGCGAGATTGATATGGTGTTGACACAAGCATGCTATTTAGAGTGGCGGTAAATAAAATTAAGATAGCTGTGGTGGTAACCAACGTTCTGAATGGACATGGTACGTAAAGAAGAAAAATCATCATAGGAGATTTTTTGTGTTTTTTTTTTCCTGGAAATTTAGAACCATTTTTTTGTCTTTATAGAGGGAGGTCTGGAATCTTCAGAAGACATCTCAGTCTAGGACGCCGCCTGATTGACCTTAGTGCAGGATTCGTTCTTCGTAAATCCGGCGATAGTTCCCGAGGTATTTTAAAATGCCCTCTGGTCACCGAGTCTACACCGAACGCCTATATACTAAACCAGATCCTTCTCTGTCATCCAGCGATCCGGAAGCCGAATGGCCGCTGTACGACCGGCATTACTTCCGAATCACTACCTTCATTTATTCATTCTCCATTCGTTCACGTACAAACTCCATTCATCAGCAAGAAGGCTCTCTGTCTTTTTACAGATAGTGCGTAGAAGACTCTCATCTACTTCTTTTTTCTTGATCACTGCACGGATATAATTATGTATGCTAGTATAGAAATTTAGAACCTAAACATGTTTATAAATTAACTATAGTGTATGTTTACCAATTTGGAAAAATCCAACCCGTACCATTGAATTTTAGATAAAAAACTACATAACTAAAAGATTTTAAACAAATACCCATTAAAAATCTATAAAGGACTTACTGTAGTATGACCAAATCATAATATACCCTTGCTCCTTGCTCCCCTTGCCTAAAATTGCTCAGGTTTTATCACCGATCTCAGGGCCGTATTTACTTGTTCATTTTGTACGTAGTGGGATCGGCGAATATGCCGCCAGTTGTTACCATCTTCAAACGCAGCCACAATTCTTGCCGCCACAATAGAACCTATGCTCATTGCAATACACTGACACGGACAACACTACAGAAACAATATACAATTGCCGTTAAAACCACAAAACTTGTTCTCGGACGCGACTAGTTCACGTTCGAGACGCATCGCCCCGCCCCTTATTTTTCCCGTTGGCCCCTCCCTGACCTTGAAATCCCTAATCGCTACTTCAGAAAGTATAAAAATAGGCGATTTTCAGGTCAATCAGGTCAGTCCCTCACGGGCTCTCCGAGAGCTTAGTGCTCTCGGGGCTTTGCTCTTGTTTTTAGCTTTATCCATACTCTGTGGCTGGGATGTTATTCTACTGCAACCTGGTATTTTTATTTCAACTTAACCTTTGTCATGTACGAAATATCTTGCCTGTTCATACCCTGAAAATGGACTTAAGTAGAGGAGCTATCGTTGATGTTTTCGAAGCCCTCTACAGAGCACCCGGAGGCATTAGAAGGCGTTTAGACCCTTTTCATTTCCCCCGCGGTGACATGGCGCCCGACAACGTGGATTATGCCGATCCCACGACTCAGCTCGACGCACAGCAGAAGGCAGCATACTATTGACTTCAATATGGGTTGAAGTCAAGAGAAGAACAGGGAGAACCACGGAGTGTTAGAAAGCTATACTCTAACACTCCGACATCGAGGCCTTCTGCAAACCGGATGCCTTCGACGTGCAGGCACCTTTGACGAGCCAGACTTCTTCGAAGTCAGAAGCCCCCGATGCCAATGGAAGTCCAGAAGTAGACCCAGTCATCGCCCCCTACCGAAAGTGGTTGGACGACCACGTAGGCTTCGGCACCCTGGTACTCTGCGAAACCCCTGGATATGGCAGATGGGATCCGGACGACCGAGAAGAATACGAACCCGTCGAAGGAGTTGGCACAACGATCGAGGATGGACTTGCAGGAGCCGGAGATGCCGTCAACACCACCGACCTCCCTATTAGTGCTGTGCAGTGAGTTTGCTTAAAGACAATTTTTAATTTTATTTACATTTATGTAATCATGTATTTTTTATATACCTCATACTTTCTATACATTTTTATGTATTTTTACTTATTCTTGTGTTACTTCACATGCATTTTATTGTAATTTGATATTTTTGAATTGTCAATAAAGTTTTTCCCAGCCACAGAGCCTCCAGAGGAGGGGGATGTTCTCGGACGCGACTAGTTCACGTTCGAGACGCATCGCCCCGCCCCTTATTTTTCCCGTTGGCCCCTCCCTGACCTGGAAATCCCTAATCGCTACTTCAGAAAGTATAAAAATAGGCGATTTTCAGGTCAATCAGGTCAGTCCCTCACGGGCTCTCTGAGAGCTTAGTGCTCTCGGGGCTCTGCTCTTGTTTTTAGCTTTATCCATACTCTGTTGCTGAGATGTTATTCTACTGCAACCTGGTATTTTTATTTCGACTTAACCTTTGTCACGTAAGAACTATCTTGCCTTTTTTAAGGCAAGATACCAGAAGAAATCATTTACGAGTCCATCCCCTGAAAATTGACTTAAGTAGAGGAGCTATCGTTGATGTTTTCGAAGCCCTCTACAGAGCACCCGGAGACCCTTTTCATTTCCCCCGCGGTGACAAACTATACTAATAATGGTTTATAGAGTAGGGAGCTCTTTTTACCTCAAACGCCTATCAAAACAGCAACAATGTTTTTTAAGCAGTCTTACTGCCTATGCATGCCCCCCGCAAATTACCCTTAGTGGTAAAACGCAGGGCCTATGAACTCTAAAAAAAAGAAGCACAGCAAACAGGCAAAAAATTAATTAAATGTAGTAACTTTAATAAGTGTGGTGTATTACACTAAGTTTATAAAAAAAACAAATAAAATTTTCATAAGTTTTGAGATTTTTGTAACTTAACACCAACGTACAGTCTTTATTAGACCAAAAATCCAAAAAAACTAATAAAAAGGAAAAATACGACATCGATAGTATCGGAATTCACAACATGCCCTATTTTCCAATACCCAGTCAGACGGTTTCTTTAAATTCAGCAAGCAGTTTCAACCTTCCAAAGCCCTTAGGTCAACAAATCGTTTTATACCGAGAGAACTTCATTTCAGTTATGACAACCTCCCGAGTCGTGTGCTATTGAACGGTTTTAGAGTGTGATGAATAAATCAAGTGGTTTATGTAGAAATTTTCTAGTAGATATTTGTTCTACAAAAATAGTAACTTAAATAACAAAGTAGATACCAAACGTTCACTTAAAGAATCAAATTATTTGGTTTTATTCGACTAAATCAAAATATTCATTGTAATAATAAATAAAATATCGTTGAAAAAACTCCAAAAATGGATTTTTATCTATAGTTTTCACTTAGACCAGGGAACTAACGATTTTTCCATGACACTCGTTGACTCAGGTATCTAATTATTGAATTTGATTAACTTGTGATGACAATAATTAATTGATGGATTCAACCGTTACTTGATGGAAATTAATTTTATGTAACAATAAAATACTAAAAACTTTGTTTTCAAACTTCCACAAACTTTATTTTAATTATTATCACTACAGCTGTTTCGGCTGATTGCCTTTCTCAAGTGATCTATTTTTGGCATGCGTTTACTATTTATAGTCTCTAATGAAATAGGTTAAGGAGGGGAGAACTGTTTGTCTCAAGTTGGTCATTCAGAATTATGTCTGTGTTTTTTTAATTTGTTGGTTTCCATAGATTCTAACAAAGATAGCTTAAGGCCTTTATTTTGAATGCGAAGAATTTAAAATTCGTCGTTAAAAGAATGATTGTGATCTAGAAGGTGAAGTGCGTATGTAGAATCTGTTTTTCTATTATTGAAAGCCTTTTATGTTCTGCTATTCGTTTACTAAAGTTTCTACCAGTTTGACCGATGTAAGTTTTTGGGCAGTCGCCACATTGAAGTTTGTACACACCACTATTTAAGCGTTTTTTATTTTGGCTCTTGTTATTTAATATATTTGCCCAGGTTGTTATTTGTTCGGAAAGCTGGTGTTATTCCTTTCTTTTTTATGTGTTTGGCTATTTTTGTTGTTATTTTGCCTGTGTATGTAACGAGCAGAAGGTACTGGGTTTTTTCTCTGGTAGTGGAAGCACTAATTTCAGGGCTTTCTTGGGTAGTTTTTGATTTAACATTTTATTAATTTTTTGTTTTTTTTTAACAATTTTTTATCTATTATATTATCTATATTAATTCTCACGTTAGAATCTAGGATGTCAAATTCAATACACAGTATAAAAAACTAAATAATCTAATTTGCAATAGTAAAAAACCCAATATTCATTATACAAAAAGTTTTTCGAACCATACTTTTTTCAATAAATTTATAAATTGAACAGAGATACTAAATTTAGTAATAGCGAGATACAACTTTTAGAGAAAGGATTTAAACACAACTTGTCCCAACATAATAATGAGAGAACTTTAGAATCTTTAGGTGTAGAATGTGAAATAGCGTTAAACAAAACTGGTAACAATATCGAAAAAAGTATAATTGCTAAATCTATTACAGATGTGTGTAGTGAAACTAAGAATTCATCATTGTGTTTACAAAAGCAGACAAAGGCAACACTACTATCTCTATAGATAAAATAGAATATAATAACAAAACAATAGAATTCTTAAATAATCAAAATATTGAAACTTTACACAAAGATCCGACAGAAAAATATCAAAAACAAACTAAGCTAGCGTTAGAAAATTCAAAATCAATAGTAAATCCAATAGAATAGAAATACCTTAATATCATGAACCCACAGCCTCCTAAATTATACTGTTTCATTAAATTACACAAACCGGTAATTAAACTTTCAAAAAAACTGTTAGAGATTGTTTTAGAACACACTAAATTTTCATCTAAATTTACCATAAAAAATACAATAGAACTAGTTAATAAAATACAACATTTTCAATTATCTAACAACTCCAGATTAATTTCATTTGACGTAAAAAATCTATTACAGTATCCCTCCTACAGAAACTTTTATTCTAGTTAAAAACGTTTTAGACCAAAATAGTACAAATCCAATAATTACATCTGAAATTTTACCTCTTCTTGAAGTTTACATAAACCAGGACTACTTTGAATTTAATGATCGAATATATACAAATAACAATGCAGGACTTACAATGGGTAATCCTCTAAGCCCATTACTATCAGATATTTTATGGACCATCTAGAGACAAAGATTTCAAAACATCCCGTATTCAAACAATTTTTATATTGGTGGAGATATGTAGACGACGTACTGGCATGTTTCACAGGAACTAACAGGCAACTCGACCAATTTTTATCGTATATTAATTCACTTCATAGTCATTTTGAATTTACAATAGAAACAGAACAAAATCAATCCATAAATTTTTTAGATATAAAAATTATCAGACTTAAAAACAAACATGACTTCTCCATATTTCATAAACCTACACATACTGACACGACTATACACAATTCATCATCCCATCCAACACAACATAAACTGGCAGCTTATCATAGTATGTTACATAGATTAACAGAAATTCCGATGTCAAAATACAACTTTGAGACAGAATTAAATATAATTAAGCAAATAGCAGTAAACAACGGATACAATGAACAAACAATTAATAAAATGTTAAATCAAAAACTACACAAGAAAGCCCTGAAATTAGTATTTCCACCACCAGAGAAAAAACCCAGTACCTTCTGTTCGATTAAATATACAGGCAAAATATTAACAACTTAGGCAAATATATCAAAAACAACAAGAGCCAAAATAAAAAACACTTACACAGTGTTGTGTAAAAACTTAAAATGTGGCGACTGCCCAAAAACTTACATCGGTCAAATTGGAAGAAACTTTAACAAACGAATAGCAGAACATAAAAGGTCTTTCACTAGTAGAAAAACAGATTCTACATACGCACTTCACCTTCTAGATCACAATCATTCTTTTAACGACGAATTTAAAATTCTTCACATTCAAAATAAATGCCTTAAGCTATCATTGTTAGAATCTATGGAAATCAACAAATTAAAAAACACAGATATAATTCTGAATGACCAACTTGAGACAAACAGTTCCACCCTCCTTAACCTAGTTCGTTATAGACTATAAAGTGTAAACGCATGCCAAAAATAGATCAGTTGAGAAAGGCAATCAGCCGAAACAGCTGTAGTGATAAGTTAAAATTAATTTTGTGTTTGAAAACAAAGTTTTCAGTGTTTTATTGTTACATAAAATGAATTTCCATCTAGTAACTGTCGAATCCATCAATTATTTAAAAATAAAAAGTTTCCCATATGGTGCCGACTTAATACGACACCCTATATATTTGCAAATGTCAACAAAAATACAGTTTACAGGAAGATATGTCCCTTCTAAAGAGAAATTAAACATAATATTTAATATCATAATTAAAGTGATACATAGTATTGTTTCTCGAGCGGTTTTAAAGCAAAACTTACACAACATTTGGAGGAACTGCAACTAATAAAAAATCTATGTGGCAACCCTGCTAACATAAAACAGTGAGCTAAAAGGGTAAGTTAGTTTAAACTTACTAACTTTCTCAAGCGAGTCTAATATTCTAAGGAACTGACAAGGCGGTTTACAAAACAACAAATTAAAGAGCACTATACAACAAGAAACAGAAATTTGCTACAGCTGGGGATTGAATTTATTTGTTCTATTTCGAGCCCTCGCAAACAGTTGGAACATAATTTTATCATGGCTATTATTACAATAATGTAAATGCTAAAGTGAGGAAAAGCTTTTCACCTTTATTTAATATATATGAAGCGAAAGGCTTTTTAAAATACTTTTATATGTTTACTTTTGTCCCCGAGTTGCTTGCATTATTTTTGTTCTTACTATTTTCATTTCTCTTGCTTTGAGACGCTTCTATTATACTTACTGCCCATTTGAAGGTATAAATATTTTGTTTAAGGAGAGGCAAACAGCAAATACATCGATGAATGCGATTGAAAGATGTTCCCTAAAATTCGACAGTTTTTAAAATTTTGTATCGGGAGAGCCAAATGGACAAAATGTTGTTAAAGAGTTTAAAGGGTATTTGTTGATAACAAGATTGACAAAAATATTTTAAAAATCGATAGTTTTAACATTTATCCTCACGAGACCAAAAGGAACAAGAAGTTATTAGTGCATCTATTATAATCAAGCAGAAGGTACTGGATTTTTTCTCTGGTGGTGGAATTACCATCAAGGGGGTGAATTTCCATTAAGTTACGGTCGAATTCATCAATTACTTCTAAGTTATTTTAAAAAGTGTTTCATGTGTATAAAACAATTACTTATAATTTTAAAAGAGTAGCTTCTAGACTCCTCAGTGGAGATTTGATTGTATTTTATGGTTATAGGAAATATGAGCTTGAATTTATACAGTGGTGAGTGCCTTATCACCCGGCTTTTTAACGTAAGAGATAGAAAACACAGTTACCTTGTAAAATAAAAGAAGATGAAACTCGTAGAGGTGGGAAATAATCGATAGAAACCTATAATTTACATTACATTACGACTTTTGATAGTCTCACACCTTTAGACGTTACCTTCGATCTAAATCACCTCGGTCATAATTATTATGTTTGACAGTTTGACGTCGTATATGTGACGTATTTCCATTTTTTAATTTAGCTAAAGTAAAAACTGATTGTCCCCAATAAAGCAAAAATGTGAATAAAATAATTTAATTACTAGTGATTACTTCTTCTAAAGTTTTAAATTATTAACCAAGAATAATTTCTACTATGCTTTAAGGAGTTTCATACACTCTTGTCACAGAATAATTAGCAATCCTTAGTGGATTAGTGGTAAGAATTCGACTCTGCGACGCAGATGATTAGAGTTCAAAACGTACATGAGGTTTTCTTTTTTCTTTTTTTAATAATTTGAAATTATGCAGAGATCGTTTTGCTTTGAATCACTAAACATTTATGTCAGTCGTTACTAGTATTTGAAGTGTTTAAAGTTAAATATAAATATCTTATTGAAAAAATATTGTCGTCGTACTTTCGAAAATAAAGTAAAAATTCTTCAAAATTAAACGAATGTTTAAATAAGTAAAAATTTTACAAATATAAAAAAATATTGTAAATAAACGTATCTACAATATGTTCAAATAACCCTTCATTAGCAGCAGAATAATAACCCAAACTGTCACTAAAGAATTATAAAAGTCTGATGGATCAGGGTTCAAGGCACGATGTACTCATGCAGGCGGTTAGGGTTCAAATCCTACACGAAGTTTTTACTTAAATTACTACACTAAAAATTTGAAATTATGCAGATATTATATCGTTTTGCTTTAAATCATAAAACATTTATTTCAGTCTTTATTAGAAGTGTTTATAGTAAAACATGAAAATCTTATTGAAAAAACAATGTCGTACTTTCGAAAATAAAGTAAAAATTCTTCAAACATAAAAAAATGTTCTACATAAATGTACTTACAAAAAATGTTTAAGTGAGCAGAAATTCTATAAAATATTCTAAATAAACGTATTTTATTCTAATGAAATGTATTTACAAAAAATGTTCAAATAAGCCTCCATTAGCAGCAGAACAATAACCCAATCTATTATAAAAGTTTCGTCTAACATTAGTTAATGTTTCTGGACTAATACCTCTCACTGAATCAGAGATCATTTCTCTTAATTCGTGGAGAGAATTAGGCCTATCGTCTTCAATTCCATATAGTTTGGACTTGATATATCCGCATATAAAAAAAATTACAAGGTGCAAAATCAGGTGATCTTGCAGGCCAAAAAATATCTCCGTGTCCACTAATCAATCGATTAGGAAAAGTCGCACTGAGATATTTACTGACGATGCGAGAATTATGTGCAGGACAACCATCGTGTTGAAACCATATGGAATCGAAAGGAATTGGTAAATTACGAAGGGCTGGGACAATTTGATTTTGCAGAAGTTCCAAGTATTTTTGCCCAGTCAACATACCGTCTATAAAAAATGGACCAATGACATGATTCCCTATTATGCCTCCCCAAACATTTACTTTTGGAGGACGCTGGGTACGAGCGACATATATCTGACGAGGATTTCCTCGGGACCAAATACCGAGCATTCATTGAATTGTGACGGTCATGCAATGAAAACGTACATTCATTGATGAACAAGACGTTCTCTAAAAAATGTTCATCTTGATGTGACATTTCCATTGCAGTTTGACAAAATTCTAAACGACTATATTGATCCCCAGGGAATTTTTCGTTGGATTTATGAAGTTTATAGGGTCGGTATCTATGTCTTTTCAAAATTTTACCAACTCTAAATTTTGAAATTACATATTGTTCTCCGAGACGTGATGTTGATTGGGTAGGATTTTGCTCAATACTTGCACAAATCAAGGTGTCCCTTAGTTCCAAATCTGAATTTACCTCCCTTCGTCTACGAACTCCTCTTGGAGCGAACACGAATCCATAAGTAAAAAAATTACGTATAATAGATTGAATTGTTGATCGTGTTGGAGCCGGCCTATTTGGAAACATATTTACAAATTGTTGTCTAATCATGTTGTTTGAGAAAACATTCACATACCAGACAACAATTTGCACTTTTTCCTCGACCGGTAAAACCATTTTCACGAATTGTTTTTTCAATAAAAAGTTTCTGTTTACCGTGCAAAAACACTTCTCGACATGTTATTATTTGACGGCTTAAAGGCTTCGCTTTGCGCGCATCCATTCCAATGTTGTCAATTGTTTTGAAAATCATTACCTGTACAGAGGAATTGATATTAACATTGAGAATTAAGTGATGGCTTTGATATAAACAGTCTTCACCGGATTATTTTGCATTCACAACTGAAGACTGTATGAATTGAATTTGAATTATTTTGTATTTCCGTTTTATAACATTGGAATAAAAATAAATTGTAAATAATGAGTTTTTCGAAAATATTTTCCATTATTTTTTTATTGATAAAACAAAAATTTATCCTTGGTGTGAATTGAATCCCAATTTTCTCGTCAATAGACAACGTCCCTAACCACTACACCAATTTCACATACATTAATTGTTTTCGGACAAAACATACCCACCTTTATTTTAGTCAAATATTTCAGTTGAGTTATTTTTACCATTAAATAAATTTAAAGATTTATAATTTAAAATCGCTACTAATGAATGTTTTTTACTATAATATATCTTAATTTATTCAAGTATTTATTCTAACATCAGAAATTATTAAAATAAAATATTTTTGAGGTTATATGTATAATTATGACTGAAGTCAAATAGCCACGTCTAACGTCTAAAGGTGTGAGACTGTCGATGGTGGTAATGCAATGTAATGTAAATTATAGGTTTCTATCGATTATTTCCCACCTCTACGAGTTTTATCTCTTTTTATTTCACAAGGTAACTGTATTTTCTATCTCTTACGTTAAAAAACCAGGTGGTAAAGCACTCATCACTGTATAATTAATGATCCGATCCATATTCGAAACCCTTGTATACTCGGGTGTCTTTTATTTTTTCTTCAGATGTATGTCTAACTATAATATAGTCAATAACTAATTTTATTTATCTTACACTTTTAATAATGGAATTTTTTGCATTAAAAATAGGAAACAACTATCCATTATTATTGATAATATAGGATTTTAAAATAAGAAGAATCATTCACTTCAACTTAAACGACTAATTGTTTTAATACTCAACGTTGAGAGTATAATGCACATCCATGGCTGTTCATCGATAAAGCCATTATCAGATCTCTTGTTTCTCTCCTTCCATCTCGAATGAGTCTACTCCGTTAGAAAAGCAGAGATTCATCTTAGTCCCGAGGCTCTCTAGGTGAGTATTTCTGTCATTTTGTGTTGTTAGCGGTGATTTACGACCGATTAACCGAACACAGGATTGTAGTATCTACTAACGAACTTGCTGTATTTATTGGGAATTCGCTGGGATGTCCCGGAAGATTTTTTTTTTCAGAAAAACGAAAATATTTAATTCGTCTGTATTGATAAATTATTTTTATTATTTTTATATTGTTATATTAGTATTATCAGTATTATTTTTATATTGACAAAGTAGTGTGGATTTTAATTAAAAATTTGTTTTTTAAATTTATTTTTGTATGTTATAAACAAAATAAATAGTACTTTGAAAAATAAGGCTATTATCGAGCACAAGTTAATTAAATCTAGCCCAAGTACTTTCGCTTAAAATAGCATCTTCAGGGGCATCTGAAATAAGCCAAGAAAACGTTTTTTAGATGAAGAAAATTAGTTAACTTCGATAAAAAACTCGAAGTTAATGGATGAAAAAAAGTTTTTGAGATTAACGTTTTAGACTTACTTCGTCAAATATAAACTATCCGGCAAGCGTAGAATGTGGAAACATTAATAATGACATAAAATTGTACAAAACACTACACTAAAACTAGGACAAACAGTTTAAAATTACTTAAAAGATTCTACGCTACATTCTTTGTCAGAATCTGGAGGGATAATGATCTAAGCGAAAATAATACGGTGACATGTGACATATGACAACTTTGATAGGCAGTCAAAGTAATGGATCTGTGATCAGCACATAATATTACATTAAAATTCTGTATAAGTTGTCATTGGCCAAAGGTCCAACTAGAACTACTACTGAAATAATCAGCTGATGAAATATGACATATAGAATATTTTGATTTAAACTAGATTGCATAATCCAGATCTCACACTCACACCCGTCTGTAATAATAAGGTTGTAGGTTTAAGGCTAAATGAAGTGTACATAAAGTGTGAATGGAAGAAATAGACCAAACGATCTATTGGACAGTGGGTAATTGACTACAATAAAATGGTCTACCAGGCACTGTCAATACTTCAAAACGAGAAGAAAATTGACTATGAAATTGAAATATTAAAATTAAATCAGAATTGAAAGCAGTGTATAAATGGGTATAGTTCAGTTAAACCTTAAGCCAATGGGGGAACTGTAAAACTAATATGTAATAGCATTACTAAAGACCAACTGACCAACAGGTGTTGAAATATAACTGTGGAATTAGTATATGTAGATTATGCAGAGGTATGAAGAGTGAAATCAACTCCAACTGTGGATCAATTGAATCTAAACAAGCCAGTTGTGTAAATTGTTAAATACAATAGTAATGCTGAACAAAGCCTGAAATTGGTAGATTCTTAATGTATAAACTCAGTGCAGGAAGTCTAGACAGCCGAGCTGGGTCCACTACGAGGTGAAGCTGTAATAAAGTTTTTAAAAATAGGTTTAAATTTAGTACAGTTTAAATTAATTTGAGTGTTAAGACAATGGAAGTTTCCATTCGTTTCTTTTGTGATCTCCAAATCTTCCAATAGATCCAACTCCAAATAGTTTTTCTTTCTACTGATGTCATGTAAAATAGACGAACCAGTATTGATGTTGAAATTGTGTTTACTAGACTCTAAATGTTGACGAAAACTTGAAGAGTTTGGTCTTTTTAAATGTTCTGATATTCTGGTAGATAGCTTTCTAATGGTTCTGCCTACATAAGAGGCATCACAATCATCACACTTTAATTTGTAAATACCACTTTTGTCAAGTGTGTTCAGCCTGTCTTTGGTGTTAATTAAAAAGGAACCTACAGTGTTGTGTGACTTAAAGGAAATTTTGATGTTTTCAGCTACAGAAGTAAAAAGTTTAGCTATTTTATTAGAAATGTTGCTCAAAAATAAACAGTAGCAAATTAAAATAATGATATAACGAGGATATTTAAAATATTCATCAACACATTGTTCTGAATTTAAAAATTAATAAACACATACTTACATACACATACAAAATTCTGAAAATATGATATTTGCTTACAAAGCTTTAATTTTGTTTGTGAAAGTCACTAAAGCACTGAATAAATAACCCTACATTGCATTTGCCGCATTGTATTCAACATATTCAATAAAGTGATCAATGTGACTGTACCTAAAATCGAAACCATTCCTGCTTTCAGGTGAATTTGTGGATGGTCTAAACTGACCTTGAGTTTTAACCTTGTTTAGGCTTGAGCCTCTTCGAGGAATGGAGAACTCCTTTTTTTAAACGGTGCTGTGGGGGGTGTGAAAAAACGTAAATTATTAGAAACGCGAACTAAGAAGTATTAGACTACTAAGGAGCAGGGGGAAAAAAGGTGGTTGTATGTGTGATCGATAAGAATCGATAGAACGCATAAAAAGAAGTGGGATTTGCCTAGCATGCCGTGTAAGGTACTTCAGGGGTTACCAGCTAGTAGCCAAGTAAATATGGGCCACCACCATTTCTTGCCTCTAATTCCAACTCTAAAAACATTTGTATTAGCGGCTTACATTCGATACAAGAGAAACTCCATGAACAGTTGTTCATGCTGCAGTAACCACAAAATTATCCATTTAGCGTGTAAATATTTTTTGTTGATCTGTGGATATTGCATAGTCATAAGTATCTCTAGGTGTCTTTTTTATTTCTTTTACTGTCCAGAGTGGACAATTATTTCTTAGTTTATTTTTTCTAACTGTCCCTGTTGCTTTATAACCATTCTCTATTAGATAATAAAGAATATTGATGAATATGATTAGGTTTTTAAAATAAAAATGGTATGGCAAGAATCTAGTGTCCTTGGGCCTCTCTTCAATAAGCTGCAATAACAAAGCTGTTGCTTTACCAAGTTTTTCTTAATGCTCTCAATTAGAGTTTGGGATAGTTCCCTGATAAACCTCAAAATTAATAAGGCAAACGGTTTTTTAATTAAGATACCAAACTTTATAGCTAAACCGGATGGGTTTTCCTTGAATATACTACTTACATCCGTCTTTTCCAAAGTATTATATTTTGCTTTCATCATAGGCGAGTGCTTGAACCGAAATATAATGTCTTAGAAAGTTAGTTTTCATCTTGTTTCATCATGATCTGAATAAATCAGTCACGTTACATGGAATTATAAACGAATATGTTCTCATATCATCTTGAGAATCCCACAAACTTTTTTTAATAGCTTTATATCATGACCAGAAACTAAAAGAATTGCTAAAAAGCATATCATTTCTTTATTTGCAATATCTTTAGTATTTTTATAATCGTCAGTACCAATTCGTTCTTTACTATTGAATACTATTTCTGCAGAAGCTTGCAGTTGCTTGCCTGTCGAGTCCACCACCAGATTCATCTCCTGAATCTCAGTCTGATTCTTCTCGGTTTTACGGGGATTCTATATAAACCCGATCAACTATTTCATTGTCAAAATCCTCCTTAAATACCTTTGGAACGCTTCAAAGAAAAGCAAAGAATATAGACGACCAATTTGCAATGATTATAGCCAACCTATATATATATATATATATATATATATATATATATATATATATATATATATATATATAGCGAGTGTTTGCAACTTTAATTTTGTCGCTTCTCGCATCCCAATCGCCATAATTTCTTATCGGCCCAGTCTCCTTCTTGAAGACCTCTATTTTCCATTTATATATGAATATTGGATATCCATTTCTTTCTTGGCCTTCCCCTTTTATTTCTCTGTGTAGGTCTCCAGTTCCAAACCTTTCGTGGTATCCTTTCTTCGTTCATCCGTCTCAGGTGTCCATACCATTTTAATTGTTTTTCGGCTATCGTATCCATTAATGTGTTCTTTACTTTCATTCTCTCTCTTATGTTTTCATTTCTTATGTGGTCAAACAAAGTTAACCCGGAACATCTTCTCCAGTACATCATTTCCGTTGAGAGGAGTTTTTGTGACATATTCTTGTTAAAGACCCACACTTCTGACCCATTAGACCCACACTAACCTTTTGTTAGTAAAGTTGGCACTAGAAGAAGAAGAAAAAGAAGAAAAAGAGGTTTATTTTTAAAAAGAGCGGCAAGGCAACCGAAAATATGGAAATCTGAAGAAATGGAAGCTTTTTACCGGGAAGCAAAGCTGAGAGTATATCAAATAATATTAAAACCAACCACCACTAAATATATAAGCAGTAAAATAAGTCTAAAATTACGACATAGGCCAAGGAACAAAGAGTGATGTTGCTAAATCGTACACAGAGAATGTTATCGGGAAAAATGCTCGAAATGGTCTTAGTTAGAAGGCCATAGAAAGCAAAAGGAGAAAAAGACCGATGCCAGTATGAATACGACAGGTTGGGAGTGACTTTGTAAAAGTAGGAGACTGAAGAAGAGAAGCAGAAGAATGAAAAAGAACGAGGAATTAAAAACTTTGATGAAAAATAACACAAAATATTTTAAATGCAACTTTTTGCACTAGGCTTCATGTCATAAAAACTGTGCTATCATTAATTTATGAACAGGATATAGGCAAAATGAAAATTATCTAAATAAAACACAATCTTTTGCTTACAAAATGATAAAACAAATAAACAGAGCAGTCAAAGATATAAAAAGTTTAAACTGTTTAATTTTAATGTATAAAATCTTTTATTAAAGACTTTTCTAATATGACATTCACCTATAAAACTTTTCTCCCGTACAAACTTTTTTGTATTTTTATGTAGGATGTATGGAGTAACCCCTGTTATTCACGTCATATACATAAACCTTCAAACTCGATTGGTTTGATGGATTGTCGATTTATCTGAACCGAAAAACAAGAGCGTTGACAGCATTCAATTATGTATTCATCACTTTATTTATGTATCTTTGAAGTCTTTATAAATGCTAGCATTGAGATGGTAAAGTACTTTAAAAAATATCTTTAAATATTGTTATGGTTCATGGCATTTAAAAATATTTTTTACAAGAACGCGTGCACTAATGAAATTCTCCAAAAATGAAAATAAAAACTAATAAAAAAATAGTAAGGAATTATGGCTATACAAAAATTAAAGATTTGATGCTAATTATTTATTTCAGATTTATTTCATATAGAAACAGTCCCCTGACAAAAAAAAATCAGAAGTATTAAAAACTTATAGGTCTACGCATTTATACACCAGATTAGAAAATTCCCTATGAATGATGAGGAAGATGTATTAAAGTTTGTCGAAGAGTGTAAATCTGATTTGTTGTTGTTGAAAGGTGATGTTTTAGAAAAGGAAGAAATATCTGATGGATTAGCAAAACCATCCACTAGTAGCCTAGTTTCAGCCTCTGTAGTTCCCATGTGTACAGTTCCATTCCCAATAATACAGGTTTCAACCCTTGTCATTATTTCTGATTTACATATTAAGTTTAATGGTGAAAGTAAAGCTTTCCCCACGTTTTTAAAAAAAGTTTCTGCTAGGTCTAGAAATATTTCCGAAAATACCCTGTTTCGTTCAGCCCATAAATTATTTAAAGGCAATGCTGATATTTGGTAAAGGAATGTTAGCGATAAAATTAATAGTTGGTATGAGTTAATAACCCTACTCAAACCTGCTTTTTTGCACCCAGAATATAGTGATAATCTCTTAGATGAAATTAAAAGTAAAAAGCAGAAAAGGAATAAATCCATAACCATTTAGTCAGCAGTGATGGAAAACCTGTTTAAACGTTTAGAAACATACCTTAGTGAAGCCCAAAAGGTGAAAATAATTAGGAAAAATATTTTGGTGGATTACATTCCACTAATAGCCCTACAAAGACAAGATATAAATATTATAATGGGCGATTTGAACGCTAAAGTTGGCCAAGGAGAAGTGGAGAATTGCGTGGGGCGATACGGACTCGGGGAAAGGAATGAACGTGGCGATAGGCTAGTCGATTTCTGTGTCAATGAGGAACTCATAATTACAAATACCTTGTTCAAACTTCCTAAACGTAGACTATATACATGGAGGTCACCAGCTGACAATAACAACAAAATAGTCAGAAATCAAATAGATTATATTAACGTCAACAGAAGATATAGAAATTCTATAATATCATCTAAAACTTATCCAGGAGCGGACATATTCTCCGACCACAACCCGGTTGTTTTGTCGATGAGAGTGAAACTAAAGAAGGTCAACAGCCCTAGCACCAAGAAAATCATAGATACAAGACGTCTCAAACAAGACAACACATATGTGGAAACCAAATTTAAAATTAACGAGAGCTTAAGGAAAGTCAAAGAAGATAATGCAGAAACTCTAACTGTTGGCCAAAAATGGGGAAAAATTCAACATGCCCTTGTGTCAGTTGGAAAAGAAACCCTCAAACCACTTAAAGAAAAAACAAAACCTTGGATGACAGTAGAACTTCTTGAACTCATGGAAGAACGAAGAAAACATAAAGCAAAAGACCTGAATAAATACAAAGAAATTTAGAGAAACACCAGAAAGAAAATTCGAGAGGCAAAAGAGAGGTGGCTCTCCGATAGATGCAAGGAAATAGAAGATATGGATAAAAAGTACGATAGCTTTAATTTACACAAAAAAATCAAAGAAATGACAGGTTCTAGAAAGCGTACAAAAACGAATATCCTTAAAAATGATAAAGGGGATAATATTACTGATATGAAGGAGAGATTATGTCACTGGACCAATTACATTCAACAACTATTTAATGATGAAAGGGAAGAACTGTCAGAACATCTATGCCATCAAAAACACAAAAGAGGATAAAGCCACTGGACCAGATGAGGTGCCCATCGAATTATTAAAACTCATCGATGAAGATGTTATTGATGTAATGGTTGAAGTCTTTAATCTAATATATCAGACTGCCACAATGGTTGCAATCAACCTTTGTAGCAATTCCCAAAAAACCAAGTTCAACAACTTGCTCAGACCACAGAACAATAGCTTTAATGAATCACACACTTAAAACATTTTTGAAAATAATTCACAGCAGAATTGTTAAAACTCTTGAATATGAGATTAGTGACCCACAATTTGGCTTTAGAAATGGTATGAGTACAAGAGATGCTTTGTTCGGCTTGAATGTGCTGGCTCAGAGATGCATGGACATGAATCAGGATATGTACTTATGTTTTGTAGACTTTGAAAAGGCATTTGATAAAGTTCAACATAAAAAGCTTGTAGATATATTAAAAAGCAAAAATATTGACAGTCGTGATCTGAAAATTATATCTAATTTATATTGGAATCAAACTGCCAAGGTAAGAGTTGACAGCCAGTACACCGAAAATATCAAAATACAGAGAGGAGTCCGCCAGGGTTGCGTGCTGTCTCCACTACTTTTCAAAGTCTACACTGAAGCGGTATTTCAAGAAGCGCTCTCAGACTCAATAGAAGGTATATCTATCAATGGAGAAGTTTTGAATAACTTACGTTTTGCAGACGATACAGTAATAATTACGGATAACAACAATGATTTACAGAACGTAATGCAACGCCTTAATGAACGCTGTCATGAGTACGGACTGAAGATAAATTTAAAGAAAACTAAATGCATGATCATGACTAAATCTGCACATGCAAATATCCAATTGACTATTGAAGATACTGCAATTGAGAGTGTTAATAACTATAAATACTTAGGAACATGGATAACATCAGATGTAGACCAAACCAAAGAAATTAAGACACGTATTGAAATAGCACGTACATCATTTATTAAACTTAAAAAGTTTCTTTGTTGTCGGGATATAAGGTTAGAACTACGCCTGAGAATGCTTCGATGTTACGTGTTCTCTACTCTTCTTTATGGTCTGGAAGCTTGGACACTAAAACAAGTTCATCTGAATAAGTTGGCCGCCTTTGAATTTTGGCGTTACAGAAGAATCGTACGAATATTATGGACTCAAAGAATGTCAAACATGGAAGTAACTAGAAGGATAGGAAATGAGGCGGAAATAATATTAACTATTAAAAGACGAAAACTTGAATACTTGGGACATGTGATGAGAGGGCAAAAATACGCATTATTACAACTTATTATGCAGGGCAAAATCCGAGGAAAGCGAAATGTGGGAAGACGAAGAATATCCTGGCTTAAGAACTTGAGGGAATGGTTTGAATGCAGTAGTGCAGAACTTTTTAGAGCGGCAGTCAACAGAGTCCGCATAGCCATGATGATTTCCAACCTTCGATAGAAGATGGAACTTAAAGAAGAAGAATAGCCCTACAAGATTTTGCTACAGTAAAAATGTTGGTAGCTACTATAAAACGTTTGAAGCAAAATGTTCGCCTTTGTTGCAGACTACTAAGGGTCTTGCTGGTATTTCACTTGATGATTCATAAAATCCCAAAGAAAAAGTTTATGTGATGGATAATCAAAATAAGCAAGACAAAAGTAAAGTAGGTAACAGACATGACAGAGAAAATAATTCTTCTAGGAGACCCAATCCTAAATATAGGTATGAAAATGATAGACCCAGTCCACCAGAAAGTACTGAGGTAAGAAATCAATCTTTCTCATCACCACTCCCATTGATGCAATTTTTCTCACCCTCACCTCCAATATTTTTTGAACCCGCAAAAGATTATTTGTTTCAATTGTAATAGGCCCGGTCATATTTCCCGTGACTGTAGAAGTAAGCAAGTATCTTGTTTCCGTTTTGGTCATCGAGGTGTGTCCATATCTTCTTGTCCCAAGTGTTGTATTTCAAATAGGTCTAAGACTAAGGTCAATAGACCTTGCAGGTCATCGTTAAACCCAATTTTCAGAATGACGTAGTCAACTTTCAGCTGACTTTGGAAACTCTGCTTTAGATGCTGTTAGTCATATCTTGACTTGTCTTTCATAGATGACCGCGACTATCTTGATCAGACTATCCGAGCTGCTGAAGCTCAATGTTGAACGACAACAAATCTGCCAAGCTCTTAAAAGAAAGAAATGGTTGCTGCTTGTCCTTAAAGTGACATTACAAAGGAAGCTGTCATTAATTTCTCAGTTCAGCCATTTGAATTAAAAACAAGTCCCATGCTGTTTGACCATCGAATGTAGTTTGAAAATCGAAAGAGGTTTTAAATTTTGCTAGTACTAATTGCGCTTGTTACAACTATGGAAGATGATGTGTCTATTTGTTCAGATTTGACAGTGGTCACAGAAATAATATTAAATACGGAAGCTTGGGTGCCAATTTGTCTGTATACCTTAGCTATCTGTCTTTCGCTCTACTTCTCTTTTCTTTCTTTTCCTCGATTTTTCCACTCTCCACCTCATTATCTTCTTCTTCTTGTTTATCCCTATCATCTCTTCTCTTTATCTTCTTGTCTTTGCTTTTCCTTTAACTCTTTCTCTTCTCACTTACCCCTATCTATCTCTTCTTGTCTATGCTTTTCCTTTACCTCTTCCTCTTTTTTCTGCGATTCTTTGTTTCTCTTCCATTCTTAAACATCATGCGGGGTTCCGGACGTATCCACTTAGATACCTTAAGTTTTTCTGATAAGACGTGAAACTTTAACACACGTTTGGAAGAATGGTAGAACTCGAATTGAAAGAAACGCAGTTCTCTAATTTCATTTTAACAACTTTTATCTACTCGAAGAATGCAATTTTATCATTATCTATTTATATAATTTTTTGTTATTAGTATATTCTGTTTCATTATTATCTTTGACAACTGAGAGGATGACCGTGTCGTCGGCAAATATGGCTTCTATATTACCTTTAAATTTTGGAAGTTTGTATGTATACAAAAAATATATAACCGGACCCAGATAACTACCTTGTTGGACTCTAGCTTTATTTGTTTAATATTGAAGTTTGTGCCACTCTCTTTAATAGTAGCTAATGTAGGTATCTGTTAGGTTAGTTCACTGCATAAATTAGAAGCCCTTGGTTTTCGGGGATATTTCTTGAACTGGTTAAGGTCATACTTACAACATCGTAAATTCCGAGTAAAAGTCGATAATAAGAAGTTATCTGTTTTTAATCTTGATCGAGATGTACCGCAAGGCTCCGTATTGGGACCCCTAATATTTCTTTTATATATCAATGATTTGACACATTTTTTAACTGCAGACCATATAGTTCTATATGCAGATGATTCAACAATATTGTAGTTGACGAGTCAAATGAAGTCGAACTCATATCAAAAATGAACTTAGTAGCACAGGAATTTACAACCTGGTGTAAAAGGAACTCTTTAATGGTAAATGTAAAGAAAACTATTTGCATGCAGTTCTACTCGCGCTTTAAGCCACAAAATCACAGTTAGTTCTAAGGAAATACCTTTTAGTGATACAACATTATTTCTTGGTAGCATTCTAGAAAATAATATGACATGCGATGAAAATGTCACTAAAGTCTGCAAAACAATGAATAAGGGTTACTATGCGATCCTTCAGTTGAAAACTCTATTTAATACCAATCAATTGATAAGTGTGTATTATGCATTGGTTTATTCATATATGGCCTATAATGTTATCTTGTGGGGAAACTCTAGAAACTCTTCTAGAGTTTTTATAACTCAAAAGAGAATTCTTAGATTGATATTCAATATTAATAATAGACAATCATGTCGTAAATATTTTATTGAACACAAGCTGTTGACTTTTCATGCTTTATATATTTATAAGTGTATTATTCACGTCAAAACTAAATTTCAAAATTTTACCCTCAACTCTGACTTTTATAATTACCCGACAAGACACGGGAGGTTGATAAGCGTGTGTAAACACTCCACAACTCTCTTTGAAACTAGTCCTGATTTTGCAGGATGTAAATTTTATAATTGTTTGCCATTTAATATAAGAACTGTTAAGTTTTGGTCGCTGAGGTTCATCTGGCTAGATGTTGAACATTGAGAGTATGGAAATGGATATTGATTATATCCGTTCGACATTGTGGTTTAACTATTAATATTAGTATAAGGTGTTACCTTTGTTTTGTGGATTCCAAAAAATTAGCTTCGCAACACATTTTTGACACAATCGCCAGCACTAATATTAATATAGTTACTTTATTTTTATTATTTAATTTGTTTTGGAATAATTAATTAGGTTGATTTAAATATATAAAATCTGTTTTGTATCACTACACCAGATTTATTTTTAATATTTCAAGTCCATTAAGGTATAATTAGCTTTAAATGGTAAAATTGATAACAGTAAATATTGTTTTATCTACAACCGTCCTCGATCAAGTTTGGGCGACGACTCAACGACGACAACTTAACTTAACAGTTCAACAACCAGGATTTTTTCCACAACAAATGCAAACGGGACCACATCCCGCATCACAAATCCAGCAAAATTTCGCTCCAAGCCAGCTAAACCAGCCAATGCAGTTATATCAACCTCAATACCAGTATTCAGTCCAAAGTACATTACCACAATATCAACCCCCAAGCACATCGAAAGCAAATGATGAAGAATGGCAAATAGTACCAAATAAAAAACGTGGGAGAACCAGTCCGGAACAACACCCCAAACTTAAACAAACCAAGATAGATAACTACTGGCTCAACACACCAACAGCAAATAAATTTAATGTATTAATCAATGAAGAGACACACGAAGCAGATACTGAAGAGGAAAAACAAAAACAGGAAGAGAAGCCCCCACCAATATTTATTGCCGGTGTTAAATACATCCAACCATTAAACGAACTATTAAACACTATAGCCAAAGACAAACATTTAATCAGAGTGTTGAATGAAGAACAAGTCAAGGTACAGGCCCAAACAATTGAAATATACGACAGTATAATAAAAGCACTTGATGAGAAAAAAACCGAATATCATACATATCGTAAGAAGCAAGATAAACCCTTTAGGGTAGTGATTCGTCATCTTCATCCCACAGTGGATATAAACGAAATCAAAAAAGAACTAGAGAGCCAAGGACATATCGTTCTACAAATAACGAATATACTTCAAAGAACTACAAAAAAACCCCTACCGCTATTTTTTGTGGACTTGAAAATGCAAGAAAATAATAAAGAAATTTATCAGATAGAATATTTACTCAACGCAAAAATTGATGTCGAAGCCCCAAGACTAAAAAGAGAATTAGTACAATGTACCAGATGTCAAAGATATGGTCACACAAAAAATTTCTGCTATCATCAATACAGGTGTGTAAAATGTGCTCTAAATCACAAAACAGCTGACTGCCCTAAGAAAATTCGATCTGATCTTGTAAAGTGTGTACTTTGCGGTAAAAACCATCCAGCGAATTATAGAGGATGCAGTGTACATAAACAACTGCAAGAAGCAAGATTTCCAACCTTAAGAAAGAAAGAGTCACAGAATCAACTACAAAACCAACAGCTACCAGTGGCTACAACAAATATAAGTACAACACAAAGACCTACATATGCTCAAATGATAAATACCAACCAACAAGATACTACAATGGTCACTCAGGCAAATGACATGCAGGAGTTAAAGAATATGATGAAAGGGCTTATGGAACAAATGAGCACCATGCTAAACTTACTAACAACACTTGTTTCAAAAATGAACTAATGGCTAATACACTAAAATTTACCATATGGAATGCTAATGGCTTGACACAACACAAACACGAGTTGTATGCATTTATAGTTAATCATCAATTAGACATAATACTGATTTCAGAAACACACTTCACGAAAAAAAGTTTCATAAAATTTCACAACTACAAAGTATATCACACAACACATCCAGATGGAACTGCACATGGTGGGACAGCAATCATTATAAGAAACAACATCAAACATTACCAGACAACTCACTATCAAAAAGCACATATTCAGGCCACAAATGTAGTTGTAGAAGACTGGACAGGACCTATAACTTTTTCAGCTGTATATTGTCCACCAAAACATTCAATTAAACAACCAGAATTTAAAACCTTTTTTGATACACTTGGACCTAGGTTTATTTGTGGCGGAGACTACAATTCAAAGCATTTAATGTGGGGCTCTAGACTTATTAATACCAAAGGCCGGGAACTACAAAAAGAAATACACATGGATAATCTAAACATAGTAACCACAAGGGAACCAACATACTGGCCTACAGATCCTGCAAAAATTCCAGATCTTCTCGACTTTGCTATAGTGAGAGGAATAAATGAAAAATACTTTAAACCAAAGTCCTGTTACGATTTATCCTCTGACCATTCACCTGTTATCATAACTGTAAGCAAAAACATAACAAAAATAGAAAGGAGCTGTATACTACACAACAACAAAACAAATTGGAGTTATTTTCGATATCAAGTAGACAATCAAATCAATTTAGACATCCCACTAAAGACAGATAAACAAATCGAACACGCAGTAGAACATTTCAACACAGTTTTACAGGAAGCAGCATGGAACTCCACACCATTACCTACACATCGACATATGAACAAAAACTGTTCCAATACAATACATGGAAAAATAATTGAGAAAAGAAGACTCAGAAAACAATGGCAATTAACAAGATCACCTCAAAGTAAAACAAACCTTAATAAAGCACAAAAAGACCTAAAAAAATTGATAATGGCAGAAAAAAATGCAAGTTTTCAACAATACCTACAAAAACTAGATGCAACTCAAGCCACTGACTACTCGTTATGGAAGGCTACAAGGACTCTACGAAGGCAGAACTATACAGTCCCACCAGTAAGAACACAAACAGGACAATGGGCGAGAAGTCCACTAGAAAAAGCCGAAACATTTGCGACACACCTTAAAAAAGTCTTTACACCAAATGAGGGAAATTACTCACTACAAACTGAAGAAGAAATTATTTCGATACTCACAAAACCTTATCAACTAGAACTTCCCGAAAAAAGATTCACAAAAAATGAGGTAAAAAATATTATACAACACAACATCGATCCAAAAAAGGCTCCAGGATACGACCTGATTACGGGAAAAACTCTTCAGCAACTCCCAGAGAAAGGCTTCCAATTTCTGACACAGTTATTCAACTCTATAATGAGATTAGGCCACTTCCCATCACAATGGAAACTAGCACAAATAACAATGATACTAAAACCAGGAAAAGAACCAGAAAGTGTACAGTCCTACCGTCCTATTAGTCTTCTTCCAGTGGTATCCAAAGTTTTTGAAAAGCTGACACTTACTAAGCTAATGCCTATACTAGAAAACAAAAAACTAATACCACCACACCAATTTGGGTTTATAAAACAGCATTCAACGATACAACAGGTACACAGAATTGTAGAGAGAATCAACGAGGACTTTGAAAATAATAGGTACTGCTCGGCGGTATTTCTGGACGTAAGTCAGGCATTTGATAAAGTCTGGCATAAAGGCTTATTATGTAAACTAAAACAAAATTTACCTACAAATTACTATATACTCTTAAAGTCCTATATCACCAACAGAAACTTCCAGGTAAAGTATGAGAATGAATACACAAACATACAACAAATTCTCGCTGGGGTGCCCCAAGGAAGTGTACTAGGACCTATATTATACCTTATATTTACTGCTGACCTACCGACAGAAACACACATAACTACAGCTACATTTGCGGATGATACGGCAATAATATCGTCGAACAAAAATCCCAAAATAGCCTCAGAAATCTTACAAAATAATCTAAATCAAATCCAACAATGGATGACAAAATGGAGAGTCAAAATTAATGAAAACAAATCGCTACACCTAACATTTACCACGCGTAGGGAAACATGTCCGGCTGTTTACTTAAACGGTACAGGAATTCCACAAGGGGATGAAGTCAAATACCTAGGTATGTACTTGGACAGAAGATTAAACTGGAGGAAGCATATATTTACTAAGCGAAAACAACTGGGTCATAAGTTAAGAACCATGTATTGGCTGTTGGGCAAAAAATCAAAACTATCAACCGAAAATAAAATATTAATCTACAAATCCATCCTAAAACCAGTGTGGACTTATGGGATAGAATTATGGGGAACCGCCGCACATTCCAACATTGAAATAATACAAAGATTCCAGTCCAAAACATTGAGATCAATACTAGGAGTTCCATGGTTCATAACCAATGAAGCCATTCATCGGGATGCCGGACTATCATATGTCAAAGATGACATCAAAAAGTGCGCGAAAAAACATAAAGAGAAACTTAAAGTGCACCCAAACGTGTTAGCAAAAAGTTTAGTGAATAAACCGCGTACTGTTCGTAGGCTAAAACGAAAAGTTCCGTTAGAGTTAAGTGAACAATAGGTTCTAAATTAATGTGTACAAGTCTATGTCAGAAATAGTCAGTGTTGTAGGCTAAGTTTTTAAAAAAAGGGGTGCATCACTGGATGCCTCCCTACATGTTATTCCAAATTATTGTCAGTCCTATTACTTATTGTCTATTATCTACCTAAATATTTAGGTTTAGATTGTACAGATAGATTGTAATAAATGTGAGGTTAATAAAAAAAAAAAAAAAAAAAAAAAATTAATATAAGAAATGATAAAAATATTCAAAAATTCAAAAATAAATTAAAAGCATGCTTGATCCAATTATGCGTTTACAACCTAAATGAATATTTTGACTTAATAAAAGACTACAGAGAATAAGGACCGACGGGTTCAGAGACGCTCGATATTGCATATCTTTGTTTTTTTTTATTTTTATATTAATCTATATTTTATTGATTTTGTTTTATGTAATTGTCCTATATAACTTGTTGATCATGCTTTATGTACTATATGACTTGTCCTATATCACAATGTGATCTGATGGGAGCTTAGACCATAAAAACTGATAGACGCGCCTTAATGCTATTCTCTCGTCTCGAGGAGTGAAGCCAACATAAAACGATTCACACAGCTGTGGGTGACGTCAGTTTGAGGCAGAAACGGTAGAGATTAGTAGTGTTTATACGCGTTGTAAACGTTTTAAAGTGTTTAAATTTAAAATTTTTCCAATACATTAATATTATAATTATGGTGGCATCTTGCAGTGCATTTAATTGTACGCTGCGACAAAAAAAGGGACAGATATATCATTTCACGGGTAAGTAATTTCACAAATTAAACTTAAAAAACATACCAAGAAATTTAGCACCTAATATTTTACTTTTTGTTCCCTTATATATAATTTTCATTTTATAATTAGATTGAAAAGAAGCAGTCAATATATTAAAACAAAAAGTAGTTGAACTTAGAAATAAAGGAAAATCATGTATTTGTGCTTTGATGGTCGATGAAATGTCTATACACCAGAAAATAGAATGGGATGGTGAAAAGTTTTTAGGTTAAGTGTAGCTTAATATTTATTAGCAATTAAAAAAAGTATCATAACATTATATTTTCTATTTAAATAATTGAAATCATTAATTTTAGGTATGTTGACATAGGAAGTAAACGTCAAAGCGATTCTTCCGAAACTAAAGCAAAACAAGCAATTGTATTCTTAATTAATAGTTTAAATGATTCATGGAAGCTGCCGATAGGATACTTTTTAATCGCTGGGTTATCAGGTGTTCAAAAAAGTAATATCCTAATAAAAATATGCTTAAAAATAATGCACGAAGGTGATGTCACAATTACCAGTCTAACATTTGATGGTGCAGCATCAAATATTAGCATGGTTAAACAACTTGGAGTTGATTTATCAATTAATTCCAATAAAGTATATTTTCTACATCCAGCAACAAATCAACCAATATATGTAATGTTTGACCCTCCACATATGTTGAAACTTATTCGCAATACTTTAGGTTATTACCAAATTTTTTTTGACGGGAATAATAAAGCGATTAAATGGGAATATATGCAAAAATTAGTAGACATTCAAGAGAAGGAAGGCCTTTATCTTGCAACTAGGTTAACGCGAAGGCATTTAAATTGGTATAAGGAAAAAATGAAAGTGAAATTAGCTGTCCAAACGTCCTACATATTTTTTTACCTATCCTGAAACTTCCACCCAAAAGAAAATTATTCTCCTTTAAATTTATTTCTAAATATCAAACAAGAAGTGATATACCATCGATATATATAATAATATATGTAGGTATGTACTTTCAAATAAAACATTTATTTTTACAATTTAAGGCAAAAATATTTATTAATTACTTTGCTAAATAATTTATCTTCCATATTTTTTACAAAATATTGAAGTTCTATTAAAATTAATCTAAAATTGGGTAATTATACTAAAAAATAAGAATCCAAGCGGGCTCTTGCCTCATTGTGACGTCACTTTCGCGGAAGGTCTTTGCTTCAACGGTTCGGTACAAGGCGTGTCTATCAGTTTTTATGGTCTAAGGATGGGATGAATAAAGAATATTCTATTCTATTCTATATTCTAGATTTAATGATGTAAGTCAATTGTTTAGAAAAAATGGTATTTAGTTTATACACTAATTTTTCTGTATAAAAAATATTTTCTGTAAAACTTATTATAAGAATTACAGTTTAGTATAAACAATTTTTTTTAATAAAATAGGTTACTATTTTTTTGTACACAAAATTATTTTGGCATAAAAATAAACCTATAACTGCATCATATGTCAGTTTACCAGAGTGCAGCCAACTCAAATGTCGCTATAACAACAGTTGTGATGGAATTCATATTCGAACGTGAATGTGGTTCACAATATCACGGTTATGTACTTTCCACAAAGTAATCAACATATCAAAATACTTTCGAAATTCCTTAGGCGTACAGAATGTTCATTTAGCCCTCCGAACAACGCGACTCGTTTCCGTATTTGATAACGAAAATTAGTTTTCCTTCGGGGCAAAGAGTTTTTCCGAATAGGCGTCGTCTCCATTTTAATTATTATTATGCATTAAAATTAAGCACGGTGTAAATACTTGTGTTTTCAGTAGCTAGGGAAGAAGATTAACGAACATTCATGTCTGTTAAATATGCTGAAATAATACAGAAAAATAGAAGTGATCGACGCATACAAATTTATAGGAGAAATTTATTGATGCACGAAAAAAATGTGTGTTTAATTATTGATTACAGTAATATGTTCCACAAATCTCTCCTCAATCCTTTAGCCCTTGTCAGGTCTTAGTGACACCCTAAATATTGTTAGTCTGCTGTCTCCATTGACTGCGATCTTGTGCCATATGGACGGCTTCATGTAGGGATTTTCCCACCAAACTCTTCATTTGGTCTACCCATCGTATTGGAGATCTTCCTCTTGGTCTTCGGCCCTCTACCTTTCCTTCTACTACCAATAGTTCCATGGTGCCCGTTCTTCTAGCTATGTGGCCGAAGTAAGTTAGGTATGCTTGGTTTACTTTTTTTAGTAGCCTGTCTTTTATATGAAGCTCTTCCAGAATTGACAGGTTAATTCTATGTTCTGTCCAGGACACGCGTAGAATTCTTCTATATACCCACATTTCGAAGGCTTCGATCTTACTCCTATCGATTTTTTTGAGAGTCCATGTTTCAGCTGCATATGTAGCAATGGGAAAAATAAGTTCCATAAATACGTAGCACAATTAGTCACTTCACCAAAGCATTCGCTTTTTAAAAATTTTGCGAACATCCACATGTCCTTTTATGAAATACCCACTCAAACTCCTTGGCTAATGTTTTCTCGTCATATAAATTTGAATCTGTTGTCATAAAAATAAGAAAAAAACCAATCGTTATTTATTAGTTCTAAATATAAACCATAATTTTAAAATTTTTTTTTTTCAAACAATTGTTCACCGATGGATCTAAGTTGGAACATGGTAACGAAGGATAAAATAAAGAAACATAAACCAGCAGATACTAATACTATCTTGACAGGAAAAATCTTTGCAATATATAAAGCCACAGGTCACATTACAAGTCTTAAAATTAACTTCCTAATAACTACAGAACTTAATACTCATTAGAAAAAATTTCACAACCTTAGGGGCGCCATCTTATACTGGAATCATTGGAAACGATCTGGCAAATAAATATGCACGAGAAGTCTTAAAGGGCACAGCTATTGAGTTCTATCCAAAACCTTCAGTGACAGATCTCAAATTATATTGTTCTAAAGCTATTTTCTTGTGGCATTGTAAATTAATTACTATTAAACTGGGAATAAGCCACAATTAAAGATAAAAATACGTTTATTGGCGTTTCAATTTCCACTTTGGAAATCGTTCTCAAAATACAAACAGTAAATTAAACAAATTTTGTTTTTTTGTTACATAGTGAAAAATCCTTGTAATAATTTAATTTTATCTAACTCATTTATATTGACAATTCAGACATACATTATGCATTTTAAAGTAAACGACTTTAAAATGATATTGCCAATATTGTTGAGTTGCGCCCCTGGGACGACTTTACTTATAAGATAGTTCATTCGATTACATAAAATCAACTTTAACTTGAGAATATCCGTCAGAAAAAATCATAGCATGTAATTCGTCTTTAAAAAGACAAACACATGACCTGATAGTAAAATTCTCCTGTTAGTGATTCCATAGTAAATTATGAGGGAAAAACCAGGAAAAAAAAACCTCATAATACTATCCCGACATTGTAAGTATTTGTTCGTGAATTTAGTTTACCTTCAACAAACATCAAAATTCTGATTTTATATGTTACGTTATTTAAAAAACATAAATGATGTATCCTCTATATGTTACTGACTTACTAATACTGGTATTTTCTTATTAATAACTTCCTCTTTCAATATTGGTAACCAGATCCTACTACATTCTGCCGAGGAATTTGCGACACAATTGGCCTCATTTAGCATAATTAGAGCCGCTTCTTTGATTTTTCTTTTTTTACCATCCGTTTCTTTTAGGACTACATTTGAATTATTCCATTGAACCCTATGTTCATTATCCCATGCGTGTTTACAGATTTGAGATCTATTTTGTCCAAAACCAAACCTAACAATGAACAAGAAAAGACAAATAATTGCATTTATAAAATACCTTGTGAATGCGATCAGTTTTATTTAGGTGAATCATCAAGGCCATTAAATGTTAGAATAAGTGAACATCAATCTTATATTAAAAATAGGGAATTTGATAGATCTCAAATCTGTAAACACGCATGAGATAATGAACATAGGGTTCAATGGAATAATTCAAATGTAGTCCTAAAAGAAACGGATGGTAAAAAAAGAAAAATCAAAGAAGCGGCTCTAATTATGCTAAATGAGGCCAACTGTGTCGCAAATTCCTTGGCAGAATGTAGTAGGATCTGGTTACCAATATTGATAGAGGAAGTTAATAATAAAAAAATACCAGTATTAAGTCAGTAACATATAGAGGATACATCATTTATGTTTTTTAAATAACGTAACATATAAAATCAGAATTTTGATGTTTGTTGAAGGTAAACTAAATTCACGAACAAATACTTACAATGTCGGGATAGTATTATGAGGTTTTTTTTCCTGGTTTTTCCCTCATAATTTACAATGGAATCACTAACAGGAGAATTTTACTGTCATCATGTCATGTGTTTGTCTTTTTAAAGACGAATTACATGCTATGATTTTTTTTCTGGCAGATATTCTTAAGTTAAAGTTGATTTCATGTAATCGAATGAACTATCTTATAAGTAAAGTCGTCCCAGGAGCGCAACTCAACAATATTGGCAATATCATTTTAAAGTCGTCTACTTTAAAATGCATAATGTATGTCTAAATTGTCAATATAAATGAGTCAGATAAAATTAAATTATTAGAAGAATTTTTCACTATGTAACAAAAAAACAAAATTCGTTTAATTTACTGTTTGTATTTTGAGAACGATTTCCGAAGTGGAAATTGAAACGTCAATATACGTATTTTTATCTTTAATTGTGGCTTATTCCCAGTTTAATAGTAATTAATCTCAAATTATGTCTCCACAGCAAAATCGCTCCAAGGAGCATGCCTTGGCCTGAGAGTATTGTATTTACAAGTTGGATTTAACTAACTTGTAAATATAATAAATTTTGGAGATTCATGTATTTATTTAGAGATTCACGCCGTATTCATGTTCTCCTTCCCCAAACGTCCCGGTCCAAGGCATGCTCCTCCAAACCTTTCGATTTGGAGTTGGATCTAACTTGTAAATACAATACATTTTGGAGACGGCTGTCGCCGTATTCTTGTTCTCCTCCGGCAATACTCTTGGTCTAAGGCATGCTCCTTTTCCAAATCTCTCGATTCCATCGCTCTTCTAATTCCTTTATTTAATGAGCTTCAAGGTCTACCTCTTTTTCTTCTTCTAGCGGGATTCCAATAAGTGGCGGTCATATTTTGACCACAGAACATTATTGGATGCCATTTGAAGCTGTGCTCAGATTAACAACGCATACAATATCATCAATTAGAAAAGAATAGCGTCGAACCAGTAGAATTTTTTGACCTACTAAACTGGAAAGACTGTCTCAAACACAATACCGTTGGCCCCTTTTCCTATAAGAATTTCCGTGGGGTGCGACAAAAACAGAAGAAGAACAGCGTCGAAATCTCGGTATGGTGTCATTTTAGAAGAAAGCCTTCAATGAGAGCCGTGAAGTAATGATATTTCGACGAGCTCCACGGTAGGAAAATGTCAGTTTGGTGAAAATTGTAATAATTGTGCCGGTGATAAAACACGACTAACACAATCAGAGAGGTATTGATTAGAAAGCATATAATGCCAATTAGAGTGTGGTATCAGTTCTTGTATGTGTTTAATAGGATTGACAATTTCTGGGTAGAAAAATTAACTCAAGGGAGCGCAATCGTCGAGTCAGATCAAATATCGAAAGATCGGAAGGAGAACTCTTTGACAAAGGTGACTAGATCAGCCAACAATATGGCTGCCAAGAGATCCAATTTTGTCGAGTCAGAGCGAGCAAAAGAGCCAGTCAGATGTGTCTGTTTAGATGTTTCATCATCTCAGGATACATTGAAGTACCACAACGGTTGTAGAAGACATTTGACTAGAAAAAAAAAACAACAATATGGCTGCCAAGAGTTCCAATCTTGTCGAGTCAGAGCGAGCATGAGAGCGAGTCAGATGTATCTGTTCAGATGTTTCATCATCCTAGGATACATTGAAGTACCACAACGGTTGTAGAAGACATTTGACTAGCAAAAAGACATGAGAAAAAAAAATAAAAACAAAACGATAGTAACAAAAATACGACTGATTTACGAACGAATAGCCCACTTTGTACAAGGTTTGTTAAAGGGGCGGGCAGAATAAGAAAGAAGTCAGTCGTAGGATTCCATTTTAGGCCCAGTACCGTAAAATGGGAGGTTTTTCTGTGTCAATGAACAACATGTCAAAATGTCTGAGCCAAAGCCTTGAAAATAAACGTGATGGTTGATGACGTGGTTGATTTGTCTAGCTAAAAACCATCGAGCTTTAAAAGCTAGCAAGTGCTCACTGCAGAAGGTGAGTAGATCAAAGAGAATCATTTGTAGCTTGATTTTGATGGAAGACTCGAGATGGTTGCTGGCCCATTGCCTAGCGAAAAATCATCGAGCTTTAAAAGCTAAGTAAGTTCTCACTGCAGAAGGTGAGTAGATCAAAGATAATCATAAGCTTTAAATTAATTGTAGGAAATGGTGCTTAACATAAATATATTCATATATAGATTCAATACTTTACATTAGCCTAAGTATATTTGACTAAGGGATAATTTTGCAATAGATAACTAACGAATTTGCGATATTTCGCTTTGATAAAGGATATTGCAATTTAGAGTAAGTTAATTATATAAAAACATATTTATAGAATCTAATACAAAAATGTCGGTTATTTAGGTTAATATCTATATTTAGGTTATTTAGGTTAATTTTAATAAAATTTCTATTTTGCAGATTCGTGACTTTACCATACGAGGGACGACTTAAGGCCGATTTTCACGCGACATCTTGTACGTTTTATTGGATAGGACAAATCCTATGCAGTAAAACGTGGCATGTAAACAGCAAAACGTACGTCTTGTCGAATCGAAATGAAATCCAAGGTCAGATCGCAGAAATGACAGGAGAAGCATAGATTTGCGAGAACTGATAGGATAAAACGTTATAACACGTGAAAATACATGTTCAGACAAGTCGTCCGATCTTGACTCAGTTGACGACTAGCTCCACTGCAGTTCGCTTCATTTTTACCAAAAAAAAAGCCTAATAATGTCAGATTTGCGGTAATACACCCACGATTTTCTAAAGGAATTTATTGAAATGTATGAAAGTTTTCATATATTTTATACATTAAATAAATTAAGGAAACTATTCAATCTATGTTTGCAGCAAAGAGAGGTGCCCAAAGAGTGGAACAATGCTACAACCATCCTTTTGCATAAAAAAGGAGATAGAACGGACCTAGAAAATTATAGACCTATTATCCTGTTGAACCACATATACAAGCTCTTCACTAGGGTAGTGACATCAAGATTGGAGAAAAAATTAGATTTCTACCAACCGAGAGAGCAGGCAGGATTCCGCTCAAATTATGGTACCAATGATCACCTCCACACAGTAAAGACACTCATTGAAAAATCTATAGAATATAACAAACCTCTTGTTCTCACTTTCATAGATTTTCATAAAGCGTTCGACACGATCGAATTAGACAGCCTTATAGAAGCAATGAATGACAGCAGGATTGACCATAGGTATAGTGAGCTTATTTATAATATTTACAAAAATGCCACTATGACTGTTAAAATAGACAATAAAACCCGACCAATAAAAATAAATCGTGGAATAAGGCAAGGAGATACATTGTCGCCGAAATTATTCATAACGGCATTAGAATATGCATTTAAGATGATCAATTGGGACCACAGAGGAGTAACGATAGACGGCGAAAAGCTTAACCATCTCCGTTTCGCAGATGACATTGTCCTTATCACAGATAATTTAGGAGAAGCTACAGATATGTTAAACAAATTGGATTTTGCATGTTCGAAGGTGGGCCTGAGAATGAACTTGACCAAAACTAAGTTTATGACAAATTTGGTCCCCAATAACCATCTGACTATTCAAGACAAAGTGGTAGAACTGGTGGAGAAATATACGTATTTGGGTAATGAAATAAGAATCAGCAGGGATAACCAAACATGTGAGATCCAAAGACGAATTACTTTAACATGGGCAGCCTTTGGAAAACTGCAAGACACACTTAGGGCCAACATACCAATCAGCCTCAAAAGAAAAGTGTTTGACCAATGCGTATTACCGGTCATGACCTAAGGGGCGGAAACTATGACTTTAACCAAGACCACGGCTTCGAAACTGAGAGTGGCACAGAGACGAATGGAACGGTCTATGCTGGGAGTGACGTTGAGGGACCGAATAAGAAACGAATATCTGCGAAGAAGGACGAGTATTACTGATGTTGTGGAACGCATAGCGGAACTAAAATGGAACTGGGCAGGCCATGTAGCGAGAATGCACGATTCACGATGGACGAGCAAAATTACAAATTGGAGGCCAAGAGCAGACAAACGCAGTAGAGGAAGACCACCCACACGTTGGGCCGACGATATCAGGCGTATCACTAAAAATTGGCAACAAAGAGCACACAATCGTGAGGAATGGAGGAGTTTAAGGGAGGCCTATGTCCAGCAGTGGACGTGATAAATAGAGGCTGGATGATGATGATGATGATGATGATGATGAAAGTTTTCCTTGTTTAGGCAAGTGAAAATTTTTTTGGTGTTTAAATTAAAGAAAAACATTTTTTTAAACCTCTACCTACTTATAACTAATAAACAAATAGTAGTTTGGCTTTAGTTAGTAGTAGTTCTATTTTAAAACAAAGTAGATTGTATGACAGGTTTCAGCAATTATTTGGCTTAACGCTGGTTTGTATATTATGGTAGTGAACTCCAAGTGCTTGAGGCTGCCTCCTGTTGCAAGATATCTGAGAGTTGCTGTGAGTCTTTTGTAGGTCGTAATGGCTTTTCTCATCCAGTTATTTTGTTTCAATATGTATGATGTTACCAAATCTAGCAATTGACAATAGGCTGAGGTATTTATTCAAATAATTGCGCCAGTCATCTGATTCGCCTCTCAGTTCTTTTAGTAACGAGACGGCCACTCCCTCTTTATCCCCTTTTTTCTCAGCTCTAGTATCGTTATAGTTGAAAAAATAAAAGAAAACAGCCGTGTTTCCTCCAGAATAAAAAAATCACTAAGCTAACTTTACACAACTCAAGAGTCTTACGCCCGGTTCCACCAACGTGATCTAAGTAAAATCTTACGTAAGTTTTGCTTAGTCAAAAAAAATTCTTAGTTGAAATTTGCGTTCCACCATACAAATTCTTACTTAACTTAACCAAGAAAAAACTTAAGTTATTAAAGATACCAACTTCGCAAAGTTGTCAAAAATTCTTAACCTGTTGACTCGTTATTAACAAAAAAACAACAAAAAAGAAGAAAAATTTGTGTCATTTGTCATTTTTGATGCTGTCTTTAATGTCATTTCAATATTTTATAATATTTATATTTATTGTTAATGGTAATCCTTGTGTATTTTGCGAATTTATTCTGTTGCTAGTTAATAATGGTAAATAATAATTTAAAATTTAGGGATAGTTTTGAAAAATAGTAATTTATAGTAATAGTATAGTGACAATAATTTGAACGAGTCTCAGAATGAACCAGATGAGACTGTATTGGAAATCATAAACAACAAAACAGTCGTTGGGTTGAACAACCCGTATGATGATGAATCTGCACTGGATAAAAGCTTTTTGTAGTAACAGGTATGTCATCTTCAGTATTTAATACAATTCAAATTATTTATTTTTTTTTGTTTTCAGAGAAGAAAATCAAATATAGGATTGTGCTCATGTAGAGTTTCATAGTAGACAGAAATAGAGAAGGAAATAAAGAAAGAATAGAGAGCCTTTCAAGCAAAACTCCAAGCCCTACAAATAAAACAAAAAGAAGTAGAATTGGAAATGCTTCAACAAAAAAGAAAACTTATGTTCGAGAATGAACCTCTAGAGAATGAAATAAAAAAAATGTAAACATTAATCAGTTAATAAGATTTCAATAAAAAGTCATTATTTATTATATTATTATTTCTGTTATATACTGACACATTGTAGTTGATGTCATCTTTTTTATTTATTTATTGGAATAAAATTTACAAGTCCATATAACTGAGGTAAAGTATGAAGTCTATTTATATACTATGATCTTTGTGGAGTATAATTAGTTTTTATATATTTGTTTACAATACAATTGAAGCCAATAACTGTTCTATGTTTAAAAATATGAAAGTATTGAAATTGCATAGAAGTTAATAAAGTATACATAAAAAAAATAGAAGAGAAATATAAAATGAAATATAAAAATATGTTTAGTATAGTAAAATTTTAGAATTTATAATGATGGCTAGATGATAATGATAATGATCCATTTTTGCAAATATCACACACTATTTTCTATTATATACACGATAAACTATACACTTCCGTGGAATTAAAAAAAATATATATACTTAGAAAAAATCCTATCAACACTAAAATATCTATGTACCTACACTGTATATACACTATCAACTATTATATACTACGTTTTATTAAAGATTACGGTAGAATTTATAAAAAATAGGAATATAAAAATTAAAAAATTATATCAACTAAATGCGAAAATTAACATAATATATACAGAATAGATTTAAATTTAACCTCACTTATATGTCAATATATGACAGATGAATGTGCTCCAAGTTAAAATTTTTACTTAAGTCGTCCTAGTAGCTGACTTGAGTTTAAGCAAAAATATTTATACTTAAGTAAATATTTTTAGTTGGTGGAACGAAAATTAACGGACTTAAGTAAAAACTATTTCTTAAGATCAAATTTTCACTTAAGTCACGTTGGTGGAACCGGGCGTTAATAAGAAATGAAGTAGTAAACGGAAGGAAAAACGTAGTGTGTATACAGTGGACAAAACGTACATTTTGTCGTACGTTTTATATGACCCACAAAACGTACAAGAAAACGTAGCGTGAAAACCGCCTTTAGTCTACGCTTCATTTTACTGCCTGCAGTATAGATAAAGTATAAAGAACCTACTAAATAGAAATACGTTTGCTGAACATTACCAACCTAAGTTTATATGCATTGTTAAAAAATCTGTGGCAAATGGAATTGGCATTAAGTTAAAACTAGTTACACACATCGTATTCCTGTTTACTTACAAATTGGACTTCGTAGCAATTCTAATAGAGTATCTATATTATTTCACAAGCTGTATAATTAGTTTTGGAGTCGCTCAATTTTTTTGGTTGAGTTGATCGAAATATTCATCACGCTGTTCGGCGTTGGTTACGAGATATTTAAATTGGCTCGTCTAAAACTCAGTGGTTCGAATATTAGCACAAAATTATAGCGTTGCACATACACGCAGAGAATTATTTCAGTTGTTACTGACAATGACGCATTAATATGCGAGCATTTGTGCGCGTTTTGATTGAAATGGCGGTCGTCGTGGCCACATCCCGGTGTCCACGATGGAATAACCAGGAATCAATGTTTGCTATTATTTTGAATTTAAACGCCTCATTTCAAATAAGTTACTATTTGAAACATTATTGTGAAATAATCTTCATCGATTTATTGATTATGTTTTAAACTTTGTTTTTTGTCGAAATACTTGAATTTTCATTATAATGCAGTAACATAGGTCATGAGATTGTATTCAGTATCAAAGGACACTCAAAATGTTATTAAGAAATAGTCAAATAATTGGCTTTTTGTTTATTTGAAGAGAGCAAAAAACATGATTTTACGAAAAAAAAATATCAATAGTCAGCTATTTGTCAATGTCACTTTTGAATGTCACAACCAAGATCTGAAAATAATTAGAAATCTTTACTGAAATCAGACAGCAAATCTCAGAGTTGAAGGTGAACACACTGACTATGTGAAAATCATACGTGGAGTGGGGCAAGGCTGTATTTTGTTTCCTCTTATCTTAAATCTGTACTCCGAAAGAATCTTTATCGAAGCTTTGCACGAAACTGAAAAAGGTATTCTACTAAATGGTTACCGGCTAAACAACATCCGATATGCAGATCACAACATAGTTGTAACGAAAACTATTTTGCCTACCTTAGGGTAAGATTATGGGGGTAGAAAATTGGGGACAAAAACTAAGGGGGTTGAGATAGGGTAAGAAAAATAATCGATATTTGTGCGTATGGCACTCAGGGGTTAATTTAAGAGCTGGGTCGTGGATAAGTTGAATAATAAAGGGGTCGGATTGGGGTAACTACCAAAAAAAATAAAACAAAGGGGTACTTACATAAATCTCCTGGACAACTGAGCAAATATAACAACAAGGAAGGACTTCTAGCAATTTAAGATAAGTGCGCCGCTTCGAAGGATCTTATTCTTGCTAAAGGAAAGAAAAAAAGGCTCTTCTTTTAGGCCTCTAAAATAAGATAAACAAAATAATCGGAGAAATAAATCAAACATTTATTTTTGTCTCAAACAAACAGTTACAAAAATACAGATACCACAAAAAAATACACTATATTAATAGTTGCAAAATGAAAAATTCCAAAGAAAAAACTTACATGTCCAATCTGTTTACATTGGAGATTGCTACAAAATCTTTCAAAATGGTTGCTAGGTTATTTATCACTGTGGCCAAAATAGATTATTGAAATTAAGGATATCTTTATAAATGATAATATCGTAAGGTTTTACTTTTTCTACAAGGAAATTAAAAATTGTCACAACAAAAATAAATTAAAGCTAGCTGTCACATGTCAACATTTAATTTTAATGACAAAGAACAAATAGATTGACAGCATAACCACGCCCTTGATTTAGGATATATAATACATATTACATTATTTAAATTGTTATGAAAGCAATTATTGTTAATTAAAGAAATGTCTATTTTACTACGAAAATTAAACACAAATTGTAACCTTTAATTCACATAATATTTTACATTGAAACTTCTGAGAATTAAGCGGATCAAGCGGGAATTTACTGGAACCTCTGCTATATAGAAGGACTGCTTTAAACTGGACTGGAAAAACGACCAGATACAAATAAAATTGAGGTTGGAATCAAGTCAACTGCACATAGTGGGCACACCCTATATACTGCTTTAAATACCCTTCATATTCTAGTACACTGCACAAATCCCTCAAAAATTTAACAAAAATATTTAGTATTTACTCTTTCATAATCTGTCATCTGTCAAACTAAACTAAACAACCTACGTTTCGCAGATGACACAGCCCTTCGCAAATAGTCAAGCAGAGCTGATAGAACTTATACGACTGATCGAAAACGAAAGTCAAATATTTGGTCTGCAATTAAACATATCAAAGACAAAGATCATGATAGTGGATAGACTACACAACAATCATCCACACATAACCACAATTGACCGGTTCGAGGTTGTGAGCTCATACTTATATCTGGGATCATTAATCACAAACACAGGGTCATTACAAGAAGAGATTAAACGTAGATCTGATCTAGCAAAAGTTGCCAAAAATGGACAAAATATGGAAGGACTGTCAAATTTCAAGAGCGATAAAGATGAGGTTGATCAACTGCTTAATATTCCCAATACTGACCTACGGATGTGAATCTTGGACTCTGAGACAATCGGAGAGAAGAAAGATAGACGCCACTGAAATGTTCTGTTGGAGACGAATGTTACGAATTCCTTGGACCGACCGCAGAACAAATAATTCAATTTTAAGAGAGCTAAAAGTTAGCCAACGACTCTCTAGTAAAGTCCATCTCCAACAATTAAAATATTTTGGGCATGTTATGAGAGTAAACACGAAAACATGGAAAGACTCATAATACAAGGAAAGGTAGAAGGCCGAAGATCACGAGGAAGATCCTCAACAAGATGGATAGATCAAATTACAGGAATATGCCAAAGACCTATGCATGAATTAAAAGAAATGACCAGAGACAGAGATCTCTGGAGACGGACAATACACGACATCACGTCGACCACTACACTCCCCCTGGGGGGTCAGGATTGAATAGAGAGAATCTGTCATATTACACAGAGTAAACATTCACAAATTTGCCGGTCTGGACCACTGACTTAAACCAATATATTATTTTTCTATCACTTAAACTGTCCACACGTCAGTCAAACATGACATCGTTCCAAAAACCTGCCTCTTGGCCTTCTCGATCTCAAAACCAAACGCAAATCACTTCCCTTTACGTCTCTTCCGATGCCCGTTCGTGCCACCGAACTAAAACAAATTCGTTAGACCTACGAATCGTGAAAAATAACCTTGAATCTGATTCCGGCGTTAATGCGTGTTGGAAAAAAAGAACACAAGACTTCTCAATCTTTTTCTAGGAACGTCGAACTTAAAACGCAATATATCGATCATTTTAAAATTCCTTTGCAAACAGATAAACGAAAACTTACCATCTCGACAAGGGCGTACTACAAAATTTTATACATAGATATTTTATAGTTAAAAGAAACTTAAAACGCTACATGGTATTAGAGTATTGAACAACTATGAAGACCTACAAGTTCTTATGAACAAAATCACGTATTACAGTCGACAATATGGACTCAATATAACCGTTAGGAAGAAAAAAATTATGATAATTAGCAAGAAAAGGAAAGCAGAAGATCAACTCTACGTCAACCGTTCCTATGTAGAAAGAATGACGCACTACAACTACCTCAGCACCATAATAAATGACGAATGGACCAACAACCAGGAGATTAGAGCACGCATCGGAAAAGCTAGATCAGCATTCAATCGGATGGAGGCCTTCTTCAAGAGTCACAACCTCCCTCTTGATACATAAGTAAGAATTCTCCAGTGCTACGTCTTCTCTGTCCTTTTTTATGGTGTTGAATTGTGGACCTTAAAAGAAGATATGTGCAAAAAACTGGAAGCATTTGAAATGTGGCTATATCGGAGAATACTTAAGATCCCGTAGACGGACGAGTCACAAATGAGGAGGTCCTAAGAAGAATGAATAAGAACCGAGAGATATTGACCACCATCAAATCTTGAAAGCAAGGATGGCTTAAAGGAGATAGGGTGGATAAAGGCTTTTATTATATTTTCCAAATATTTGATAAATATTTGGAAAACGAAGTCCAGAAAGAAAAACAACATCTTGGTTAAAGAACCTCAGAATTTAATTCAATACAACATCTGTGCAGCTTATATAATATAATAAAGTAAAGATTGCCATGACGATCGCCAATATTCGTAACGGATAGGTACATCAAGAAGAAGAAGACTTTTGGGTGGATCCAACACGAGGAAATTTGAAATTTATATCCTTAAAAAATGGCAGATGACGTTAGTATATAGGGCTGGGGCCCTATAGTATAGTATAGTGGGCTATACTCCACTTTGACCTTTGATCCCGCGTGACAATCGGCGTGAATGACGCGACATTCGACGTTTTATGAGACGTTTTACGTGACATTTAACATTTTAAGTGACAGAGACACAATAACAAAGTGTAACAAAGGGTAACAGAGACACACAGAGCCCAGCAGAGACATATAGACGTAAACCAGCAGAGACAATAACAGAGTGTCACAGATGGCTCTGTATGTCTCTGTTACCCTCTGCTACCATCTGTTAACGTCTCGTAAAATGTCGAATGTCGCGTTGTTTACGTCGATTGTTACGCGGAGTCAAAGGTTAAAGTGGAGTATAGTGGAGCTCTATCTACTCACGTTGTCCCTCATAAGTTTTGGATTCAAAAAATTCCAAAACTTCATATTTTTGTTATAAATATTAGCATGAATGAATTTTACAATTTTTATTGAGAAGATACATGAGATTGTAAGATGAATAAAATGCAAATTTATTTGGTTTGAGCTCACTAATCTCCTTCTTTCACTATTTCGTTTATTTCATCCATCCTACTTCAGCTCTACTGCATTTATTTTTTTTTCGCGTTACTTTAAAATACTAAATAATTTACCTAAAATTATCACCTTAAAACTATTATTGTTTACAATTAATTCACTATCCAAAGTTATCATTTTATTTGTAGTAACTCAATATTTAAGGCTTTTTTTTCGTCTTTAGAAGGGGCTCTGAAGATAGTTCGCGAGATATTTTAAAATGCCCTCTCGTCGCTAAGACTAGACCGAACGCCTACCTGCTAAACGAGACCCTCCTCTGTCATCCAACGATCCGGAAGCGGAATGCCAGCTGTAAGGAGGCCCTTTCTTGCTATAGGTAGCGCGTAGGAGACCTTTATTACTCCTAGTACGGCATTATGGTAGTACTCACTTTTCTACCTTCAACTTCCAGCATTTTTCCCTCTTACCTTTGTCATTGGTCCAGCTGTCTATCTTTCTCTTCTTCTTTGTTGATCACTGCACGGACACAGTTGTCCACACTAGTCTAACCTGCTTTATTTTTAATCATTCTCTCAATCATTTTTCTCACTGTTACAAAATTCGCACCTGCTTCTCTTTCGACACAGTTGGATACTTCGTATGTGTCACAGTATCCAAGTGTCCACAATATAGACATTCATCTGTCTCAGTCTTTTCGAACCTAGAGAGGTAGCTCCTAAAACACCCATATCCTGTAGGTACCTGCGTTAGAAAATAAGCCAGTCGCCTGTGGCCACAAAACACCTAATCTCTTATGTTTGGAATTAGCATATTTATCCAGTGTGCTACATCCTTCAGGTTGTTTCATTTTTTTGCCATCTTTTAATTGATTTTTCCTTTTTCTGTCTTCTCTTGGCCATAGTAACGTTTGTACCTCTTCTCTCATAGAGCACTTTTCTTTTAACCACCAAAACATGCAACGAAATACATCTCCAGTGATGGTCCACAAGGCTGTCGCAGACACTTTGGGACTCTCAATGTTAAGTATCACTTTTCTTAACGCAGCAGCACTATTTGCAACCTTCCAAGTCACCTTTTGTACGTGCTCCCCCCATTTTACATTCTAGTGCAAAGTCACTCCTAGGTATTTTACGTGTTTCTTGGGTATTAGAGCTGCAACTGCACATTGTAATTCCACACTTTGCCTGTTCCTTTTCCCCTCCAGAATGATAGCTTCGGTTGCTTCGGTTTTCTTTGACGCAAGTTTCAGTCCGTGCTGCATCATCCATTTGTTTACGACTTCGCCAGCGTTCCGAACCCAGTATTTGAGATCTGGCTAAACCCAGGCCAATACCAGTACAGCAAGATCATCCGCAAATATAAAGGGGGTTGTAGCCTCTCCATATTCACAGTTTATAACCCCGTCACGTATGAGGTTCCGTAGCGTCGGGCCTAATATAGGTCTCTGGGGGACCCCAACCGTCACGTCAACGATAATGCCCTTCTCCACCATCATCCTTCTCTCGGACAGATACTCCGCCATTACATTCATCAACTAATCAGGATATTATCCCTTCTCCATTGCCATTATTACTTCATTCTACTGCAGCGTATTGAATGCATTTCTAACATCGAACAACAGCAGGGTGGCCAAGTAATGTTCGTCCCCTCTGTTGCGCAGTGTTTCGAGCATATTTACGATTGCATTAGTTGTGATTTTTCTCTACAAAAACCACATTGCCTTCGAGATAAACTACCTGATCTCTTAATCATTTCGTCTGTGCGTACTTGCAGGATCCTTTCATCAGCTTACCTATGCATAGAAGAAGGCAGATGTGGTGATACTTTTCCCTAGTCTTGGGAGCAGTACTAACCTCGATGTCTTTTAAGGCTCAGAAAACGTCTGTGCTTCCAGCAGTGCATTAATGTCTTTCTGAAACCTGCAGGCTTCGCCCGTTCTAGACCCTTTACCACCTCAGGTAGTATCTAATTCAGTCTGGGGGACCTGTACGTCTTGACTGAACCCAATGTCTTGACAATCTTTAGGGCTGCGTGATACAACTGTGCTTCACAATTCTCCTTATATGAAATTTGTTTTCTTAGTAGCTTGGATAACTCTTTTATATTTTTAAATTTTTTTTAGTATCAATTTGACTATTCAATTAAACCAGCTTCTTTTTTATTGTTGATTTATTTAACTGGATTATTTAGGATAACAAAAATACACTTACGTAATTTAAACTACATCTTACAACAACCCCAACTGTTAGTTTATTTTTTCTTTTTTGTATGTAAAGTAAAAAGGACAGCAAGCGACAAGGAGAATTTAAAACGATTTACAATAAATTTTAACCTAGGTTATATTTTTAGGATACTACTGTCTAAACTACTGGATAACTATAACTAAATATATTCTTTTTAATAAAACACTTAATGAAACACGTCCCAAGACTTACTGTTCTATATTCAGAGCAGTGACACTACTTATTTAGTATATATAAGATTTGATGCAAGTTTTAATGTAGTTCTTACAGTAATTAATTTAGAAATTTCGAAATCTAAATTGTTTTAAAATTTTCCTGCACTATAGAAGAGGACGTGATCTGAGTAAACTGTGCCATTTTAAAATAAAATTAATATTACCAGTTAATAACTCATCTCAGCCTCCACAAAATCTCAGCTTAAGATCTCATTAGCATAGTTCAACCGACAGAACGATTCTCATCTAAGAAATTACAAAGACAAACCAACACGAACTCTCTAAAGGCAAATGAATGCAAAAGGTCTCTTGTACTTCACCATTAAAACAACAGATTAAAGTGTCATCTGAAATTAAGCTTGCAAATGAGAATTTACTTTGTAATTTATCGCCTTATTTAAAATTCACCAGGCGATCTGGGTAGAATTTCAAAAATAGTCTTTACTGCTTGATAACGAGCTTCCAGGCTGCATCTAAATGTTGTGTAATTTTACTTTGTCGAAATAGAACGACGCCGTTTTTTATTGGTTTCTGTTCAAAGTCGGGAAATTAATTCCGGTTGAGGCTGCACAGTAGACGTTTAGAATTTGCCATTTACTTCTTTCGATCAGACCGTATCTACAGTCTGGTAAGGAAAATAGATTATTCCTTGGACAGGATCAAGCAATTAAATTAACTCCAACACAATACAGCTCCAATAATTCAATGAAAATATACGGTATATTTTAAAGAAAATTCCGATCAACTACAATTTTTTAGAATTTCGACGTTAAACAAAGATTTCCAGATATTCTTGAAAAGAAAATCTTAACAAGATTAGTGTTTTTGGCTTCACAAGTCATTACTTAAAAACCTAAAATAAAAGTATTTCTTTTTATACCTTTCCGCTTTTCCAGAACTTTTGGTGTTGTGGCTGTGCGCAGTCTTGCATCTTGTATACGTTAATGTTGGTCTTGATTTATGGATATCATCATCTTTGGCTCGACAATCCTCTGTGGATCTTGGTCTGCTCTAAGATTCGTCGCCAATCTGTTCGATTTCTGGCAACATGTTGACATCTTCTGATTTTTAATATCCGTAAGTCGGTTTCAACTCCATCTAACCACCTAATTCGCGGTCGGCCTTTGCTTCTTCTTCCTACAGGTGTTCCTGTGGTTAGCTTTTTAGCAATCGTATTTTCTGGCATTCGTATTATGTGTCCAGCCCATCTAAGTCGCTGTGTTTTAATGAACGTTATGACATCTGGCTCATCAAAGAGCTGATACAATTTAAAATTATATCTTCTGCGCCACTGCCCTTGGTCGTTTATAGCTCCAAATATTTTGCGGAGTATTTTACGCTCAAATATTCCCAGAAGCCTTTCATCTTTCTCAGCAATGTTTTGTATATAATAATTTTAGTTCTTCTTTGAAAGTTTCTTGAGTGGAAATGCTTTTGGAGTCCATAGTGTGCCCTATTTGTAAGATGTAGTCGCCTTTTGATTTATTTGCTTGTTTTATTGGTAGCAGTCAATAGCGACCCAAGGTATGTGAAGTTGTCAACACGTCCAAAGTAGGACTTCTAAAGACTGTTTCTCGTTCCTCATTTGCTATCGGATCCTTTGTAACCAACATGTACTTGGTTTTGTCTTCGTTGATTAGTTGATTAGACTTCGTTGATTAGACCGACCTGTTTCGCCGCTGTTTCCAATTCTAGGAGGTATTGCTCAACATCTCGCTTACTACGCCCTATTATGTCAATGTCATCAGCATATGCTAAGACTTGTATCGATCTATTGTAAATAGTACAGCCATCACTAATTCGTGTATCTCGGACTGCCTGTTCCAAGGCAATATTAAATAGGAGGCAAGCCAGAGCATCCCCTTGTCTGAGTCCATCCTTTATCTCAAAGGATCTAGAATTCTCTCCCTGTATTCTAACAGTGGCTTCTAAGTTAGACATTGTCATTCTCGTTTATCAGAAGTTTCTCTGGTATAGCAAACTCATGCATTGATTGGTATAGCACTGTTCTCTTGAGACTGTCGTATGAGGCGTTGAAGTCGACGAATGGGTGATGAGTTTTAATATTGAATTCTAATGTTTTCTCAAGAATCTATCTTATGGAATGAATCTGGTCAATTGTTGATTTTTCTGGAGTAAATCCAGCTGGATATTTACCAACTATGCCCACTGTGTAAACTTGTAGCCTTTCGTAGAGAATATTTGCTAATATTTTGTAAGCAGTTATTTACAGGGTTATACTTCTATAGTTGTCACACTGAAGCTGATCACCTTTTTTATGTAACGGGCATATCACGCCTTGAGACCATTCACAAGGCATGGTCTCATTATGCCAAACAAGAAGTAAAAGCTTATGCAGTGTCTGTAGTAGGACATCGCCACCATTCTTGTAGAGCTCACTGCAAATTTAATTTATGGATATGATCACGGATTTATTTATTTATTTTCAGCCTTACCACATCTGTTGCACCATAATATGTTTTTCTAATTATGCTCTAAGTTTTCCCACAGTCTTCTGACCAAAAAGGTTAAAAGAATTGTCCTCCCACTACACTTCACAAATATGAACATATGAATATGAAATATGACCAAAATAAAGCAAAGCGTATCTACATAGAAGTTTCACATACAAAATATTCATAGTTTAAATTAGGGGTCTCCAATCTTCAGCCAGCGGACCTTTTCATTTATTGCGCGGCCCGCCAAAGCACCAATTTTGGGAAAAATCGACAAACTTAAGGTGCTATATGAGATGCTTTAGGTGCTTATGTTTCTTAGTTATTTGTATTTATTGTACATATTATATTTATAATAAGAGATTGTTTTATTTTGCAATTTAATATCATTTCTTCTGCCAAGTATTTTCGTTTAAAAGGCAAAGACGAAAAATTTGTTTACGTATTAATTTTCTTTTAATTTTAAAAGATGGATCTCATGCCCCAACTCGAATTGCTTCAACTGGAGTAGATTTCATCAATTATTACAAATTCTAAGAGCTATATTTTGAATAGGATCTATTTGTTTTAAGTTACTGTTATTTGCGGCCCCATATAATATGCTACCATAGTTCAATATAGATTTTATGTAAGTGCTGTAAAATAACAGGGCTATCTCTGGACTAGCTCATCACTAAGTTTTTGTTACCATTCTCTGAAAATTAATTGCTTTCGTGCACTTTGTCAGTAAGAGGTCAATGAATGATAGATGTGAGTATTTTATCTAATATTATTAGTAGATATTTTACTTCTTTCTTCTATCGTAGTGTTATGTTACCTAATTTGATATGTTGAGGTATCAGTGTGTTGTGTCTGGTATAAATATTATTGTTAGATTTGTAACCGTTTCAAAAGTTTTAGAAAATTCATTATAAATTTGATTATTTTTTTTAAATAAAAATTCTAACCCCACCTATCTGCCAGGTGCTTGTATTCGACTCAAGGTTTCTACGGTAATTCTCAACATATCCGATAGATGAGAACGATATTAACTTGTCAATCACGCCCCCAATTCAAAATCGTTGAAATAGCGTCGCTTCCTTTCCTGTTACAAACGTCCACCCGATAGGACGTGTTTTAGAAGTGAGTCTCTAGGTTAGAGAATCTTTCCGGGAGGTTAAAGTTCATTGATTTTGTTAAGTTAACTGAGACAGTTTCCTATGGTCTTACTTTTCCTATGTTTCCTACTTCCCTATATATGGTTTCCAATATTATGTGGTTTCCGATTTTCCACCCGCTGACGTCCATTCTACAGTTATTAGTGGGGGGCTTTCTGATCATGAAACGGTATATACCAAGTTTAGCAGTTTACAAACACCTCACTCAAAAACCCGAAGATTAGGTAGGATTTTTTCCACTCAAAACTTTCGTAAATTCTATAATTCATGCTTGACTTCTGACTGGAGTTTTTCTTCTGGAGACATTGACTGTAATGTTAGTGATTTTCTAAATAGACTTGTATCTATTTTTAATAAAGCATTTCCTCTATTAAACATCAGGCCAAAACACAATAAACCTTGGATTACCAAAGGCATTCGCATATCTGCGAAAAATATGCGGTCTCTGCTATATATTAAAAAATTTAATGACAGTATCCCCATCTCTGATTATATCAACAAGTACAGAAAATGCTATATAAAACTACTCAAAGTAGCCAAAAAATCCTACTTTCATAATCGCTTAACAAGCTCCAAAAATATTTCAAAAGAAACTTGGTCAATAATAAACGATTTTCGAAATAAAACCAGTACAGCTGATCAAACCTTTTCTTTTCCTAACCCCGAAAATCTAAATGATTACTTTGTTAATGTGAGTAAAAATATAACCTCAACTATTTCGCCACATCAAGATCCAGTTTCCTATCTCTCTAATTCAAAAAACATTGCTGATACCTTCTTTTTAAGACCAGTTGATAAGACGGAACTCATTTCAACAATTCGTAGTATAAAAAGCACATCGTCCTGTAGTACAGATGGATTATCTATTAAAATGTTCTCAAATCTACCGCATAATGTTTTGGACGACATGGTCTCGCTAGTAAATGATTCCCTTGAAAAAGGTACATTCCCTAACTGCCTAAAGACTGCCATCGTCATTCCTCTTCATAAAGGTGGAGAAAAATCTGATGCCTCCAACTATAGACCTATTGCCTTGTTACCAGCACTATCAAAAATTATTGAAAGACTTATAAAAGTTCGACTTATGCCCTTTCTCCTTAAATATAATATTTTATCGCAAAATCAGTTCGGCTTTTTGTCTAATAAATGCACTAGTGATGCCATATTTTCTGTGTTACATGATGTATATCTATCACTAAACAGTAACCTCTCCTCCGCCACCGTTTTCTGCGACTATTCCAAAGCCTTTGACTGCGTAAATCACGACATTCTATTAAAAAAATTAACTTTCTATGGAATTCGGGGTGTGTCTTTGAACTGGTTCAAAACTTACTTGGTAGGTAGGAAACAATTGGTTAGAATAAATGACACCGACTCTAGTTGTAAAGATATTGAGTGTGGAGTACCGCAAGGTTCAGTATTAGGTCCCATTCTTTTTTTACTTTTCATTAATGACATCACTTACTTGAAAATTAAAGGGAAAATTTTTCTATTTGCTGATGATACCAGTATTACATGGAGCAGCTCTGATATTTCAACGCTTCATTCAATTATAACCGATGATTTACTTATAATCAAGGCTTGGTCAGACTCCAACTTACTTAGCTTTAACGTGGATAAGACTGTAGCATTATCCTATAAAGGAGTCATGCAACCCTTGCTTTTGAATGAGAGCCAAATCAATATCGTAAATTCCGTGAAATTTCTAGGTATTCTAATTGACAGTGATCTCAAATGGTCCTTGCATACTGACTCCTTAAGGAAGAAACTAGCCTCAGCTTGCTTTGCAATAAGATCTGTTTCGAAGGAACTAAATTTATCTTCTGCCAAAATGGCATATTTCTCATTGTTCGAGTCCCATCTTCGATTTGGGCTTCCATTTTGGGGTTCTAGTACAGCGGCCCAATTTGATACTATTTTTAAGTTGCAAAAAAGAGCAATCCGTTATCTATTTGGTCTCAAACAAACAACTCATTGCAAGACTTACTTCAAAAATCACGGAATTTTGACGCTTCCCTCTTTATTTATTTTGGAAACGGTTTGTTTGATTCGAAAGCATCTAAACATTTTTCCCGATAGACCTGACCATGGCTACTCCATTAGAAATTCGGATTGTAACGTTTATTTGCCGATCCCGTCCACTCAGCTAGTAAAGAATTCTATTCTATATCGTGCAAAGAAACTTTATAATCACCTTCCAAGAGAAATTAAATCCGCAACATCCTTCATTAAGTTTCGTAAGGTGACAAAAATCTATCTCTCAGAAAGACCATATTACTCAGTTGACGAGTTTCTTAATGTATAACAAAGAAACAAAATTAGTATTGTTTATAATTACATTTGGGTGTCTCAAGCAGTGGCTACAATTTGTCTCATTTGTTGTTGTTTGTACAAATTATGTAGGTTATACAATAATTTTACTAATTTAAAATTGTGTTATTTTGTTTTTTACTATATTGTTTTTGTTTTATACTTTTTGTATTATTTGACTGATTTATTTTTTAGCTTTGTCCATAAAATTGTTCAATAATTTTCAGTGACAATAAAGCATATTTCTATTCTATTCTATTCTAATAATTATTTATAATATGAATGGATTGATATTAGTACATATTTGATGAAATAACCAACGGATGAGAAGAAGCAGAGTATATCCCTTTTTTTCCTGGTTCCCAGAGATTGGATAAATAAGGTTGTACCTATTTTTTTTTTATTAAGCCCTATCAGAAACGCGAGAATTATTTATGGATTCACAGAGACAAGAATATAGTGAAATATTTTAAATTTTGTTTAAAGACTTAACTTTTCTATTATGCCTAGTTAATAAATAGATGTAACTTTTCTATGTTGCCTAGTTAATAAATAACTACTATAATATTTTAACTGTAAACGAATTTCGAAATTTGGGAATAATATATAAATTCATTTGTTTTTATCAACCAATTCTTGATTTAAAAAGATAGAAAGTTGCTTTGTTTATAGTAATGTAATTATGAAATGGTATTTTAGTATCCTTTGGAAATAACATAACTTTTAATGTTTCTTTTTATTACTGAGAAATAATAAAGTGTAATGTCGCTGTAAATTTTTTATATATCTTATTTTTTTATTCTCTCTCGTCCCCTACGAGGATAAACAAGGGCTGGCGTCCAATGATAAATTATAATTTCATGTTATCTAATTGTGTTTGAAATTTTGACGTACTACGTAGTTTTTTTGTGCATTTGACCTTACCACACCTTCTCTCCGATATAGAGCTAACCTGACCTTGAATTAAATGTATGTACTAGATGTTATCAAATATCGACGTAACAGATTTATGTGAAGCAATATTAAAACCTATTTCCAAGAAAACCCAAAATCTTTGCGTATTTAAAACAATGTGGTTTCTTGCTTTTACCAATGACAAGCATGGGCAATCGGTGGCTGCCAGTAGCATTAGCACATGAATGTAATAAAACATTTTTGGCACACTATTTTATTTTAACCAAAAATTATTATAATACTACCGAATATACCTATATTTGTTCCTTAAGAAATATTTCACCCCAAAAATAGTATCTACCGTCTACTCTGTGACGATCGTTACATTTCTAATCCCACAGCGACGTTCCTATTTCTCAGAGCGAGGCATGTTCTCCAGGTGGAAATAAATGTATTTCCAGAAGGTTACGGAATGTCTTCCGCGATAAGAAGTGCACTTTTCTCATTTCGGCGTAAAGAAAAGAATATGAGCAGCTTTATGAGGTTCTCTTTTTCTTTCGGCAAATTTAACTTTAGGTTTAGTTTGCTCGTCGTTAAAGTTTTAGCTTAAAATGGATGGAATTACCTGGGGCTTTAATTGCGCTAAGATCGGTGAAGAGATTGTAGCAGTTATCTAAATTAGTAGAATAGTCTACCGTTCATATTAAATAAATTAAACTAAATATTCTCAGAAGAACATTTGGACTGATATGCTCTTCTGAAGGCAATTTTTGATTAAATGGCTTACAAGCAACATAAATCTAATACTTAAGCTTATTTGCCCTGCAATCGAGCGCAATAAATTATATCAACAAACGGCCGCCGGTCTTCAGAGACCCATGTCAAAAAAAATATGTTGTATAATTATAAAAAATCGATTAGAGTAGTGGATTCAGCAAAACCACATTCTACCAAAAGATGCCTTATCGCACATTACCATACAGTACATTCAACTAACTTACACCTCTAAACGATACTGAAAGAAATATGCAAGCAGCAATAAAAGTAGAGGGGGGAATACTAGTTACTGAACATGCACTTGTTTTAATTAAAAATACTTGTTTAACCAATTTAAGTTAGCATTTAAGTTTAGGATAAAAAAAATCTTATTTAACAATAAAACACTGAAAACTTTGTTTTCAAACTTCCACAAAATTTATTTTAAATCTTATTACTACAGCTGTTTCGGCTGATTGCCTTTCTCAAGTGATCTATTTTTGGCTTGGGTTTACAAATTTATAGTCTCTAATGAAATAGGTTGAGAAGAGGAGAACTGTTTGTCTCAAGTTGATCATTCAGAATTATATCTGTGTTTTTTAATTTGTTGATTTCCATAGATTCTAACAAAGAAATCAACAAATTAAAAAACACAGATATAATTCAGAATGACCAACCTGAGACAAACAGTTCTCCCCTCCTCAACCTATTTCATTAGAGACTATAAATTTGTAAACCCATGCCAAAAATAGATTACTTGAGTAAGGCAAACAGCCGAAACAGCTGTAGTGATTAGATTTAAAATAAATTTTGTGGAAGTTTGAAAACAAAGTTTTCAGTGTTTTATTGTTACATAAAATGAATTTCCATCTTATTTATAAAATAATATCTTATTTACCTAGCATTAAGCATTATTGTTTTTTTCGCATTTTCTTTGCATAAAAATTTAAAATTGTTCATTAACCTTTGTTAAAATAAACTCTTTTTCACAATAAACGACTTTATTGACCTGCAGTTATTAAAAAAAAAAATATTTTTGCCCATAAGTGTATAACACCCTATATTTTATGGCATTTTTAGATCGATAAAGATATAGATGAGCTGATTAGAAAATAAATGATTTATTATCAATTACAAAAAAGTAGCCTATTACTAATTTTTAGTGAAATGTAATTTTAGTACAATATTGTAATAGTAGTACAATAATTGTAATAATTCGTGAATGTTCTGTATTATTGCTTAGAATTAATTTAAAGTAGCAATGAATTTGAGTGTAAAGCAAAGAATTGAAATATTCATGATGATTGGGTATGGAGACAAATTGCGAACTCAGATGGAAGTGTGTAAGTTGTTTAATGATAAATAATCAGAAATACCTATAACGCAGTCAGCAGTGAGTAATATTGTAAAGAAATTTCGAGAAACTGGTACGGTTAAAAATGCATGCAAATCAGGTCGTCCCTCTGTAAATTATGATACAACATTAGATATCCTACTTGGTTTTTCATAAATAACAATGATGGACAACCGCCACCGGAACCCTCTCTTGGTTCAAAATATTATTTTTTCTGATGAGGCTACATTCACATTAAATGGCGAGGTCAAACGTCAGAATTGTAGACACTGGGCAAAAGAAAACCCTAACTGGATTCGGGAACATCAAACACAATACCCGCAAAAGGTAAAAGTATGGGCTGGCATTGTAAGAAATAGAATTATCGGACTCTACTTTTTCGAAGGTAATTTAAACGGGCCAGCATTACTTTAGTTTTTAAGAGGGTATCTCGTACCTACTCTAGTTAATTTATTCTCCAGTAGAATTAATCTTGGAGGTTTTGATGAAAGTTTATGGTTTTAACAGGATGGTGCGCCTCTGCATTATGGTGTAGATGTTCAGAGGTACCTAAACAAAATTTTTCCGAACAGGATGATTGAAAGAAGTGTACATATAGAATGGCCAGCGAGGTCGCCAGACCTTAATCCTTTGGATTATTTTGTGTAGGGTCATTTGAAGAGTGTTATTTATAAAACGAAACCTGCAATTATTAAAGACTTAAAATCAAGAATTCGTAAATAAGTAAATAATATTTCTCAAGAAACCATAAAAAAGGTTCTATAAGAATTTTTACAACGTTTGGCTCACAGTCAATACAACAAGGGCTACAATTCGAAAATTTTTAAGATAAAATCATCTACTAATTACCGGATTACTTTCAAGTTATTTAATATAATTTATTTATAATTTATTGATATTAGAAATCAATAAAAATTAATTTTCTAAGCGCATATATTTCAAATTCAAAAATTCCAGAGGAGCAAAGATTATTCTCGCATTTGCAGATGATGTAGATGCAGTAGCACAGACAACACTGGAAGTTAAGGATATAGTATCAAACTTTGAAGAAGCAACACTAAACGTAGGCCTGAAAATAAACGAAGAAAAAACTAAATACATGGTCGTATCAAAAAAGGAACGACAGCGAATAAGACAAAACAGTACCATAAACGATCATAATTTTGAGGTGGTCAAAGAATTCAAATACCTAGGAGCAACAATTACCAGTGAAAACACAGGAGAACGGGAGGTAGAAATACGAATACTGGCGGGGAATAAATCATTCTTTGCCATTCAACATCTAATGAGGTCAAAGCTTCTCTCAAGGCTTGCCAAAATCCAAATGCAGTTAAAACCCATAATACGACCATCAGTGACATATGTGAAACATGGACATTGAGAAAGAAAGAAATCAATAAGCTATTAGTATGGGAACGCAAAATCCTGCGAATTATATATGGTCCTTGCAGGGGCAGCGTGACAAATGAATGGAGGAGCAGATAAAACAATGAAATAGAGACTCTCTTCGGGAAAGGAAACATTGTAAGATACATTAAAGCCAATAGATTAAGATGGGCAGGCAACGTGGTACGGAGTGATGACGACAGACTGATTAGCAATGTGTTTTGGGAAAGACCAGATGGTAGAAGATCGACAGGAAGGCCTAGAAAAGGGTGGAAAGACGCAGTCAGGGAAGACCTGGAGAAGATGGAAGTAAGGCCATGGGAAATAATAGCACAGGATCGGAATCAATGCAAGGCAATAGTAAACCCAGCAAAAACTCACGAAGAGTTGTAAAAGTCAATGATGATGATGATGATATATTTCAAATGACATGCGTAAGACCCCCAGTATTATACTTGTTTGGAATTAGCTCATTTTTATCGTTCTAAAAATGTAGTAAACTACAGGGCGTTACATTTAAAAAAAGAGCCGATGACGTCATCCAATTAATGTGTGTCACCTTCTATAATGAAATTTTATTGTAAAATATAGAGCATTAGACTTAAAAATCGTCGTGTCTTAGATTTTTTTTTTTAAAAGGCTTTTCATTTAAGAACTATCCAATTTATTCCATACTTTACGGACACACTGTATATTATTATACATACACTTTTTAATAGGCATACAGTATACATTACTTACGCAGACTTACCCTACACATCATTTTTATAATATTAAAATTGATATCAAGTTATTTACAAGTAAGTACTAACATAAGCTACAACTTAAACAGTTTTTAATGTTTCATTAATGATCCACTTAACGACTTCATTCCTCTCTGTTATCTAAAGAGTAGATTCCTCTCCCTTCTCGAAACGTTGAATAATAAACGAAAATTATGTTTTGGCCAGCCAATCTCAAATCCTTTATTTGTAACAGCATTATAAACAAAAAGAAAACTTTCTTATTAGTTTTTCCGGATCAGATCCCCAGAACGTCTAAAACTTGAAGATATAGCAAGTTCACTGTTGCGATTAAGATTTACCGCTCACGGTAATTGGCATTTATTGCTGTTGTACTCCGACTGCATGAATTTTTTAGTTGACTTCTCAAGTATTAGCTCTGGCTCAGATGGAAAGGAAGCCTCGTTGAAACCATTTATTTTAATAAGAGTAATGTAATCTGCAGATTAATAAAATAACGAACAGACTTTGTAATTGCTACGTCGGGGTAGTTTTGGATTAAATTTGCTTTGTGGAGATGTTGTTTCGGTGTAGTTTGTTTTCCAACAAAACTTTTTATACTAGAGATAGACACAAAAATAACAATCGTGAGAAGAGGAATTGCCAATCAGCAAACTTACTAAATATGTATGATTTTCGAGGTAATAACTTGAATAATAATAATTGAATATTAATAGTTGAAATTAATAATTGAATTAGGTAATCTCTATCTTCAATCCTGACCCCCCAGGGGGAGTGTAGTGGTCGACGTGATGTCGTGTATTGTCCGTCTCCAGAGATCTCTGTCTCTGGTCATTTCTCTTAATTCATGCATAGGTCTTTGGCATATTCCTGTAATTTGATCTATCCATCTTGTTGGGGATCTTCCTCGTGATCTTCGGCCTTCTACCTTTCCTTGTGTTATGAGTCTTTCCATGTTTTCTGTGTTTGCTCTCATAACATGCCCAAAATATTTTAATTGTTAGAGATGGACTTTACTAGAGAGTCGTTGTCGATTGACTTTTTCAATGTTATGCTTTATTTATGATGCCATAATAAGCCGCAACAAAAGGGTATTAGGCAAAAAAGTTATAGAACTGAAACAAGAAGCTGTTACTTATGGTCTATATATAAATAAAAGCAAAACAAAAAATATGGAGTGCACAAAATCGAGTCAACATGAGAACTAAAGGTAGACAACCATACCTACAAATATGCCTTCATTTTTCCCTACCTAGGCTCAATAGTAACTGACAATACTATCAGTCAAGAAATACAAGTACTGTAATACTAGCAGGGGCTAGACTGCTGTAACCCCTGTAACATCCTCGATTTAAACTCCGAGGATGCTTATCTCTGCGAGCGCAGGTAAGGCTTTCTGGCTCAATTAGTCTTAATGGACGTGGTGTCTCCCTCGTATTATTTACAAGAGGGTAGAAAAAACAGGATAGGGGCTGAAGGATACTCCGATGCAGGCCCTGTAAAGAGTCAGAGGTTATTGGCTTGCGTTAGAAGCCAGGAACATATACAAAGCAAAAATGGGTTCTCTTCTGGTCTCCATCTAACAGTAAAAAAAAACAAGCCACTTTCAACTTACTATGTATTAAACAAATGGTAAATTTACAACTACTACACAAGATGTACAAGAAAACTAGTATTGGTTATCAAATTTTGCGAAGGGAGACGAGAAGAAATTTTAATAAGGGAATTAAAAGGCGTACAACCTACTATTAATTGTTGCCGCAAATGGTTAGTATATATTGTTCGTTACCTTGGCGTATTTAGGCCCTAGCTAACGAATACGCCTTGTAGTCCAAACTGGAACTCAGGAACAGTCCTGATGAACGCTGGAATGCACTGTACGTTACGGCGGTACTAAGAGAGGCGAAAAATTCGTATTTTCGACTCTCTACCTTCCGTCGGACACGATTTCACGATAATCAAGCTGAACACCCGTGGCGCCTGATCGATAAGCACCCTAGGTCGCCCCGTGCTGACTGACTGTTTCCACCGACCTTCTTGTTTTTATGTCTCTCCAACGCGTACCCTGAGTTCTTCGTCACAGTCCGAAGTGGAACTTTGCTTCTTACCATTTTCCCTCGACTTTCTGCTGATTTCGCCGTTTGCTTCATGTGTTAAAATAGATCATGCCATGTGAAACCTTGTAACTCAGCTCAATTCTTATCGCTGTTTAACAAATCGTATTTTGTATTATTTTCCAACGAAGGTCTTCACATTTTGTAATTCTTAAACATTTGGGCTTGTGTTAAACTAGGTCAACTTGTTATTCTTTGTATAATTTGAAATGTATACTTTAAACTGTATCCAATTTATTCTTTACTTAATTTGGAGTATATATTGATTATTTAATTATTTTGTTTTTTGTTTCTTTTACTTTCTTGTTATGTTGACTTGTTACATACCGGGCTAACTGATTGACGATTGCATTTGGGGGGTGGGGTTGTTTTCTTTGGGTATGGGGCTGATACATTACAGTACTGATTCTTAGCGATAATAAGTGCTTTTATGCATACAAAGACTTATTGAAAAGTAAGTTACTGAATTGTGAGTCTAAGCTTAGAATCTACAAAATAGTAATTAGACCAGTGGTCACATATGGATGTGAAACGTGGACCCTCTCAACCACTGATGAAAATCAACTGAGAATATTTGAGCGCAAAATAGTAAGGACTATATTTGGACCAACCCAATGCAGCGATGGTTGGTGGAGAATTAAAATAAACCAAGAGCTGGATGAACTAACACAGAGCGCAGATATTTTTAGATTTGTAAAGTCACAAAGACGAAACTAGCTTAGTCACCTAGAAAGAATACCAGATAATCGAGCTGTAAAAGTAGTCCAGAGATGGAACCTCCAAGAAAACAGACCAAGAGAAAGGCGCCATAAAATATGGATAGACGACGTAGAGAGGGATCTTAAAACCATGAACATCAGGCAGTGGCGAAGGAAAGTATCCGACAGGGCAGAATGGAAGAACACTGTTAAGCAGACCAAGACTCACAAAGGGTTGTAACGCCATTAGAAGAAGAAGAAGAAGAGCCAAATATAAATGTTCCTTCGTTTATTTAAATAATTAATTAAAATGAAAAAGACAGCAAATATTTGATTTCACGCAAACAACTCCTATGTATCTGTTGATACGTATTTCGACCTAATAGGTCTTATCAAAACAGTTATTCATAGGTGTTCTCAACGTGAAAAATCAATATTTTCTGTCTTTTAAGAAGCAACAATAAAATGGCTTCAATACCGACGCGATAGCGACATCTAATTATAAAATCCGTAAAATAGTTTCGAAACACAATTCAGATTTCTGCTTATAATCTAAGCCTTCTAAAAATTGCAAGGCAAACCGACGTTGATAAAAGATGTTAAAAGGGACATGATCGACATTAATTAAAACTTGATCTTAATTTTTTGTTTTACTTTTTGGAAATTGAAAAAAAATCGCAAATATTAGGAATGTTTAGTGTCTACGGAAGTGTAATTTAAGGTTAGAATTCTAGGGTTAAATGTACACCCATACGAGGGTTAATTGTGCTTAAATCCCATGAAAAATAATATTTAATTGAAGCATGCCATAAGAAAACAGTTGCAGAACTTTTTGACACTTTTATATATTCGGTAATTATTAATTCGCTTCTACTTTTTTTATGCAATAAAAAAAATAAATTGTTTAAAAATATTATTAAGAAGGTACTTCAGAAATGGCCCTGTAGATGTGTATCCACAATTTAACCCAATCATGAAATTTTATGCGATACTCTTCGCCATCCATTTTCCGCTTTGTAAGTAAATCGACTCTTGCGGTATTTCCGCTTGGAGTGTATACATTTTTAAAGCAACTTCCAGTTTCCACTGGCTTACTATGTAAGCAGAAGTAATGCAGTAGGTTTTCTTCTTTAAGAAGGAAAGGAGGAGGTCAGAATACGAAAAGAATTATTGGAAATAAAAATCTATAAACGGAAAATAAATATGAATGATGTTTAACAGGCACGATTTTACTTGTTTTGCTGTGTTTTGTGTTAACAAAAGTCATCCCGATTGTGGGGAATAATTTTTAATATAAATTCAGAATTATATCAGAAATATCGTTTTTCTCAAAATTGTTTCAAAGCAACTTCAAAGCATCATGACCATATTTCTGCTATTGAAAGCAATAAAGTTAGATTGAAGTCAATAAAGAGGGTTGAAATATGATAAAAAAATACATTTTACCCAAAAAAATATAGATTTATAAAACACTAAAAATATGTTTACTGACTCTTACAATCTGTTTACCAGTACCCAAAGAAGGAGTTTGTATAGGTGGTTCCATAAGCCAATGGGTCAATTTTTTAAGGCTGAAAATTATTGTAGCCAAATTTCTACTCCATTATTACTCAATTACCACTCCATGGTCTCCCGAGATCTTATTATTTTTAATATTTTGAAAGAATGTTAAATTAAAAAAAACTTACAAAGAAGTAAAAACTGCTGGTATATGATAGTATATTATATTATTAAAAATAATTGAAATTTATCCAAAAGAACTACAATTTTTCCAAAAAGTTTTTAGTCCAGTCGGACCATTCATCAGTGAAACCTAAAAGTATATTTCTTTTTCTCTATTAAGAAAATTATTGACAGTTAAATTTCTAAAAATGTGGAAAATACTTCCCTTTTACAAAATAGTTAAAACTAGGTATTCGACTAGGATTAAAAATCTTTTAATTATATAAAAATTATATTTATCATATTATCATATTATTACTGCCCTTTCTTTTATTTCGGTTTGAGCAGAAGGAGATAGTAGGAGATATAGGAGAAGGAGATAGTAGATAGTAGTTGATAGACCTCACAGCAGCCTATGATACAATAAACCACAGAACCTTGCTAACTAAGATCTATAACACTGTGCTTGACTATGACCTGGTAAATATCATTAGTTCACTTGTGTAATAGACGCTTCTACGTTGTGCTAAATGGAAAGAAGAGTAGATAGAGAACCCAAAAAAATGGCCTACCTCAAGGAAGCGTTCTGGAGCCGTCCTTATTTAACATCTACACCAACGACCATTCAATGCACCATCAGACTGAGAGTTTTATTTACGCTGACGACCTTGGTATAGCCGTAAAGGGGAAACCACTCACACAAGTCGAGTCGACAATGGAAGATGCTTTATACATGATGTCAACTTACTACAAACAAAACTCAATAAAGCCAAACCCTACTAAAACCCAAGTATGTACATTCCATCTCAACAGCCAACTGGCGCATGTAAAACTGAATGTTTTTTGGGAGGGACAACGCTTGAAACATACTGATAGGCCCAAATATCTTGGAGTGATACTAGACCGGTCACTAACGTATAAATTCCACTGTCAGAGCACAAGACAAAAGGTCTATACGAGAAACCACCTTCTCCGGAAACTTGTAGGGAGCAAGTGAAGTGCAAACCCCCAGGTCTTCAAGTCAACAGCTGAGGCCTTATGTTTCTCTACAGGGGAATATGCTTGTCCCGTCTGGTGTAGATCTAGACACACCCAACAAGTCACCACGGCGTTAAATGAAACATGTAGAATCATTACCGGTTGTATGAAGCCTACCCCTCTACACCTACTGTACTGGGTAGCTGGATTCGCATCACCAGACGACCGTAGATGTGCCTCACAATATGTGAAGAAGTTCAGGCAAACTTTCGATGAACGGCACCAATTATACGGGTTTGACGAACCGCCAGGAATTAGCCGACTTAAATCAAGGAAAAGGTTTATGAGAAATGTCAGCGTCGAACCACCCGAAGTATTCCTCCTACATCCAGAACGACCTAATGAAATGAACCTGGACTGGAGAACTTGGCGGACACTTAACCGCATGCGCACAGGTGTTGCCCCTGTAAAACAGAACCTCATTAAATGGGGCATCAAGACAGATAGCGAGGCACTCTGTGAATGTGGGGAAATACAGAACGTGGAGCACCTGAGAGTATACAGACTTTGCCCATCACAGTGCACCCTCGATGATTTATGGCACGCAAATACATAGGCTGTAGACGTAGCCCGATATTGGGCAGAAAAACTGTAGTCGGATCCAGACTCTAAAAAGTATAGTAAAGTAGGTGAAGAAATAATAAATAAGACTTACTCACAATCAATTTAATTTAACTATCAGACGACCGGTTTCGCTTTCTACAATATGCAAAGCATCTTCAGGTCTCGATAAAAAGTTAAATAAATGCTGAAATAATACAAACCCATATTAGGGTGTTGTCTAATAAAGATAAACAAAGTAGATGTTGTAAATTACAATAATTATGCCAATATTACATGTCTGTGGTTTTATTTCAAAAAGAGTAAGTTGAATAAAAAGGTATAAAAAGTTTTAAAAGTTTAAACAGACAAGGTAAGGCCCACAAATTGTTATAAAATAGTCAATTATATTGTAATAAATTAATAAATGAGCAAATAAATAAATATTACTTACATGCCGGTACTCTATTAATTGATGGATGGTAGAACATGGTTGAAACTACTATGTATTGTTGAATGGAGAACTCAATTCTGCTATTGTAGTTGTTTGACAGTAAATGGGAAGTTCTTGAGGAGATAGATTTGATCCAATGAAGCAGAGATATGTGTGTGATTGTTAGTTAAATGAAAGTGATGTAATATACCCTTGTATTATTAAAAGTTATTTATACTTATTCGAGAGATATATTTATGAAATGTGTGTTATTTATTGAGTAATTGTTTTATGAAGGTGACAGTTTTATGACAATGAATAAGTTTAGATGTACAAATTTTGTGGGTATGCAATTATTTTTTAACTTGTAGTTATCAAATTTCTTTGATAAAGTTCTATTTATCATGTCAACTGTATCGTCTGTATATCTGATTGTATTTATCAGAATACCATTAACTTTCACGCCCCATTCCAAATTATGCAGCGCTTCTTTAAATATTCTATCTGAATATAAATTAAATAACAGTGGGGATAGTGTACAACCCTGTCTGGCACCTCTTTGTATTTGACATATTTCTGTTGATTTTCCGTTTATGCAAGCTGTCGCTGTTTGACGCCAGTATAACTTTTCTATGAATCGTATGTCTTGACTATCAGCTCCTTTATCTTTTAATATTGTAATTCTAAATATTGCTAATAAATAAAATTGTCAATATTATTGGATACAAAACCGCTTTCTCAGAGCTACATACTATCACCATTATTATTCAGCATATATTCTGAATTTATAATAAGATAAGTGCTTGATTTATGAGATGGTGGAATCATTATACGAAGTCTAAAAATCAGTAAACTGTGGTACGCAGATGACACAATTAAACTAGCAGCGAATGAAGTTAAAACTACTACCATCACCGAACGGCTAAGCTGGACCACCAAACAATTCAGACTTTAGTTTACGATGTAGTTTGTAGTAAAAGCAAAATGCAGAATAAATATTGATGGGAATTTACAGTATTATGTGGCAAACGTACACATTTATGTTTTTCTATTATAATTGTTTTACTGTTTTTTAGAGGTAAAATTGTCTAAATGTGACTGAAGACGATCCTGTACAGTATGTTTGTTGTTTTATAGAATTGTGAAAGTTATTGCATTACAAATTTTAGAATAAAACTTATTACCTCTTAAACTATTATGTGTAATATCTAAATAAAAATTTATCGCTGCAATATGTCGTCCGTTGAATACGGCGGTTCCGGAAAATAAATTAAATAGGAAAGCACTGCATCTGCACAATTTCGAGGAAATTCATGTAAAATAACTCGGAATATTTGGTGGCGTGTATAAATGCTGCGCTGGGGTACGTGCCTTGGTGCGTCATGCCGGCTTTATCCGTTTAATTCTGACAAATTGTCGTGTAATCTGTACCACCGCCGACGATATTCTCTATTTTCTGCTGCATACCGACAACTGCTACCGTTGTCGGTAAAGTAGAGCTCGTTTAAGAGGAAAATGTTATCTATCTGCATTTATGTTTGGGAGTTATTTATTATGTTATGAAAAGAGACATGATTTTATTTACCTTTTTTTTTAAACTGTCTTTCAGTATTCTCTGGATTAACTGCAATAATGTTAATGTTTTGCTCTATGTTTGGTAAGTTTTTATATGTTTTACAATAATTGTTCGTTATTTTGGCTTTAAAAAGCAGACAGGTCTCAAAAGCTGTAAGGTGGATTCTGGTCTAATGAAAGAATGCAGACGAAAACTCAACAGATTGATGGAATATAACAGTGTTATAAGTAAGTAATACAACAGTTGAACTGTGTGTTTAAAAAAAAACTTGTGTTAAAATGTTGTAAAAACAAAATTGTATTTAGTTATTGTATAGTCGCCTCGTATTTCGGTGAGACTGTGTAAGAATATATTTATCTGTAATAAAAGCAGGCAATAAAAATTAAAATAAAAGTACTCTACCAGGAGTTGTTATTAACTGCAAAATTATCAATGACTGAGATGTATTATAATACAAAGTTTTAATATTCCCATCGATATTTACATTCAGATGTGCCTGGTATTACGTGAGAAAAGATGTACAGTCGCCCAGATAAAGTTATCATCGATGCATTCTTTGCCTAAGATAACAATATTTGCCTGAGCGACCGAAACTATAAGGTAGTTTATCCAAATAAATTTCGTTTTGACCGTCCAGTGGTTTACACTTGGGTAGGTGGGTATAATATTTTACTTTATTTTAAACTTTATTTTTAAACGAAATACATATTGTTTATTTGGATGAAACCTGGTATGGTACTCATGACACGGTGAAAAAAAGTTGGACGAATAATAACAAAAAGTGTTCTAATTCAGTACCGCCCAATAAAGGACAGAATTATAATTTTACACTGCGGTATAGAAAATGGATACATCGACGATGTATTAATATCTGCAAAAAAAAATGAAAGACGTGAATCTAGATTATCATGAGGATATGGAGGGTTCAAGTATGAAAAAATTTCAACTTAGGAACCATAGATGTAAACGTTCAATGTTTTTTTGAAAAAAAGACAGAAGTTAGTTTTTACAAAACTCACAAAGAAAGAAAGTACGTAAAAATATGTAAAAGAACAGTAAACTGTATAATTTTACGAAGATACTTTTAAAATGTGGCACCCGTTTTGTGATAATAATTCTGCAGCTGAAAAGCCAGTGGAACCCTCTAATCAATTGGAATATTTACAAGGCTGTGTAGTAAAATGTAAGCGACATTTTCAATATCTCTCTGATGATCCCAAACATATGCTGAAACATGAAGGATTGTGTTCTAAATTGTCTAAATAAGAAACAATTGTAGAAACATGTTTATCAGAGTGTCGAAAGCAACCTGATACAAGACTATAGGGGCAACATCTTCTTCTAGACAGATGAGAAAGGATTGTGCAAATTCACACAAACAGAACCGCACCTAAAGGAACATATAATCAGAACAATATATAAAATGGATGTGGCTAATATTTTTCCAACTATTGAAAGCTTTCGAAGTGAACTGGTTCAAAAGGATATTCTCTTATATTCAGCAACAACACTTTGATGATTTCTTAAAACCCATAATTTTAAGTAAAAAACTATAGACAAGCGTCAAACACTAATGGAAAGTACTAGAATAATTATTTCTTAAAGAGACATTTCTATCCGATAGATAACTGAGTATCAAAAAATGAAACGAAATCTTATTTATTTAGATGAGACTTGGTGTGATACTCATGACAGGACAGAGAATTATAATTTTACAGTGCGGTGGAGAAAATAGATGGATCGATTATGTATTATTATTATCTGCAAAAAAATAAAAATGCGTCTTTAGATTATCATGAGGACATGAAAAGTTTAATTTTTGAATCATGGTTTGAAGAATCTCTTCTTCCGAGATTACCTAAATATAGTGTGATTATTATATGGACAACGTATCATATCATTATTAATGAGAAAATTCTAAATAGTACTTGAAACGAATTCAAGAATTTTTATTTGGGAGAGATTTGTACTTTGAGGCATCATAGTAAAAAGCAATTGTTGGAGATTGTTTATAGTAGACAGTATCAGAAGGTATATGTTGTTGATAACTGTACTCGCAGTAATGGGCATACCGTGCTTGGACTTCCTCCTTACTATTGTAAATTGAACCCAATAGAGTTAATATAGACTCAACTTAAAGCAAATAGAAAAAGAAAAAACGTGACTCCTAAATTTTTGTCTACTGCTCTCCAGTTAATTAGAAGAGAAGTCACAAAGATCACAGCAACCAACTGCAAAAATGTAATCAAACATGTAATCAAAGTGAAAAATGACTATGTTAAATATTTACCAGCAATAACCAAATTAACTATAAATTTAGAAGATACAACTGATACTAGTGATAACAGTAAATGTGAGTAGATTTATAAGTTCTTATTTCCAACTAGGTGTTAGTTGAAACCTTTATTTTTATTGTAATGGTAGATATTCTCGTTTTGCTTATATATCTTTGAAAATAGAGTACAAATACACTTCATGATAGAACAAAAACGTACAACATATCGTTAGATTAAAATGACAGGGTTCCAACTAACAAAATCGCATATTTGAAGTTATTAGTGTGAAAAGGTTCCAATTGATCTTCCCTATATTTTGATCTGACAACAGCGCTGGCTAACAACGCAATTCTGACTCATTACAATGCCAAGGTTCCATCCGTGAACATAAATAAAACCAAACTAGAATGACATTCTACAAATCGACAAATCGAGGTGACACATGAAACCCTGTCACTCATCCAATAAGATTTGTAGTTGTGTTATTAAAACGTTTGTATACTAAAATACTTTTACCTAAAAAATTGTTTAATTGTATGTGATAATTACTTTTATTAACAATTTTTTACAGGTATTATTATTTTACAATAAGTTCTGTTTAGTGAGCCTATTAGTGTTATCACTCCCTAGATATATCACAGATGTTAACAACACCAATATTTTTTCTTTAAACTTTATAGAAAATGAAACTTTTTCTTAAATAAAATTAAATAAAAATAAAAACTTTTTTATCTAATTAAAAATTAGATATCTACGCTACTGCTCAACGAAGCAGTGGTCAGTCTAACACTGTTGCCATTTTCTAGGATTTTGCTCGCTCTGGGTCCTATAAATTTTCTCACGAAATTACGTGTCGACTATATCAACTTGTGGGTCACCTCTCGTGTTAATGTGTTTGTCACCCCCTCTCCGTCATAATCTCTCCTCACCCCGCCTTGCGGACTTAGCTTAGGACAAGAATAGTGCGAGTTTGCCTCTCGGCCGACGGCCAGTAGTGACGGGGTTGTCGATCCCCAAAACTGCGTGATGCAAAGTGAAAAATGCAATTGTAGAACAGTTTTTTGTGTTAAATACGTAAACCGTTTTGTTTCTCTCTGTATCTTGATGTATCTTTGTTACTGCCTCCTAGTACGTAGAGCTAATGATATTTGTAGAACTCTGTTTAGTTTAGTCAGAATTCGATAATTTCAATGTTGAATTAGCCCTATAAGTTCATTACAAATAAATCTAAGGAAAAATACGTCTAAGTGTACACCTACATTGGAACCGTATTTCACCCGATCCGATATCGGGCGACGTCGAATTAACAACAAACTCAAGGTATTAAACGATAGTGCCCATACTGCTTCGTCATGGAAGCAGTATAGGCACTATGATTTAATACCTTGAGTTTGTTTTCAATCCGGCGTTGCCCGATATCGGATCGGGAGAAATACGGTTCCAATGTAGGTATACACTAAGTGGTTTATAGCTTCAGTGGTCTTTGATAAATATTTTGAGGCAATCAGGTGTTCAACCACTCCTCAGGTGCTCTTAAATGTGAAAAGTAAGGTAACAAATTTACCCTCTTTACCATAAACCTCAAAAACTATAAGGCGCTTATTTGATGCAGGACTTTTTAACACCACTGTACATAGATTACGATTTTTCGTTGGATACACATACGATTTTTACAATTGTCATAAGAAAGAATATTTCACTTTCAAAAACCCATAATTTGATATTTGTACAGCCATAGTCGCAAGGGATAATTCATACTAATAAAAACAACCACTGCATTATTTTATCAAAGTCACATAAAAATCAACCAAACACGCATATTTCGAACCAACTTTTGTTGTATCTACTTCTTTTGATCCATGATGTATTTGCTTTCCTGTTATACCAATAGTATCCAAGTACCTAAAACGCGTTCAAATAAACAAAATCAACTAATACCCTCGTCGGATGAAATTTTTGTCAGCGCTCCGAATGGTGTAGAGAGCAAGGTGATGGATATGTTTATAATCGAGGGGTGGTATTTTTTATATTCAAAGTGTGCGTTCTCAATTACGTTCGACCGAATACGCGGACAGATTTCTTGATGGATTTCCCGAAATTATTCCAAAAAACTTTTGTGAGAAATTTATAATTGAGTTTGGGCTGTTCGACAGGCTGAATAATAGACCGGATCACGTTTTTAAATTGAGTCGAAATTAAGTTACCGGCGTGTCAATTACTGTTTTTGTTTTTATTTTAAAAACTGGAGCTGTTGTATCCGTATTATTCAACAAGTTTGTTACTGATCCAGATAAATTATCAAAAGTTTTAATTTTCATTTTTATCATCATTTTCAGTATTACTTTTAAAGATTTTAATTTTTTTTTTGGTTGTTTTTTAATTTTGACCAAATCGCTGACTTTTGTTTTAATACTTAATCATAGAATTAGAAATTCACTTTTTCTTCTTCTTGATGTGCCTATTTGTTACCAATGTTGACGATCATCATGGAAATTTTTATCTTAACTGCAGCAGCGCGAAAAAGCTACACAGATGTTGTACTGAACCATATTCTGAGGTTATTTAACAAAGATGATCTTCTTCTTCCTGAACCTCGTTTTTCAAATATTTTTCTTGCAGAATAACTTGAAGGAAACATTCATTTTCCATAATATGTCCGAAGAATTGTAACTTTCGAGATTTGATGATGGTCAGATGGCTCTCGGTTCTTATTCATTCTTCTTAGGACCTCCTCATTTTCATATATCTTCCATATATCCATATTTCCTTCATATCTTTGTCCAAGGTCTACGATTAAACACTATAAAAAAGGACAAAGAAGACGTAGCATCGCAGCATTCTTACTTTTGTATTAAGAGAGAGGTTGTGACTCTAGAAGAAGGCCCCCATGTGATTGAAGGTGGATCTAACTTTTCCGATGTGCTAGATCCACCTTCAATCAGATGATGGCCTTCTGTAAGAGTTACAGTGCGCTAAAATTAGCGCACAAAAGGCAACGCCGGAAAAGCAATTAAATAGAACAGAGTAGCAAGATCGTCAAGTAGTAAAATTCAGCAGATGTACGAGCACAAACGAAAAAAGGGACCTACTAAAGAAATACCCCAAGAAGACATCTGTAAATATGGGCTTGATCATTTTCGCTATTATGATGAGAGCACTAGGTCAAGATGCAAATTTCCAGGCTTTACAGGGAAAACATATATAGTGTGCACAAAATGCACAATACCGTTGTCTATTAATAAAGAAAGAAACTGTTATTTGCAGTTTTATACTGTATAGTGTATATTGTATAGAAAACCGTAACAGAGAACACGAATACAGAAAATTTTACAAATAGGTTAACACAAAAAGAAAAGTTTTCAAGCCACAAGCGAACCAAGTCAAGGTCCTTAACGGAATTCTTTTAAACGAGAAAGTGGAAGTACTAGAAAGATGGCAGGAACATTTTACCTGTATTACTAATACAGGTATGGCAAAAACGCGCGTTACCAGAAGATTGGAATACTGGAATTATATGCCCCATACACAAAAAAGGAAACGTTCTTGAATGTTACAACTTTAGAGGGATTTCCCTTCTTAATACAGCATACAAAATTGTGTCCCTGACACTTAATGAACGCCTGGCACGGTATACTGACAATATAATAGGATCCTACCAAAGATTCTTCTTAAAAAACAAATCTACCATTGATCACATATCATCCATCAGACAAATAATAGAAAAAACTACGGAGTACGACATAGACTGCCATTACATCTTCGTAGACTTTAAGGCAGCGTACGATACTATTGACAGGTCCCAATTATATTCGGCGAATTAGGAATACCAAAAGGTTTGGTAGAATTAATTAAAATGACAATGACGAAAGTCGATTGTAAAGTGCGCGTACAAGGCGATGTTTCAAAACCATTTAAAACCAACAGAGGACTGCACCAGGGAGACTGCACAGGGTTAGAGACCTAACCTATCGTGCACGCTGTTCAACCTAGTGTTAGAAAAAGTTATGAGAGATTCGGGAATAAACTTAAAAGGTACAATATATACCCGTAGTATACAAATAATGGCATACGCTGATGATATCGTCATAATTGGAATAACCCAAAATGAAGCAGGAGGCTTTCACAAGTATCAAAAATGCCGCAGAAAACATCGAACTTCTGATTAACATCCAGAAAACTAAATATATGCCGGCCATATCAAGAATTCAACAAAATAACTTAGATGTGCAATACGAAACGATAGAAATTGTAGAAAAATTCTGCTACTTAGGATCACTGGTAGACTACAAAAATAACACTTCCAACGAGATAAAAAAAAGAATATGCGTAACTAACCGCTGTTATTTTGGCCTGGGCCCTCAACTAAGAGCGAGAAGTATGTCAATAGCAACAAAGTGCAAACTTTATAAAACAATAATACGCCCAGTGCTCACATACGAATCGGAAACATGGGCAATGACGACCCGAGATGAAGAGCTACTACGAGTCTTTGAAAGAAAAGTATTGAGGACCATATATGGCGGAGTAAACGAACTGGGTCTGTGGAGAAGGCGACATAACTTTGAACTCTATAGACTTTTTGGTGATGCAGATATTGTGAAGACCATCAAAATAAACCGCCTAAGGTGGGTGGGCCACGTTATGCGGATGAATGAGAGTGATCCCACTAAAATAACTATGCTAAATAGGCCGGTCGGAAGAAGAAGAAGAGGGCGACCTAAACTCAAATATCTGGACGATGTTCAGGAAGATCTGAGGGAGATTCGAGTGAGGGACTGGAGAAGACAGATACTTGATAGGGAAGGATGGTAGAATGTTTTGAAGCAGGCCAAGGCTCACGAAGGGCTGTAGCGCCAACTGATGATGAGTGTATACTGTATCTTCAAAATAGTTTGACTTTAATATTACATTGTTTCATGATGTTCCATATTTGGCACCAAACATTTTTTTTGTCAATAAAGTTTTCCTCGTAGCTAGATTTTTTTTTCAATATTTTTACGTTAAAATAGAATTAAAATTCTTATCAGAAAATTTTTTTTTTAACAAAAAACAAAAATTTATGCGGTAAAGGGTTAACACAAAATTCTTGCTCCAGCTACGAGACTTTCCTCCTTGAAAACGTCTATTACAAATACACCTTACAGATCTCCCTTTATTTATTCCGGGCAAGTAAACAAGAAACATGTCTCCGCTAGCGTACATCCGCCAGCAGACTCACAACATCGGTATCGAAACGTACAACCAATCACATTGTTTATTTTGTGTAACAAACTTGGCTGCTACTACAAGCGAATTGATTTTTGACCCTCACGGTAACCGACTCTAACGCTGTCAAGATCCACGCCAGTCTACGTCAATGTCTTTATTAAAACAATGTGAGTAGTGGAATTGGTATTTATTTTGTTACGTGTGTTTGGCTTCGGTAGATGGATGTTGCACAATTCGAGGTAATGCATTGCTGATTTTGTCGATAAAACGGTTTGATTTAAGCATTAAATACTGATAAATTTGACATTAATTTGAATTGTTGGGGTTATTGTTACCATGGTAACCATTTTGTACGATATGTTTGTATACAACAAAGTAATATTTTAACATATTTTTATTAAATAAACTTGATACTATTTATACATTATACATTAATAAGGTTTTGGTTACATCTTACTGTGCGTTCAATTGTACCTCTTTTATTATTAGGAAAATGTCCCTGTCTAAGTGAGCGTTCCAAATTCTTAAAGGTTTTTTTCGCTTGGAATGTTTCGATTTGAAAACCTTTGTTGATATAATTGTCGGGAAATTTTCCTATTTTTTAGGCATTCTCCATAAATCAAAATCATATCAACGTACCTACTCGTCAGGCGAAAATAAATAAGGCATATTGAAATGTTATAGATACACAATTACAACAAATATAATTATTACTGGTCTAATACCAAACGTCAAAAATAATAATTGTTCGGTTGACAGATCAAATCATGGCAACCTGAATTAAGGGTAATATCACAGAATAATAAACAATCAGAATGCCCACTCTCCATGGAAAATTAAGTACGCGCATCTCGTTCGCGCAGACGTTCCGCCATGTTTTAGAGGGAACCAGTGTTGTTTGTGGTGTGCATAGAAAAATTAACCCGGTTTCACTTACGGCAATCATAGACATACTATACAATTATATTAACATTGTTAAATATATTAACATAAATAATAATATAATTAAACATAAATATAAACAATTACATAACCTCACAAATCATATGTCTGTGTTATGTGTTTCCTTCTAAAACATGGCGCGCGTGCTGAAAAACTTCAAAGGCGGCATCTGAGAGTGGACATTTTTATTGTTTATTATTCTGTAGTAATATCCAAGACGTAAAATAACCGCAAAATTTTTCAAATATTGTGGCTTTCAAATATTGTGGCACACTTAATTTTGCACACTGCAAGATAATGTATGCTCCTACAAAGACCAGTTTTTGAAAAATTAGAAATAATGTTTAAATAAAAAGGGTGTGTAAGAAGTAATAATAGTAAAATTTTCAGTGATAATAAAGCAAAATATTTCTTTTCTATTCTATTTTTTAAGGCTATCTTCATTAATTTAACAAAAATAAAAAATAAACTGATATTTTCTTGATATCTTACAAACCCATTTTATTTTTAAAAAATCGATTGAATAGACGATAGAAGACCACTATAAAACTAAACTTTTATAAAACTATAAAAAATGTACAGAGTGCCATTAAAAAATTTAAGTTAGGGGTTGTAACTAAGGGATGAATATTTAGGGGATGATTTTTTTCTTCGCTATATTAAAGTGTATTATAAATGGAATAGACCAGTTTTTTTTCGTTTAAAAAATCACTACTTTGATAAGAAATATAGCCTGGATAATTTAGTCAGGGATACTTATAAAATAATAATAAAATAATAAAAAATAAATTGATTTCTTAATTCTTTACAAACCGATTTTATTTTTAATAAATCTATTGACTAGACGATCGAACTATTATCTAACTTCTATCGACATTTAAAACTATAAAAAAATATACAGGGTGCTATTAAAAAAATTAAAGTTAGGGGTTGTAACTAAGGGATGAATATTTAGGGGATGATTTTTTCTTTGGTATATTAAAGTGTATTACAAATGGAATAAACCAGTTTTTGACCCCTTAAAAAATCTCTATTTTGTTCATAAATATAGCTTGGGTAAATTAGTCTGGACTTAATTAACAAAAATAAAAAAGTAATCGATTTCTTGATTATTTACAAACCGATTTTATTTTTAATAAATCTGTTGAATAAAAGATAGAAGACCACATCCAAAACTATAAAAAATATACAGGCTGCTATTAAAAAAATTAAAGTTCGGGGTTGTAACTAAGGGATGAATAATTAGGGGATGATTTTTTCTCCGCTATATTAAAGTGTATTACAAATGGAATGGACCAGTTTTTGACCCTTTAAAAAATCTCTATTTTGTTCATAAATATAGCTTGGGTAAATTAGTCTGGACTTAATTAACAAAAATAAAAAAGTAATCGATTTCTTGATTATTTACAAACCGATTTTATTTTTAATAAATCTGTTGAATAAAAGATAGAAGACCACATCCAAAACTATAAAAAATATACAGGCTGCTATTAAAAAAATTAAAGTTCGGGGTTGTAACTAAGGGATGAATATTTAGGGGATGATTTTTTCTCCGCTATATTAAAGTGTATTACAAATGGAATGGACCAGTTTTTGACCCTTTAAAAAATCTCTATTTTGTTCATAAATATAGCTTGGGTAAATTAGTCTGGGACCCTTAATTAACAAAAATAAAAAAGTAATTGATTTCTTGATTATTTACAAACCGATTTTATTTTTAATAAATCTGTTGAATAAAAGATAAAATACCACATCCAAAACTATAAAAAAATATACAGGCAGCTATTAAAAAAATTAAAGTTCGGATTTGTAACTAAGGGATGAATATTTAGGGGATGATTTTTTCTTCGCTATATTAAAGTGTATTACAAATGGAATGGACCAGTTTTTGACCCTTTAAAAAATCTCTATTTTGTTTATAAATATAGCCTGGGTAAATTAATCTGGGACACTTAATTAACAAAAATAAAAAAGTAATTGATTTCTTGATTATTTACAAACCGATTTTATTTTTAATAAATCTGTTGAATAAAAGATAGAAGACCACATCCAAAACTATAGTCTGGGTCATCCTGTATATAATCTGGCTAAAATTTAACTGTGGTCTTTTTAAAATTAGACTACAAGTTAACATGAGAAATCTGTTATCTCATTCTCAGCTAAAAATAAAAAATGGTGTAAAAGTTTTCTAGCGAAGTTCGGTGCCAAAAATATTTTTGTCTGTTGCCATATTTCCACACACACATATATACACATACATGTAGACTGATTTATTTACTCCTCGTGTATAATACATAAGATGTTTAGAACCATTTTTACAATCTATTTTATCATAATAAATTTGATCTAATATCCAATTTTACTTTCAGACTGCAATCGCTGATTATGAAGCAATAATCAAGGAGTTGACCCACGAACTTAAAAACATACAATCAGAGCATCGACAGCTCAAGGAGAAAATACCATTACTTGTTGGCGAAAACCAGAGGATACATGAAGAACTCAAGCAATACTCTAGTGCTAAACATCTAAGAGAATCATTAGCGGAACAAGAACTAATTCAAAACTTAAAATTGCAGATCGGATTGGTATTGAGTGAAAAAGAACAAGTAACTCAGTTATGGCGAAAAGCTAATAGATCTGTCGAGATACTCGAAAACGAACTAAACATCTACAAATCTGATACTACTGAATTCTTTCCAAAAAATGAATACTTTCGAATAAAAGAAGAATACGAAGAAAAGATTCGTGTCCTAGATGTTCAACTTAAGACAGTTCAAAAACGATTAGAAAGCAAAAATTTAGAAGTCAAAAATCTCCTTCAAGAAGCCACAAACCACTCAGAATCCTTAAAAGTCTCAGACAGCAAAATAACAGATTTAAATAAAAAGATTTTTGATCTGGAAGACGCCTGTGAACACTGCAGTAGAAAGTGCAAAGAAAAAGAGAAGCAGGTACAAAAAGTCATGGATCAAAATAGCGAATACAAAGAAAAAATAATTGAAGCAATTGAAGTTGTTCAGGCTGCTCTAAACGAAAAAGATGCATCGCTGCTGAGGGAAGCCAAAATAAGAAGTGAGATGAAGAAAATGAATGATGATTTAGACAATATTATTGGTGCTATAGAAGAAAAATATAATAAAGATATTACTTTAGTCAAAAAAGACGCTGAAAAACGATATACTGATCTTCTAGATAACCATAAAAAATTACAAGACGAATTAAATAAAAAAATATTAGATCTAGAAAAGATGCAAGCAAAAAATATAATCTTGCAAAACGAAATTGATAGATTTCCTCGAGTAGCAACTGGCACAGATGAAAGCAGAACATCAAAGTTATTAGTATTAGAAAAAAACTTGGAATCGACGTTTCAAAAATTACTTGTGTCTGAAAAACATAACATTCAAGTAAACGCAGACCTCGATACTGTTAAAAACGATATGGAACAGATGGCAGCACACTATGAAAGAGTTTTAAAAGCCAAGGATGTTGAGAGGTTAAGTTTACAAAATTCTATCAACCAATTGGAGTCTTTTATCAACGAAAAAGATTTAAACATAAAAAGTTTGAGTAATGAATTAGAACGACAGAAAGACAAAGTGAATAATGTTACAAAAGACTTTGAAACGTACGTTGAAAATCAAAACAAAGTAAAAACTGAGATCGAAAATAAACAAAGTGAATCCACAGCTTTATATAAAGAACATATTAAGGAACTTGAAGCTGAAATTGGCATAAAAGAAAAAATAAACAAGAAAATATTGGAAGAAACTAAAGATGTTATAACGAAATTTGAAAATGGTATAAGAAAACTGAAACATGAAGTAAAAACGATCAAAAAAGAAAACTTAGTTTTAAAAACTGAGTTGGACAATAACCAGAAGAAAATGCTGTATTACAAAGATGTACTACAAAAAATAGCAGCAGATAGCAACCACATTACGTCTTCTTACACTAACCTCCAGCATGTGCACCCTGACGTACCCAGCTGACATTTAAGAAATAGATACAAGGTATCTAGAAAAAAATTGGTTGAGCAAATATGCAATGTTAAACATGAGAGTAAGACAAAGAGGATAAGAAAGTATTGTAAAGGAAAACTTAGTGAGATAGATAAAGACAAAGTTAAATGTGTAACAGTGGATTGTAAGTCTACTACGTTTGAAACATCCAATAAGTCTTAGTGCTAATGTGAATATTTTCTATAATTTTTGTACATATTGCTAAGTTTGTTAAATAGTTTTTGTATCTGGTAAAAAGACATAATTTTGGAATATATTTGTAGAATATAATGGCGTATTTTATATACCAAACATTTTTATTAATATTTTACTTCTCAGATACATTTTTTTTACATGAGTTGCTTCTTCTTAAAATTCTGTATTTTTTACGAATGGCTAGAAGTAGCTGCCAAACTAGCAATCATTATTTTTTAGCATTGACAAAAAACTGCACAGTGGAGTAGTTTTTAATCAATCAGCATCATAAGTGGCTCGACAATCCGTTGTGGATTTTGGCCTGCCCACAAAGAAGTTGCCACTGCTGTCGATTCCTGGCAAATTCGCTCTTCTGACCCTTAGAATCTGTAGCTCTTCTTCCACTTCATCAATCCATCTCCTTCGTAGTCGTCCTCTACTTCTTATTGCCCTCTAGTTTTGAAAATGTTAATCTCTTCGTGTATTCGTGATCTAACATCCTAGCAATGTGTCCAGCTTATCTAAGCCTGTACACTTCAATGAATTTCACAATTTCTGAATCGGTGTATATTCTTTTTCTTTTGGCATCATAACCCTGGATGGGTCTTTGCCTGCCTGGCTATGTCCTTTCATTCAGATCTCTCTTGTGCCCTTTTTCTCTATTGTCTTATGTTCATTGTTTTCAGGTCGTCTTCCACGTCATCCAACCATCTCGTTCTGGGCCTTCCTTTTTTTCGCCTTCCTATGGGTTTCCATTGTAACATTTTCTTTGTTGTTTTTGCATCGTTTTGTCTCTGCACATGTCCCAGCCATGACAGTCTTTGACTTTTCACAAATCTTACAATGTCATAACCTTCATTTAACTCATTAACCTCGTCGTTTCTCCTGTCGTTCCTCTCGAATGTCCTGAGTTGGGCTTCATCTTTTTTCGTCATTACCCAAGGCCCCAAATATCTTTCTAAAAATTTTTTCCTCAAAAATAGAAAGAAATCTTTCATCATTTTGAGATAAGGTCCACGTTTCAGCCCCATAGATCAAAACTGGTCTTATTAAGTCTTATTAACTGGTCTTATATTATTGAGCTTTACTGCACGTTCTATATTTTTATTTTTAAAATGTTTCTGGATACTTTTTATTTCATCGCTTTTCATGTTTGTTGTGTTTACTAGCGATCCAAGATATATGTGAATTATTTAACTTGCTCAAAGGTATGGTTGTTAATTTGAATTCTGTCTCGGATAATTCGGAGGATTTTAGAATTCAACGTATATTTAAAATCCACAAGGAAAAAAATTCCTGTAACTGGCTGTATACCACGTATCACAAAAAATAGGTTAGTCTTCGTAAATGGGTATATTTATTTAAAAAACCCTTAAAAGGGCTACATCAATAAAACAAACGTTTTCGGACCACACAGTCCATCATCAGGTTTTAAAATCGAAAAAATGCTAGGTCACAATGCCTGAGCCACGAAAATACTAGGGTAAAAACCCTTTAAATTACATTTAGTTAGATAGATAGATAGAACGTTTATTGACCACTTTACATAAAGTTTGAAGTCCGTATAAAAAATACAATAAAAGATATAATAATGTAAACTTAAAATTAACTTAACCATATTGGCTAAAGTAATATACATATGTAAGTATTAGCAGAAGAATTAAAATTAAAAATTTAAGATAAAAAAATCTCTAACAAAAAAAAACAAACCTAAACTGTCACATGAAAAATCTTTGAAATATGGAAGTAACAAAAATGTACAAATAATTAAGAATATTCCCGAATCGATGACTAAATAAACTAATACATAAAACTTAGTACATTTTAATAGAAATAATACAATGTGATATGTAGATAGTAAATCGACAGTACTCTGACAAAACTGGGTACACGTTATAAAGGTGTATTGAGGTATTCTGTCTTTGAGTAAAAACAATATGTTAAAAAATGCTTTCTGATCCTATTTTTAAACAGTGGTGGAGACAGAATTTTTATTTCGTTAGGCAGATAGTTATACAAGTGAATATCAATTGAATTCTTTGTGCTCTTTGATAGTCTGAATCGTTGTGACCTAATTAAATCCCTCGATCTTGTTAGATGATCATGTAATTGGGAGTTAATAGTAAACTTATTTTTATTATTGTGAATTTCCAACAGTGTTGCATACATATAAAGCGAAGGTAGAGGCATAATACCCATGTTCAAAAATAATGGTTTACAATGATCCCTTAAATCCGCTCCAGCAAGTATCCTCACCACTTTCTTTTGTAATTTAAATATTCTGTCGGCATGACCAGAGTTGCCCCAAACAGCTATTCCATATTGTATATGACTATGAAACAATGAAAAGTAACACATTTTAAGGGTACTTTTAGGTACCAAATAAACCAGGTTACGCATTACAAATATTGTACTGGCGAGTTTAAAACTTAAGTTGTCTATATGGATGCCCCAATCTAAGTTGTCATCCATAAAAATCCCTAACAATTTGATGCTATATCCAAAAATGTGTCTTCGATCTGAACTTAAAACTATATTTTGATTTTTATCCTCGTTTAGTTTTAGTTTATTATGTGTAAACCAGTTTTTAATTTTAAGCACATCGTTTCCTATTTTGTTATTTAAATTATATTGATTCTGGTCGGTACTAATAACGGTTGTATCATCTGCAAAACATATACACCTTAAGGGGTGGGTATAATGAAATATATCGTTGAGATATAGAAGAAAAAATGTAGGTCCTAATATAGACCCTTGGGGAACTCCATGTTCAACATTGTGAAAATTGGAGTTATAAAAGATTAAACATTGTGTTGTAAAATAACTGTGATGTTCAGTATTAAATTAAATTTGGCTAGAGGTAACACATGGCTGAAGCGAGTTCCAGAGCCTGTGTGTTCAGCCATGTGTTACCTCTAGCCAAATTTAATTTAATACTGAACTACACAGTTTTTTTACAACATGATGTATAATCTTTTACAACTAAATGTAATTTAAAGGGTTGTTACCCTAGTATTTTGGTGACTCAGGCATTGTGACCTAGCATTTTTTCGATTTTAAAACCTGATGATGGACTGTGTGGTCCGAAAACGTTTGTTTTATTGATGTAGCCCTTTTAAGGGTTTTTTAAATAAATATACCCATTTACGAAGACTAACCTCTTTTTTTTTTCAACGTATATTTGGTTTTTTCCTTGTTACCACAAGTCCTAATTCACTTGCCGCGTCCACAAGCCTTATAAAACACTACACCATGTCTCTCATACTTCTGTCCATTACAACTATACCGTCAGCAAATGCCAGAATTTGCATCGATCTATTATGAATATCATTCTAATAATTCATTCTAATTTTTAATTGTCTGATTGCCTTTACCGAGGCAATATTAAAGAGTAGACACGCCAGCGAGTCCCCCTGTCTCAGAGCATTATTAATGTCAAAGAACGTAGAATTCTATACTCCATTAGCTTAGCTCGGGCATATTTTGATAGATTCATTGTCAGAAACCTACATCATAACAATTCCTACTTCTCAGTATTAATAGCTCAAGTATACTACTATTGCAGACTTTTTTCTTTAAAAAAAAGAAGAATTATTCTAAATAGTGGAAGTGTATACTAAACCCATCAAATTTTGGGTAGTATATATTTAAAAAATACATTTTAGTTGTTATAATTTAACATAACTATTTATTATATGGTACAGGTAAATAAATATTGATTGTCGCTAATTGGCAAAGTTATTTTTTATTTACTATTTAGTTTGTCTATTAATATTGCCTATGAGTACGTGTACTTGGTTGTATAGTAATTTCCAGCCACTTTTAGTCTGTCAAAAAGTAACTAACTTCGCAAAAAAATAATTACAAAATTCACTAGACAGTTTGGACTGGGAATAGCGAACCGAGTATATCAACTGGGTCGGCTTAACTAACTTAGGTGGAATCCAAAGTCTATCATTGCATTATATAATGCAGTTCTTTTCACACTGTCATAGACTGCTTTGAAGTCAACGAAGAGATAACTAACTAACCTCGAGTTTTGACCTTGTTTAGGCTTACGCCTCTTCAAGGAACGGGGAGCTCCTTTTTTTTGACGGAGTTGTGGGGGTTACGAGAAAATCGTCAACTGATCGAAACGCGGCCTAAGAAGCAGAGAACTGCTAAGGAAGAAGGGGAAAAGAAGGTGGCTTATTTTGTGATCGATAAGAATCGTGAACGCACAAGAAGAAGTGGGATTGCCTAGCATGCAGTGAGGTATTTAAGTTTTACCAGCCATACAATAGGAACGGCTCTTTATCAGCGTTTTTGGTGCGCAGTTTATCTGCGATAGTAGATGGGGAAAGATTCTAAAATATCAAAATACTCCTCAGGAAGTTCAGGTCCAGCGTTATGTAGAAGTTTAGCTGGAGGGAATGGAACTTTTTTAGCGGAATGCCTGGTGAGTATTTGCCCTCTATGTGAACAAGGTGTCTTCAATGTTTGTTTTGCTCGGTTGTTCGAGCCAGCTATGGTTCTTAAGACATACTTCCTACTGAGGGTTAGGATTCTGTCCTTGATAGGCGTGATGTTAGCTATTGCATATATGTGGGCCGATGGATACAGCCAGTCTTTTCTCATGCAGAAGCGTAGTATTCTACGCTCTGTGGCGGTGATGGCATTGAGTTCGTGGTTCCTCAGGGAGAGGTAAACGCATGCCTTCTATTCGATTATCGGTCTGATGAAAGTCTTGTAGGTGTGCAACAATGTGTTAGTGGACGTTCCTCCTAGTTTACCGGCCAACACTTTCAGGAGGTTGAGCCTTTTTCTCATCCTGTCAAGGGAATCTTGGACGTCAGCCTTCCAATTGAGAGTTCTCGTAAAACGAACTCCCAAGTAGAGAACTAAGTTCTTGAGAATAAGGTCCTCTCCCAAAAGTGTCACCCGGCCCTGAAGGCCGCGTCCGTATAGGGGTCTAAATAAGATTGCTTGTGTTTTGGAGGGGTTTAAAGTAAGTAACGAAGAGATGGTGTGTAGTATATTATATTCAACTGACTTTTCTAGAATCTGCCTATCTACTTGAGTTTGATGTATAGTTGACTTTGCAAAGGTCAATTCGCGTTGATATTGACCAATTGTCCTTTGTAAGTCTTTCAAACAATACGTTGCCAAAGATTTTATACGCAGATGTTAACCAAGTAATGCCTCTATAGTTTTTACACTCTTGTTGATCACCCTTTTCACTTAACGGACATATTATTCCCTTTAGCCACTCTTCTGATACCAATTCATTCTGCCATATAAGTACTATTAGTTTTTGGATTTGCTGCAAAAAGTTGATCATCACCTGTTTTTAATCAATGCTCCTAGTTAATATTATTGAAACTGTGCAATTAAATTTAACTGACTGTGAGAACATGTATTCAGTACTTTGCTTTACGGTTTTGAGGCATGGACTCTTAAACAGAGGAATATTAAAAATCTTGAAAGCTTTGAGATGTGGTACTACCTGTGTATACTAAAAATAAGTTGGGTGGATAAAATTACAAATGATATATTAATCTCTATACTCGTTCTGCTTTTGGTTTCTATTTCTCATTTGCTCCTCTAGTTGTAGCGAATATTCTTTGGGATATAAAGCTTTCTGTAAACCTTCGCTGAAGTCTGTCAATGACTTAGAATTTTTGCTGTTATTTTGGTACCGTAGCCATGTATGGTCTCCTAGCAACTTTGGCAATGCTCTTAGAAAATGTTATTTATCGATCCTGTACACTAGGCTTAATTCGTGTAGGTATATCTTCTATAAAATCTACAGCGTTCGAATTTTTTTTTTTATCGAAGTGCTTGTTTTACTTCCATACTTAATTTAGTGACTCTACTTGCGACATTTGTCTCGATATTATTAGGTCTTGCAATTATTTTCTGATGACTGACATTACTTTTGTTAGTTCGTCGGGTTCAGATCCTTTGGAAGATTTGTCTTTCGGGATTGTATCTGTCGGTTCTTCGCAATCTTTAAAAAAAATCTCTTCGCCCCTTGATCTTAGATCTTCAGCGGTTAATTTGGAATTTAAGCCAACCTTTTCGGTCTCAAACTGTAATTCCTCTTTGGACAGGCGGTATATTCATGACGGACATATCGTGACACCTGATACTGAGTCTGTGGCTGTCGTTGCTAGAAGGAGCGGCATATCTAGTTTTACTCGGGTTCCAATTTGTAATGGTTTGGGTCTTTTGGTCAACAAACTCAGTAAAATGCAGGTTTAAATAAAAATAAAAATAAAAATAAATTTGGAACAAATAAATAAAAAAAATTAAGTTTTATTTAAACCGCTAAAAATAAACAGTCAATTCTGCTACGAAAATATTATTATATGCCAGTTTCTTAAAAAAGATTGATTCCCATGATTCTTCAACACTGCATTTGTATGTTAAACACTGCCTCCCGCTTCGTTTATATTTAAAATACTTGGGAAAACTCACGAAAACGAGAAAAATCCGAAGTTATGTCGAAATTCACAACCGTACAAGGAGAGACAGATGTCTCTGAAGTTTTTAAAATGGATATCCATCTATCCAAGTTTGCTCGTTTCGAGCGCATCGGGATGCGGTCCAACGCCTTGCAGAAATTCATTTTTCTCCTGCAACTGTCGATGGCAGACACATAACTTGACGGTTAACATCGGATCCGGATAAATGGGCTTTGCGTGGGAAACAAGTTTAATTTCAACTTTTTTATGATAAACACACGGAACATTATTATTAAAGACATGCTCCTCAGGGTATCGTGATTTAATACGTAAAACTTTTCTGGAATCTTTCACTAAGTAGAAAAGTTTATCATAACAATATATATATATATATATATATATATATATATATATATATATATATATATATATATATTGTTATGATGTGTTGTTGTTGTATGAGCAATGAGTAAATTTGAATGATATATGTAAGTATAGGGTTTTTATCGCGGTTCTCAAAGAATTAGTTTGTAAGTACTTTTTTAAATTATCTTTATTATAAATATTATGAAACAAACCTATCTATCTAATATAAGCAATATCAATTTAAATCTTTTCTACCTTCTTTCACTGAACGCCTAAAGTTTTTCCAAAATTAAAGTTATTATCACCACTTGATATCTTCTTACTAAGTCTTGGTTATCCAACTATGTTAATATCTTCCTTCTTAATTATCTCCACTCACCATATAAATATATATTTAACTCCTTGTAATTTCCATATACTTAATGTACTTTGAAATATACTGGATCTTGTGGTTGTATTATTGAATGCTTATTTCAATGAATTAACTTCAAACTGTCACTATATTGCTGTAGTAATAATTAATCTCCAACTGTATTTAACTTAACAATTCATTTAACTTAATCAATGCCTTCTGATAGCTAAGAATCTCTTCATAACCTCATAAACAACTGACTTAATAATCCTTAAATTGTTATAACTAACTCCTCAATAATAATCTTGTAACTGGTTTAACTTCTTCTAACTAACTGACTTAACTCAATTAATAACCTTTTTGTTACTAAATTCTTGAATTATAACTTTACTGTAACTGACTGATTGATAACTGAACTAAAACTTTAACTGACCTGAACTAAACTCTAACTCAAACTGACTGACTGACTGACTGCCTCTCCAAATTACATGGCTTTTTATATATCCTTCCTCTTTCCAGAATATTCTAGCAACAAATAATGTTCGAATCATTCTATTTGAAAATTTTGGAATGGTTTTTTGTCTGTTATGTATTATGTATACAGTCCCATTGACATTTCTAGAGTTTTCTATCTATAATTTACTTGACTTTAGGCTCTCCAGATCAGAACTACACTATAATATGTAACTTAAACATTTATATGAACTATATTTTTACAATTTAACATCCACAATTATATTCTAAATTAACATTCCAAAAATAAATAACTATTTGACTTTGACACTACAGTGTGTGTTTGGTTGCATAGCATATGGCTGAGTACATCTTTCTCCCTTACTTCTTACTGCAATTATTGCTGTGAACAATCATGTTGTCATTTTTTCAGTTTTCCAGTTATTTGCTCTTATTTTTAGATTTAAATAAGGAGACAAAGATTTAAAAACAAAGTGTTCTTTTAAGATGTAAATATATCTCTGTCACGTCAACCATTAATAACACACAGATTAAATTTGAAATAAAGCAAAACGAAGTTTTCCGTAAAGAGTTTTACTTGAAAATTAATGATCTAAACTTTATTGATTTATACGACGGGATGTCTATGTAAACATCGTAAATACGCAACTGAAGTTAAATTCGTATTAATCTTCGTTTTCCGTAAGAAACTAAGGACTTAAAGATAGCTTTAGGTGAAACTTTCATAAATAAACAACTTATTTAGCATGCAGCGTCGTTGCAAACAACAGTTGCGTACGTTAGGGTATCAAACATAAATGTAGAGGGTTACGCAATTGAACTGTTACCTATTTAAACGACCATAATTTTTTGTGTGAAATTTTTTTTTTTTTTTTATTTAAATGAGAAAAATGTGTGAACATAATCAAAATTTCAGAATCCACTCACTTTAGCTCGATCTGGCCACCTTTTGCCTTGACTATGGCCTTCACACGATCTAAAAAATAGTTGCATGCTGCACGAATGTGATCTTTCGGTATTTTGGCCCATTCACGTATACTTGCTTTTTCAATGCATCCATACTGGCATATTTTTTAGTCCTCACCCTGCTCTTCAAAATGGACCAGATGGGATAGTCCATCGGATTTGCGTCTGGCGAATTCGAAAGCCATTGTGTGGATGAAATGAAGTATGGAACATGGTTATTTAAATATTCTTGGTTCACACTAGCTTTATGACCCGTTGCCGAGTCTTGTTGGAACGTCCATGGTCTACAACCGAACGTGCCCACGGCTTTAAAGCAACTTCTAAAATATTTTCCCGATAATAAGTCGTATTGACTTCGACAACAGATTCAATAAAAACGACTGAAGAGCGTTCATCGGCGGTTACAGCTGCCCATACCATTACTTGAGATGGGAAATTACTTTGTGTGGCCGTTCGTAAGCTTAAACTTTCGTAGGTGCATTCGGTCAAGTAAACACGATGATTTTAAGAGTTTATGAACTGCTCAATAGGAAAATTTCTCTCATCAGGAAACACTACGTTCGGAAATTCGCCACGTTCCTGCAGGCGTAACAATTCCTTTGCTTTTTCAAGCTGAACTTTTTTTTTGCTTTAGTGTAAGATTGTGTGCTTTTTGGAACTTGTAAGATTTGAGACCTGAAGCTCCTTTTTCAATATTCGTTGAATGTTTCAATTCGTTCTTTAGATTCATTTTTAGTCCTTTCTCAAGAGATGTTTTTTCTAGGTCTGAAATCATTATTCGTATTTGTTCCATAGTTGTTGCTATCAGGAGTACATCATCGGCGAATCTTAGATGATTTAAATATTTCCCGTTTATACAAATCCCTTTATTGTCCCAGTCTGTAGATTTAAAAATGTCTTTTAACGCCAGAGTAAATAGTTTGGGTGAGATTGTATCCACTTTTCTGACACCTCTACAAATTCTAGTTAATGAAGTTTGCAAATTTTTGTCTAGCTGAATTCTCATAGTGACTAGTGACGTTTTGATATATATATATATATATATATATATATATATATATATATATATATATATATATATATATATATATATATATATATTGTTGATTAATATTCTGTACTGTGAATCTATTCGGCAATTAACTAGCGCTTCTTCCATTGCCCATAGTTCTATGCTGTCAAACGCTTTTTCATTGTCAACAAACGCTAGGTATATTGGACAGTTGTATTCGTTGGTCTTGTATTTTTTTCTTTGTATTTTTGTATTTGACGACTCTGGATATATTTTTGTATTGTCTATTTTTTGTAACTGTTTGTGGTGAGACACAATAAATATTTAATATTTTTTCTAACCATTTTGTTTATTTTTTTAACTAACTCCTTTTTTGAGTTTCATGTATAAAGTTATGTTTTTCGTTTTTAATAATTATTTCGATAGTTACAACTAGCTGTTGTATTAGTTATAATTTGGCACCTCGAAGCGGCATCTTTTTAAATTGCTAAAGGTGTTTCCTTCCCGTGTTTTGTTTTGTTAGTTCCAAGAGATTCACGTTAGTACCCCTTTGTTTCATTTTTGTAGTTGCCCCAATACGATCCCTTGCCATTTACTTATCGACAAATTCAGCTCTCCAATTAAGCCCTGAGTGCCATCCGCATAAGTAAAGATTACTTTGCTTGCCCTATCTCCACCCCTATAATTTCAGTCCCCAATTTTCTACCCCTAACAGTAATACCCCGTGTGGTAGGCAAAATATATTCGTTGCAATATAAAATAACTAGTCACCTATGTAAAACATAAGAAGAGTTTTTTTCAAGTTTGATTTTTTTTAAATTCAAAAACAAAATGGGGGCCCGAGTTTAGGCAACTTCCTCTACTAAGGTAACGTAGGTTCAGTCGAACTATTTTTGATCCAAAAATACGTGATTTAATTAATGACCTTTTTGTTACACCCTGTATTATAGGTATTATAGGTAACAAATTGATATAGTATGCTTGAAACTAATAAAATTAAACTGCGGAGAATTGAAATGGCTGTTTAATCAATTATACATGCAATTTCTAGCCCCAAAAATGTGTCCATGAGCGTTAACACCGACGCGAACCCCTAATTGCTGAAAATTTAATTACCTCCTCCATTTATCCCTGGGTAGTTCCATAAAAATTCAGTGTACATCGCCCTTAATGCTGATTTATTACTCTAATCGTCCTGTTCAATGATTCAAATGGAGAAACAGAGGTAGATTTACCCCGTCCCAGAAGGGAGGGTGTTACACTCCGGGGAAATAAATATTGAACTGATTTTTTTGTGATTGTAATAACCGAAGCGAGAGAAAAGCCAACAATTTTGGTCTCAAGCGCTTTTTGTTTTAAGTATTTACTGGAGGAAATAGAATTGCTGGGATAAATTGCTAACGGGAACGATTTTATTATTTATTGGTCGTAAACCTTTCAATAGTTTACAACAGAATACATGGTTTAACTTGAATTTATGATTACGGGAATTATTTAAGTACAACAACTTGGTTAATCCAACCCACGTTATATAATCCATTAAAACAAGTGTAATTATGGTATCTAATTACTTTTGTAGATATCTGCCTCTAATTAAATGATAAACTCCTGATTGTTTTTTATTTTTTGAGATCATCTTCCTACTAATGTAACGCCGATATTTGATAATATCTAGTACATACATTTAATTCAAGGTCGGGTTAGCTCATGTCGGAGAGAAGGTGTGGTAAGGTCAAATGCACAAAAAAAATTACGTAGTATGTCAAAATTTCAAACACAATTAGATAACTGAAATTATAATTTATCATTCGACTCCACCCCTTGTTTATCCTCGTAGGGGACGAGAGAAGATAAAAAAAATAAGATATATAAAAAAATTTACAGCGAAATTACACTTTATTTCTCAGTAATAAAAAGAAACATTAAAAGGTGTTATTTCCAAAGGATACTAAAATACCATTTCATAATTACATTACTTTAAACAAAGCAACTTTCTATCTTTTTAAATCAAGAATTGGTTGATAGAAACAAATGAATTTATATATTATTCCCAAATTTCGAAATTCGTTTACATTTAAAATATTATAGTAGTTATTTATTAACTATGCAACATAGAAAAGTTAAATCTATTTATTAACTAGGCAGAATAGAAAGGTTAAGTCTTTAAACAAAATTTAAAATATTTCACTATATTAACTGAAACTGTCTCAGTTAACTTAACATAATCAATGAACTTTAACCTCCCGGAAAGAGTCTGAAAATAATTATTCATCTGAAATATAGACAAGAAAAGGCTTTTCTTTGTAGCTTACCTCTAATCTAAAGACTCACTTCGAAAATACGTCCTAGCGGGTGGACGTTTGTAACAGGAAAGGAAGCGACGCTATTTCAACGGTTTTGAATTGGGAGCGGACAAGTTAATATCGTTCTCATCCATCGGATATGTTGGGAATTACCGTAGAAACCTTGAGTCGAATACAAGCACCTGGCAGATAGGTGGGGTTAGTAGTTTTATTAAAAAAAAATCAAATTTATAATGAATTTTCTAAAACTTTTGAAACGGTACACTAAAAAGAGCATTTTGCAATTAAATGCTAGTAACTTTATTACTAGCAGACCAGATAAGCGGCGATATATATTTTACATTACCTTTATGAATAACATTTTACTGCTCTGTTGTTTCAATCAGCACTGCTCAACAAGTTATCGTTTATTGGTTTTAATATTTTATTGCAATAGTATGAGTACGGAATATTTATTTAAACAGCAAATTTATTACACGTTAATTTTTTTTTAATTCTTCTGACTTATCATATAATGTAGGTTTACCAAATAATCAAAGTTATGCCTTTACAAGAACATATTATTTGAAAGATAAGGAGTAAATACGCTTTAAAAATTTGCTTAGTAACGTATTTCATAAATCTACACAATCATTGAAAAATGATCCTTGCTGTCCAAAAATATCTTTCTGTTAACGACACTGTCATCGACAAAGTACATAGATCAAATTCAAACAACATAGTCCGAGGCAAAAAATTCAGTTTTCCTAACTGCGTGGTAGCTATATACTTTAAACATATTCGTGTAAATGCTCTACTAATTCTGGAAGTACGTACTGTAATTAAAAAGGGTACTATGCAATTGCTCTTCAAGCACTTGCTGATGCACAATACAAATTAATTTTGACAGAAGTTAGTGTATATAGTAAACAATCTGACGGTGGGTTTTTTTCCGAAAGCAGGCTTTGTTAACGTTTAAGAAATGATACTTTTAATTTGCCCGCAGATACAGAATTGCCATCAATAACCATAAAAGCCTTTGACTGTTTGGCTAGTGAGACATTTGCCAAGGAGAAAATTGAACGACTTGCAACGAACATTCAATGAACGTTTATCAAGGTCTAGAGGATTAGTGGAAAGCTTGTTCGGAACTTGTCCTGCCAAATGGAGGTTACTCCAAAAACCAATTGAAACAACCCCTGATGTAGCTAACAAAAGTTTTAAGTGTATGTGCTCGTTTCATAACATTGTTATCGACAAGGACGGAATTGACGACTTGATTCTCTACGAGATGGATTAACTATCATTCAGTTACGGTGAAACTGAACAACAGCGTCCAATGACACGCCAGGCATTCTCGCAATATTAATTCAATCATCCCTTGTAGAGTTTATTTTAACGTAAGTTTTTTAAGGTAATGCTTTTTTATTATATCTTTGTTACTAATAAAAATATTTATTCTTAGTCATGTATTTTTTGTTCGATTGATCCCACAACGGAGGTCATTCTTGAATTAAAATAATTAGTATTATATATCAATATTCATTATTTTTTTGGTGTAACGAAACAATAAAACATAATCACTTAAAAATATATTGCGCAGCATGACTTAACTGGTTGAAACTTGACTGAAACAGAATCCGGGCGGCAGAAAACGCTCGAATTGGCGGTAGGTAGGACTGCTCACCCTGAGCCATCTTAGGTTAGCAAGCCATCCTGACTTGCTAACCTGAGAGCATGGTATAGAAAGACCTCAACAGAGCTATTTTTTATAGCAACCAACAAAATCATCATAGCCAGAATGATCGCCAACGTTCGGAACGGACAGGCACCCTAAGAAGAAGAAGAAGGACTGCTCAAAACGGTTTGGTCTGATCTGGTCACGCCAAGTTGTATTTAAATGCTCCAATGTAATTCCTGCTTATGTCGTATGGCCGTAGCATCCTTCGATGTTCGAAAGTTTCTTGACTCCATCCTCGTGATCGTGGAGTTTGTATGATTTAGGCTTCCGCTTAGCGAGATGTTTACCGGGGACGTTGTGGTACCAGCAACCAGAATACTTTAACAGTTCGAGGTTTATTTCTTAAGTGAATAAACTTAATGTGTATTCTTAAGTGTCTTAATATGTCTTACATGATTATATGTTTAGTATTCTGGGCATAGTGTATACCTTGAGTCTTACAGAGATACCGGCACTTCACTTTTGGCCGTGTGGCCACATTTACACTCCTCGAGAGCTACAGGAATGGTGACAGGGTATTGACTCTTCGACGGCCCTTCACTTCATATCGCTACCTCTCAAGAAATAATTTGTAGTCCTGTAAGAACGGTTACTATTTCTGTAACGTCGTCTTTGGCGGCGAAGTGTTAGCGCAGTTCGGCCACCGAGTAAGAAGTAATTTTAAGCCCAGTTGGGCTTTTATTTACTACTGACCGTCAGTGGACCAGTGGAACGCTGTGTCAGTTTGACACGATCCGAAATAGCTATAAGACACCCTGTCTTTCGTGTCTATCTGGTCAGGGAACGTTCTCTTCTAGCTGCTAGTCGGCTTTTGCTGTTACCACACTTTCATTACCTCGACAAAAGGTAAGACTCTTAGTCAACAATCACCGGTTCCTGTACTTTTCGTGGTTCGAATGATGTCATAGCTATACGGCTTCGTATTTATTCGAGCACGGAAGAGCTTAGAAATCGTCTTCGCTTCGACGACTTCTTAGATCGAAGAAATGTTCACTCAGGTAATAAAAAAATTCAGAATCGTAGTAAAGGCACTCGACCAACAAGGTCTAGCAGGGGCTAGTAATGTAGACAACTAGCTCCCGATCGGAAGATGTGCTGCCGTTTTATACACTTTGTATTTGCAATTTAGCAGCGATTCTCCGCTAGGAGGCCAATGATCTATCTATCTAATTAGCCTTCTTCGGTCCATCTTTGGACATAGGCCTCCCTAATCCTTTTCCATTCTTGTCTGTCTGTCGCTACAGTCATTCACCTAGAGCCCACGTGCTTCTTGATATCATCTGCCCATCTCATTTGGGGCCTTTCTCTGCTTCGTTTATATTCCCACGGTCTCCAACTTATAAGAATTTTGTTCCGCCGGTCTTCTTTTTGTCTTATATTGTGTCCAGCAAATCTCGATTTCAATTTTGCAACTCCTTGTCTAACATCCCCCACTTTTGTTTTCTCTCTTATCCACTCGTTTCTCTTTTTATCCATATAAAAAGAAGGCCAATGATAACGCAGTTAATAAAAGTGTTTGTGATTGGCCGGCCATAATGACAATCTGTGTCGTGATTGGTCACTTCTAGCAACACTTATTTAGAGCTCATGCGATCTTTGGCTCGTCCTGGCTTTGGTAAGAAACCCCATTAAGCTTGATTTTTGTAAAAAAATTTTATTTTTTTTATATGGTAACAATTTTTAGTAACTGGTATAAACATTGATTCCTACTCATCTAGTTATATTATTAAATCTTCAATTAAAGGAAAATTACTTAGATAAAACATACCCTTTTTAAATTATTGGAGCGATTCCTCTGTTATCGAATACACCACTGTTTGCTCCATAGTTTTAAGAGGTATACTATTTTTATATTTGTTAATTTTTTGTAGAAAGCTTCTATTTTCCTGTCAATATGTTAAAGGTTTTAAACTCCACATTTGTCAGTTTAATTCCTCTGCACTGTTGATAATTAGTATAAAGATAAAGTCACACAAATAAAGTGATTATTTACCTTAAACCCAGGGCCTCACCCTTTATTTGGTGAGAATTTAATTGCCACTCCACATATCCCTTTCCGGTTCCATTAAAATTCCCAATACGTCTCTTTAATACTGATTTATTAGTGTGATCGTCCTGAACAATGATTCAAAGTGTAAAGCTTCGGTCTTGCTTGTCTCTTTTTCGCTATATATGCGTTTCATTTCAGAGGAAATATCGTGTTACACAAACAAAATACTTACCGATTGTCAACAAATATATATTACAAAATGTTTATTTATAGTTATACTTCTATATATCTATCTATATAAAAGGATAAGAGGAAAAGTGACACTGGTAACTACGCCACCTAGGAAAGAAATCTGAACTAGCAACATCTGATATGTCAATCATACGACACGTTTAATTAATAATACTAAAAATATTAATTACATATTATTATAATTTATAATACTGGTCTTTGTAATTTTAAGATTAGATTTAATAAAGTCGAATAATTTAAAGCTTTACGTTCGTTTAGATTTAAACTGAGAGCGCCACATAGGAAAGGAACCTAAACTCTTCAATCTCTTCATATCAATCATATCAATTCATATCAATCAATGAGTCAATCATATTTTATTTTTGAAACGATACGTTTGATTTATTACAAATAATAATAACATATATTTATACATAATAATTAAAGTAATTATTATCTTAATGGTAATAGGCCACAATTGAAGGTTAAAATAATTTTATTAAAGTTTCAATTTCCACTTCAAAAATCATTCTCAAAATTCAAACATAATTGTTTGTATTTTGTGAACAATTTCCGATCTCAAAAATCATACTATTTTTCACAGCATGAAAAACATTGAACAAAAAAAATGCTTGAAATTTATTATCCCACGTTATCTAAGCATTTTTTTCACTACAGAAGTGACTATTGTGGCGGTTAATCATACCATTTTTTGTAAACTTCTATTTATCTCACCAAATAATTTCTTTTGTAAAACCTTGATCTTGGTCTTTCATTAAAACCCTTTCACAAATTTCTACACTTCTCACATAATCTCCAGCATGTAAACGTTGAGCTAGTGTATACTAACAAAGGGTCCAATAATGTTTTTTTTTTAATTCTGTGAATTATCATTTCATGACAAGAGACAGAAAAATGTATATGAAGATAATAAGAGTCAAGACGTGGGATCCAAAATAATAAAGCCAGAAGTTATGTATGCAGTAAAGTTCATGAAAAATAATAAAGCTGCTGGTCCAGATGAAATACCAAGTGAATTGCTAAAACTGGCCAATAAAAAAAAAGAGATCTTTTAGTCCAACCACTGAACACAATATATTCCACACGAATCATTCATTATAAAATATTGATCTTTCACGTTGAGTACACCCTTGAATAACTGTTTTGATGAGACCTATTAGGTCGAAATACGTATCAACAGGTACAAAGGCGCTTTTTGCGTGAAATCAAATATTTGCTGTCTTTTCAATTTTTTCGGATTTACTCTGTACGAGTACTAGAAACCAATTCGTTAAGGATTTCTGCTTAGTTGATAAGACTGTAACGACTATTTTGCTTACCACAGGGTAGGAATATGGGGGGACAAGATTGGGCAAACAAAATAATCGAAACAAGTGCATACGGCACTCAGTTGGTTATTGGAGAGCTGGGTCGTGGAGAAGTTGAAGATATTGGGGGTTGGATTGGGCAACTACAAAAAAAAAAAAGAAATAAAGGGGTACTTATACAAATCTCTTGGGACAAACAGAATGAAAATAAACGGAAATACCTCAAGAAATTTAATATAGGGCGCCACTTGAGGTGCCTAATTATACCTATTACAACCACTAGTTGTAACTAGGGAAATAATTATAGAACATCAAAAATATAAAAAAAATATCTTTTTCAAATAAAACTCAAAATAGATCAGAGAAACAAATTAAACATTTATTTTTGTCTCTAACAAACAGTTTTTAAAATTATGGGTTACAAAACAAACATACTATATCATAAAACAAAATAAATAAAACTCACATGTCTTAGTTTACACCAAATATTGTTACAAAAATTCAAATGGTTTCTATATTATGGCCAATTAGATTATCAAAAATTAAGGATCCTTGTTAATGAAAACATAATAAAATTTAACTTTATATATGAAATATCGTTTCTACATAATAATCAAATTAAAATTGTCATAACAAAATAACAAATTAAAGCTTGCTGTCAGGTATCACATTTAATTTTGATGACAAAGAACAAAAGTATTAATAGCATAACCATACATATTACAATTTTTTAATTTGTTATGAAAGCAATTATTACTTTAGCCAAAAAAATATCTGTCTTTACTTTGAAAAATGAATAGATTGAATTGTTACCTTAATGTTTTTTTATAAAAACACTTTGAAACTTTACATCTCTGGGGAAGCTACTCGGACAAAACTTTCAAAACTGGAAGGCAGCAACCATCAGGAACTAGTTCTACACTCCGGGGCAAAACGATTGGAACAGGAACTTGGTGGAAGAATCAAGCCGGCTACGGGGACATCCTATATGATATTTCTTAGAAGCTTCCGGTATTTATTCAAATCTGATAGTATTATCATTGACCGGTCCTAAGACATTTCAAAATAAATTAAATCCTCTTTGATTCAAAAATGGCCCAACATTTCACATCCGCAAAAAGCGTCTACCGCCGTTTCAAATAGGTTCTTGGACTCACATTGTAGCACGTCTTCTCTGCTTCAAATCTAATCGTTGACTCCTTTTTCAAATCTTTGACTCTGCCCATGTCTGCCCCGTTTCAAATCAAATCTTGGACTCTACATGATAGCACGTCTGCCCTGCTTGAAACTTAAATCTCGACTCCTTTTCAAATCTTTGACTCAATTGTCACATGTCTGCCCCATTTGGAACTTAAATGTCGACTCTTTTTTCGCGTTACATTTTACAAATTCAAAGCCAAAAAATTTCCCTTCCGTCTTACAGCTAGCATGTCGTCCATAAACTTCAAACAAACAATCTTCCCCTTGTTATTCGTTCCTAACGTTGAAAGACAAATAAAACCTTTTTTTATCAGGGGGCATCATAAATTTACATATTACAAATTAACAAAATAGCACGTATTTAAACCGAAGCTCTACCTGACTTTGTAACAAAAGGTTCGATATTTGAATCTAAACACAGGCAAAAAACATCTATATTTACTTTTGAATCGGTAGAAATATACGCATTATTGATTATTCTAACCGGAAGATTAGGGGGACTTCATGTAACATAATACCTCTTTGTCGACAAAAAACTTGTTGTTTCACCTAACATTGCAACACAGAGATAAAACATATTTCCAGCGTTAATACGCATTTAAAAATCTCGTCAAAAAAACTTGAAATATGTTTTCGATTGTTTTCTTGGTAAAAACAACAGGAACGTACTACAGAAATCTTTTATATACACATTAAATAAAAAAAAAACGCTACAAGACGTGTCGTGGAATGCAAATTTTAGATTCCTCACGTCTCTTTTAACACGTTTATCAACGTCTGTTTTGCTTTGCAATTTTTGGAAAGCACAGATTAAAGCGGAAATCTGAATAGTGTTTCGAAACTATTTTACGAAAATATTTTCATTAAATAGGTCACTCTTAAAAACTTCTTTATTCCAATTTTCATGATTCAGGTACCTTTAGTTGTCGAGATGTTTTTAATCGGCCATTTATCTGCCGCACCCTGTATATTATTATATAGAGTGACCCCGAAAATAGTGCGTTCCTTAATGGTATGGTCTGAGTGCATCATTTTTAACAAAAAATATTTTTTGGAAGGCTTAAAAAATATATTAATTTTAACCCATTCAAAAATAGTAAAAATGTGAAAAAAAACTGGAACAGGCAAAGTATTAAAAAACATCATTATTTCGCATATAATCTGAGCCTTAGGTACCATACCAATCTGACAGTCTCTAATTATGTAATTTAAAAATAATAGGTAATACACTACAATAGTAAAGAACATTTTATAGTTTTTATACTTTTTTTCCTACAGCAATTTTCAAATTATATTACGAGAAAAAAAAACAATTTTAAAACATTGGTGTCTTTTTTCCATCGCAAAATGTATACAAGAAATTCGTAAATTTAAATCAATATTTTTTTATACGATTCTTTTCGCTTTCATTTAGGCATTGTCATGGTAATCTCTCGAATGAATGGTGATTGTGACACTGGAAAATAAGGGAAGAGAAATAAAACTGGGGTGGGAAATGTCAAATGAACATTTTATTTCTGTTGAAAAAAGCATTCGTCTGTCAAGGACGATTTGTTTTATGCTTATCTCTTCATGTTGACGGTATTTTCTTCCTCGTTTCCGGCATCCCGAGCTCCTGTAACGTGCAGGTATTTGCGACCGATAACTAGGCCAGTACGGTTGTATATTGATGATTCCACAATCGAGTGCGGTGATAGCAAAGCGATAAATAGATCTTGAAGTAGTTGTTCACTCTAAAATATTGTTTTAGGAATAAGTATTGTATATATTTACTAATAGAATTATAGATAGTTTTAAATAAGAGAAAAATGATTTTAAGGATCTGTTATGATCATCAACACGTACAGCTGGTTCCTACAAAACCGATACGATTCTTAGTAAGATTTGATCATTTTGAACTGTGTATTTGATTGGTCTCACATTATATTATATTTATTATAACAGACAAATAATAAAATAAACAAGCAAACAACAAACAATTGATTTATGGTAATTCATAAATTGTATGAATTATTAAGGTCTAAAACTTGATATTATTTTGAATTTCTGCATTTTATAAAGAACGTATAAATGGTAGTTTTTACATAAAATAGGGTTGTTATTATTTTTATTATTATTAAAAAATAAACCAAACGACTTAAATCAACATATAATAAAGCAAGAATTGTAACCAAATTAAAAGATAACTGAACACTATCAGAGGTAACCTAACATTTTAACATAAGAATAACCACAGTTTTTCTATTAATAAGAAATGGAGGAAACAAGAATTTCTAGAAACAAAGCAAGGGCCTGGAAGACCAAAAGTATACTAAATTTGGGTATGTAAAAATAAAATTTATATTTTTTAATATCTCCATCAGCATTGATAACAGCTTGTGGTCCTAAAAGGATATACGAACTTGTCTTCTTCAGAGAGCTCTTCCCAAACCTGTTGTATATCGTGTCACAGTATTTTGAGGTATAAATATACCCTAATATAGTCATGTTCCATCATATTGATAGCACATTATGTATGCAAATCCTCAAAGATCAAAAAACCATAGGCGTTACCCTATACTCGTTACCCTATATGTCTTCTGGGAAAAGCCAGATAGAAGCAGGTCTGTAAGGCGGCCTAGAAAAAAGTGGAAAGATGCAGTCAGAGAAGATCTAGAGAAAATGGGTGTGCGACAATGGGAATTACTGGCACAGAACCGACAAACATGGAAGGCAATAGTAAACGCGGCAAAGACTCACGAAGAGTTGTAGCGCCATTGATGATGATGATGATAAATCTCACTATACCTTTTTTGTGCGTAAAAAACGTCGGTATATATGCCACACGATTATTGTTAATTATACACGGGTGATTAATGAGAGAATTTAATGTTTCACGAAATAAATTAATGTAAACAGTAATTTAAAGGTGATTATTGTTTTCTATACAAGTTATCGCCTGACACAAAAAGAATACCTTCTTTGAACGATTACCTGGAATTACTGATAAGTTTTCACTAATGATAGTCTAAGTAGTTTTTATGCCACACTACAACTTATGCCAATAATATAAATTAGAAATTGTTTGCATCTTCCATTTAGTTTGTAGATGTACATTGTTCATGTCTTACCTACCTACGTTTTTGGTGTCGATATTTTGTTATTTGCATATAAAAATGACGTCGACAATAGGTTTTATCCCGGTTAAGTGTAGTTTTAAAGGTGCCTTCAGTCTAAGAGAGAAAAATATAATATTAAATGTACACGATGCACCTGTACATCAACGCCCTTTAAGTAATGTTCGTGAAATCGTTAACATGTGTTCAAATATGACAGGGACAGAGAAACAACAATTTATAGATTGCTAAAAGAAAGAAAAGGAGAAACTGTTTCATCTCCCAAGAAGAGTGAACGGAGTAAACCCTTAAAAATTGAACAAATACATAAAAACATGATAAGACGCATCGTCCACTCATTTTTTTTTAACAAAGTACTTCCAACATTGGACAAAATCCAAACATTAATTAGAGAAAAAAAAAGAGTTACCAATCATAAGCAACAAGAAATTATGGGGACTATTGAGAGAGATGGGATTTCGTTGGCAAAAGAATAGAAGAGTATCCGTTTTAATTGAAAAAGATTACATTGTATGTTGGAGACGAGATTATTTAAGAACTATTAAAAAGTACCGAGAAGAAGGCAAAACAATTTTTTATTTGGACGAGACTTGGCTTAATGAAGGTCATACTGTACCATATCTATGGGTTGATACAAATGTGAAAAGTTTCCGTCAGGCATTCATCGAAGGTGTATCTATTGGAATAAACAATATTCCCGTTGGAAAAAGACGCAGACTCATAATAACCCATATTGGAAACGAATACGGTTTTGTCAATGGTGGATTATTAAGTTTTCCCTTAAAATCAACCAAAGATTACCACGAGGAAATGACTGCTGACGTTTTTGAAGAATATTTTGAGCAAATGTTGGATTTTATTCCAGAAAATTCTGTCATAGTCATGGATAATGCTAATTATTATCTGTTGTAAGGCAACATAAAGCAACTTATAAAAAATATATAATTGATGAAATGGCATTAAACCGTGATGTAATTTTTTACGTTTACCTCCATACCACTGTGATCTGAATCCGATAGAAAATATATGGTCTCAAGTAAAGGGTGAGGTCGGACGCAACAACAAAACTTTTAAATTAGAAGACTTACAATTATTAGATAAACAACTATTAGAACATTCCGTATCAAAAGTAACTCCAGAAAATTGAAAAAATGCTGTTAGTCATGCTCACAAGGAAGAAAACAAAATGTGGAATTTGGATAATATGACTGATGCAATGCTGAAAACGGTAATAATTAACATTGGAGTTGAAGATTCCTTAGATTCTGAAGAAAGCAGTGAATCTGAAATGGAATTTGATTAAAATAATATTCATTTTTTTACAAATCGGCCCCTGTTACGGCCACAAATTATTTTATATATAACCAATAAAATAAACATCTTACATTTTTTGCAAATTCATTAGTACCTATCAATCTCCATCACTCCGGTACTGGCAACTTTATTTAGGGATGTGACCCTCAAAACTATTGTATTCTATTCTGCTTCAACCTTTATACCTGGTGGTCTTAGTCAATTTAAAATTGTCATAAGGAGACACGCTGAGAGTGATTTATTCATTAACCACCCTGTATCCTAAAACAAGTTAATTAAAACTATAACATATGCAATAATATATTAAAGTTCTGGGAATTTTGTGCAGAATCCAAAAATTTTATAATATAACCAATGTTTCATTTAAAATAAGAAAGTTGGTATCATAGTAATTGATATATATATATATATATATATATATATATATATATATATATATATATATATATATATATACATCAGTCAACATAAATACATGTACATTAAATAACAAATTTTTATTGGAAAAAATGCGCAAAAAATATTTTTTAAAATACTTTTTAAAACTATTTAAAAAAAACCTTTAATTTTGATTTGCTATTAGTTACTATTAATTTTAGGATTATTCTTATAATTTCAAAATTATTAAATTTATCAAACGGGTCAAATAGATGGATTGAAGTAATTATATTATTAATTTATAAAAACTAATGTTCGCAACCAAAAATACATATAAACCTCATTGTAACATTCAGAAATTAATACAAATGAACTGCGCAAGTCTACACAGAATAGTGGGTCAGGCTCTAGACACTAGTTAAAACTTGTTGAGGTAACAGTTGTAACTAGTTGAGGGCACGGCACTCAAATAAGAAGAAGTGCATATTTATATAATTTTGTTTTATGTGGGTTTTTTGTTATGCCTGATTTTACGGTAGCATTACAGTTAGATTTTTTGTTTTTCTGGAAATACAATAAAGTTTGTTGTTTCAAATACGATTATTTATATAGCATTTTTTTAATTCCTAAAATATTGAATTTTTTATGCGAAATATCCTATAAACACATGTCATAATTTCGGAGATATATCTACTTTATATCCATCCAAATTAAAATAATGCAATATTTCCAGAAAACCATAATCTCTTATGTTTTTCTATAATCCACTTTAATTTAATTTACTTTTATTTAGTGTGGAAAATAATTATATTTAATGTTTTATGTCCACTATTCATATTTTAGCTTCGTTCTCTTTATAGCTAGGGTTAATTGTATACTAGTAAAGCTCCAGAGCAAAGATTTGCATATTAAACAAAGCAAATACTTTATAATTATGTATGTATGCATTCCTTTAACGAACATTAATATTCACAGACACGACTGTTGAAATATCTAGATCCATGCCAGCGAATCAACTATACGGGAAACTCTCTTGAACCTGGAATAACTATATAATGGGAGTAAGTAACGTCCCGTCCACAAATACAGTTAAGAAAAACAAATAACAAATATTTGTCAGTTAACTTTTACATAAAGTTTGTTGCTTTTACAGCACACAGTTTGGTATACAGAGCGCATCCACTTGTTGATAAAAAAATTGAATTAAAATGATATATTAACCAGAATAGTATTTTTCCTCTCTAGAAGTCACCTATTCTTCATTAAAAAAGTTTCATTAAAAATCCTTTATAAAAGGTATATAATTTAAAAACTCAATCGGGCTATATCACAAAACGTTTTCGGATTCCATATTCCATCATCAGTGTTTAGGTATATATATTTATGTAGCCACTAAATATGTGGGTAAAAACCCGTTAAAAATTGTTTGTTTAAATTAAGTTTACATTATGTGTTATTAGTTATTATGATGTTAAAGTTACCAGTAGATTTGTTAACATGGCGATATATGAATCCACGTGAAGTTGCTAGTCCTGAGATAGGTGTGTCTACGAGGACTTGATGAAGGCAACTGAGGAAACTGTTAAAGCTGTTTGATTTGATTGTTCATTGTTTGACTCAATATGAGTTGATTTCGTCACTAAACTGTTATTGCATTATGATGATATGTGTCCTGTATTGTTGCAAATAAAGCAAGTGATGTACCTTGTTACAAAAATATGCGGTTTATTTATTTTATTTAGCGTATGGATAATTACAATACGATAAAAGTAGTATTTAGATAATAATTATGTTCAAATTGGAATTGTAACCTAAGTTAAATATTAAATATTAATGTCCAAGTTGCACAGCCATTCAATTGCACCAGGAGAACACTCTGCAAAATCTTGAAGGTCTCCGCTGTATCTGCGGATTGGGCAATCCGCCATGATGTGTTGGATGGTCTGTCTCGGGAATCCACAATCACATTGTGAGCTTTCTGCATAACCCCATCGGTATAGAGAATCGGCACATTTGCCATGACCCGTGCGTATGCGATTTAATTTTGTCCATATAAAAATATGCGGTAAGGTGTTTGATCGAAATTTATTAGAATAGAATCTGGAATTGGTGATGTTATAGGGCTTATATAAACTTGCCTCCGAAAGCTCAATATGGGACTATATTCGGGAAGAGTCAAGCTAATTTTGAGAAATGTTATTGGGGAAATAAGCTTTAAACCGATATTCTGCAATTCTTCTACTAATAATTGATGAGGAATTGACGGGCAGACTCCAGACAAGACTAGTCTTTCTACTGGAGAGACAAGTCTTCGTGCTATTGCAACTTAGCTGAGTACTTCTATAGAGCCATGATGTGTCATGAAGTTATCTACTACGGTTTTGTTTGCCAAATACATGCAGATTCTATTATGAGATAATCTATATGAAACAATATTATTTTTTGTATTGATCTTCTTCTTCTTCAGATGCAAATCCACTAATGGATGTTAGCGATCACATTTTCCATTAACTCTCTATTTCTTGCAATATGTATCAGAGATTGTATGTCGTTAATCCCTGTCCATTGCCTTATGTTTCGGAGCCAGGGCATTTTCTTGCGTCCCATTCCTCTCTTGCCTTCAATTTTACCCTCGATTATAAGTTGGAGGAACTGGTATTTTTCATTTCGCATGATGTGACCTAGATACTTAGTTTTCCTTTTCTTGATGGTTTCGAAAAGTTGGCGTTCTTGGTTTATTCTTTTAAGGACATCTATATTTGTGATTTTCGCTGTCCATGGTATTTTTAGGATACGGCGATAAAGCCACATTTCGAAAGCTTCCAATCTGTTTATATCCCTCGTTTTGATTGTCCAGCCCTCTACGCCATATAGCAGCATTTGTATTGATGATTGTGCCCAAAGAAATGAGATAATCCTGTAGTTTAGCATTATTGATACAAGTAAATACAATTGCTTGGGTCTTACTTGGAAAAGAATGTGAAGCGGCTGAAGCATAACTGTTTGTGATATTCGAACGTTGATTCACTGGACTGGTTGGATCGGAAGGTGTATTTACATTGTGTGAGGTCAGTTTAACCTTCGGCGGCGAAGGCCTTACTCCGACTTTGATAAGTTACAAACCAACCGCATGTTACTCTAAGCTACTTTTCGTCACTGTCTGATAATAACTGAATGCCGGATAGCTAGATGTATATTGTCTCACCGCTATGAAGAAAGGCGTTGCTTAAAATTTAATAACTTATCAGGAAAATAATGCTTTGTTGCTACTCATTAATTCGTTAAATCGATGTTCTTTGTTAACCAATTAAGTAATTAATAGAATCGATTAGAAAATAACAATAACATGGCTTGTTTATTTAAGTTTTTTTTGGACAATATTAATTTTTATTCGATATTGAGCTGTAGTGGATTTAAATATTATTTTACACACATGTATGGGACTTAACTTTAAGAACAAAAGATGTAACAAAAATATAGCAACACTGTTTAAGTCATACCTACTCCTTCGAGATTGTGACTGCCTCTCACTTTTATTCAAACAAGTAAGTGTTATCTTTGTTCCACGTACTAAATATTGTATAGGGTAGTTAAACATTTGCCATATTGGTTTACATTCTGACAATGAAGCAAAAGGTTATGATGCAATAATAATAATAATAGATACAATTATCTAATACAGTATGTGTCAAATTAAAAATTAATTGTAATTGCGAAATTATTGTTAGCCTTATTTATAGCCTGTCTACGCTTTCCATTAAAAAAGAACAGTATGTAGTATATTACTATATAAATATTACAAAACCTGTTTGGAGTAAATACATATTGATTAAAAACAAATTGATGTCAACAACTGCTATTCTGATCAATTAGTTTTTATTTAAGAACTAAGTAGAACATTTTTTCTATGGAGTACAGAATATTATCAATTTTTTTCCTTTCTCCCCCCTCCATGGAGGCGTTGTAGGAGAAAAACTGGGGTTAAGAGTATCATGATATTTAGAGGTTATATCTCTAACGACTAGACTAATTAGAATTAAGTTTGTTTTAGTGTTCATCGTTGCTTCTTTTGTTTAATTAATTTATTTGATAACGTTACAGAAAGATCCACGAAAACGATTAGCAAACACCACATACTGCACTCGTTACATATTTTTGAGCTATTTGCCTTGTCAACTACGCCACATGTGCACTTCAAACATTCCCGGTATTTCGCTTAATTATCATTGGCAGATATTGTGATTACTATTCCTACGGACGGACGTTCAGTTTATTCGGTTGTGGCAACACTCGTCCGTCGGTATCCGGGGAATTTATTTCTGCTTCAGTGGTTGCACTCTCGAATTTTGCCGCAGAAAAAATAACGAGTTTAGATCCTCAATGCGGGCAGACAAGTGACCAACGTGCTGTCGGAAATTACTGGAAAGGGTCACGAACGCAGTAAAAAAATGCTCGATCGGACTTTAACTATGCTAAAGGACAGATAATGTTCTACTCTGTTTATTTTATTTTAACTTTGCCCAAGTACTTTCGATCTCTAGATCATCTTCAGGGGCATCTGAAATAAGCCAAAAAACGTTTTTTTTTTAACTAAAGAAATTAATTATCTTCGATAAAAACTTGAAGTTTATGATTGCTGAAAGTTTTTATTTAGTTAACGTTTATAGACTTACTTCGTCAATTGCGGGCTATTCGACAAGAATAAAACGTCATAAACATAAAATGGAACATCACACTATACTACACAAGGACAAACAAACACTTTAAATTTTTTTTGAAAAATAGGCGAACTACATTGTGTACAGGAGCTGGAGACAGAATGGCTCACCGTCTAAAGGAAATGTTGAGGTGACATGTGACAAATGACTTGGGTAAGCAGTTACAATCATAGATATGTAATATGCACATTTTAAAAATCTATGTAACTAAGTATTGACCAAAGGTTGTATCGGCTAGCTCCTCCATTGCACCTTGAAACCCCTTAGGGGTGTTGTTCGGCATAAACTAATTAAATTTGTGAAATCGGGAATTACGAATAAAATAATTTTTCAACACATATCTTTATTAAATTATAAGTTAATAAAATAATAAATCAAAATGTAACAACAATTAAAAATTGAGGTTCTAGCAACAGGGAATTAAGCATCTATATACAAAATTCAAAGAAAGAAAGAAACTTAGCTTAATTCTGTAAGAAAACCTGCTGTTGCTCTCTTCTGAACTCGAACCATAAACTATTTGCAAAAACCATGCCTCTAAACCAAAACCGTGTGGATTTTCCTTTAATCCAAAACCATGTGGATGTTCAAAATCAAGATGGATTTTCTTATACCAAAAACAAGGTGGATTTTCTTAAACAAAACCAAGGTAGATTTTCTTTGACCAAAACCAAGGTCAACGTAGATTTTCTTATAACCATAAAACCAAGGTCAACGTAAATTTTCTTTAACCATAATCAAGGTCAACGTAAATTTTCTTTAACCATAACCAAGGTCAACGTGAATTTTCTTTAACCATTACCAAGGTCAACGTGAATTTTCTTTAACCATAACCAAGGTGGCTAGACCGTTGGAAGTTTCTGACCACGAAGATTTATTTTTGAGTACCTTGTCGTGTTCTGGTTTATTTTTTAAAGAGGAATTAAATCGGATCGGATTGATAGAAGTAAATTATTTAGTGGTGGGGTTTCTGTTTTTTGTATGACAAAGTAAGCGAAGGTATAACTACGAGGGGACTTAAGAAATTAATCGGTAAATTTATTTGTATTAAGAAAATATTGAAATGATTTATAGGAATACAAACAAAGGAAAAGGAAGTTATTATCAACGAAAATTAAATTGTATAGGCAGAAAATAATGGAAAGTACTTTGAAATTAATAAGAACAAAAATGTAACGTTTTAAACGTTACAAGGTCCAACTGACACTACTATAGGGAATCAACAAATGAAATATAAAATTATATAATATTATCAGTGGATTGAATAATCCAGATCTCACACTTAAACTTGTCTATAATATCTGTTTATTTTATGACTATTTTATCGTTCTAGATGTGTTTTTCACTGAAACAAAGTAAATAATTATATATAGGTACGAAGATGGTTGCATTTCGGTTTAATTTGAGTGTCTTACCATTCTCTAACACGTGCTTCTGGGTCTAACCGTCATCAGAGAGAGTTTGTAAGAAGACTCAAACCAAGCCAAAATAGCACCGACTACTATGGCAATTATAGGAAAAATAATTTTCAGAAAATACTACCAGACACCTCTAGTGAGGAAAGATGAAGTTAAATGTGTCGATAGCAATTAAAGTAAACTTTATACCTAAGCTTCTCACACACAGGCCTACACCGTTTCTACCAAACTGCGAATTTGTTTCTTGCTATCTTCATATTATGACATGACATAACATGACATAACAACATAATTGTTCCATTCTCTTGTCTTATCTACTTGACCATCTTATCCACCTTGCATGCTGTTCTGATTTTGTCACTTCTTTTTCGATTATTCAGTGTTTTCCCATGATTGTTTTTGTACTCGCCTTTCTTATATATCTAGCCTTTTTTGTGCTTTGAATGTACATATATCATTTCTGCTAGTATGACATTTTTGATCTTTTAGCAACTTTGTAAATTCTTATCGTAGTTGTCATCCGAATGTGTTTCTTTTTTTCATATTGTATTGTTTAAATATCCTGCTGCTCTATTGGCTTTATATAGCTGCATTATACTTAGTGCGAACAACTCGTTTGTGGTAATCACCAATACGTACGTCGAATTCTGATTGGTCACTAAAAATTGTAGAAAGTGTGTCTTCTAATGCTTTCGCAAATATATTTTCAAAGTATACATTAAAAAGCATCGGAGAGAGTATGCAGCCTTGGCGGACACCTTTCCCGATTTCAAATTCATCTGTATATTGGTCTTGATCAATTCTCACCTTTGCCATTTGGTTCCAGTATAGATTCTGAATAATTCTGATCTCGTTCTGGTCAATGTTGGCCCTATGTAGTAGTTCCATCATGATATCATGTTTAACATTGTCAAATGCCTTCTCGTAGTCGATGAAGGTGAGGTAGACATCTTTTCGTTGATCTAATGATCGTTGATCTAATGATCATTAGCAAGCAAAACATAACTGGAGCAAATCTGTATGTGAAACAAATGAGAATTGAACGTGTCTCACAATACAATAACTTGAGAACTATAATCAATGAGTCGTGGGACAATACCCAAGAGATTAAATGTCGCATCGGAAAGGCCAAAAGTGCATTCTTGACTATGAGCTCTGTGTTCAAAAGTCATGACCTCACCCTGAAAACAAAACTAAGGCTGCTTAAATGTTACGTGTACTCAGTGCTTCTGTATGGAGTAGAAACGTGGACATTGAAGGCGGAAACTCTATCAAAACTTCAGGATTTTGAATTATGGTTATACAGAAGAATCCTGAAGATACCATGGACAGACAAAGTCACCAATGAAGAAGTACTGCGGAGGATGAACACAACCGCAAATTTGGTCAACATTGTGAAGAGCCGTAAGCTGGAGTACTTGGGACATAGAATGAGAAATCAAGGCAGATATAAGCTACTCCAATGCATTTTGCAGGGTAAAATTGAAGGAAAAACAGCTCCAGGACGAAGAAGAATATCCTGGCTTGCTAACCTGAGAGCATGGTATATCATCATATCCAGAATGATCGCCAACGTTCGGAACGGACTGGCACCCTAAGAAGAAGCAGACAATCTTATTCAGCAGTTGTGGTATATTTTTCTTCAAAAAACGGCTTGTTGACTTTTAGCCAGTGTTCGGTAACCGCATATATCGGGGAAATCCCAATTTCTCTTCTTTTTCTTATTGTTCTAGTGCCGTCTCCACTAATGAAGGTTGGCTATAACCATTGCAAATTCGTCTCTATCTTTTGCTTTTCTTAAGAATGTCTGTGTGATAACCCGGTCCAGTCGCACATGTTTTTTAGTCAGGATATTTGTCGTGTACCAGGACCCCTTGTTCCTTCAATTTTACCCTTCAGAATCAGCTGCAACAACTCGCATATGAGGCACATAAAGCAAATATGCTTTACCTATATGCCTCAAATATGTCTTTTGTCTTTTAATAATGGTCAAAAGTTTTCCGCCTCTTCCTATTCGGTGCAACACCATTTGGTTCGTAATATGATCGGTCCATAGTATTTTCAATATTCTCCTAAAATGCCACATCTCAAAAGCTTCTAGTTTTCTCATTAAGTTAACATTAACGGTCCAGGCTTCGACACCATAAAAAAGAATAGAATGAATATAACATTTTACTATCCGATATCGGATTTGCAGATTGAGTTTTGGGTTATTCAGAATTTTCCTCATCTTCAAAAAGGCTGCTCGTGATTGCTCTATTCTTGAGCAAATTTCTGATTTCAGATTCGGATCTTCCGTAATCTAGACTCCTAAGTATTTCATTTTGTCCACTTGCTCAATATCTTTATTTTTTATCTGGATCCTTGTAATGACTTTGCCCCTCTTACTAATTACCATGGTTTTTGTTTTGTTTGTGATTATTGTTAAACCAATTTGTTCCCCAGTATCAAAAATTGTGTTTAGTAACGTCTGCAGGTCTGTCTCACTTTTTTTTTTCACCATTTACCTTGATCCCTTTTGTACAGTTTTCAAGTGCTTGCGTAAATAACTCTTCGGAATATATATTAAATAGAATGGTGAAAGTACACAGCCCTGTCTCACTCCTCTACTTATCTGATGCGCATTCATGCTATTTTCATCTAATGTTACCAGCACAGCCTGTTGGTCCTAATAGTGATTTTTCACTATGTTAATGTCATTCTTGTCGAGTCCTTTTCTCTTTAGACATTACATGAGAATGGTATGTTTAATTTTGTCGAAAACTTTCTCATAGTCTATAAACTCAACGAAAAAATCTTGTGATAAAAATAGCTTTTTTGTTTCAGATGAGGACTTACAGTAGAAAAACGGCGAGAGTTGATATTGATGAAAAAATTGTAGAGCGTGCAATAAAGGATATCCTAAGAAAAAAAGGAAGCTTGAGAAATATTGCAGAGAAATATGAATTGAAAAAAAGTATGCTTCACAAAAGAGTCATTTCGGCTAAGAGGAACCTTCAAGATGCTAATATACCCTCTGGTGATGATTCAGGTAACGAAGATGAGTTAGAAATTGTTAGCTTGAATGTTTCTGGCGTCAATAAATTTCGAGGTCGCCAAATATTTTCTGATGAACAAGAACAACACATTGTCAATTATCTTAAGAAGGCGTCTCGATTACATTATGGCTTGACTTACAAGCAGGCTTGTACCCTAGCTTTTGAGTATGGTAGTGCTCTACAAATAGAAATTCCTTCGAATTGGACTAAAAATAAGATAGCAGGCAAGGACTGGATATATTCATTTATGAAACGACATGGTGATTTATCTCTTAGAAAACCTGAAAATACAAGCATAGCACGAGATGCAGCCTTTAACAAATCTAACGTGGATTTATTTTTTGATAATTACATTGGAGTTTTAGATAAATTTAAAGGAAGGCCAGAAAGGATAATAAATTTAGATGAGACAGGTATACCCACGGTCTTACCACCACCCAAACGTATAGCTGAAAAGGGAAAAAAACAAATAGGAGCTGTGGCCTCTCAAGAACGCGGTGAAAATGTTACAATGTGTGGAATTATAACAGCCACTGGACACGCTATACCTCCAGTTTTCACATTCCCCAGGAAGAATATGAAAAACCGGTTCTTAGATGGTGCACCAATAGGGAGCATTGGTCTGGCTCATCAGTCTGGCTATATGACTGCTGAATTATTTTTAGAAGTACTAAAGCACATAAAAATGCACTTAAGTGCTTCTAAAGAAAACCCTCTACTGATATTAATGGATAATCATTCAAGTCATATAAGTTTGGAAGCTATAAACTTAGCTAGAGAATCTGGAATTACTCAAAAAAGTGAATAATTTCGTATTTCCCGAAGTTGAAGATGTCTCAGTTGTCGACAAGAACGATATTGTCGGAATTTTGGAGCACCCAGTAGACACTGGCACGAAAAGGCAAGGAAGATTATTTTCATTTAATATTAATTTTAGTTCTTATAATGTATCGTAGTTTCTTTTTGTTAACATAAAGTTTTCAGTATTCCTGTATATGTTTTACTATGCGTCCACTATAACCCCATACTCTGTCCACTTTAACCCCACCACGGGGTCATTGTGGACAAATTATTGATTCCGATTTGAATCAAAATATTTGTTCTATTAAGAAAGATACAAATAAAGTATTCACATCGAAAGTTGAGTTGATGTTTACAGTAAATATGTGAGGTAAGTTCAGCAATAAGAATCTTATACATATTTTTTAATTTGCTAATAAGTAAATATGGTCCACAGTAACCCCCTTCTCCCCTACAGAGCTTCCACTGTTTCGAAGCCTAAGCATAACTTCTCTAGAAACAAAAATAATAATTCATGATAAAGTTGTCATCACTAAAATAATTTGAGGTTTCTAGTCCCACAGAATACGCCATATTATTCTGTTTCCAGTCAACGTTCTTCCCATAATTGTAATTTACCCTATACCTACATATAAAATTTTAATATAAATTTATTGCAATTTAAATCCGCTAGTTTGGAAACTGATAGTCTTTGATGATACTCGTTCAAAAGCATACCTAACTCTGTCAGTTTTATTGCATATGTTGGTATTAATTATTGTTATAACACGTTTTAATTAGGCATTGCAAAAATAACTTTTATACATCGATATAATTTATTTTATGCCCTTCTGCCCGAAATACTTCTCTAATTGGTGTGATTGGCTGTGTAGAAACATCGATGTATGTTGAAATTATTTACTAGTTTTCTGTTTTCAATGTTTTTACACATTCCGAACACAGTTTGGAAGCTATTTTTTTAATGAATGTATTTTCAGCTCAAATTGCTGTTAATTTCATATTAAAGAAATGTTTTTAACAAATTTGCAATGAAGGTAGCGTTTTGATAATTTAAAATTTGTTTAGAAATCAATAGATTTTTTAAGCTATAATGTCAGTTCTTTTTCAAACTGTTTTTTATTAATAAATTTAATAAAATGTTGCACTTTTTTTATTATTTAAACAGTTTTTTTAATAATCGTTCTTCGGAATAAACAAATTGAATAACTTCACCCATGGAAAGAATAACATTGTACAGTAGTCACCAAATTTAAAGAAACAAGGGTGCGCTTGTTTTCTCTACAGAAAATAAGGAGCTAATATTCGAGTAGACAATAAAATATCCAATAAAGTCCCAATACAAAGAGGAGTACGACAAGTTGCATACTCTCGCCTTTGCTGTTTAATGCGTATTCTGAACATCTATTTCGAGAAGCTTTGGAAGAAACGACTGATGGCGTGATTGTTAACGGTGAACTAATAAATAATCTAAGATATGCAGACGATACTGTCCTTGTTGCGGATAGTGCTGAAGGATTATTTTTATTTATTTATTTATTCCACAACAAACACATTTTACAGAATAAAATGTAATTACAAGTAGGGATTTTGACATTAGATATACCTACATGCTAAGATAAAAGGATTAAATCGGATAAAAAGCTAGATTTAATTGCTTTGATGTTGGTGTTGAAGATATCTATGTCGCTATTTTTTTTAGTATCATATTGCACTGCCTCATCATGTTGTTAATGGGCGAGCAGTCTGTCTGACAAATAGAAAAAAACAGCCATCTATGACTTAACCTTAAGTTAATCTTAGGTACCAAGAATTTTATATAGTTAATTAAGAATAAGCCTTTATATTTTAAGTTATTCACAATATAATATACAAATAGCATTGCTTGCATTTTTCGTCTCTGTTCCAATGTTACAAGTTTAAAAGTTTCAAGCATACTCCGGTAAGACACCAAGTATGGATACGAATTATATTTTCTAACATATAGATATCTTAAAAACCTTTTTTGTACCTTTTCAATTAAATCTATATTTACTTCTGCACGGGGTGCCCAAACTACAGAAGCATACTCAAGATGTGGTCTTACCAAGGAATTATATAGTTTAATTATGCTATCTATCATCTTAAAATGTTTTGTGTTTCTAATTATAAATCCTAACATCCTAAAAGTCTTATTAGTAACAATGTGATAGTTATCATTAAAGTGCAAGCTTTGCTGAAAATTCACACCAAGATCTTTACACACAGATTTTCTGGGCAATTCTCTATTATTGATACAATAAACCATTTTAATAAAGTTCCTGTTACGTGTGAAGGTCATAACCGAACACTTGTCAATATTTAGATCCATTCTATTTATCTGAAACCAATTAGATACTGCATTCAAATCTAGTTGTAATAGTTGGCAATCACATTGATCTTCTACAACTCTAAACATCTTAAAGTCATCTGCAAACATTAAACAAGTGGAAATTTTGAGACAATTAGAAAGATCATTTATAAAGCAAGCAAATAAGAGTGGTCCCAGGTTGCTTCCCTGAGGAACTCCAGAAGTTACGGAATATTCCTCTGAGAAAGAATTACCAACTCTAACTTGCTGACTTCTATCTGCTAGGTACGAATTCAAAAATGTTAATGCGTTAATAGAAAGGCCAAAGGTGCCCAGTTTTTCTAGTAATAAACCATGATCAACCCTATCAAATGCTTTTGCACAATCAGTGAAGATTACATCCATTTGCCTCTTAGCATTTATGGCATCTGCAGTAGATTGTGTGAAAATATACAAATTTGTAAGTGTTGATCTATCTGGTAAAAATCCATGTTGATATTGATTAAAAGATTTGATAAAATGCTGTAATAAATTGTTATATAAAATAGATTCAAATATTTTTGCCAAAGAATTTAAAATACTAATTGGTCTATAATTTTTTACATCATTAATATTACCAGATTTAAAAATAGGAACTGTAATGGTATCTTTTAATTTTTTAGGAAAGGTTTTAGTTTTTAAAGCTAGATTAAATATAACCTGTAATGGTTCAACAAGTTGGTCAATACACCCCTTATAGATATAAGCAGGTAGATTATCTTTACCTGTACATTTCTTGGGTTTTAATTTTTTTACACTAGCTCTAATGGCTTCATCAGTTATCTCATCAAACTCTAGAATACCATGAAACTTAGGTATCTTCATATCAGATGAGATGCTATAGACTGACTTAAAGTATATTGCAAAAGCATTAGAAACTTCATCAGAACCAGTGTAAATATTATTGTCTAAATTAATTTCTGATGGTAAACCCCTGGAACTACTTCTGGATTTCACAAATGACCAAAAACTAGTTGGGTCCATGTTAACATTTGTTTCTACAGTGTCATGATATTTTATATACTCAGATTTTGTTTGTATTTTAATGGACTTCCTAAGACAGTTGTACTCATTCTGGATTTTGATATTAACATGTTCATTATAAAGACTGATAGATCAAGTAGTTAACATCGGTAGAAAATATGGAATGAAACTTAATAATAAGAAGACGAAAATTATGATCATAAGCAAATACCAAGATACAGATGCAAAGTTAGGGTAGACAATGAGGTGTTGGATAGGACAGAAAAAATAACATACCTAGGATGCTACATCACAGACAGCTAAGATCACTCATACGAGATTAAATGTAGGATCAAAAAAGCAAGGAGTGTCTTCCAACAGATGAAGAAAGTTCTCTGCAATTTAACCTTGAACATACATCTCCGATTCAAAAAAAATCCTAAATTGTTATGTGTTTTCTGTTCTTATGTATGGAGCAGAGGCTTGGACACGTAGAGGCAAATGCGTCTTGCAGACGGTTTCAGTGTTTCGAGATCTGGTGCTATCGTCGCATGCTCAGAATATTATATGTACATCATATAACTAACGACGCAGTAATGCAACGTTTACAAAAAGAACCCGAAATCTTGAAATCCATTAAAGAAAGAAAGTTAGCATACTTCGGACATATAATGAGAAATCTAAATAAATACAGAATCCTACTATTGATATTAGAAGAGAAAATAGAAGAAAATAGAGAACCAGGACGCCGCCGAATATCCTGGCTTAACAATTTGAGACAATGGACAGGTATGACCACTACAGACCTATTTCGAACAGCTGCTAATAAAATACGATGGGCCATTATGGTAGCCAACATCCTTAGAGAATAGGCACTAGCAGAAGAAGAAGAAGGGTGCGCATTTAAAATACTTCGACACGCCCACTTGTAGATACAATTGGCTACTTAGAACAAAAGGTTACTTAGAATATTGTGAAACAGTGGCGTGCATATTTTGAGACATGAAATAAACGGGTAATGCTATGGAATAAAATAAAAAAATCATGAATGAATGAATGAATAATCAGATAATATATTTTCATCCAAAATTATTATAATTTTAATTTTTGGCCTAACTTAAACCTTACTTATGCGAAGTTATTCGAACGGCACTCAGGGTTTATTTGAAGAGCTGGGTCGTGGATAAGTAAATAGCAAGGAGGTTGGATTGGGGCAACTACAAAAATGAAATAAAGGGGTACTTACACGAATCTCCTGGACAAATGGACAAACAAAACAACAGAAAAACATCTAGCTTTTTAAAATGGGACGCTGTTTCGAGGTGCCAAATTTTAAGGATTATAACAACTAGTTGTAACTATTGAAATAATTATTAGAAATGAAAAATATATATTTTTTAATGAAACTCAAAAAAAGGGGTAAGAGAGTTAGTTAAGAGAAATAAACAAAATGGTTTTGGAAAAAAATAAACATTTATTGTTTTTTCACCACAAACAGTTACAAAATTAGACAATACAAAAATACTATATTAATAGTCACCAAAGTAAATACAAAAATAACAAAGATAAATACTTGCTATGTCCTAGCCATTTACAAAGTCTAGAAGTTGGAAATACAAAACTTACTTTTGTTACAAGGCTATAATTTGTAGCAACAAAAAATTATAAAAAAATTATCTTTACTCTTAAGAAAGCAATTATAAAGAAAAATGCTTAGTCTTATTTTTTCTTTAAAATTTAATCAAAAAAGTTACCTGTATTGCACTAAAACTTCTGGAAGTGGAAACTAGACTTTACTGAAATACTGGGGTAGAACTGGGCTTACACTCTCTGCCACACGAACAAATTGACCTTAAAACTACCAAAAAGCATGGGATGACAACCAGGGACAAACAAAACGAGGATGGAAACAACGAATCTGACAAACCTCAGTTAAACCGCAACATTAAAAAGCTACTACATACTACATATTTTCTATAACAACAGACAAAAAAAAAACAAAAAAACATTACAAATTTGACGTAAAATTTGGACCAACGCTGAAGTCAACTGCCCTCGACAGCTACCTCAACGAGAGTGACGCAAATATCTTCAAAAATCAGTCGCTTAACTTGGTAGAAACCAAACATATAAGCTGGAATATTTTGTTTATTTGACGACGAAAAATATTTTAAAGCGTCTTCGATCAAAAGAAATACCGATGAAAAACGCATCTGTGAAATATAAACCAACTGTAAAATGATTTATATCAACTCAGCCACACAAAAACATAAAATACTACGTCGGTTTTTAACCCACGAAGGACGAAGTTTTCGAAAATCTTTATTTTACATAAATAATACAAATAACTCTTATGAATGGACAAAACTTACTTAGAAAAAGACAAAAATAATTATTAAATATATTAAAACCTAAAAATATTGCCTGTTGCCAAATGACAACGCTAGGTTCCTATGGCTACATTAAACGAATGAAATAAAAGTAAAAAATATTCTATGAAATTGAGAGATAATCGGCAAAAAAGCTTTCTATAGCTGTGTATGAAATTTAACATTACACTTTGTTCACAAACCTACTTCACATTTGGCGCATCTTGTTCTCATGATCGACCTGCATTCTTCACCTGCACACCTAATTTTCTTTTTATTTGGTACTGGTTCCAGTAAATGCCCAACTCCATCGTATCTAATATCATCAGATACTCTATGAAAGGAACGACTTGAGAGTGAACTAGACGGTCGGCCACCTTGTTTTGCAGGCACTCCGTATTTGGTCAGATAGGCTTGCACAATTTCACGCCTAAACTCTAACTGTGTCAACTTGTTGCCGGATTTTTTATATAGCACCCACGCATTTTGTATAGTCGCATCTAGCATCCAGGTAATCAAGCTCCAGTACCATATTTTTGCCCTCATTCCTATTCTAAAGCGGTTTATATTTTCGTCCATTAGGTCGGTGCCCCCCATTGCATTATTATATTTACCAATCAGGCATGGACTTTGAACCTGGATGATTTTCTTTTCAGCTTGTGAATATCTTTTCACTAGCGATTGTGGTTCCACCCCATAACATGTTGACGCTACACTTACGACGCTGTTATCCAACCATCTTACAACTATAATACCAGTTTCTCTCTCGAGAATCGACTCTACATCACCCCTTTTGCGTTTCTGCATATTAGCTTTAGATTCTATAGGGCAGTTTTTGGGAATGCGATTTTCCCGTATTGTTCCGGTAAGGCTATAGCCCACGATCCTTTATATGTTTTAAAAGATGGAGGCTCGTAAATAAATTGTCGCAGAAAAATTTGTAGGGTAATCTTGATTTATCATTCGGCAGTTCATCGAGCATTGTGACGAATAGAGCCGCACATGCTCCAAAAACTTTATAATAATTGATTATTTGCTTTGGGATCGGTTCCTTGGTACATGTTGAAGCTTACAAGATACCCACTTTGTTGAGGCACCAAAATTTGTATCCGAAACGAATCGGCTTTCCTTTTATAAACTGTTTACATGAGTGGCGTCCAAAGTATTTCACCATAGATTCGTCGTAATTTAATTCGCCTTCAAGGACGTAATATTCTTTATATTTTTTCTGTAAATAGTCAGCTAAGGGTCTGATCTTGTAATATTTGTCCCTTTCATCGATGGCTTCATTATTTGCAAGGTGAAAAAAACGCCAAATTGTAGGGAACCGATCTCTTCGCATAGCGTTCATGACCATTGCGTTACCCATATCGCCTTTCGTATCCCAGTAAAATTTTTTTCCCGGGAGTCAATTATACCCCGATAGAATCAAAATTGCAAAGAAACACCTCATTTCTCGTGCGGAAATTTTGGGGTCGGGAAAGTTGTTCTGTAGTGCATAACTCGTGCATTGGTTGAGAATGTAACTAATTATATCCTCGTTGAAAACTAATTCGAATATCTCGACAGGTGTCAACGTATTGAATGGTTCGTAGCTATATTCTGGGAAACTAGCGGCATTGTCGACCAAATCACCCGTTATCCAATTTAGGGACTCGTATTCAATTTTCTTCACTTGAGTGGTAGTTTGTGGGATGAAACTTCCGCTGCTTTCCTGGGAAATATCCATCGCTTGAACTGCATCTTCTTCGATGTCGTCATCCTCCTTGTCTGCTTCTTCGCCATACATTTGCACCTCAACATTTGCTTCCAGCTGTTTTCTAGACAGATTGTCGATGAATCCTCCCCCATCCTCCTCGCCAGAATCTTCATCAGTGAGGTCTCCAATATTTGGGGGCTCAACATAAATATTTCTAACGTTGACGTCATCTTCGTAAACCATGTTCAAAGCTTCTTGTAGAAAGAAACCCCGCCTGAAAAAACAAGATGCCTGTAGATACTAGAGGTGCCATATGGCAACGCGATGAATAAAAACAAAATATTGTAAAAGATCGCTTTTTTCAAGGGTTGTCAAATATTCACAGAGGGAAAATGACCTTTCTATTAGAGCATAATTGTTACTTTAGCCTCTTAGATGTAATAATTATTCAGAAGTAATTGACAAATTGAGCTAATTACGCAAATCTTATATCCATTTTTACAACTATCAAAAACGGTGACTATAAAATCTTACAAACACCAACGAATTAAGATTTTGTTAGGTGTATATCTTCAAATCACTTATTTTCTGCAGACCGGCACGTTCTTGGAAACAAAACAAACTAACATAACCTCAAAATAATAAGATTCGTACGTCAATACCAGTGTTGCCATATGGCAACTCCAGTCCTTCATGGGTTGATATGTACGATAGGAAACATTGAAATTATTCTTTGGTGTTTTAATACATATACGAGGGGATTTCAATATATAGCAAGGAATTTATAAATGCTACAAAGGTTTGTACATTAATTGTAAGGAAAAATACCAAGAATTTCTTATTTCTATTTCACAAAATTTTTATCTTTTTATACATTTTTTAGTACGTTGGTTTTATATACATAAAAAAAAACTTAATGTCAACATATTCAATATATAAGAATATTGAAAACTACATTTGAAAAATTACCATTTGATTTTTCTAAGGGAGTTCCTTCTTCTTCTCAAAATAAAGAACAATTTATTGCGATAGTTTTTTGTTTTTCCTTTGTTTTTTTTTCTTTTAATTTGTTACAAATAGCATAACAACCTCTGAGTGATGCTCGTTGTAGAATTACCAATTGTCAACATTTTGAAGTAAAAACAAAAATCCAGGCGACATTGTATAATATAGTTAAAGACTCCCAAAAACAAGTATCGGCTTTCGACTTTACTAACCGCAACACGAATACCCAATAAGCCAACAGCAAAAGCGATAATCCGATACCTAAATGTGATTAATTATCCTGTAACGGTTCCAACAGGTAATTAACAAAAACCGCAAAGCAGGATATAACATAAATTTACTTACTCTTGCAGTTGCACTAATTGCAACATTTCATATTAACAGCATTCCTATGGTTTGGCGCAATTATCGCTAGATCCGCTGAAAGCATTTGTGTAGAGTCAGTTTGCTCGGTTTGTGCTAGCGCCCTTCGATTTGCCGCTAAATTTTGGATTATTCGGAATGTACAAACACGAATCTAGTACAATGAAATTTTTTAACTGATTTGGAGACAATACACTAATTGTGCTTAAACCAAATTCAACGTAAATGTGATGAATCCATTTATAAAGCAATTACGAGAAACGTCAAAATATGGACTAAAATGATTTTTTGAATTTTAGTTAGGATAGAAATAAAAAAAATAAACTCAACACGTCAGAATATTGTAGATAAGTCAGTGCGAGTTAAGTATTTTCTTCTTCACGTGCCATCTCCGCGACGGAGGTTGGCAATCATCATGGATGGATGGATCCTGCAGTATGGCCTAAGAACGCTTGTGTAAATAGTTTTTTATACCTGCGGGGGCAACCTCAAAATCAGGGGTAAGTTTCAATCCAAATTTAATGCTGTTAAATATTCAAAGCATAAATAGTGATAAAATTTGTGATGTTATTTTAGAACTTACTTCTCATAAGAGCATAAATATTATCTGTTTAACGGAATTATGGGAATCAAATAATTCTATTGGGAATGTCAACATTGAAGGTTTTATCCTAGCAAGTTGTTATTTGCGAGATAACTCAATAAGAGGAGGAGGCGTAGGAATTTGGGTTCGAAAAGGTCTTAATTTTAATAACAAACTCAACTCTAGGATAAAGCAATATTGTGTTGATAAACATTCTGAATATTGTATTACTTCTTTCAAAGACAAGAAAAATAATTCATATGTTATATTAAATTGTTACAGATCACCATCTGGTGATTTAAGTATTTTTTTGAATAACCTCGAAGTTATTTTAAATTGTTTGTATAAACCAAATATACGTTTTGTAATATGTGGTGATTTTAATGTAGATACCAGACATATGACTAACGACCATGTTAATCTACTAAATGTTTTACTGAATTTTAATATTAATATAAATCTTGTCAATTGGCCAACTAGGGTCACGGATACCAGCGTAACAACGTTAGATAATGTATTTGTAAATTTCTCGAACTCAGGTTTGTCATGTGTACTTGACAACACTGTATCAGATCACAGAACGGTTTTAGTGGAACTTGACTTTGAAGCGGAATTATCATACTTTATACAAAAAAGACAATTTGGCGAGGAATCGATAAATCACTTTATCGTTAACCTCATTAACGAAAACTGGAATAATGTTTATGGAATCTTAGACACTAATCTAGCATTTCAAGCTTTTATAAATATCTTTTTGTATCATTTTAATAATAGCTTTCCATTAACAAGGAAAAAAATCAAAACAACTAAAAATAAATGGATTAATAGTAAAGTGCGAAAGTCTAGTTTTGAATTAAGAAATTTACACGTTTTATCAAGGGCAGTACCAATTCTTAGAGATTTTTATCAACAACAAAGGAAAAAACATAGAAAACTTTTGACCAAAGCAAGAAAAGATTATTACCAGAAAATCATTACTTCGTCTGATAATCCCAATAAAATCACGTGGAAAGTTGTCAATGATTTCTCAAAAAGTGCTAATAACAATGCTAATACTTTTTTAATGTATGATGACAATAATATAATAACAGATCCCCAAGAGGTAGCATGCACTTTTAACACATTTTTTAAAAATGCACCCATTGATATCGTGTCGAAAATTCCAGGTAATACAGTAGACAAAGACAGTCAGTCAATTATTACAGATCATGAAAATTTCTTTCAATTGTACCCATTTACTGGGCAGGAACTGATCGAACTCCTCCAGAGTAAACTTAAAAACAAATCCTCTAGTGGTTTTGACGAGATACCTGCATTTTTGGTGAAAAAAGTTTTACCTTTTATAATCAATCCTTTAACTTATCTAACCAATTTGTCTTTTTGCAATGGGGATTTTCCTAATTACTTAAAGACAGGTAAAGTAGTTCCCATTTTTAAAAAAGGAGATCCAAAACTGGTCAGCAATTATAGGCCAGCCTATAACAATTCCAGTATATTTTCAAAGGTATTTGAGTATGGATATTTAAAGAGATTAAATGGTTATCTAAAAAACAATAATATCATAACTATAAATCAACATGGATTTCAAGAAAATAAATCTACTAATACGGCTGTCCATGCATTTTATGCTCATTTAACCAGTCTGATTGATGCAGGCGAATGTCCTATTGGAATATTTTGTGATCTTAGTAGGGCATTTGACTGTGTGAACCATGAAATATTATTTAAAAAACTAAAACAGATAGGTATTACAGGAAACTCTTTAAAGTGGATTATGTCATTTTTAAACAATAGACAACAATATGTGAGCCTGCAGACAAGGATCGAGGATTGTGTGACCAGTTATAGATCTAGTCTTGTTACTACAAACATGGGTGGCCCCCAAGGATCTATAATAGGACCAATTCTCTTTGTAGTCTACATTAACGACATCGTACAAGTGGACAGAGCGGTAAATTTCACTATATATGCGGATGATACGTCAATTATTCTATCTAACAAATCCAACGTAATCCTACAACACCAATGTAATAATTTTCTTTCATCTTTATATTCTTGGTTTTGCGATAACTCGTTGCATCTAAATGCAGAAAAAACGCTAGTTATACATTTTCACAATAAACAAAAATACTTGGAAAATCTTCAGCTTACTTTTAACAACATGCAAATAGGTACCGTGTCGTCAGGCAAGTTTTTGGGAATAACGATTGACGAAAGTTTGGATTGGAAGTTGCATTGTGGAGCGGTTGTTTCGAAGTTGAGTTTTATTAACTATCTAATTAGAAATTTAAAATATGTTCTGACGGAAAATCAGCTAATTATGATTTATTATGCACTCGTAGAGTCCAGGCTAAGATACGGGATATGTTTATGGGGTATGTCTGGTTATGCAAATGGTATTTTCGTCATACAAAAGAAAATATTGCGTTGTGTCGCTGGTGTCTCCCGACTAACTAGTTGTAGAGAATATTTTAAAAAATATAAAATTTTAACATTGTCGTGTCTATACATTTTTGAATTATGTGTTTTTATTTTTAATAACTTACATCAGTTTCAAACGAGTGGTGATATGCATAATTTAAATACTAGATATTGTAATAAACTTTATATACCATTTTCAAAAGGTAACATTAAACTTAAATCGCCCAGGGTATACGGGCTACAGGTGTTTAATCATTTGCCCACAGTTGTAAAGTCCACCAGTTCAATAAATGTATTTAAGAGGAATCTTTATGTGCAATTTTTATGTGAAAAAGTGTTTTATACAATCGAAGAATTTTTTAGATCTTAGATATTAGCTGTATTTCGTTTAGCTTTTAAATTTATTTCATGTCTTGTTTAGTCTAATTTAGTGTTTAGTTTGTAGCAATGTATATTTATGACTAATTCTATACAAACTATGTTTGTCAAAAAGAAAATAAAGAATTTAATTTAATTTAATCATGGCTATTCTGATCTTGAGCAGCTCTAGTTCAGAGCAGCAGATGCTGCTGCTCTGAATAGTTCAATTGATGTGCATCCGTACCATTCCCTTAAGTTATGCAACCATGAGATTCTTGTTCTTCCTACACTTCGCTTGCCATGAATTTTCACTTGTATATACAATTGAAGTAGCTTGTATCTCTGATTACGCGTTACATAACAAGATCATTGTGTTGTAGTTGTTTTGCTTTGAGGATGTCCATTTGCTCTTTGTGGCGGACTTGTCGAAAGCTTTGTTGTAGTCTATGAAACAGACGTACATATGTTGGTTCACATCTAAACATCTCTTGATTAGTACGTTCAATGCAAAGAGAGCTTCACGGGTACCTACGCCATTACGGAATCCAAATTAGTTACGTTTTATATTTAATGTCTAAATAATAATATAAATTCGATTCTATATTTGTGATAGTATGCCCCTGGCATGCTAGAAATGTGTTGTATGTAGAGATTTTTAAATACGCAATAATTCTTCAATAAATAAAGACGTATTTGCTAAGGAAAACAATTTATGGCTTTTTAACTTCAACGTTCCCAGAAAAATATTGCAAGCCTGGTATTCTTTTTTCTAAAGCGTAATAACGCCGGAAGTTTGGACGAGTTTGAGCTTGTGCGGGTAAAAGAGTGGCGGTATCTATCCGGCAGGTTGAGATCGAGGTCAAGAGAGGAGTGATGAAGAATTGCTCGAAGGGAAAGGTCGTTTAATTGTGATGTGGTAACCCGGCATTAATTCGCCAAAAATGGTGGAATTTTCACTCTATGTAATATGTCGTATTTGAAAGAGTGACCATTAACCACTGTTTTGATTTTGCTGAAGATTTATAATGTTTGAGAAGTGAACAAGTTTAGTTCCTGCTTTCTTTTCGTTTTTTGAGAAATCCAGTTCCTTTCCAAGATGCCTCTTCACCTCACGTAGAATGATATTGGAGCAGTTTTGATTTGAATGTGCCAGTGTGCCAGTTTCAGCCTCCAATAAAGCTTCCCGTTAATGATGTTCAGTTAGATACCCCACAGATATTAGCCAGTTGTTCAAAAGTTTAAGTTAACATGTGTGAACTGAGGTAACATTTACGTTATTAATTTTTAAAGTAAAAATAGACATTTTCTTTTAAAAAGACAAAATTTGCTTTCTTTTATAAATTATTTTTTTAAAAAAATTTGTAATTAAACTAAATATTATGTTAAGGCGTGGGTTAAACTGTCATCGGTCATAATTTTATCCTGTCTTAAAAATGTTTGTTTTGACGTATGACAGTTTGATTTTGAATCTGTTGTAAAAGATATTTTGATTTTATAGTAAAGATTAAATTTTATTTTTCACAAAAGGATATCCATAAATTTTTAATTTAATTTGGCCACATTATTTACTAGGAACAATTTTGAAGGTTTTTGTAACCTCTTTGTAAACAGATAACATGCAAGTTTCTTTATTTGTATTTGACAACTATTTTTATATAGTATGCCTTTTGTATAAGCTGTATTTTTAAAAACTGTTTGTTTGAGATAATAATAATCGTTAGATTTGTTTCTCTAACCTATTTTTTATTTTTATTTAGAAAAATCTCCTAAACCCTTTTTATGTATTTTAGATATTAGGGAAGAAGAATTTTTTCTTTCCTTCAGTAAACTAGGATCCTTCAAGTGGCGCCCTATATTAAATTCCTTGAGGTGTTCCCAGTCTATTTTTGATTTGTTTGTTATATCAATTGTCCAGGAAATTTATGTAAGTATCCCTTTGTTTTCATTTTAGTAGATACCCCAATCCACCCCCATATTTCAACTTATCCACGACCCAGCTCTGCAATAACCAACTGAGTGTCGTTCGCACTTGTTTCGATTATTTTGTTTGCCCAATCTTCTACCCCTCATGTTCTTACCCTGAGGTAAGCAAAATATTGTCGTTACAAAGTATGGAGCATCTTAATTATCTCAGAAACCGCTTGCACAATATTTACAGATTTTGATGTGTAGTGTAAACTACACGGCAGAAATCAAAGTCAGAATCGAAAAAGCACGTTCTAATTTTATAAAAATGAAAAAGGTCCTATGTGGCAAAGATCTAACATTAGCTCTTAAAGTACGCCTAACAAAATGTTACGTATACAGTGTACTATATTATGGAGTGGAATCATGGACGTTAAATCTAGATACCATGAGACGACTTAACGCCTTTGAAATGTGGACCTATAGAAGAATTATGAGGGTTTCCTGGGTAGATAGAGTTACAAACAATGAAATACTGAGAAGAATAGGCAAAGAGAAGGAAATTGAACTTACAATTAAAGAAAGAAAGCTACAGTATCTCGGACATGTGATGCGGGGCGATAAGTATGGCATCCTGCGACTCATAATGCAAGGAAAAATAGATGGCAGAAGAAGCATCGGAAGAAGACGAATTTCATGGCTGAAGAACCTGAGAGAATGGTTTGGATGCAGCTCAAAACAACTATTTAGAGCTACTGCCTCAAAAATTAAGATAGCTATGATGATTGCCAACCTCCGTAGCGAAGATGGCACCTGAAGAAGAAGAAGTAAACTACATATACTTACATATACATGACTTGGCTCAGGCTGATCAAACCAGTTGTTCGTTAACCATGGAGCGATGGAGCGTACCGAACTAATTGCGTTAATGATATTGTATCGTCAAAAAAAAAAAAAAAAAGAAATTTGATGCAGTGGGTTGATCCGCACAACACGAGACGATCTGGTGCATTATTTTTTCTTTCTAAAGATTTAAAATTTGATTTTAAAATTAAATCTACATTTGCGATTCCATTCAACGCCGCAACACTAGCTTCAGGGAGTGTATTGAGCCTGCTCAGATGTTGTTAGTCGCAATCAGGTAGGTGAAAAAGATTATAGATTTTCTCTATATATTTTTTATTGATTTCAATTGTTTAAACAGTTTTTTAAAGAAGATTTATATATAATATAGTAATGTACTGCATATTTAAATTAAAATTGAAATGAGTCAACGGATGAGATTTCGGAATCTGGAGCAGCTGGATATTCGGCTGGTGTCCTAACAAGCTGCCAACCAGTTTCATCATACTGTGCCGTTGTAGAGGTCTATGTTATACCGTGGCCTACTTTATGGTGTTGTAGTTATAACAGTTGGTGCTAAGTTGATGGTTGGCCTTCAAATAACGTGTTAGATTTTCAAAACCAGTACTTTCAATTAACTCAAAATTGGAGGGTTCAGTTTTATCATTAATTGTATTACTGTCTTTAGTAAGCCTTGGATCTGTATTTTTTTTAATTGAAGCTGTTTCTTATAAATGTAGGCTTTATTCGTTTGCTGCTCTCTTCCCGACTTTAATTTTAGTCATTTCGCGTCTTTGGAAGCAACCCCAAAGATTCGTCCATTTTTGTTAATACAGCTTTGCCTAAAAAACAAAAACAAAATTTAAAATAAATTAAATTTGATTTATTTTTATTTTTAAGTTATAAGGGCAGAGTAAATAATATTATGTAGTGTTTTTTTATATTCCAATCATAATTTCTACATTTTCACCCAAATATCTGGCATGTGGTTGTGCGTTCACGAAACTTCACTATAGTTTCAGACTAGGCATTTCTACGATTAGCAAATAGTGAAGGATATCCACGTGCCTTTTGCACCCCACTAGTAGGAAGAAGTTGCTGAAGGATTTGAAGTTAGAGGTAATGTTCCTCATTGCATAGGAGCTGTCGATGAAAAGCAAATTCGCATAATTCACCCATGTTTTACAATTAGAAAGGATATTCACCTATAGTGTTGATGGCTGTGGCAGACTCACGTTATTGATATATTTACGTAGATATCGGCAGTTATGGAAAATATAGTGATTCAACCATATTTAAAAAAATGCTCTTTGTGACAATCACTGCTAAAAAATGATGAATTTAATATTTTAATATCAAAATTTTGGAGTTATTGCTACATTTACAATACTTTTACCCAAGATAAAATAATATATTTATGTAGATTACTATAACTGTTACAATAACAACTTTTCTACCTGTTTCAATCTTGTGCCTCTTGATACCTCTGCTTCAGTAGACATCATCTCTTGATCTTCATTCCAGTATTCGCTTTATCCATCTGGTATCTGTTATTCGAGCCTGCAAAGTTCTACTTCAGTTCTGCTATTCTCTCTACAGCATCAACCAGTCCTGTTCTTTAGTTTAGCTGGTGGTTTGAAACCCAGTTTCACATAGAAACGCCCAACATAACACGCTTCATGGCCCCTAGAGTCACACGGATCTTTTTTATTGTTTTTCTTGTCATAATCAACGTTTCGGATCCGTAAGTCCCCACAATGGCAAAACACATTGATTAAAGGTTTTTCCGAATAATACCGAGCCCTGAATGCAAAGTTATAATCTGACTGGCCAATCATAGGAAAAAATTGATCTAACGTCAATTGATCTATTTCGAGATGCTGTAAATAGAATAAGGTATGTCAATGTAATCACCAAGATCACTAGAAGGAACCTTCAAAAGAAGATATTGTTACTATCTCTCGCCAATCACCTATCCATAGTTAATGCCGATAATTGTATAAAAAAAAGCTTAAATTCAAATCCAAGATAATTGAATTGTTTTAAGTCATGGTTTTGACTGAAAAGATTATTTGGAAATTTCTTTTTGTCCCTAGAATTAGTTTAAGCTTCTTCATTGCTTCTTCTTGATGATAATCAGTAAAACTAAAGGAAAACAGAACAAGATCAAGGTCAGACATTGTCGCGGGTTGGAAGCTTTTGCCAAGTTTGGTTTTTGGACATATTTATCGCCTTCACACGAGATCGTTGCAGAGCATACCTTAGCATAAAAGTTGTGACTGGGCCCTATCAAAGAAACTTAAAGAAAGGATTTCAGTTTTTTTGAATAATGTTGTTTTTAAACAAGTTTCTCCAGCTGCTACACAATTTGTCAATTAATAGTCTCTGGTTTATTTCACCACGTACTTAAATTGGAGATATAATTATAAATAAATAAGAACAACTTTAAGTAAGCACAAAACAAAAATACAAAAAAGTTTTGCTTAAATTTTTTTTTCTTCAAAAATTTATTTATTCTAATGTAAATCCAAACTAAGAGTCACGCAGAGAAGAATGGAGTGGTCCATGTTAGGAATAACTCTCCGAGACAGAATAACAAACGAAGACATCAGAAGAAGAACTGGAGTGACTGACATCATCGAGAAGATAGCCAGACTAAAATGGAGATGGGCAGGATACATAGCCAGAATGACAGATGGGCGATGGACAAAGAGGTTATTGGAATGGAGGCCAAGGGAAGACAAGAGAAGCGTCGGTCGACCACCTACAAGATGGACTGACGATTTAAGAAGACTCAATAAAAACTGGATAAGAGCGGCGCAAGATAGACGGGGTTGGAAACATGAGGAAGAGGCCTATGTTCAACAGTGGACTCTTGAGGCTGGATGATGATGATGATATGTAAACCCTTCGTTTTTCTATTGTTTAATATTTTTTCTTTATTACGCCTTTGAAAGTTCTAGTGCAAATTTTCTATAACGAGAAAAGAAAAAAAGTAAAAGTAAAAAATGTTTTATTTTAAACCTGCATAAATATTGACATAAAATGATAAACATCACGTTTGTTGTATACCTATAGCATAAATAATGGCTTTGTGGTATTTAGTTAAAGCTTTTCTGTGTTATTCGACGTAATTTACCTTTTATGTTATAAAACTAGGGTTTAATTAACATTTCAAGCTGGAATTTCGTACGCAGTCTATTTTTTAAAAGTTGTAATAAACATTGTGCATGCTACAAACGTACAGGCTTGGACTAAAAATTTTTAAACAATAATAGATAATAAAATGAACTCAAATTTGGACCTATATAATTATATATAGTGTCAGAAACACTTAAGAAAATATTATTTCACATATTTTTATAGATATCTCACATAGTATCTTATCTTTATGAAGAAAAATGTTAAAACAGCACAGCAGAAGCTCTGAAGACTAAATAAAAGAACTGAACAAAAAAAAATCCAGAAAAATACTAAGAAAATTCAATACAGAAAGTATAATACAGAATACAGAAAGTTTTATGAGATAATAAAAATATGAAGGTGTGGGAAAAGCTATCAAAATAATCTTACCTCTTCTACTTGATTCTATTTTACACCATAGATATGTAGAAAGTGTCTATGATGTCTTTGCAGTACTTCAATTAGAGCATGTGATGCGCAATAAGAAGTATCAACTAATTCAACTAATTTTTTAAGGCAAGATAAAAGGCAAAAGATCTCAAGGGCGCAGAAAGACATCGTGGTTGAAGAACATCAGACAGTGGGTGGGAATGGCTACTATACATCTATTTAGAGCAGCTGTCAATACAGTTGTATGGACCGACGTTATTGCCAAAAATCGCAGTGGATAGGCACCAAAAGAAGAAGAAGGACACACCAAGCAAACAATATTTAGAGTGTCTTCACCCACACCTTAACAAGGGCTTAAGGAATGAGGAGGAGGTGGATATTTGTTGCCAAAACTTTACCAAAGAAAATTAAACAAATAAACAAGTGTCAGGATATCTGTATTTTATTTTGTTGTTTTTGGGACTTTTTTTTGTTAATGTAATGGAAAACAGATATAATCATAACATATTAAATAAAAACTTTCCTGTTATATTATGTTACATTAATATATAAACATGTGTAAGTCTCTACTATATTTTTTTTTTCCGAGAGAATAAGTTTTTATTTCTTATTTAATGACTATGTTTACTTTTCATTAAAAGCATACTTTTTGAATTTTTGCGCCTAAAATTCAGAGCATATTTTTTGAATTTGCCGCCAAATGAAATTAGTTTCGGCACGTCCATATTTGGCGCTAGAAACTCTCTCCCAAAAATTTCTATTAGAGTTACCTTACTAAGGGGTATACTAGGAGAAGGTAACTCTGTACTGTAGCACTCCTTTTAACCTATGACGGCTGATAGGTAATTAAGATATGATCAGTGGGCCTCAAACAGTGGGGCGTTAATATTTAATTCCGATCGCTTGAAAAGTAAAAATATTTAATTTCCTGTATTTTATGTTCAGTCGTAATATTGGATTTTACTGTATCAAAAGCAAATAAAATGAATATAATATATATACAGGACGTGTTAAAAGAAGTGGGACAAAATATTTCGAATACTCGAAAATATTTATCAACATCAAATGTTCATCAACTCTCTATAAGTCTCTATTTTGCGTAGAATGAAAATTATACGAATTGTTTTGCATGCAGGTAAATTGGAAAATACTTGCCAAGTTTCTGGTATATCCAAATTTGAAAAAAATGCATCCAAGACTTTACTTTTTGCAGACACTGTATTAAATATAACCTTAAAACAAATTGGCCCTAAATCACTTCCGAGTTTTAAGCAAAACAAAATGTTTAAACACTTGTAGTCCAGTAATTAATACTAAAGCTATTGAGAGTATGCAGTCCAGTAATTAGACCGAAAATATGTCACTGTGAGAAATTTATTTTTCTGTGAACCACAATTTTATTTCTTCTTTTGTCCAGCTGCTTAAAGAAAATCTCTTTTCTACTCTTGAGTGGTAGGATGCATTATCCAACACTATTATGGATGGTCGCTCCAATTTTTTGAACAAATTTTCTTCAAACCATTCTTCAAAAATATTTGCATCCAAATTTCCATGATAATCACCAGTATTTTTTGTGGACACAAAAATTAAAATAGCATAAGGAATAAAACCCCCATTATTTCCAGCATGAAGTATAATGTAGCGTTTACCATTAACGAATCTACTAGAAGAATAACATTTCGTGGTGCTATCTTGCCAGGATGATTTTGACACATTTCCTTTAGCAAAAATCCAAGTTTCAAATAAAAATACAACTTGCCTTGGACTATTAAACGTTTTATTGTTCATGTATTTTCTTTATAATACTTCTATTATTTGTCTTTTTATATTGAAAACCTAAATTTTTTAGCGCTCTCTACAAACTTGTTAAACTAATATCACCCAGTTCCTTGTCTTTCGTTTTTTGTAACATAGCACTAACTGTTACATGTTTTTTGGCTTTATACATATTATACAAATAATATTTTTAATAATTGTAAGTTTTATTAACTGGTGCAAATCTAAAGTTTTTATATGTCGACTATTTCTCTTAATCACTTTATTTATTTTATCCTCACTCATGTTATTAATTCTTCGAAATGTCTGAGATACCGGAAGCATCGCAAGTGCGTTTCTAAACTACCATAACAGATGTCAATGGACCCATATTATTTTTTTCCAAATTGAAATAACTAAACGCCGTTCTTCTAGATATAACACTCTACGTTTTGACTGTATTTTTTTTCTTCCAAATTATTCATTTTGCTTTAAAGCACCGCTTTACTGCACTACTATAAAAAATGGTTACTTATATACAACTACTACACCCTAAAAAGGACGAGCGTTGTACAACAGACGAACAATCGAACACAAATTATTTAACAGCCAATGCTAAACAAGTATAACCACTGCATTGATTGTGATTGCAAAAACCGTTCGCATGTTTTAAATAAGATTTTTGGTGATTATGTACTTTGTTAAATTATTAAATAACACCAATACAACCCACAACCATCAATTAGTTTTTAACGATAAACAGAAGAAAAATGTGATGACGTTTAAATTTGATCTACTTTGTCGATGACAGAAAGATATTTTAAACAGCATGAATCATTTTTCAATGAATGTGTTGATTTAAGAAATACATTACTAAAAAAATTTGTATGTATAAAGCAGATTAAAATTATTATGACACATGGTATTTAACTCTTATTTTTCAAATAATATGTTATTGTAAAGGCACAACTAGACATCGGCAAATATGCAAATATTTTACAAAATATGCATACAAATAAATAAAAAAATCGTAAAATAGTAACAATTTTATTTAAAAAAAAAAAAGTATACATAGCTAAATATTTCCTACTATTCATTAAGATTTACATTTATTTTAAGTAACTACATCATTTTTAAGTATGAATAAACTTATTTAGAATTATGGTAACAATAAATGACCAAGTGGTGTTCAAAATTTTCTAACAAAAACTTGTGGCTTCTGTCGGAGTACATATATTTATATATGGAAAAACTTCGTTCAAAATCAACTGATGTAACGGGAGCATTTTTCAAACTAACCAAAGCATTTGGTTCTAAATTAATTGTTTCGGAAATATTTGCAGCTAGAACACTGACTACTTCAGAAAGAATATGGTAACCTTTATTTTTTTTCATAGTAGCTTCAAATTTTTTTAAAATATCTTTTCCAATATTACCTCTAACGTTCCGAAAACATGACGCAAATTCTTTTATTAATGCTGTACTTTCGAACAATGACAGTTTTGGTGATTCTAACTGAGTAATTGTTTTTTTAACAAAACTAAAATTTGATTTTATAAATGAAAGTTCTTGTTGAAGCAAGTTACTCTGAAAAGTTTGTTTAGAATCCAAAAGAGATTGGGAACTTTCATCTGTTAACATATCAATTATGTTCTTTATTTTAACAAAATGATCTGCTTAAAAATTAGCTGCTTCTAACCATGTTCCCCATCGCGTTAAAATAGGTTGTGGTGGAAGAGGAATGTTAGGTAGCATTTCTTTATAAAGTTGAATTCTTATAGGAGATTTAAGAAATACTTTTTTGACACTGGATACCATGGTATTTACAAGAGGAAACTTTTTTAGTATTTCCTCTGCAACTCTGTTTAATCCATGCGCTACACAAGTAACATGTATTAAATCTGGGAAAAATATTTTTAAATTTTGTCCTGCTTTCACCATATAAGGAGCAGCATCCAATAAAATATGCAGTAATTTATTAGAAGGAATAGTTGTCGAAAGAAAAAAAGTTGCTAATGTTTCTTGTATAAAACGTGAAATTGTTAAAGCATTTGTTTTCTCAAGTTGCTGGCATGAAATAAGATGAGATTTTGGTAAGGTATCGTCTTTAAGAACACCAATCAATAAATGAGCAATACACTTTCCTGAGGAATCAGTGGTTTCGTCTACAGATATGTAAAAATAATTATCTGCAATTTCTTCCTTAATATTAATTAACACCGACGAGTATAGCCCGTTCACATTATTTCTTCTTAGAGACAGATCACTTGGAACATTAAGTTTGCAATATTTTTTTAGAAACGAACTAAAATTTACATTTGCTAATTTTGAAAGCGGTATGTTTGCCGACACTAATGCGCGACACAAGTCTTCATTAAAAGTTTCTTGCTCATCTAATTTTTTTGAAGTAGATTGGAAACATTTAGCCATTGAAGTTTGATGTTTTCCTATTATTTTTCCTTTTTTTGCAATGTGTGAAGCAGTTCTCACATGTTGGTCTATCTGAAATTTGTTCTCACATGCTATCTATAAATAAAAATAAAAACCTTTATTTTAACCCAACCTTTAAAATATAAAAATATACAAGGTGTTTTTGGTTAATCAAATAACTGGTTTGGAAAAAAAAACACTCGCTAAGTGTTTTAAATGCAGTATTAATCCACAAATTAGTTTTTGTTACTAACCATTAGTACATCATATAACTTATTTTATAATTCAACAAAAGTTTTTTTTTCTTGTTAATTCAATTAAAATAAAAATAATTGTGTTTTAGAATAGCTGACTTCATAAAAAAAAGTAAAGGTGAAAAATTTTTCTAAATACACACCATTGTATTGTACCATGGACAATTTTTTCTCACTAAAGGAAGCTATTTTTCATTTAAAAACAACCTACGAGTACTAAATTTCAAGTAAATACGTTTATTGGTTTTAAAATTATTGTTGTGATTAACTAAAAGAATTTAATTTTTTTTTTATTTTAACACCCTGTATTTCGAAAAGTAAATAAGTTTGACCCCTCTTTAACTATATCGTTTTGTTCAATTTTTCAAGAAGCATCTACAGTCAAACGTTGTAAGTGTCATTTGGAAACACCCTGTATGTATGAAATATTAGATATTTAATAGAAAATATTAGATACTTACAATTTTGCCACAGACTGAACAGTAGATTTTTCCCATATCCATAGACAGCTCTTTATAAGGTTTAATCCAAGTTGAAGCACTGGTTGTTTTAGGCATTATAAAATCACAATCTTCCTTTTTGTTACGCACAACGAGTGTTTACGCTTTGAATATCAAAACAAAAATGATTTACAAATCTGAGCATCAAATTAGAAATGTTTACGTACCTAATTCAATAAACTGGGAGATTTTGGAAAATCCCTAAATTAGGAACAAAACTATTAGCCGTTTACCTGCTGTTAAGATACAATAAATTGTAGATAGATTTGGGGATTAGATTATAAAATGCAAATGAGCGAACCCTTAGCGATTATCCAATAACTGAATGCCTCAGTGACCGAGACTTTCTAAGAATGTTGAGGGCTACTTAAATTGATCTTCTTTGAAATTGTAAATGTTTTGTACCTGTAGAGATTACGTACTTAGATCATTTCTTGATTAAAATGACTACAAAATTTTATACAAGAATTGAAATAAATTGGTATGTTTAAAAATTTTCAAATACAGTATAAAAATCTGAACTTTTATGCACTTTATGCAAACTTTTATACAAATATGCCAAAATATGAAATATTTGCATAAAATATGCACAATGTGCAAAATATGCAATATGCATATTTGCCGAAGTCTAGGCACAACTTTGATTATTGGGTAAACCTACATTAAACGATACCTCAGAATAAATTAAAAAAAGTTAACATGTAATAAACTCTGTGTTTAGATTAATATTCTGTACTTGTACTACTGCAATAAAATATTAAAACCAATAAACGAAAACTTGTTGAGAAGCGCTGATTGAAACAACAGAGCAGTAAATTGTTATTCATAAAGGTAGTGTAAAATATATCGCCGCTTATCTGGTCGTCCGCTAGTAATACAGTTAGTCTTCTTAGGTGAAAAATATTATAGGTGGCCGCAGCTATGGAAACTCAAACATTTAGAAATATTTTTCGTAAAACTGCAAGATTAGCTTTGATTTTAATTTAATATAAGAATTAAAAGTTTATATTTTTTTATACATAATAAATATGGTTAGATAATATCTTGGTTTATTTGTCCTAGAAAAACTTATTTTTCAGATTTATCTCTAAGATAAGACGTTCTCATACATTAGAAACTGAGCTAGATGAAGCTATTTTCTTGTGGCATTGTAAATTAATTACTATTAAACTGGGAATAAGCCACAATTAAAGATAAAAATACGGTTATTGACGTTTCAATTTCCACTTCGGAAATCGTTCTCAAAATACAAGCAGTAAATTAAACAAATTTTGTTTTTTGTTACATAGTGAAAAAATTCTTTTAATAATTTAATTTTATCTGACTCATTTATATTGACAATTCAGACATACATTATGCATTTTAAAGTAGACGACTTTAAAATGATATTGCCAATATTGTTGAGTTGCGCTCCTGGGACGACTTTACTTATAAGATAGTTCATTCGATTACACATGAAATCAACTTTAACTTGAGAATATCCGTCAGAAAAAAATCATAGCATGTAATTCGTCTTTAAAAAGACAAACACATGACATGATGACAGTAAAATTCTCCTGTTAGTGATTCCATAGTAAATTATGAGGGAAAAACCAGGAAAAAAACCTCATAATACTATATAATAATATAATATAATAAAATCCCGACATTGTAAGTATTTGTTCGTGAATTTAGTTTACCTTCAACAAACATCAAAATTCTGATTTTATATGTTACGTTATTTAAAAAACATAAATGATGTATCCTCTATATGTTACTGACTTACTAATACTGGTATTTTCTTATTAATAACTTCCTCTTTTAATATTGGTAACCAGATCCTACTACATTCTGCCAAAAAATTTGCGACACAATTGGCCTCATTTAGCATAATTAGAGCCGCTTCTTTGATTTTTCTTTTTTTACCATCCGTTTCTTTTAGGACTACTTTTTGTATTATTCTTGACTTTTCGAATTATTCCATTGAACCCTATGTTCATTATCCCATACGTGTTTACAGACTTGAGATCTATCAAATTCTCTATTTTTAATATAAGATTGATGTTCACTTATTCTAATATTTAATGGCCTTGATGATTCACCTAAATAAAACTGATCGCATTCACAAGGTATTTTATAAATGCAATTCTTTGTCCTTTCTTGTTCATTGTTAGATTTGGTTTTGGACAAAATAGATCTCAACGTGTTTCTTGTTTTGAATGTTGTTGAAATGTTGAATTTATTTCTATCCTTTTAAGTTTTTCTGATAGTCCTTTTATGTACGGTATTGTTATTTTCCTCATATTATTCCTTGTATGCTGTAGGATCTCGTTCTAAGTTGTTCTGTTCTATTTGATCGATTGTTGAAAATTCCTTATTTATAAACGATAAAGGATAATCATTTTTTAATAAAACAGATGTTAACAAATGTTTCTCCTCCAAGAACGAATTTTCGTTAGAACAAGTAATTTTGGCTCTATCGTATAAGGATTTAATTATTCCCTTTTATACATTAATATTGTGATTTGATTTGAAATTTAAATATCTATTGGTGTGTGTTGGTTTTCTATACACCTGAGTCTCATATCCAGTATCGTTCTTAGAGATTAAAACATTCAGGAAAGGTAGCGTGTTATTATGTTCCTTTTCCATGGTAAATGTTATTGTCTCTTCTTTATCGTTTATATTATTTAGGAATGTGTCCAACAACTCTGATCCATGAGGACATATTGAGAATACATCATCTACATACCTCCACCATACTGTGGGTTTGAAATTTTGTTTAGAAATGATATTTGTTTCAAAATCTTTCATAAATATATCTGCTAAGAATGGAGATAAACCAGAGCCCATTGATAGACCAAAATTTTGTTTATAGAATTCATTATTTAGTTGAAAATATGTATTATCAGTACATAATGTTAATAATTCCATTATAGCCGATATGTTTAGTCTTGTTCTAGTTGCCAATGAATCATCACTCTCTAATTTTGTCTTGACTATACTTAAAGTCTTATTTAATGGCACATTCGTAAATAAAATATTTATGTCAAAACTTACCAAAGTATTATTTGAATTAAATTCAATATTTAATAATTTATTTAAAAAATGTTGTGTATTTTTTATGAATGTGTCATTTTTATTTGTAAATGGTTTTAAAATATTTAATAAAAATTTTGATAGTTCACTACAAGGAGAATTCATGGTACTACAAATGGGTCTAAGTGGTATATTCGTTTTGTGAATTTTCGGTACTCCATAAAAATGAGGAGTCTTACTGTAATGAGGTGTAATTAATCCTCTCTGATAACTTGTTAAAACATCTTTAAACTTGAATAAAGTTCTGTATATTTTGTTTTCCAAAGACTTTGTTGGATCTTTTGTTAATTTTGTATAAGGTCCGTTTATTAACAGATCTTTAATTTTATTTTCGTATTGAATTTTATCTATTATCACAGTTCCATTCCCCTTGTCTGCTGGTAGAATGATTATGGAGTCGTCATTTTTTAAAGTTCTTATAGCCTTTAGTTCCTCTTTGCTTATGTTTTGTTCAATTTTAGTAGATTTTTCCAATTCAAGTTTACATAACACTCTGTATTCTTCCGTTTCGTGGGTTGGTAAGCATTGAGATATTTTCTCCACTGAGCTTGTTATATCTAATTTTGGAACGGATGGCTGAGTAATAGCAAAATTTAGACCCTTTGACAGTATTAAATTCTCCGTTGCATTTAAATGTCTATTTGATAGATTGACAACTGTCGCTAATATGTCATCATTTCTATTAAGGTTATCTAAAGTGTGTATACTGTTTTGTTCTAAAAGAATATTAAATTTATTTAAATGTATTTTTTTTGTTTTCCATATGAATTTTCATATACTATATGTAAACTAAAAATAATTTGATCAAAATCAGAATTTGATATCACATTGAAAAGCAAATCTTCAATACTTACAATATCTTGTTCAACAAAAAATAAATTGGATCTATGATATTGTAATCTTTCTCGGATCATTGACAAACTGGCTCTATGTAGAATGTTTTCCAACCTTCTGCTTGAATGTGCTGGACTATGTATTATATGAATATGTATTATTAATAGAATATGTATTTTTATCTTTAATTGTGGCTTATTCCCAGTTTAATAGTAATTGAGCTAGATGAGGCGTAATAATTTGCTCCAAAAGAAAGTTGTGAGTTTTATTGTTACATATTGGCACCCATTGTTTCTGATGGGTCCTTCGATGATTACAAAACGTTAAACTATCTCTCAAAAATTGATAATTTGTCCAAACGTGTTATACAAGGATGCATAAAAAGTTGCGGTCTGAATTAAATAAAATTAAAAAAAATACATGTTCTTTATATCGCTACAAATTACAGCCCTGTAACCACGATTTGTTTTTATCGATTAAAATTTATTTGTTTGCATTTTAGGTGTGAAATATACTCACATAATCACATTTATGTTTCAATTTATTTCATATCTTCCTATTTATTATTATTCAGCATGTCATTCAGTAACCGTCAAAAATTTCTCATTAAAGATACCACACCTCTAAAATGGTGTTACAAGTGTGGCCTATTTTTAGCGGTGTGGCCTGCAAAGTCAAAATTACTCAGATACCTCCTACAACTTGTCTTTTTAATGACATTATTTGTGTCAACTATAGACGTTTACATTGATTACCTTTTTAGTAAGGCAGCTTCAATATCATTTTCACTTGTTTTGGTAAGTGGTACTTTTAGTGCAGTGTTTTATTCCAGCACTCTCCTTGGCCTAATTTTAAATAGAAGACGATGGGATCGGATTTTTTTCCTACTTCAAACTTTAGATACTTTAGGACACTGCTTAATAACAAAATGGGAAATTGTTATAAATGTGCTCACTTTGTTAGTATTGACTGGAGTCCCTGTTTATAAGCTGTTACTAGATTTAAATATACCAAGATTTCTAGTGTTTGTATTGGAGTTACAGCTAGCTACAATAACTTTTTTTTTAAAGATTGTGTGCTCCGTTATTCAGAAGAAACTAAAAATAATTTCAGTCAAATCGAGACTATTTTGTAAGCTTCGCTGTATAGACTTTAATATGGTAGAAGAAGAGTACGTGATTATTAAAGATTCATATACAACTATTTATTTACTTTTTTCAGAAATAAACAAAAATTTTAGCGTACAATTGATATCGATGATTTTGCGCCATTTAGCAATGGCACTTTTTAATATTGATATTTTTTATAGTAGAGGGCAAACGCTACGTCGTAACTTTTACTTTATGATGATGTTCGTTATTATGACAGTAAGTAGTCAAATTAATCACTTTTTCTTCTTATAGGGCCATTAACCAATAGTGCTTTGGCAAATTATCTTAAACCTTTCAGTCAAGGATTATGAATATGTTAGATTACAATTTACTGCTTGTGGATGTCTAATGTCTGGTCTTTTGGTCAAGTTCTTTTTAGTCTTCGTTACTCAATTGGTGGCTGATATAATTCAATGATAATTAGGCTGTGGTACGTTGAATTAAGAATTTTGGCCTTTTAAGATTGCAGTTCTTTTTTTTTAACATGCATAAAAGAATTAGAGAATTAACTGGAATGAGAAAAACACTTCAAACTAGGCAACTAAGAGATGAAAGGGGTGCACTTATAACAGATATTAACCAAAAAATGCAGAGATGGACACAATATATAGCACAACTTTTTAAAGACAAAGAGAGAACAGAAGCACCAAAAGAATTTAAGGATGATACTGGGCCCATTATACGAGAAGAAATTGAATATGCAATGAAACAAGCTAAAGGTGGTAAATCTCCCGGGCCTGATGAAGTTCCTATCGAGTTACTTAAAATTGTGAATACTAAATCTATTGATCTTCTTTTGGATCTATTCAATACCATATATATAACAGGTATAATACCTAAAGAATGGCCCCAAGCATCATTCATACTGCTTCCCAGAAAAGCCAATGCAAAGGAGTGCAATGAACATCGCACCATAGTCTTAATGAGTCATATCTTGAAATTATTTTTAAAAGTAATTCACAATAGAATACATAAGACATTATATGAAGGCATTAGTAATACACAAATGGGATTTAGGAAAGGACTGGGAACACGAGATGCACTGTTTGCAGTAAGTGTTCTTTCGCAGAGATGCTTAGATATTAATCAGGAAGTATATGCCTGTTTCATTGATTTTAAGAAGGCATTTGAAAGAGTGCAGCATAATCGACTTAAAGAAATTTTATTAATTAAAAACATAGACAGTAGAGACATTAGAATCATCTGTAACCTCTATTGGAATCAAACAGCAAAAGTGAAAGTTGAAAACGAACTGACCAAGGATATCCAGATTCGCCGTGGGGTCCGCCAAGGGTGTATTTTATCACCCTTGTTATTCAATTTATACAGTGAAGCCATCTCAGAATTAGCGCTTGCCGAGATCAGTGAGGGCCTTATAATAAACGGTGAGCCACTTAATAACATAAGATATGCTGACGTCACCGTCCTTCTGGCAGGAACTTTAGAAGAACTGCAACACCTTGCTGAACAACTAAATATATATTGCAACGATTATGGACTAAAAATCAATTTGAAGAAAACCAAGTTCATGGTATTTACAAAAGCACAAAACATCAAAATTAAGCTAGTAATAGATAATACAGAAATTCAACAAATATCTTAGCATGAATCACAGAAGATACTGATCAGACAAAAGAAATAAGATGCCGCATTGAAATTGCGCGGTCAACTTTTAATAGAATGAGAAAACTTTTTTGTAATCGCGATATCAATATATCGCTCCAGATAAGAATGCTTCGATGTTATATTTTCTCTACCTTTTTGTATGGAGTTGAAGCTTAGACACTTAAAAAATCCAACATTAAAAACCTAGAAGCATTCGAAATGTGGTGTTACCGACGTATTTTGAAAATATCATGGATGGATCGCAAAACAAACGAACAAGTTCTCGAACAACTAGGAAACAATGCGAAGTTTTAAATTCCATAAAAATCAGGAAATTGGAATACTTGGGGCACATCATGAGAGGTGAAAAGTACGAACTACTAAGGAATATAATGAAGGGTAAAATCAAAGGTAGAAGAAGCGTAGGAAGACGTAAAATCTCGTGGCTACGCAATCTCCGTGAATGGTTTGGATTGCAGTTCAATTGAACTATTCAGGCGAGTAACCAATAAAATTATAATTGCCAGAATGATTTCCAATCTCCGATAGGAGTGAAACTTGAAGAAGAAGAAGAAGAAGAGCACAGCGATATAACATCTTATATGGTTAATGCTATTAGGTCATTGTGGATGGTTGCATTGATCACGTACCAAGGGGCGTTAGCTATCATTCGCACTATTTTTGATTGAAAGGTCTGCAAAAATTTTGTGTTAGAAGGTTTTTACTACAGCCCCAGAGTTCTACGCCATCCATATTGGTTTAAGTATGTTTTTGCAAAGCAGTATTTTATTCTCCAATAACAAATATGACTTTCTGCCAACTAAACAATTAATTTGTTTTAATTTTATATTCAGCTGAGTTTTTTTTAAGTTAATGTGTTACTTCCAGGTAAGCTTTCGGTCCAAATGCAACTCAAAACATTTCACAACGTCTTTAGTAGGAATATGGGCATTGTTTAGACTAACTTGTGGACAACTGCTTGTTGTAACGAATATTATTGAGGTTAGAGATAGGGCAAGCAAAATAAACAAAACTTATGCGAACGGCACTCAGGGTTTATTTGGAGAGCTGGGGTCGTAGATAAATGAATGGCAAGGGGTTGGATTCGGGTAACTACAAAAATGAAACAAAAAGAGGGTACTTACATGAATCTCCTGGACAAATGGACAAAAAAACAACAAGAAGGACCTCTAGCTATTTATAGATAGATAGATAATTTATTAAATAAATAAATATATTTTATTATTGGTAATAAATGAATCCAAAAGTATTTTTTACAAGTCAAAGAAAATAAAATATATGTCAATATAGTTAACATACACATAAATATAAACATAATACATAGATACAGTGTTTTAAATTATACTGTTGACAATTACAACAAATTAAAATCGGAAGTAAAATACTCCTCATATGGTAAAAAGGCATTCACTATATGGTGACTCTTAATTTTTGCCTGAAACTGATAAAAATTAAGAGCTTTTATTCAAACTGGCACTAAGTTGTAGAATTTTATGGCTAAATACCTTGACCATTTTCTGAATCTCTAAAGACGGCTAAATTTCTTAAATAAGATTATTGTTAAATTTGGTGAAAGAATTGTGAAAATCTACATGCGCATTGTATAGGTTAAGATTTTGTTTAATGTGCAACAGACACTGCATAATGTATACACAAGGTAAAGTTAAAATTTTTAAACTTGGTATACAAGGCAAATATCGAACATAGTAATTAATTAAATCTTGCCCAAGTACTTTCGATCAATAGATCATCCTCAGGGGCATTTCGTCAGTTGTGGGCTATCCGACATGAGCAGAATGTCATACATGTAAATTTGGACATAACAATACAATACACAAAGACAAAAAAAATTTTAAAAAATTTTTAAACTGTTTGTTTGTTTTTATGTATTGTATTGTTATGTCCAAATTTACATGTATGACATTCTGCTCATGTCGGATAGGCCACGACTGACGAAATGCCCCTGAGGATGATCTATTGATCGAAAGTACTTGGGCAAGATTTAATTAATTACTGTGTTCGATATTTGCCTTGTATATCATTAAAGTTCAATTATTCGAACATTCAACCTTATATTGGTAACATTTTTAAAGCTCTAAAGAAGTTTCTACAGTCTGCTCTATAACAGAGCCCAGAGATAATACGAACAAACTTTCTTTGTTGTGCAAACACTTTATCAATATGACAAGAGTGACCCCAGGAGAGAATAGCAATGTCAGATGAGAATGAAAATTATTATGATAAGCTGTTAAAATAGTTTCCCTGGAAATCACTTGTACAAGGTTCCTGAAGAGAAAAAGTTATCAGGAAAGCTTTTTAGATAGATTAACTATATATGTTGTTTCCAAGTTAATCCCGCATCTGAATATATCTCCAGAAACTTCGTTTCGGTTACACATTGTAATAAAGCAACGTTTTTAACACAAGTGTTATTTATTAGAGTAAAATTAACACTTTGTGATTTAGAGTTCTTTAAAGAGAGACGATTAGTTAAAAACAAATTGTATAAGTTTTTTTCAGATCTTTGGTAATCAAGGGTGTTGAATTTAGATGAGTGATCGCTTGCATAAAAAGTAGTGTCATCAGCAAATAAAACAGTGTTAACTATTTCATTTTGAGAGTACACTAGATCATTAATATAGATAAGAAATAATAATGGACCCAAAACGGAGCCTTGAGGGACACCAAACAACAGAGATTGTTTTTGAGAATCACACTGGTTGAAGTGAACATATTGATCACGATTCGATTGATATGAATCAATTAGTAAAATAGCATTACTATGAAAATTAATAATAAGAAAGTTTTCTAAGCAGAATACTATGTGTGACACAGTCGAAAGCCTTAGTGAGGTCTAAAAACGATGCTAGAATATCAAGATATTTTTCAAACCCTTCCAAAATATTGCTAGTGAAATGATCAATAGCTAAAGTTGTTGTTTTGTTTTTTACGGAATCCATACTGGTTTATAGCAAATAGTTTATTAGATTCGAAATTTAGATTAATTTGATTTTTTAAGATTTGTTAATTCTTATAATCATCAATAGTGCCTTTATTCTTAAACAGAGGTACTACCTTTGTAGTTTTGAAAACTTGATGATAAGTATTACAAGATATTGATTGATTTATTAAAGTTGTTAAAAGTTGAACAATTATATCTTTAATTGTTTTAATACTTTTTGTGTTAAACCCATCAGGATTTTTGCTGTTATTATTTTTTCTGTCGTATACACTTTAAATAGTCATCAAGAGATAGCTAAGGAACATCAAGTTCATTTATTACTCTCTCAGCAGTTGAGCAGAAGTGGCTATTAAAACTATATGCATTGAGTTTAGAATTATCAGTGAAGAAAACATTTTTATGTTTGTTACCATTAATAAGTTTCCACATAGATTGTTGACAGTTGCCAGAATTTTTCATAAACCTATCTTTTGCATTAATTTTTGCAAGCTTGATGGCTGCCCTGTACACTTTTCTCAGTTTGATAATGGTACTTCTAGGTGCAGCAATGGTATCGTTTCTGTTTATTGCCATAATTAATTAAAGTCTCTCACTCATTTTTTTAAAGTGTCATTAAACCAGTTTACTTTTAAACCTCGATTATTTTTATTGAAATTATGAAATTATTCCTAGGGGTTAACCTTTTTCTAAAGACAAAACAAACTAATGTCAAAAATAATAAAGCTAGCTGTCATCTGTAAACAATAAATTTTAAAACTGAGAATAAATTAGATGACAGCTATGGCCATGTTCTCAGATTTACAATTTTTTAATTAAAATTTAAATTGTTATGAAACCAATTATTATTTTAAACTGTTTATTTTTACTTTAAGAGTTCAAACAAAAAATTTACGTGTATTTCACTATAATGCACTAGGCTAAAGCACACAGTTATTGGACAGTTAAGCTTTTTTGTTTTTAATGTATTCATAAAATTATAACTTACAATTATTTGCTGACAAACTTGGGTTTTCCTAAAAGATAAATTAATGCTCTTTAGACGTATGGTTTGGAAATTTAGTTAGACGTTTACCATTTATTATAAAAAAGAATAATACAAAAACCTGCAAAAAAATACAGTTATTGGACGATTTTGACAGATATTGGACATGTATGTGATAGTTATTGGACAAACACTAAAAAGGCGGTAAATACCAAAAAACCACTATTATTTAGGATTAGGTATTTATTATTTAAAAAGTTACTTTGACCTATTTTTATTTTAAGTACAAAATATTTACAAGATAGTCCATATTAAAAAATTATCATTACATATTTTTTTTTACAGCATCTTGGTAAAAACTATAAAGTTCGTCAATTTCTGCTTCCGAATTATCATCGTGTACACTAGTATTAGATTCTATGGAGCAATCACTATCAGATGCTTTGAAGCATGTATGACAAAGGAAAATCTCATCTGGATCATCTATATCCACGATATACTGCCTATGTTTCGTTGGAATGCATTGTTCATGAAAAAAGAATTGACAAGTGTCACATTGGATTTGATTATTTTTGGATAGAATGGTACTTTTACATACAAAACAGCTTTTATTTTCTTTTAGTTTTTTTCTTACGGGAATTTTTCCTTTGACATCAGATTTTGTTTTAGCCATAACTTTTTCTTCTCGTTTTCTTTTTCTCTCCTCTTTTTTCTTTTCTTCTTTGTCTTTTAATTCGAGCTTCTTTTCAAACATTTCTTGGCATTTTTTTGAAGTAATTGCAAATGGAATTCTTTCAGTATTTCTCTTCCCTTTTCTCTTAGGACTTTCTGGAATTGTCAGATACTGCCCAAATAATGTTGAATCAATCCTACGAACCTTATTGCTTGTCTGAAAACTTGTTCCCGCACTATCTGTCAAAATATCTTCAGGTGTTTTCATTAAATTTGCCACGGTTTTATTTATTAATGTATTTTCAGTTTTATTAGTTGATACAACGTGAGTATTATCCGTGGAATTATCTTGTGTCGTTAAATTACTTTCAGTCTTATTTCCTGAAACTTGGTTGGGCATATCCAATATTGTCGTTTCTTTTTCCATTGGTGCATGCACCAAAACGTCTACTGATAATATAGTTACAGAGTTAGTGTGTGGTGACTCTGGTTTCTCAGGTAAGGTAAACTGATTTGCATCTTGATGTTTCAAATCAATAGAGATTTCTTGCTGATCTTTGATTGTAATTTTTTTAGCATCCATAATTGTATCTTCACTATTGTTTTCAGGTTGAGGATCTTTTATGTCGTCCGAATTTGTTTTAATATTTTCATTATTATCTGTTAATGTAATTGTCACAGCATCATTAATTTTAACTTCATTACTATTTTCAGATTGTTTATTGAAATATTGCCAAATTTTAAATAGGGAAATAAACTCGTCACTGCCAGCTTTCGGAATCTGCTCATTTAACAATCGAAATTGAATTATTTTTTCTTCGCCAACAATATTGGTAAACGTATCATAATCCATCACTGAATCAGGCAATAAAGAAACTTCCTCAAAATGATTTTTTTCTTTCGTATTAGTTCCCAAACATTTTGAATAGTCAATTGTACTGGGGTTAAATGGAAACAGTCCGCAAGCTCTAAAGCCATTAATTAGTGTTTCAGGTTTTATACTTGTCTTAAGGGCTTTCTTTAGTACAGGTGCAAAACTAACCTTGTTTAGGACCTCTCCTGGATGTTTTTCATCCCACTGCCTAACACATCGACGCCAAGCTTCTTTTAAAGGCCGAAAAACTGCCACATCACAGGGCTGTAAAATCCTTGTAGCATTTGGATATAGCGCAAATATCTCTATTTGTAGTTCACTGCATAGAACGCTCAGAGCATAGTTGAGATGAGATTTATGTCCATCTAAAAAAAGGATGACGGGAAATTTTATATTGTTCTTTACAAGGTGGGGATGAAAAACGTTGGCAATGTATTCAAAAAACGTTTCACTCGTCATCCATCCGTTAGCGCTACGTCCAATTCCCCATTCTGGGTTTAGTGATTTTGAAATTTTTTCTGGAAATCTCATATATGGATAAATTATCATAGGCACACAAGTATCACCACTCGCTGAAAACGAAAAGATAACGGTTATATTTTCTTTTGGAGATCCCCTATCAATTGCATAAACGTTCTTTGAGCCTCGTTGCGCAAATACTTTTCCAGTGGTCGGATTAATCTGAAACCCAGATTCGTCGCCATTAAAAACCCTAGACGGATCGGCTATTACATCTTCTAATCCTTTTTTTCTTATGTAATTATCAATTTCTACAAACCATTTTCTTATGTCATTTTCAGAGACGCACGCACTAGCTGACGTGACAGATTCGCTGGTTCTTTCTGAAAGTTCGTGATGCCTTCTTAAGAATGCCTAAAAACAAAATTTAATTTATTTAATGTAAAAGTCAATTTCTCTTAATTCTTACTTTGACCCACCCATCTCCAGGACAGTTATTTTTAAATGGATTCTTTCGAGGATTATCATTTAAAAATTTTTGCACACTGGCCTTCAGGTCGTTTGCTTTTCTGGGAAATCCCTTTCGTGCCATCTCTGTGATCCATCTTAAACAATAGAGTAAAATTTACATTAATAAAAATTGTCTAAATATTGTTCGATTACACATCTTACCTAACCAAAGTTTTCTCTTCATCTTCAGTAAGAATCGGCGAAGGACCACAAGTAGTTTTGTGCTCTGGATGTTTAATTCTAAATTCAATGGTCGATTTAGGTATTCTGTATTTTCGTGCAGCAGATCTGTAGGATTCCTTTTTACTCAGAACATCCTGCACAGCCTCTTCTATTTTATTTCTATCATATTCGCTTAACTTAGGCATCTTTTTTACCTATGCCAGTTAGAATCACAGTTATAAGACACTAATAATTCAGTTATTGGACACCTGTCCAATAACTATTTATGACAACCTAAAAATAAAACAAAATTTATGGTATACTAAATACACTGCGACTAGATTAATGCAACACTATTTAAAGTATTAAATAATATACAGTTATTGGACACATGTCCAATAATAAAATTAGCTGCAAATTTTTGATACAGTTACGGGACACCTGATTTTTAGGTTAAGAACAAGATTTAAGTCAAATTACGTATAAACAACTTATTGTTCGCATATTTATGATCAGATACGACTCGCCAAAAATTCCATATAATTGTCGAAAAAAGATACCTTACATGTTCTTCAAAATTATGATTGTTAACAAAGTATTAAGCAATACTTACCAACTGCCCACGTGCACTTTTAACAATGAAATAAAATGCACATATCAAAGCGGAATGACAAGTACCTTACTAAAATGGAGTAGTTTGAGGCGCTCTCGACATCTGTTGGTGAGTAGTTGTATTTCAATAATTACGAATCTTGTTTTTTTCATTTATAACTAAAATGTCCAATAACTATGTGATGTCCCATAACTATGGTGTTTACCCTATAACTTTAAATTTCTGAATTGGGAACTGGACTTACATTGTTTACCACTCGAACAAATTCATCTGCATACTACGAAAAGTATTTTAAAACGGCTTCTTACTAGGACAACAATTTGAGGTTAAAATTGGCGGCACTAGACACAGACTTCGACTCGGCTTCTTTATTAAACTGGAACCATCGTGGTTACTTTTCAAATTTGTTAACGCTAAACTATCTCTCAAAAATTGATAATTTACCCAAACGTGTTCATAGTTCACGTTATTTAAAAGGATTCATGTATATAAGGATGCATAAAAATTGTTGCGTTCTGAATTAAATAAAATTAAAAAAAATACATGTTCTTTATATCGCTACATACTACAGCCCTGTAACCACGATTTGTTTTTATCGATTAAAATTTATTTGTTTGCATTTTAGGTGTGATATATACTCACATAATCACATTTATGTTTCAATTTCATATATTCCTATTTATTATTATTCGACATGTCATTCAGTAACCGTCAAAAATTTCTCATTAAAGATACCACACCTCTAAAATGGTGTTACAAGTGTGGCCTAGTTTTAGCAGTGTGGCCTGCAAAGTCAAAATTACTCAGATACCTCCTACAACTTGTCTTTTTAATGACATTATTTGTGTCAAATATAGACATGAACATTGATTTCCTTTTTAGCAAGGCAGCTTCAATATCATTTTCACTTGTTTTGGTAAGTGGTACTTTTAGTGCAGTGTTTTATTCCAGCACTCTCCTTGGCCTAATTTTAAATAGAAGACGATGGGATCGGATTTTTTTCCTACTTCAAACTTTAGATACTTTATTAGGACACTGCTTAATAACAAAATGGGAAATTGGTATAAATGTGCTCACTTTGTTAGTAATGACTGGAGTCCCTGTTTATAAGCTATTACTAAATTTAAATATACCAAGATTTCTAGTGTTTGTATTGGAGTTACAGCTAGCTACAATAACTTTTTTTTTAAAGATTATGTGCTCCGTTATTCAGAAGAAACTAAAAATAATTTCAGTCAAATCGAGACTATTTTGTAAGCTTCGCTGTATAGACTTTAATATAGTAGAAGAAGAGTACGTGATTATTAAAGATTCATATACAACTATTTATTTACTTTTTTCAGAAATAAACAAAAATTTTAGCGTACAATTGATATCGATGATTTTGCGCCATTTAGCAATGGCACTTTTTAATATTGATATTTTTTATAGTAAAGGGCAAACGCTACGTCGTCGTAACTTTTACTTTATGATGATGTTCGTTATTATGACAGTAAGTAGTCAAATTAATCACTTTTTCTTCTTATAGGGCCATTAACCAATAGTGCTTTGGCAAATTATCTTAAACCTTAAGGATTATGAATATGTTAGATTACAATTTTCTGCTTGTTGATGTATAATGTCTTGTCTTTTGGTCAAGTCCTTTTTAGTGTTCGTTCCTCAATTGGTGGCTGATATAATTCAATGATAATTTGTGTGGTACGTTGAATTAAGAATTTTGGCCTTTTAAGATTGCAGTTCTTTTTTTTTAACATGCATAAAACAATTAGAGAATTAACAGGAATGAGAAAAACACTTCAAACTAGGCAACTAAGAGATGAAAGGGGTGCACTTATAACAGATATAAACCAAAAAATGCAGAGATGGACACAATATATAGCACAACTTTTTGAAGACAAAAAAAGAACAGAAGCACCAAAAGAATTTAAGGATGATACTGGGCCTGACACTATACGAGAAGAAATTGAATATGCAATGAAACAAGCTAAAGGTGGTAAATCTCCCGGGCCTGATCGGCCCGGGAGATGAGTTCCTATCGAATTAATTAAAATTGTGTATACTGAATCTATTGATCTTCTTTTGGATCTATTCAATACCATATATATATATAACAGGTATAATACCTAAAGAATGGCCCCAATCATCATTCATACTGCTTCCCAAAAAAGCCAATGCAAAGGAAAGCAATGAACATCGCACCATAGCCTTAATGAGTCATATCTTGAAATTGTTTTTAAAAGTAATTCACAATAGAATACATAAGACATTAGATGAAGGCATAAGTAATACACAAATGGGATTTAGGAAAGGACTGGGAACACGAGATGCACTGTTTGCAGTAAGTGTTCTTTCGCAGAGATACTTAGATATTAATCAGGAAGTATATGCCTGTTTCATTGATTTTAAGAAGGCATTTGAAAGAGTGCAGCATAATCGACTTAAAGAAATTTTATTAAATAAAAACATAGACAGTAGAGACATTAGAATCACCTGTAACCTCTATTGGAATCAAACAGCAAAAGTGAAAGTTGAAAACGAACTGACCAAGAATATCCAGATTCGCCGTGGGGTCCGCCAAGGGTGTATTTTATCACCCTTGTTATTCAATTTATACAGTGAAGCCATCTAAGAATTAGCGCTTGCCGAGATCAGTGAGGGCCTTATAATAAACGGTGAGCCACTTAATAACATAAGATATGCTGACGACACCGTCCTTCTGGCAGGAACACTAGAAGAACTGCAACACTTTGCTGAACAACTAAATATATATTGCAACGATTATGGACAAAAATCAATTTGAAGAAAACCAAGTTCATGGTATTTACAAAAGCATAAAACATCAAAGTTAAGCTAGTAATAGATAATACAGAATGAAATCGTAGGCTTCCACGGCCAGAGTCAGAATTATAGTTTATTCGTCTTCCGGGTTTGGACCGTGTCATTTGTGAGTGACCCAAAAGTGGATTCATCTCAACGTTTCGCTACAATTGTATGTAGCTTCTTCAGGAGAACAAAGAAAAAGAAAACAAAAGACAGGAAGATGGGTAGTTAGCAACGGTAACTCAGTTACTCAACGCAACCAGAGGCGATTACTAACTACCAAGATGGGCATGTGGTCACAGTAACTCAACTACACAACGCAGCCAGACGTGAAAACCAAATGCCAGGACAGGGATTCACGTCCAACAGCTCAGAACACTAATCCGTCGAGAGGCGGGGAGTGAATCCTCCGTCGAGAGGCGGGGAGGATTTACTGAGTGGATGACTGAGTGGTTTGTACGTATAACACCAGTTTGGTTTGGTATTGTAGTTGTTATTGAATACTCCAAACTAAGGCTTACACTATAATAACTTTATTAGAGGGAGACAACACCATAAAAATTAAAATGTTTAAAAAACACAAAAAAAAAATTTATTTTGTGATTAAAACAAATGCATTATGTAAATAACAATAGATATAATGTTCTTTGAAAATATTGTTTCTATAACTCAATAAATACCTGCAGCAATAACACTTTTTTTATTATATTTACATATGATTTTTCTTTGTTGCAGATTTTTATTTTGTTGATAACATTTGCTGGTGATAACATCGACGTTACTGGACAAAATATTATCAAACATTTTAATGTACTAAAATCCGAGGTCTCTGATATTTTAATTAACAAATATATACAAGAGCTTTCTGTGATTTTCCTGGAACTTAAACCTCAGTTGTCAATTCCTGGATGCTTTGGTATTAATCGACGATTGCTACCGATGCTCTTTTCTACGATCTCCACTTATGCTATCATATATATTCAAGTGAATAATAATAAAACTTAATAGATGACAATTTTATTTTTGCATTGTGTCAATTTTACTTATAGAAAAAATTCAATAAACAAATCAATTTGGGTTGAAATTAATTGAGTCATATGCTTTCTGAAAGTCTACAAATATTAATATTAATAACTTCTTGTATTCTATAACTTTCTCTATCAAAAATGTTATTGCTTGTTGGTGGTCATTACTTCCAAACCTCTCGTAAATCCGGCTTGCTTTAGTGTTTGGTGAAAATCTAGCTAAGGTCTTAGTCTGTTAGTAATTATTTACATAAAGAACTTATATAACACAAGCTGAGAGGTCTGTATGTTCCAATTTCTGTTAAATGTCATTTTTATGAAATATTGTGTAATTCCTCTGAAATGGGATCATCTATACTATATAATGTTCTGTACTACCCTTGGATGATTTGTGGACTTTACTAACACAAACAGAGATCTAGACGAAGATGAAAAGATTCTATGGAAATATCTAGAAGTTATGAAAAGTTACTGTCAAAAATGGAGACTTAGACCTAACCAAAATAACCTGCTTCAACCTTAATACCAATTTGGCTTTAAATACACTTAACATTTACTTTGATAATACACGACTCAACCAAAATAAATATCTAACATTTATCTAATTGCCAGACAGCAACAAAGTAAAAATAAAAATATTCAGAAGCTCTGTGGCACAACACCGGTCATTGGCACTTACACTCAGGTCTTCACGCTTATATATATATATATATATATATATATATATATATATATATATATATATATATATATATATATATAGAAAGACAAGGTAGTCCAAAGTTTTTTGACTAGTTTGGAAAAAATATGTAAATACTTTTTTCTTTTTGGGTGTGGTAGTCAATAAAAAATAGAGCTTTGCTAAGGTGTACTATTTATTCTGAATTCCGAGCTTTCGGTGGTTATTTGCCACCTTTATCAAGGTCTACAATGAAAATTACTGTGTTATAACATTAGGCTGATGTAATATAAAAGTTATAAAAACTTACCAGAAAGTAAGATTCATAGCATATAAAACACAACGTTAAATAACATAATGTGATCTGAATTATTGAAGGCATTAAAAATTTTAAAAACTTTAAAATACTTAAAAATTAAAGAACATGTTACAAAGTTTAAAAAGTAAAAAATACGACGACATGTTTGACAAAAAACAGTCGTCTTCGCAGGTTTGAATTCAGTCACATCTCACGAACAGAAAGAGGTAGTAGGAGGAACTATTGTTGTTTAAATAGTTCGATGTAACTAGAAAAAACAAACTTTCAAACTGATGTCTAACAAAATGCCGTTTGTGATTTTAGGTACTACCAACCATGTTACCAACTTAGAATTGAGAGGGAAATTTAAAAAAGGTTTTATTATGTCAAAAAATAAAAAGAAAATAGTATTTAGTAAATAGGTTTAGAAAAAACAAACAAACAAAACAAAATGAACATCTGAATAATAACTGAAGTTAATCATGATAATTATAGCAATTAATAATGGAATTTACGAAACATGAAGCACTCTGAGATGCAGAAAACCCTAGTCAAAAGTCAAAATAAAATTGTAAATTTTGCTAAGATTCTGGATCTCAGATCTTTTATTCAGATTGTTGTTATCACTCCTGCTGATATGTACCATTTCTAAGAATGTTCTCTTAAATTTATTTTTCTCTCTGGCTAATTTTAACAATGTTAATCATCCTCTAGAGGCTGTTAGAGCCTTCTTCGCTGACTTGAGACAGCCTTTATTCCATAATATTACTAGAAATCTGGAATATCGGTAGGAAGTCTATCTTGAGAGAGGAGAAGCTCATTTAGAACGTGTTATAAAGTGTCAATCATATGTATTTTTTCTTCTTCTTCTTCAAGTGCCCTGTCCGTTGCGAACGTTGGCTATTAACATGGCAATTTTAATCTTGTTTGCGGCGCTTCTGAATAGTTCGACCGATGTGAGCCCGAACCACTTCCGCAGATTTTGGAGCCACGAGTGTCTTCTGCTACCTGGCCCTCGCTTACTGTCTATTTTTTCCTGGACAATCAATTGTAGCAGACGGTACTTGTATTTTTAAAAATGTATGTATTTTGTATATATTTTGTATGTATTTTTTAAAACAAAAAAATAATTATAAGTTCAGTACTGTTTATTTTGGGCTATACTGTATATACTGTTGTAAACTGTACCCGTTTCAATAACCATAAGCTGGAGAGACACGTTAGTTACAAATAAAAAAAACTCCATGTCTGTGGTTGCGACGTTTAGTTAGCACTCCAACTTCTGACGTTTCACGTATCAATTTTCTATACCGTATTAAATTAAAACCTAGAGATTATTCGCACCCATTGCCCATTCAAGGGCTGTGAATAAAGGTCATTTAGTTTGGTTCTTTTAAAAGTACAAGAAAAAGGAAAAATTGTACATAAATCTACATACAAATTAGTATATATTACAAATAAAATTCAATGACCAAGTACATTATTCCAGAAACAATTAATAATAAATTAATTAGTATTTAAATTACATTGGTAATTAAACATGAAATATGAAACAACCCATAATAAGGTACAAGAAAATTATACAGCTAATATACCGTTATAATGGAGGTTTTGTTACAACTGGTAATGATGTAAATTCCATGTAATCATATTTTGATAAATAGATGTAAATTTACATTAATAAACTGTTACAAACTACTAAAATCGGATATTACCTACAAACTATGAGTTAAATCTCAGTTAAATACATCATAGTAATCTCGTTTTGGAATTTGCAATGGAGAAATATTTGAATATGTAACGATGTTATTAACTGGGATAATTCGGGTTAAACTGACAAAAGACTTTATTAGTTGTTCAAGAAAAAAATTTAACAGAAAATTAAAAATTTTTCTGTATTTTCAAGAATAAGAAAAATTTTTATCTGAAAATACAAAAGTGTTTTGAAATAAAAATGAAAATAAAACACCAAAACATTTTCTATAGGAAATTACTGAGGATAATTTATTTAAATGAAAGCCTGTACCTTAATCTACTTTTCTACACAATTTCCATGAATATTGAGGCACTTGTCATAACGTGGCACCAGTTTTTCAATACCCTTCTGATAAAATTCTGCCGCCTGACTTGTTAACCACTGCATCACAAATGTTTTGACTTCGTTATCGTCTTGAAGACGCTGACCGCCCAGGTGTTTCTTCAAGTGCAGGAACAAATGTTAGTAGCTGGACGCCAGATCAGGGCTGTATGGAGGATGATCTAGAGTTTCCCATTTAAATGATTTGATAAGATCTTTGGTCTGATTAGCCACATGTGGACGGGCCTTGTCATGCAGCAAAACGATACCCTTACTCAACTTGCCACGTCTTTTGTTCTGGATTGCACGACGCAGATTTTTCAATGTCTCACAATAATACGCTGCATTGTTGTCCATTGCCTATGTATATCATAGGAATTACCAATTTTTTGGGCAGATCGTATTGAAGGATTTCTAGATCTCAGTCTCTGGTGCTCTTTTGAGATGTCTGGGACATCTTGATGTATTGGGAATTGTACGTTGGCTACAATTTTCTGGTACTCCACCGGCGTTGGTTTTATTGTTCCAGTGATTATTCTCATGGTTTGGTTAAGTTGGACATCGAGTTTGCTTGTATGTGCACTATTTAGCCATACTGGTGCACAATACTCTGCCACTGAAAAAACCAAAGCTAGAGCAGAGGTCCGAAGAGTATCTGCAGAAACACTCCAAGTTGTTCCAGCAAGTTTTGTTATTATTAAGTTATTTCTTGTTCTTAGTTTACCGGTTGCGTTTGTAAGATGATTTTTAAAGGTAAGTGTTATATCAAGTGTGACGCCTATATATTTGGGGTTGTTGTTATGTTTGATAGCTGTATCATTTAGAGTTACATTGAGAGTATCGCCCGCAAGTTGATTCGACAGGTGAAAGAGACAGGTTTCAGTTTTGCTTGTGTTAGGACGTAAGCGCCAGTTCTTAAAATAGTTACTCAGTGTAGTTAAGTCCTCGTTTAGAGCTCGTTCTCCTGCTTTTTTACTATTATCTTGGAAGCCAATGGCCAGGTCGTCAGCATAAGCAAATTTTCTCAATTTTGTTTAAGGTATATCTGCTGTATAAAGGTTAAATAATAAAGGAGCTAGCACTGAGCCTTGAGGTAAGCCGTTGTTAAGTTTTCTAACGTTACTCTGTGCATCATTCATATATACCTGAAACAGTCTGTTAGTCAGTAGATTGTTTCTCAGCTGACAAGTTTTGAGGCAAGGTATGATTTTCATCCGCTTATAAATAAGTCCCTCTCTCCACACAGTGTCATAGGCAGCCGTAAGATCTATAAATGTTATTGCAGATTTTTCGCGTCTTTCAAAGCCAGCTTCAATAAATGTAGTTAAGGACAGCACTTGGTCACAGCAACTTCGTCCTCTTCTAAATCCAACTTGTTCAATTGGTACAGCATCCTCAATGGTGTTACATATTCGGTTATATAAAAGTCATCATCATCATATAACGGGGGTCCTACGGCGATTGCCGCTTCCCGCATTTCAGCCTCCATCTTTTCCTATCTCTCCAATCTCCCTCTTCTAAGCCTCTAGATTGCATTGTTTTTGTAATTTCTCTTCTCCAGGAATTTGGTGGTCTTCCCCTTTTCCTTCTTTCTGGCGGAAAATACATTAAGGCTTTCTTTGGCCACCGCTCCTCCTCCATTCTCATCACGTGACCATACCATTGTAATTGCCTTCCTTGTATTCTATCTGAATGAGTATCTCTAATTCCTGTACGGTTTCGTATTTCCTCATTCCTGATTCTTTCCATTCTCGATACTCGACATGACCTTCTAAGATAATCCATTTCCACAACGTCTACTTTATCTCGTTCAATCTTTGTCATCATCCAACATTCGGCACCATATGTGGTAATTGGTTCTACAATTGCTCTGTATACGCGAAGTTTGGTATGCATCTTTATTTTATTAGACCACAGTAATGAATTCAGTATTCGGATGCATTTTTTCCCTTGGGTTATTCGGTTTTGTACATCTATCTTAACTCTGCCATCTGCTGATATGATGCTTCTAAGATATTTATACTGGTTGCAGCCTTTTATGACTGCGTTTTCAAGCCTCAGATCTGTGGTATCTGTTTTATATAAAAGTCGTTCTAGTAATTTATAACAGCAACTGAGTAAGGCATTAGGCCGGTAACTTTCAGGCAGCTTATTGTCTTTGCCAGCAAAGTTAAAAAATAAATAATCTTAATCAATCAAGCAATCAAGAAGAGATACTAAACCAAACTTGCTCTTCGCAATGTAATTAAAAAACTGTAATTTAACAAAAGACTCATGGAGTAACTACAAACTTTTATGCATTACACTTAAATTTAAATTAAATTTTTTATTGACGTAGTGAAGTAAGTTTCGTAGACTGTAACCGACGCCGTAATTTAAACTATCACTCTTCGACGCTAGTCGCCACGATTTTCTGAAAAAAATCCAAACTTTAGCAAGGTACCTGAACTCATTACCTAAAACTTTTAATTAGATTAAAATATTTTCTTTGAAAGTAAACTCGAGCAAAAAACTTTGCCGGAAAACTCAATAATTTCTTTCGTAGTTCCTTCTCCATCACCGGTCCAGCACAGCTGCTTGCAGCCTCTCTCAAATCTTCGATTAATGAAAGGAAAAAGTGCGACAAGAAAGAAGATGCATGTTGATTGATTAATTCTAAAAACGATTAGGGATTGCTGGAGGAAATTATGAGTAGGAGAATGGAAAGATCGGATCGATATCAGAGGCGTCCTTAATTTTATTACAAATAGTATACCATATTATTACATTATATAATACAGGGTGGTATATTTACCAAGGTTTTGGCCAACTCCTAAAAAAACTGCGAAAAAAATGGAAATTATTGAATAATGTGCAAAAATACACATCTTGCACTGCGTGAGGCCTAATTTGAACAACAATAAGGTGAAGGGACTAGCGGTGTACCAGAAGGATAGTCGGTCTGCTAGGTACACCTGACCAGACTTGACAACAGGGCAAGTCTATTGTTACGTAAAAATTAGTCATATTAAAAAAACCTGTAAACATGTTATTTATTCACTAATATGTTGTAAATTCTACGAGACCCTTCGATCAGCAAGCAGAAATCTACCTGAAACGGTCGCTTTGCTACGATTCGAAGTTTCCAGAAACCGGTCGAATGATGACCCAGCCTAGTATAATCAGAGTGATTCGCCTGAACTCTCGAATAGCTGTATTGTTATATATAGAAACGGAGCTTTTATTGTGGCCAGCAGTCAACAGATGATCTCGCGAACGGGTATTTTAGGATGTAACGCTCGTATTCAAATAAATTATGTAAGATAAATTATTATAAATAAACTTAATTAAATAAATTAAGTTTGTAAGTGTTATAAATATTAAGCCTTTCAATATACATAGACAAACATTTCAAAACATCCCGTATTTAAACAGTTTTTATATTGGTGGAGCTTGAAAAGAGCGTGGAAATTGAAAATAGCTTATTTTTTAATAGTGGAGGCAGAAACAGAATATTAGGCACAGGATTTATGGTAAATAAAGCGTTAAAAGCATCAATTGTTGAGTTTAAACCAATATCTGATCGTCTATGTTGTCTAAGAATAAGAGGAAAATATTAAAAAATCACATTAATTAACATTCACTCACCGTCAGAAGAAAAAGATATTGAAGTAAAAGAGGATTTCTACTGTGAAGTTAATAGGGTATTTGAAAGTATTCCAAGATATGACATTAAAGTAGTACTGGGGGACGCAACTACAAAGCAACATGGCGATCCTTAGATGGAAAAACATTAAATCAAATTGACCATGTACTAATAGAGAGAGAAGACCGAAAATGTATAAAGAACGTGCGAACATACAGAGGACCAGACGCTGACTCGGATCACTTCATGTTAGGAACTGAAATGGCTTAACCGATACCAGAAGAAAAAAATCGCAAAAGAAAAAATAAGAACACAAATAAACCAGTGCGGCTTGTAACGCAAGAAGAACATAAAATGTATAGAAAAGGTATCGAAATGAAATACACCTAGAAGGGCACATAGACAAGGACTGGGACACAATTCAGCAGAGTATCAGTAACACAGCTAAAGAATGCAATAAAAATATAACTAAAAAGAAAAAGGATTGGTTTGACCAAGAATGCCAAAAGGAAATTGAAGAAAGAAGTAAACTAAGGATGGATATTGTCAAAAGTGATACGAAAGAAACAAGAAACAGATATGAAAAACAAAGAAAAATCGTAAAAAAAGTTTTGAGAATGAAAAAGAGAAAGTACATGAAAAATCAAATGAAAGAAATAAAAGAAAATTACAAAAATCGAGAAATTAGAAATTTATATCAGGGAGTAAAAAATGAAAGAAGAGGATACCAACAGAAAACAATATTTTACAAAGATAAAGAGGAAAACGCCATAAGTGGAGAAAATGAAATAGCCGCTAGATGGAAAGAATACTTCGATGAATTGCTAAATGACGAAAACAGGATAGAACAGCCACAGCCTATAAGAACGGAGAAACATAGAAACCAAATAAATGAGACAGAATAAACACCCCCCACCAGAAACAAGATAAAGGAAATAATAAAGAAATTAAAAAATAACAACAGTCCAGGAAGTGATAATATAACTGCAGAGATGTTCAAATATAAAGGGAAAACGCTAGAGGAGCAAATGTTCAAATTAATAAAGGAGATTTGGATTAAAGAACAACTACCACAAGAATGGACAGATGCAATTATATGCCCACTTTATAAGAAAGGCGATAGGACAGATTGTCAAAATTACAGGGGGATATTACTATTGAATACTGCATACAAAATTCTTGCAGCGTGTATAAAGGACAAATTGGCAGAAGTGATAGAAAACATTGTCGGCGAGTACCAATGTGGCTTCAGACCTGGTAGAAGTACAACAGATCAGATATTTACGCTCAGAGAATTGCAAGCGGAAAGTTACCAACACAATCTGCCGACAAGAGTCCTCTTCATTGATTTGAAACAAGCGTACGATAGAATAAAACGGAACTAAATGTGCAAAGCACTAGAAGAATTGGGTATCAGTAGAAAACTTATAGGAATAATACAAATAACGCTGTCCATGAGCAGAGTTAAAATAAATAATATAATGTCGGAAAAATTTGAAGTCAGTGAAGGAGTAAGGCAAGGAGATCCCCTATCATCGATACAATTCAGCTTGTGTTTGGAGAAGGTCATACGAGATGCAAATGTCAACAGAGAGGGATTGTTATACCAAAGAAAGCACCAATGTCTAGCCTTTGCTGACGATGTAGTAATACTGACACGAAGCAAATGGGAGCTACAAGAAGTAGTAAAGAGGCTAGATAGAGAGGCAAAGAAAATAGGCTTAGCCATCAACGAAAGTAAGACAAAATACATGGAATGGATAGATGATAGTAAACAAAAAGGAGGAAATTTAAAAATAGAAGTAGAGGGTGAAAAAGCATATATATTTGAAGCAGTGGAAAGATTTACATACCTGGGGTCGATGTTCACATGCAAACCAAATATTAGAGAGGAGCTCCAATCAAGAATAATGGCAGGAAACCGATGCGTGTACTCATTAAACAGGCTATTAAAAAGTAAACAGATATCTAGGAATGCCAAAATAAGAATTTATAAAACAGTTATACAACCAGTGGTAACCTACGCCAGTGAAGTGTGGACACTGAACAAAGGCGAAACAGGTATGCTCGAAATATGGGAAAGAAAGGTTTTGAGAAAGATATTTGGAGGCAAGATAGTAGACAATACATGGAAAAGAAGAACAAATAAAGAATTAGAAGATATGTACAAGAATCCTAGTATAGTGAGAGTAGTAAAGGCTCATAGACTCAGGTGGCTAGGGTACATGGAAAGAATGACAAATTCTCGAGTACCAAAAATGATTCTGATGCATACAATGGGTACAAAAAAAAGTAGAGGAAGGCCGAGAAGTAGATGGAAGCAAAAAGTAGAGAAAGACCTAGAAACACTGGGAATAGAAAGATGGAAGGACAAGGCTACTAATAGGAAGAAATGGAAAACAACAAAAGCTCAAGCCTACTAGAGCCTCAGGCCTACTAGGCTCGTAGTGCTATTATATATATATATATATATATATATATATATATATATATATATATATATATATATGTTCGGAAAGATTTCCGCGGTTAGTATAATAAAACCTAGAGCTAAGATTAATATTACTACTAAAATTATTATCAAACTCACCAGTCTTCCGGGTTGAACCGCGTCGTAATCCATTTTGCCGAGCTTTCGGCATCCTCTCTGATGCCTTCCTAAGGGCTTCCGAGGTCTCAGCCTCCCGAGACCCCAGGCACAGTGTCTGGGGGCAGCCTATCATAGTATGTTATATAGATTAACAGAAATTCGGATATTAAAATACAACTTTGAGACAGAATTAAATATTATCAAACAAATAGCCGTAAACAACGGATACAACGAACAAACAACTAATAAAATGTTAAATCAAAAACTACAGAACAAAGTCCCAAATTTAGTATTTCCACCACCAGAGAAAAAACCCAGTACCTTCTGCTTGATTACATATACAGGAAAATAATAACTAAAATAGCCAAACACATAAAAAAAGAAAGAAATAACACCAGCTTTCCGAACAAATAACAACTTAGGCAAATATATCAAAAACAACAAGAGCCAAAATAAAAAACACTTACACAGTGGTGTGTACAAACTTAAATGTAGCGACTGCCCTAAAACTTACATCGGTCAAACTGGTAGAAACTTTAATAAACGAATAGCAGAACATAAAAGGGCTTTCAATATTAATAAAAAAAAACAGATTCTACATACGCACTTCACCTTCTAGATCACAATCATTCTTTTAATGACAAATTTAAAATTCTTCACATTCAAAATAAAGGCCTTAAGCTGTCCTTGTTAGAATCTATGGAAATCAACAAATTAAAAAACACAGATATAATTCCGAATGACCACCTTAAGACAAACAGTTCTCCCCTCCTCAATCTATTTCATCAGAGACTATAAAGTGTAAACGCATGCCAAAAATAGATCACTTGAGATCAGCCGAAACAGCTGTAGTGATAAGTAAAAATAAATTTTGTGGAAGCCCCTAATTATGCTTTAGAAAGCGAAAATACTTAGGCAAGATTTAATGAATAAAATTGTGCTCGATATCTGTCTTTCATTTTATCAAAATTTTAGTTCTACAAATAGTTTCTAATGACTTTAGATGTAAAATAATCAGGGCAGCAAGAATTCAATAATTTAGAATTTTCCATTAAGTTTCCTATGGACCATTTGACGACTTACCTTCCTGTATATACAAAAAGAAAGTTTTAATTACATTTTTCTCGTAAAAATCGTTTTCGACAACAATATTTTCGGTTATTTCTTGTAGAAACTTATTATATTTTTTTTATGTTCCTCATAAACCGTTAGCTTTCTTTCATATACTTTAAATTCTTTTATTGGAAAACGTTCTTTGTAGTAGTCAACAAGCTCATATTGATTTTACTTACGTTCAGGTGACGTATTTGAAAACATCATTTTTGCGACGTATCTGCTAAAAAAACGACAGCAATATATCAAAGTATCTAAAAAAGATTTTCCTTCGAACAGACCTATCGAGATGTTCTTCGAAATCTAAATAAAATTGCCACTTTTCCGGTATCAAATTGATGCATATTTCATAAGAGAAATCCCTTTTCTCTGCGTGACTTTACTTTTCTGTTTGAATGGCGACAGGTGACTAATATGTTTATAATTTTTTTGAAAAATAATATCACATTAGATATAAAAGTAGAATTTTCATTTATAATTTGTATTTATTATTAATGGGGTTAATTACATTATCACTATTATCTCCATTCTCAACGTTTATAATCTTTTTCCTCCATTTATTCCTATTTCTTTGAATCATTTTGTAGCAATAGTTAGTTGATTTACCCAACTATTATATATTTTTCTAAATCTATCTAAATTTATCTAAATCTATTATTTAATACAGATACAAAGAACGCAAACAAAGTTATTTCTCCTACCATTTTACCAAAGTTATTTCTTCCAGAGTTAGAAGACACCTTCATGACCTGCATATTGAATTTCCTGAAATTCTCCCAACAAATTTCTGAACTTCTACACCTTATCTAATACCAATTCCTAAGATTAATACTAACCTTAGTATATATAAAAAAAAGTGAGACTATAACAGACGTGATTAAAGAATCATTCTTAGTAGAAATGGAAACTTATAAAAATTACTATAAGATATACTGACGCATCCAAATCTTCAGACGGTGTTGGTGCAGCCATTCTCACTCCCAATACATTCTTAAAATTTAAATTCAATCCCATTACTTCATCATACACTGCAGAGTTGTTTGCAATATTACAAGAACTTATATACATAAAAGAGTCGAAACAGTCCCCGTCTCTTATAATAACCGATTCACTAAGCTCACTTCACACTCTTAAACGTTTATGTACCAATAATTCAATTCCCTCACATATCCAATCGGAAATAGAGATTCTAAATAATATTAATTTCACTGCTGACTTCATGTTTGTTCCATCACATTCAAGTATGCAAGGAAATGAAGAAGCAGATGAACTAGCCCGCTTAGCATCCTTCAGCCAGGACTTCATTCTTATTAATGAGGTTTCTTCAGATTACTTTAAGTCAGAAATAAAATATAAAATTAAGTGCGTGGTAAAATAAGTTAAGAGCATCACAAAATAAACTTAAGGAAATAAAACAATTATTTCAAAATAAACTTAAGGACACAGTAATTCAATATACAAACATCTCTTTACGCGAACTGTGCCGCCAATGTATGAAAATTGTCAAGTAACACTCTCCGTGAAGCATATTATAGTACTTTAGTGCAAAACATATGAAGCAGCAATAAAGAAGCTCACTATCCCAAATAACATAAAGGAAACCTTGGGAAAAATATAAACATTAAAAACACACTAAGTTATAATAAGACAAAGAATGCTCACAACTATTTTTGTCAACTATATTGACGATTCTTAAGAATATAATAAAATACCCTAAAATGCATAGAAAGAATGTACCCACATAGGGGAACAAAATAAAAATAATGCCTTTTATGCAATTACATTTTATTCTATTTTCTTCTAACAAATTAAAAATTTACTCACTAACATAAAAACTATGAAGCAGGCATAGTTTAATTATATTATTTATAAAATATATTATTCAGGCCTAAAATAGTTTGTATAATAATCCTTGAAGTATTTATCTTGGGGTGGAATTTCACATGTATCGCATGTTTTTGTAGTTTTATTTAAACATACACGACATCTTCTTCTTTGAACACCAGTAATATTTAGAAGCTATGTTGATGTGGATGGAGCAGGAATTATTGCAATATTTTGAGGTCCAGTAGAACGGACTGGTTTTCCATAATTAGACAATAATGTACGAGCTATAATATGTCTTCTAAATTCTAAGTTGTCATTTTTATATCCAAATTGTCGATCTAGTGTCCAAGGATTAGTTACTCAAACATCGAGCATCCATATCCATATTGGAAAGTACCATTTTTTTCCAAGTATTTTTATTCTATAGTTTGAAATGTTATTGTCCATCAAGTTGACTCCTCCCATAAATTTGTTGTATTGCGAAATTACAAATAGTTAATCTATTTGATTTTTTTGTTTTTCTTTTGCTAAGTATCGGCTTGCTTTTTGGATTGGCTCAATTCCATGCTCATTAGATAATATGGTGACAATAGTATTATCTTTCCATTTAACAGCCGCAATTTTTGGTGCTGTCGTCAAAAGAGCTACAATAATATCCTCTTGATTGATTTGTCATACTTTTTGTCATACTAGAAAACATTTTAATACAAAATTAGATATTCTAAATTTTAAACATACCTCTTTTAGAGCTTTAATTGTAAAAACGTCCCGCCATTATTTCTTGTTCAAAATAATCTATCTTATATGAAAGCTTATTAGCTTTCTACAGACTATAATTTATTTGTTTTGGCATATCACAATCACAATACACAACAATAATTAGTTTTTAAAGCTATTAATCTAAATTTAACATGTATTTATAAATACAATTTATTAACATATATTATATTATGATCAAATTGTGTAAGAAATCAAAACATAACCAAAATTCCTACTCTAAAAAAGCGGCAACACTTTTGCCACCCGCTGAACTGTCAATACAGTTTGAAGTATTTCCGTATCAGTTGCGTACAATTTGTCTAATATATTTAATTAAAATTATTATTTTGTGGAATATTAGACTTAAAGAGTTATTTCATAAAATTTATATTATTAATAATAACAAATGTTTTTGGGTATCTAATCAATATAACTCTAAAATTTCCAATATAATGACGATTACATTTTTCTGATTATTACACCATATTGACTCCTATAAAATATCGAGCAGTTCCGTGTGGGTTTCGTATTATTAGCTGTGTTAGGAAAATTTTAACTCTAAGGTTGATGTTCTGGAAATTTTATATACAAGTGACGACGTCACTTTGTATAAATCGTGACGTGCAAGTGTTTACTTTGCACGTCACTATGTAAAACACTAGACACTATGTAAAAAATTGCTTGTTTCACTTCGCTAACTGCGGCTCATTTCAACTTATAAATACCTTATGAACAAAGAATAGTTATTGGTGTTTCTCTAGTGTGATACTGATGGCCGGTAAAGACATGGAATAGGTGCATATTGCTAACGATTTTCTGATACGTATACCCAATTCATGTTTTTAAATAAGAACCAAGCTATAGTGATTCATGCTTCTCAAACTCTCAAACTTGTTCGATTATGTGAAGGTGATGCTATTGATCCTAAACATAATTTCTTTGCATCAAGAATATCTAGCAAAAAACCGACAACTGTAAGAATCCTGTATAAAAATTAAGAATTTGAAAAAGGATAACAGCTGTTATTTGCATAAGAAACTTAAAAAATTAACAGAAAAGAGCAGAATTTAGAGACAAGATCTTGACTGATCAAATCATCTTTAAAAGCAACAATGATGGAACCGTAAATTCAAGTATGTCATAAATTCCTTAATAAAAATGGTTTGATGGTTAAACATTTCCTTGGTAAAATTACCACCAAAGAATGTAAAAAAGCTGTGAATTGATACTAAAAAAGAAAGCAAAGTAGAGATCTCATTGTGTGGGTTTTATCGCGACAGTTTCTCCTTACCTTGGGTATTTCGAAGATTATACTATTCTAGATGCTGCTTAAAATCAATAAGTTTTACAGTTATAATCGATAATTGGATTTTTTTTAGAAAAGAACTTCTTACTCGATTGGACACTATACATACCTTTGACCATTCTCTCTTGTTTGATTATTTTTATTTATATAGTTATTATATATATTTTATCCTTATTACAAGTAATTACGTACGATTTTATAATTGTTTGTGCTAATATTATTGCATTCATCATTACAAATAATGATAATGTTAAATAGCCAATATCCTTCTTTACCCACCGGGGGCAATCCCCACATAATTTCAAAATCATCAAACCTATTTTAGACTAAACAAATTCCCAGGAATATTGATTTAATGTGTAATTTACGAAATTGCGAACACAACATAACAGCGTATTTACATTCGACCTAGCAGCAGAGCATTGGATTGTTAATATCGCGTAAGGTCAGTCATCTCGATGGCTTTCATTGAAAGCTCTGTTTATTAGTATTGTCGCATTAATTGATTTTAAAAGGTTGTCAATACCATTTAGTGATCTGTATTATTCTATACATGTTGTATATTAGTTAACGATATTTCCAATTTTTAGCGAATGACACATTTATACTGGTGGACACAAACTTTGAATGTATATTTATTTTATCAACTGCATTCCTCTTCTGTATTATTCTGATATAAACATCCCTCTCATGCAATCCCAAAGGGTTCCCTTTTGGATAATTGACAGTAATTCCTTAGTGCATACAGATGAATATTGCAATTGTAAAAAATGGTCACGACCTCCTACGATCTCCTATTATATTGATTTCCGGGAATCCGGAGTGAAAATCGAAGCCTCAAATAAAAATTATACAATATAGTTTTAATTATAGTTAATTGTGATTTAATACATAAGACAAAGCACAACAAACCACTTATACAGTGGGGTATACAAACTTAAGTAACTGCCCAAAAACTTACATCGGTCAAACTGGAAGAACTTTTAACAAAAGGATAGCAGAACACCAAAGAATTTTCACTTAAAAGTTACTACTACATGGAGTAGTAACTATACCGTACCGAGGAGATCTAAAGAGATCGAAATACGTATATGCGGCTTGTTGCTGCTCTGTATCAAATCAAAATCTAATACCGTCATTTTGTTTTGTTTATTTACTTTATTTGGAGTACCAGAAATCTAATTCACTACGAATATAGGCCATCATGAACGGCATTTGGAGTGCAATTTTTAGACTCCCTTGCCGATTCATTCATCAAGCTGTTTGCTTCGCAAGTTTTAGGGGGCACGGTGGCTTATATTTGAATTCGATTTCGCCAGGTAGAAATCGTATGATTTCTCTTTTTATTTCATGAATATTACTGTTATTTTAAGGCTTACCAAATTAAGGGTTAAATATTAATAATTTTCAAACAGTTAGGTACCTTTTCGGTAAGAGTCAAAAGACAAATTGTTTTAAAAGAATTGGCACGTCATTAGAAAATTCTAAGTTTAAATAATTTTTTTTAAACATTTTATATACACAAGACACTATATTTTAAAAATAATTTATTTCATTTCAATTTTGCTTGTTAAAACTACTCACTTAAAGGATTATAATATAAACACTACAGAAATCAATTTACATAGATTATTAACGCCTAATACCAAGATAATTTAATTCGTGAAAGCACAGTTCCTTGTCGACTATTAACCGTCACCCTAAGATGTATACAGTATCCAAATGGTGTCTTTAATTTATGCACCCTTAAGACAAGATTTAGTGTCTCAATTATATTTGGAAAAATGTATTTTTTAGCGAATGTAGACTTGCGGAATTATGATATATACTATGATTTATACGAAAATTCTTAACTTTTAAGCTTCTTCCATTTATACATCTTTTTACGACTCTATTCAGTCTGGAATTATTACAACAGCAGCAGTAGTGGCTTATGGTTTTCTCTTAGACGTTGTCAATGTTTATTCTCAAAATCAAAATCGAAATCGTTCTCAAAATACAAACATTAATGTTTATACAAAACACATCTATTTAAATAATCGAATAAAGGCAAAAATAAATAGAAAACTAATACAGCATAATACCATTACAAAGCGGAGTCAGACAGGGTGACTCGTTAAGCCCACTTCTCTTTAATATATAAACGGACGAAATAATACAAGCAGTTCGTAAAGGCCATGGTTACAGAATGGGGAACAAAGAAAATCAAATATTATGTTATGCAGACGACGCCGCATTAATCGCCGAGACAGAAGACGAATTTCAAAGATAATGTAACGAAATAGCCGATCTCAGATGTGTCACAATTCTTAGAACGATAATTCTAGAAAGCTCGAAGAGTTGGCATGTCAATAGCGCACGTTTTCGATGGGCTTTCGACGACACGAATTAGAGATGGGCACTCCCGAATTTTCTGGAACATTATAATTTGTATATATATATACATATATATATATATATATATATATATATATATATATATATATATATATATATATATATATATACACTTCATCTAATTTATATAACGATGCACGTCATCGGCGTCATAGCCTGTGACGTCACATGATACCAACACAAAATATTTAGGGTGTAGGTGTGTTCTTTTTTAGAATCACTTTACCGAGTACACTGGCATTACAGCCACTAGACATATTTTATTATATACGCGTAGAAATAATATTTAAAAATTTCTATTATTGTTAACTTAAAGAAATACACAATAATATGTTTCATTTAATTTGTATAAATGCATTTTTTAAAGCGTTTTTATCAAGAACATTTGTTCGGATCACACTGTAGCTGTAATCGAACGAAGGTAAAATTTTGGCATAAATTGGTAACACTTATTTGACAGTTGCGGTGTTGACACTTTTTGTACTTCATTATTTTGAATTTTAAAGTGAATATCTCTTGTTTTATATTTTTAACTATTTAATAAAATTTGTTCTTTTTAGAACAAAATTAGTGTGTTTTATTTCAAAAATGTCACGTAAGATTTTAAATAGTCGTTGTAAAGAGATGGTAATACTTTTGCAATAATTATGTAATCTATTTGATTTAAAATGGTGTCAGGATTTTTTTATACTTTGGCAACTATGTCAACTTCGATCTCTGACGTAGATAATGACGTAAGTCGTTATCTAAATTAGATGAAGTATATATATATATATATATATATATATATATATATATATATATATATATATATATATATATATATATAAATAAGGATCACTCAGACGAGTGGTGGGTTCAATTATCGGTCAACTAGGTGGAGAAATAAAAGACAAAGTTGATACTACTTCATCTATTTTGAAGACGTTTCGCTATCGAATTCTGATAGCATCATGAGTTCATCTAAAAATTTTTACATTACGAGTACCACACATTCATGAAGAAGATGTTAAATAGTTACCTTAAAAAAGATATGTAGTTGTCAATGGTATTAAAAAGGTAGTACAAAAACTCAAATAAATGGACATCATATGGTGATATTGTATAAACAATTAAATAACTAACAACATTTAGAGACTTAGTAAAAATTAGCAAAGCAACAGAACACGTGGTCTAATAAGCATATAATATTTAATATAATATTAACTAGTGAAAAAGAACTAAGAAAATCATTGAGTCACTTCCAACTATGCAAAAAATTTTATTTTATGACTTCATCTTAACTTTTGGTAGCATTATTTAAGTTATCTACATTAAGATATAAAAAATATATATAAAAAAAAGATATAAAGTGAAGTTACCACTGTATGCTTGGCACCTGTTGCAGTTGAAATGGCGTTAATTAAAAGGTACCGAGTCAATGACATGAAACAGACAGCCAGCCTTGAGGTCGAAAATTCTTCGACAGAACAGCAAGGTTAATAGTACCAACCCACTAATTTACGGGCGGTAAATTTGAAAAAGTTAACATGAGTTTGAATGATAACTCTCTCGTAAGAGACCAAACAATGAAAGAAATTAGCGATAACGCTAATCCCCTGCATCAACTAGTCTAGAACAAACAAGTAGGCAAAATTCATTCAACTCCATATATAAAAGAGTGATAAACGTCAACAGTGTAGTTGGATATACAGCTACAGGTGAATGACCATAAGCACCTAATTTCCAAAAAGTCCAAGGTCCCACGCTTGGAACTTTAATTTATAAAGTATTCAAAGAATGAATTGTATTTATTTGTATTAAAGTAAAAAACCAGAAGGTCAAATTAATCAATATATGAAAAAACGACCAAGTATGCAATGTGAATTGCATAAGTAAGTCTAAGTTAATTAGCATTCATGTAATAATATATATTATCAAGTATTAATTATAGTAAGGTAAAGTATTAGAATTATTTATTAAAGACAAATGTGTTAAATTGTACGACTTTAGAGACACATACATAACGAACTGATTGTAAAGCCTAATTCTGCAAAATTAAAGCATGATATATTTGACTCAAGTTACTTATGTCTGTTCTCTTATTTAAAGCATTAGGATGTTTGAGAATGGAACACATTTCTAAGAACTGTCTTTTACCAAGATTGCGCTCAGTGCCAAGAATTTTGACTTCATTGAAATTCACCTTATGTTTGGTGTTAATTGCGTGTTGCGCTAACGCACATGTGTGCTTAGACAGATTGTCTTATATATTATATATATATATATATATATATATATATATATATATATATATATATATATATATATATATAAGTAACGATGATTGAGGTAGTTTAGTTGATTAGAGATTACCGAACTGTAAAGTTATAAATAAATATATTTATATAAATTCGAACCGCTCGTTTTATATAAAAATGGTACAGTTGGTGTCCGGTGTGAGATTTGAAAATAGTCAACAGTGACTTTTGAAAAAGACTTTTGAACTTTTGAAAAGTATTGTTCGTCGGGAACATCCGCGTAGTTCGGTAGTGATCGTTGTACGAAAGAACATTTAAAAAGTACGTGTGTGCCCGACCAAAGATGCTGCTAGTATTACTTTCAGTAAAACATTTGCGTGAGCAACTAGAAGAACGCGATGAAGATTGCAGTGGGTCCAAGAAGATCCTCCAAGAACGACTAAAGAATGTTCTTAATAAGAATGGAGATGACCCAGAGACATTCCAGTTTCAATCAGCAGAAGAAACAGTTTTAACAATAATGAATGAGAAATTTAAAATGTCTCGGAAATGATTGAAGAGACTTGAAGAGACTAAAAAAATTTAAGAATCTTCTAGAAAAAAGATGATAAATTCGAGAATGTATCTATAAGTTTCGACGAGACTACAAAAATTCTTAAAGATGTAGCTAGACAAAACGACGGGAAACACGAAAAGGTTTCAAGAAGATTCGACGAAGTATGTACTCAGAACGATGAGAAATTTGAAGAAGTCTCTAAAACATTCGATCAGATACAGAAAAATGTAAACAACGTAAAAGAGAAGATCAAACAATTAGAGACCATGATAACTAACACGAAAGTGCTACCACCAATTAATACGGTAGCTTTAGATCCGGTAGTGAAAGAAGAATCACCTAGAGACGAAATGACACATCATATGAGATTCAAATTGCCACCATTTGATGGAAAGTCCTCTTGGTCCATACACCTTAGACAATAATGATTTAAAACAAAGATAACAAGATAAACTAAATAATTTTTAGAGAATTATAGTAATAATTTGCTTTTAAAAATTTATTTAGAGTTGTAAACATCTACAGAACGAAGTGATAATAAATAGGTACAGTATGTTCCAAGGAGTTGCCATTATATATTTTAATAAATCAATAATATTTTAAATAAATAATTTTAATAAATTTAAATATATTAATAAATAAAGTTTAGACAGGTAGACTGTATTCTTAGAACAATCAAATAATATATGATCTAAATCACTTTCATCTCCACAATGATCACATTTGTCATCATCCAAAACCTGTATTTTAAATAAGTGTTTTTGATAACATGTTGTCAGAATCGTATACTATTAATGGAAATTATGTGCCTTATGGAAGCTCTACAAGACTTGTAGCAAGGAAGTTTGGGTATATCTGGCTCAATTAACGAGTACCCATTTTGGTTCACAAAAGAGTATTGCTTTCACTGGTACCTCCACTCTCGAAGCAATGTTGACTTGCAAAATATACTACTATCAGAAAGCGTTACTTTATGTGGAATACCAGTATCGGTTGAAATGCTTTCTATGGCTAATAAGTCAACATAGTTATTATGTTCAAATCATGCATGTGCTTTAATCCAGAGAAAATATACATACATTGATTCCTTTGGTCAAAAGAGTTTGATTAATATGTTTAATTCTATAAATGTATGGGCAGTCTTGTAAGTTTGGTGGTCCATATTTACCAATACATTTTAACACTGCTAAGGAGTCAGAAAAAATTATAATATTGGCAAAATCAACTTTAGCTACATATAATAAAGCTTCATATATTTCAATAGCCTCTGCTGTATAAACCGAAGTCTTCGGGTTTAGTTTGAATTTCTTTTCTATATGGTATAAATGATGGTATAAAAAAAACTCAGCCGGTTTCATCTGGAGATTTAGACGCATCTGTATATAAAGCTATTGCCTCTTTGTAATTGCTCGTTATAAGTAGAACAATATTTTTATTTAAATATATATTTTCACTATAATTTGGTAGATTTACCATAATATCTGTATGTAAAGAAGAGATCTTACAGAATAAGAATTGGTTTAGGAGTTAGAAAATTTATCTGATGTGAATGCAGTAGACTACTCATATGCAGATCCGATTAATGTAAGGATAAATTAACTGTATCTGATGTCAAGGACATCAGATACAGTTAATTCATACCGATATTATACACCAGACCAAGTGGGAGCCTGTGGCAGGGGACAGAATACTTAATAAATGGGTTAACACTGTTGCGTTCTACACATATGATGACCTTTATATTAGATACAAAGTTATCAGAAAGGGAGAAGATTCCCACCCTCGTATCTTTTGAACGGTTTTACTTATAATAGTGAAATTTGGAGGGAGGTAATAAACAGACGTCCGTTTCTTAAATATTCGTAACACACACAATGTAAGGTACTGGAGTGACAGAAATCCTCACGTCTTGGGTAAAACACTTACTCAATTTCCAAAAAAAAATGTTTGGGCAGGTATTTTGGGAAACCACATAGTTGAGCCTGTTTTTCTCAATACTAACTTAACCGGTGAAGTGTATCTGAAGATGTTACAAAATGTAATTGAGCCGTTAATACTTGAAATTCTGGAGGATAATCCAGATGTAATCGGCAACTTTAAAATAACGTTTCAACAAGATGGTGCTTCTGCACACGCCATTTATGACTCCTCCTATTATGACTAGTTGAGAAGCCTACATCTGTTTATTACCTTTCTCCAAATTTCACTATTATAAAAAGAATAAAGTCTGTGCTGAATAGGAATAAAATGTTTCCTGCATTTTTTTCACAACTTTTTTAGTTGCAGTATACTCAAGTTTCAGTTATAAAAAACTTTTTGGATTCATTTTTACAAAAATCTAAGCTTCAACTCACAACAACCTACTGTATACGTCTTTCGACTTGACTGTTAGTATGTTTTATATTTTAATAGGACGCTTATATTAAATTACCTTTACTTTAATTAAATAAAGCACATTTTAGGACCAAAGAACATCACTTTTCTTTAAAGTTCATTTCAAAATTCTTTATAAAGCATATTTTTAATGATAAAATCACAACATCGCTTTTATACCAAAGTTGACGAAAAGATCTGCCTTAAAGATAATTTTTCAAGAAAAAATTACCTTTGAGAATACGTTATCTGTTACAAATGCTGTGTATTCTGCCGTAAAATATAAAAAATAAGGCATGTTAAAATCACGCCGAAGTCAGTATACAGTTTTCTTAACATTTAGGGGCACAAAAATGTAAAAATTATAACTCCCAAAAGTCTGATGGGGGAAAAATTATTTTCTATAAATGAAGACCTGCCCGAAAAACGTTGCAACCAAAAAAATAAAATTTGCCAGAAAGTGGCAAAAAACTATTTTGACAATATTATCTATTAAATTTTGTGAATTTGAGTATTTCTTGTGTGTATTATTAGTAAGGTAAAATAATGTTGAATATTAATAACACAAAACAAAAGATTAATAAGCGCGGAAAACCAAAAAGTCAGTTTTTGCAGAAGAAAAACGTAGCATGTGTTAACGAACATACAACGTTTTTCTGCTAATAGATATTGTGTAATTGTACACAATATTCCTTGTAACGTTTTTAACTTAGGAAAATACGAGCCTTATTAAAGGATCCCGAAATTACAATTAATTTAAAATATAAAAACTGAAAAATAAACAAAAATTTATTCTCATTTAAACTTACATAGTAGATAAATAAAATCAGATTAAGTTGTATGTGCAGGAAATTCACAATAAAATTATCTATACTATTCTTCTAAAAATTCAGTCATTTTCAGCAAGTCTGCTTTTTTCTTATCAGAAATAGTTAAAGGTTCTCTGTACAGTGTGGCATGTCTTCTGATTCGATAAGCTCGTAAACTGTATTTCGAACTGCAGATCGTCCCCTTGGTCTCTTGAGTAAAAGTAATGTCTGCCATGGATACATTATGTGTTTGTCTTATCCGCAGAACAGTCGGTTCGTTTGCTGTGACCTGTATCTAACGTGCTTCTGTTATGCAACTGTTATCCACTAGAGATACCAGCTGAAGTCCGTTTGAAGATGCCTACTCTCCGGAGGCTGGTACTCACATAACGCATGGGTGTATGTTACCTGAAGTAAAATATAATTAAATAATAAACATGAATTATTATTAACAACAATATGTACAATCTTTGGTAACCTTATTTATTATAAACGGTTTTTACCCTAATATTTTGGTAGCTCAGGCATGTTAACCTGCATTTTTAACCCGATGATAGAATTATTACTTCAAAAACGTTCGTGTTAATTTGATGTAGCCCTTTTAAGGGTTTTTGAAATATACCCACTTACAAAGGTTTAACCTCTTTTTTTATTTTAAAGTAACGAGAATTACCCATTTCCTTTCTAATCGTTGGATTAACAATAATTCCTTAATATCCCGGCATACAGTAATTACCCATTCGCCTGATATTCCCCTTGTCCAATTTCCCGCACCTAATCTGAATTATTCCTTTCAAACGCAGAAAGATACCGAAACAGAACAATGGCCCGTGCCTTTCGGCATCCCTTCGGGTCAGCATGGGGCGAAAGGGCATCTCCCTGACATTCATATCCGATGATTGGTGCCGCATCGTTTTGTGATAAACTATTGATGATTAAGACTTGTAGAGACAGAGGTGGCGAGGGTTGAATTAGCAATGGGGTCTGATAAAAGTGGAAGAAAGTATTTAAAATATATTTTACGAATTTAAAGCTGTATTAGATTATCACTAGATACTCGACAGCCAGTGTCCACAAGCAGAATGTTATAGAATGAAAAAAAAAAGAAATCTAAATATTATATTATGCAGACGAACTCTAAAATCAAAATTGATGGGAAAATAATAAAACAGGAAGAAGGATTTAGATATTTGAAAATAGATATAACTAGTTACGAAGATGTTGAAGAAGAAATAAGAAACAAAGCTTAAAATCGAGTAAAGTGGCAAGATCTCTTAAAGACACAATCTAGAAGAATAATCACCTAAGGCAAGACAGAAAAACAAGTATCTATAAACCAGCAATAAGACCTATATTAACAGACACGGTAAAGACAAGACCTGACATATCTAAAACAAGACGACGAAAACAAGAACCGAGAAAGCCGTCAGACCATTTTTATGGTCCCTGTGGAAAAAGGGGAGACGGAAATGGACGGGGACAAGAGACTACTAGCAATTCTGTCTAAATTAAGGGAAGACATAGAGACTGTAGGAACCAGAGAGCCATCTCTAAAAGTAGAGGGGGGCTACAGAGGTAGGAACCTTAGGAAGCTTCTTGAAGTCACCTTTAGAGGTATGGATCTCAACCTCGTGTTGGAGGAGTATGAACAAGAAGAAATTAGAGCAGGGACGCAGATGGTTATCGTAAAAGGAGGCGGAAAATCTTATGCCAAGTTGCTGAAACAAATAAAGGATAGCGTAGACACAAAGAAGAAGGAGATTAATGTCATAAGCGCTAAAAAGTTCAGGGGCAAAGATCTCATCCTTGAAGTAGCAGGGAAAGAACTGGCAGAGCGCCTAAGGAAGACTATTTTGGCCCGTACGGAGGAAAACACGGTAGAAGATGTCCGCGGTTACCAGGTTCAGGTTGACATATTCGATATAGATGGAGATGTCACAAAGGAAGAAATTCTGAGGTAGGACCGGAGATATACTGGCAGCAGGGGGCCTAATGACGTCAAACTCGTCTCTATAAGGAAAAATAGAGACGGGAACACAAACGTCACGGTCGGACTAACGCGAATCGCAGCCAAGAAAGCATTGGAGTAAGAGCACATACCCATTGGCTGGAACTCGTGCAAGATACGAGAGAAATTACATATCCAGCGATGCTTTAAATGCTTGCAGTTCAGGCATAGCAAAAACGAATGCAAGAGAGAAAACAGAGCGGACTGCTGCTATAGATGTGGCAAAGAGGGTCATCAGGCACGAGAATATAGTAATTTGGAGGCTTTTTGCTTCACTTGTAAAGAAGCCGGGCACAAAGCCGACACCTTACGATGCCCGGAGTATAGAAAACTGATATTGGAAAAACGAAAGCCCAAGAGAGACCATATCAGAGGGGAGGAGGAAAGAGTGGGTGAAAGCACTTAGGACCAGGAATTACACAGCGTACGGGTAAGTGAGTTTAAAAGATAAGACCCATTTATTACAAAGTTTCTACAAATAAATGTGGGAAGGTCGAGGGCTGCTCACGATGTTGCAGAGGCACTTATATGTCGGAAACCTCGTAGTATGGAATTGCTATGTTTTACCAAATATCCTGCTTCGAGTATATAAAGAGTACATTGACTTGATTAGGAATCTAATATTGAAAACACTTTAAAACCTACATACAAAAAGAAAAAAAGAAGAAGGGTTTTTTAAAGTTTAAAAGAGGAAGAGTTTTTAATTATCTTACTTTATTGGAGTAAGCTAGTTAACCAGAATCTATTTCAAAAACTTGCTGTTAACGTCACTACAATAAAGTACAATAACCAAAATGTTTTGATTTCTAAAATAATAAAATTATATACTACTACAGTGTATATTAAAATACTTTCAATAAACTAGTTAATAAGTAGGATTTGAATATATAACATACACCCTCTTCCCAACTGTGTACGAGTCGCAAATGAACGCTAAAATGTGGAGCAATGAGATCCCACGATTTGGTTCGTATTGTGGTTATATTTCACAAAAGGGATGGGTTGGGCCGCGGTTTTCGAAGGAACTTGACTAGCTTTTACCATAGTACCTCTTATTGGGCCTTGATTAGAATATATGTACAAAGGGAAGCATCGGATACTTTCTCCGAAATTCGATTAATTAGAAAATGAATCGATTTGGGGTTTACAAAGCAAACAGATTTTGGCATTGTAGTGATGGTTTCATTAAATTAAAAATAAACGTAAAAAGTAAGTATTGAATATTACTAATGACGAATTACGAATAAGTATTTCTTTGGTAAAAAAAAACTATCTAATTTTTTGTTAAGAATTTCTGTTATTACAAGTTACTAGAACTGGTTCGCTTCTTTATCTGCTATACAGCTGCGTCTTCCCTATATTAAGACATAATACTGCAACGAAAATTAGGCTTATGGTTTGAATTATTTACACTTATTTAATTATAAGACATATTGGTATGGCAAACAATACCAGAAGAAGAAGAAGAAGAAGAAGAAGATATAGCTTAGTAATAATGGTAAACGGTGGATTATCCCTCTGAAACTCATTTAGGTCATTCATTTGGTCGTTTTCTGTATATATGTTGCATAGTTACAATACTTTTACTACCTTTGGGAATTATGCTATAATTTAAACACTGGGAACCCATATCTAAAAAGCAATAAACAAACTGCAATGAGCAGTTACCAAAATACATTCTTAAATTGAAAATAAGGCTAAATGAAATCAATATGTTTACTTCATCTAATAAAAAGTACATATTTTATCATTTAAAATTAATAATAACTAAGTGGTATATAAAATAGAGCAAAATATTTAGGTATATAATTAAATAATTTAGAAATTTCAGAATAAAGTACTGAGAAACATCTATACGATATCGTATATTAATTCACTTCATAGTCATATTGAATTTACAATAGAAACAGAACAAAATCAATCCATAAATTTTTTAGATTTAAAAATTAGCGGACTTCAAAACAAACATGACTTCTCCATATTTCATAAACCTACCCATACTGACACGACTATACACAATTCATCATCCCATCCAACACAACATAAACTGGCAGCTTATCATAGTATGTTACATAGATTAACAGAAATTCCGATGTCAAAATACAACTTTGAGACAGAATTAAATATAATTAAGCAAATAGCAGTAAACAACGGATACAACGAACAAACAATTAATAAAATGTTAAACCAAAAAGTACACATAAAAGCCCTGAAATTAGTATTTACACCACCAGACAAAAACCCAGTACCTCCTGCTCGATTACATATACAGGCAAAATAACAACAAAAATTGCCAAACACATAAAAAAGAAAGGAATAACACCAGCTTTCCAAACAAATAACAACCTAGGAAAATATATTAAAAATAACAAGAGCCAAAAAAAAACACTTAAATAATGGTATGTACAAACTTCAATGTGGCGATGGCCCAAAAACTTACATCGGTTAAACTGGTAGAAACTTCAATAAACGAATAGCAGAACATAAAAGGGCTTTCAATAATAGAAAAACAGATTCGACATACGCACTTCACCTTCTAGATCATAATCATTCTTTTAATGACAAATTTAAAATTCTTCACATTCAAAATAAAGGCTTTAAGCTATCTTTGTTAGAATCTATGGAAATCAACAAATTAAAAAACACAGACATAATTCTGAATGACCAACTGGAGACAAACACTTATCCCCTCCTACATCTATTTCATTAGAGACTATAAATTTGTAAACCCAAACCAAAAATAGATCAATTAAGAAAGGCAATCAGCCGAAACAGCTGTAGTGATAAGAGTTAAAATAAATTAAATTTTGTGGAAGTTTGAAAACAAAGTTTTCAGTGTTTTATTGTTACATAAAATGAATTTCCATCAACTAACGGTCGAATCCATCAATTATATTTCTACATGTTTTCCTGCCTTTAGTTTTTCCTCTCTATTGTCTCCTGACCTTTGGAGGTCTTCTTTAACTTCTTGCAGCCACTTTGATATTGTTCTTCCACTTCTCTATCTTCCTTTTGGATTCCATTCTATCATTGCGTACATCACTGCCTTATCTTCTGCTCACCAAATGTGACCTAACCATCTAACTCTGCAGGGCTTAATTTTAGTTACGATGTCTTCCTTAAGTTCCTCCTTAATCTGTGCATTTGTGCTGCTTCTATATTTATTTTACTTCGTTCTGATTGGTTCCAGTATGGTTCTCGCAATCTTTCTCTTCGCTATTCTTAAGTCTTCTTTATCTTTTTTGACCATCGCCATTGTTTCTCCTGCGTATAATAATTAATACTGGCCCAATTATGATGGTATAGATGTTTATCTTAGTTTTCTTAGTCAATGTTTTGCTTTTAAGTAATCTTTTGTTGATAACCTCGTTTTTATTATTGATGTCTATATTTTAAACATTGTATTTAGTATCGTGATTCCCATATAGTTTTTACAAATTTGTTGGTCTCCCTATTTATGTATTGTTATGATCTGCCCTACCTACCAGTCCCCTGTCATTTTAGTAGGACTGAGAAGCATTATTACATAAAAACGCGATCGCCATAAGGACCTTATAAGAAAAGTGACTAGAATTAATAAAATTTCGAGAAGGTATCAAAAGATAATCCATATCAATGTTAAGTCAATCTAGCTTAACGATAATGAAAAAGACTTAAGAAAATTAAGCCCTTCATACTGGTTTAATTTTTAATGTAAAATCGGAGAATAAAAGTTGTTTGTGACACATATCAACATTATTGTATTATTTGTTAGATTATTTTAGATAATGCCATATGGCAAGTTTATAATTTTGAATGTCCTAGTAATTTAAGCTTGATTGAAATTGTTTATTGGTCATTGATCAGCGAAATAATAATCTTTCTTTTTATTTTCCTTTTTACTCTTTGAGTTACTTTATGAAAGGCACTCTCCATTTATTTATTGTAACTATATTAGTTGACCTTTTGGCCTATTCTCGGTAACTCAATCGTTGTAAATTACTGTATAACCATATTAATATTTCTATTTTGTTTCAGTGTTGGCTGGAGTAGGAGTGGATTTAGCATTTCATCGCCATCGAACTGGATATTATTTAATGTAAGTACTTTAATATACTAATTTTTGTACCTTAAATTTTAATGCTGCAATTTTGTTAATGGTTTTCTGTTTCGATCTAAGTATTTGTCCGGCGACTGCATTTTTCAAGTTTAAAAAATAAAAGTAGTCACACGGGGCCAAATCTAGATAATATGGTGGATGGAGCAACAGTTTGTAGCCTAATTTGACTAATTCCGATATCGCGACGATGGAGATATAAGCGGGTCCGTTGTCATGGTGGAAGCGCACTTTTTTCTTCGCTAAATGAAGTAATTAGAACTTTAATGGGAGGTCTCACCACTGAATAAATGACCATGTTACCCTTGGAAATAATGGATATTTTTCCAATGGCTGTAAAGCAGAACTTTATATCCTATGCATACTAATATACAAAACTACAGCAAAATATTCGAACGGAATTAGAATATTTATCGCATGAGATTCGTTGTCAAGACAGTCTGTAATAAGCGACGCAGATCGATTGATCCTAATTGAAAACGTCAAGTAATTGGAGCTTTAATGGGACGTTCTACTACTGATCAATTAAACATATTATCCTTGGAAAACATCTTTTCCAATTATTGTAAATCAGAACTTTATTACTTATGCATACAAACAGCCAACACGAAATTACATCCAGTCTAGTCTGGCATAACATCTAAGTGGAACAAAACATTCGAACGGAATTAGCATATCACATGAGCTTCGTTGTCAAAACTACCTGTAATAAGTAACGCAGATCGATGGATCGTAATTGAAAACGTCATGTCGATGGTGTATAATAACCCGGAAGCCGAGAATATACGCGATGTGTTGTGCATGGCGCGCCTGCACTGATTATTATCTAAATTGAGAGGGTACAGGCTCGATATTGAATCCGCATTTGCGGAAAATCTCGCACGGCTCGATTTGATGACTACAGGGTAGGCTTAAGAACTACAGTATTTTATTTTATTAAATATAAATAGTTTTAGAGTTTAGTTTTAGAGTCTTAGATGAAGCATCCGCAGACTCTTAAGAGACCACAATGTAGTAGAAATTCTTCCACGTTTATAATTCGCACCCTCAGTGCAAGACTGCAGTAAGTCAGAATAAGTAAGTTTCGAGATAAAGACGATTTTGTTTATTTTCTTGCTAATATTTTTGAAATAAGAGACAAGTTTGAAGAAAAATTAACATTTAATTATGATTTTGCATGCTTTTCAGCCTATGTAACATTAACCAAAAATAGAAATTTAAATAAAATAATATTAATGCTAAAAAAATAGGAATTTCAAAGTTATAACACTTTTGCACGGAGAAAATTGTTAATCACTACACATTTAATTTTAGAATTTCAAAGTTACAACACTTTTGCACGGAGAGAATTGTAAAAAGTGTAAGCACATTTTCTGTTAGTTATTTTCCTCTTCTCTTATGTCATCTTGGGCCAAAATCTTTTTATAAAAACTATGGTGGGCTTCTGGTATCATATCCGAATGGCAATAAATCATCGAGTAAGTATAGAAAAAATAATCGCTAACGGCAATCGGGGTTTATATTTCAAGAAATCAGATAACTACCTAGAATAAATAGGTACCTTTCTATGTCTGCACATGTTTCTGATAGCCAAAATTCCTTGGCTTTGTAATGACAAGGTCATAATAGGGCAGAAAAATTATTTGTAAAACTTTCAATATTTTATTTCAATTTAAAACAAAAGGACTAATAAAAATATGCAAATCAGGCTACCTTGAGTACAGTGATTAACAAAAGGGTAGAAATTCACTACCTGGGCGGGCCACCTGAATGCATGTTCGTAACAATATGATAAGACAATCGACCCGGAAGGTTACGTTAAGATTTAATACAATTTGGTATTTAGTTTTTATGACACAAATTTTGTGAGAATAGATATTTTTAACCTGTCAGTATTGTTAATACACAAGTTTTAAGATAACTATTTTCCTTTTATAAGAAAAAATACTTTTTGGCTGTAAATAATTAGTCTTAATTCATGTGGTTTTAATCCAATCTAGTAAATAAATGGTCAAATGAAATCGCACACATTTTATGGAAAATATAATATCACACAAAGGATATAAAACTTACATAAATAAATTGGTAAATCGTAAATCTTTGTTTATTGTCTCGGTTGTTAATGGATTACGTAGACACGTTGTATATTAAAATTAAACACCACAGATATAGATATTAAAATAACAAATACCTTACTTTTTTCGTGCCTTTCACTGCTTGTTATCGAAACCATTGCAATGTTCCGTGCAAAACTGTTGTAACTCTTGTTACATTAGAGTTACAACAGTTTTGCACGGAACTTATGTACAAAAACGTAAAATAGTTAAACTGTTGTTGTTGTAATATTTAGCCAGTTAAGCATTTGAAAGTTACTAAAGTTTTACAGGGGATAGATATGCATGTTTACAATCGAATTCCATGATTACTTCATTTTCATAAAATTTTGAGTTACTCCAGTCTTGCACTGAGGGTGCGATATGTTCAATTCCATATGAATTTTACAATCCTAAGTTACCTTCTATATACATAGCTAACTGGAAGGATTATACCATAGATTCTTATATTATTGCATGCATTCTTATTTGTTAATGACTTCATAGTAAGCGGTATTTTTTCTGTTCTATTCATTTGTTCTACCATTTTGTAAGCAAAAGTTCGTCTTCCATGTAAAGTTTTTTTTTTAATTTAACTAATAAAAATTTCCCATGATTTCTGATGTGCCTGCCTTGAAATCCATTTTACCTTGTTTTGAGTATTCTGGGATATTCATTTAATAATTATCTGTAACATTCCACTATTTCTTGTAAGCAGTGAAATTTTTACCTGTTGATTATCGTTATCCTTTCTCGCTTTTATTTTCTTTTTTTATATGAATCTTATAAACAACTTACAATACAATACATTTTTCAAATTTTACTGTTTATATCTGGTTTTGTAGATTGTGTTTCCAATATTTAATATTGTATTTCCAACGCCATTACCACTAGCAGATCAATTGTTATTAACAATTTAGGCAGCCTATATCAATTAACAAAATTATAACAGGTAGATTAATTTGAATAAATTATTTTTTTGAATCACCAAAAACTAAAACCGTCTCTGCGATAGTGGCACAACGTCCCAGACCGACTTTACGTGGAATCTGCTGAAAGAAGGTCGATTTAGCGCGTGATCGTGGAAGATGGATAGGTTCTGTTAGATTAATTTATCCGAATAGCAAAATTGTACCGAGATTTAGTATGAATGTGAAAGAAGACTAGCGAAAATTGCCAACACAAAAAGTGCTCTTCCCAAAAAAGAGAATATTTTTAAAACGCAGAAATTATTCGTTTACTAATACAGTGGGTCCGTAAAATATGGAATAAATTCTATATTTCCTAAATGAAAAGCCTTTTTAAAAAATTTAAAATACTCCGATTTTTAAGTTTTTTGTTCTACATTTTCAATAAAATTTCATTATACAAGGTGATACACATTAAATTGATGACGTCATCGGTTTTTTTAAACGTAACAGCCTGTATTTTATGACATTTTAGATCGGTAAAAATGTGATAATTCCAAAAAAGTGCAACACTAGTGGTCTAACACATATAATTTGAAGGATATGCGCTTAGAAAATTAATTTTGATTGATTTCTTATATTAATAAATTATAATCAGTCCACGTTTTCCAATCCACCTAGTCGGAAAAATTTCGTTTAGGTATCTTCGAATAACTACAGCATATTGTAGAGGAGGACCATCCTGTTGAAACTTTCATCAAAACCTCCAGGATTATTTCTACTCAAGGTATGCTGGCCCGTTTAATTTACCTTTAAGTATCTACAATTTTGACGCCTGACCTCGCCATTTAATATGAATGTAGCCTCATCAGAAAAACTAATATTTTAAACCATGAGAGGGTTTCGGTGGCAGTTATCTGTCACTGTTTCGCAAAATTGTATTCTTTTATCTGGATCATCCTTATTTAATTCATGTATACCAATCATATTTGACAATCAAACATATCCTCACTGAATGCCATCAATATTCGGCTAGAATATTACAATACAAACTCAAAAGTGAAGTAGGAGATATCCTAAACAACCCTGACCAAATAAAAGCTGTACTACAATTCCTTAGAGATGAACACTTATATCAAAAAATATAATTAAATTTTAATTTAGACATTGTGTAACATATTATTATCATTCCGTATTATTGTAACATATTCTTAATGTAACACTTATTGTTTGTGTAATGAAAACTCATGTTATAGTACCTGTGTAAGTGGCCATAGTAGCCAAGCACGTTAACGTCGAAATAAAAAAAAATTCATGTACAAGTGTCCATCTAAAGGGGTGCCATTTTTCAAGTTTTATTACATTGTGTACCCTTGTTTCCAAACATCCAGATCAAGTGTGTGCATCTTCTTCAAAAGCAAGTATAACATTTAATTTTGTTGTACAAAAGAACCCACAAATCTGTAGTTAGTTTTTATATTTTTTACACTTTATTAAATTCATACCACTTCATATAAATAGAAAAATACTAGCTTTTGGATACCCTGTATATTGTATCTATCGTAAATGTTTAAATGTTCATGTTCATTCAGAAATGTTCATTCAAATGTTCTATCAATTTATAGGAGTAGTTTACATTGGTTATACACTCTAAATAACTCACTTTTAATTAAAATAAATGAATGAACGGTTCGTTTTGACTATCTATAAACCTACCTGGGAGTTTTTTTTTTAATACGATCTTTTTAACACTATTAAATTTACAGTGGCTAGCAAATTCTTTAAAGTAGTAGGAAATGTCCCAGAAGTTTACAAAAGTCTTGAGATTCTATTATTAAATTAAATAATTTCTTAATTAAAGATTCTTTTTAACATTTCCTTGAGCATTAATAAAATATATTTACTACGATACATATTTTTTCCTCTTGAAAATTACGTTTTAACACTACGTACTTTTTAATATTTTTCCCACCGCCCAAAATCTTAGCATATTTTTATACCTAAGAGTAATAACATACTAGTTCTATACAATTATTTAAAATCTAGAACAGTATGACTTTAACAGTCATACTGTTCTAGAAACAGTATGACTGTTTCTAGAACTACTCGCTTATTTAACATAAAAAATAGAGGTCTGGGATCTAGAGAGTCTAAACAAATTTTTGGGAAACACTCCAACATACCAAGTCACCTAGGGCTTGATAATATTGAAAGAGTCCCACCAGAGCTCAATCCTTTTGATACCGTCGGTATCTGGGATGAGTGAATTTTCCCCTTAGAAGAAGTGTGAACTTTATGACTGATAGCTTTATTGTCCAACAGATATCCATTTATAGGACAATTTTTCATTAATGTTGAACTAAATTTAAATTCCATTTACAAGAAGGCAGATTTGCTTATTCTATTGGTTAAGGTGCCAAAACTACCATGTCTGACCAGAAAGTGCGTCAGGAAGTAGTCTAGTTTCCTAAAACATACATTCCCATCATAGCCTCAGATCAGAAATATGCACCTTCGTCCACCTTGCCTTTCAGCTATCATTCGCCTATTCTCTCTGCCACTCCACTATCGCTCTGTCTTTCATTTTCATCTATATTTTCATTCATCCTCCTCGTATACATAAAACGATCAGTATTACCGCTTTAATGACATACAAAGCCCACTTAAAACGATCATGTATGGGCTAGATACCCTAGGAAGCATTCACCTTTGCGAAGTCTATCAGCTTGGCGTATTTTGCAGTATTTAGTACACTATACCATACGGGGGCAGCGTAGGTTACCACCGAGTGGAAAACTCCATTTAGCACTCTTCTTTTGGTACTACCTGGGCCTGCAATGTTTGGCATCAGCTGTATCAATCCCTCCAAATTTCGGTTCGCCTGCTTTAACGTCTTTTGGATGCGTACTCCGAACTTTAGTCTTTCCGACAACCAGACTTTAAAATACTTTAACCGATGCAACCGATCCATCCTCCACACTTTTTAGTATAAAGCAAATAAGAGGATATGGAGGATCAGCATATGCTACACGAGTGCATCCTCTTGACATATGTAGCCTCAACACCCCGTCGTACAAGACATCGCACAAGATGGGACCTAGTACTAAAACACCCTGCTACAAACTGATGCTGGTGTCTTTTTCTCTTATGAATCTGTCAGTACAGTATCTGTCAATTAACCAGGTACTCACTAACGCCCAATTTTCTCAGCCTTGATTATGATTTTTCTCATGATACCGTATTAATGGCATTTTTTGACGTCAAGCAGGATAAAAGTCACTCATCTCTTTGCATCTTGCGTGACTAAAGAAGTCACTTCTGCGACCGCATCTATGGTGGACCTTTTAGACATGAAACAGTATTGGCGGAAGCTAAGCGCATGCTTTTGCTCCAGCTCTAGCTCAAGGCGGCCTTTAACAAGCTGCTCGTACAATTTCGCTACCGAACTGAAAAGGCAAATTGGTGGACACCACATCTCTTCCTCTTCACCTCTACCTTTCGGGATAAGGACAACCTTAGCGTCTTTCAACAGTGTTGGAAACTGTTGTTGTTCAAGCAATTTGTTTAACAATCTCAGGGAGAAAGGGAGAAATGGGGAGAAAAGCTCTACCTTAAGGGGGAGAAAAGTTCCATCTTATAAGAGAAGTCTAGGAAAGTAAAGAAATACCGAAAAACTGACCATAAATTGCCTCAAACAAATATTTCGGAACTATAGAGGAATATCGTTAATCAATATAACTTACAAAATTATATCCATAATACTGTCCAGAAGACTAACTCCATATGCAGAGAAAATAATAGGTGACTACCAAAGCGAATTCAGACCGGGAAGGTCGACTATAGACCAGATATTCGTCCTACGCCAGGTGTTGAAAAAAAACTGGAAATTCAATCGCGATGTACACCAAATCTTCATAGACTTTAAACAAGCTTACGATTCTGTGCAGAGAAGCATTGTGGGAGACCATGGTAGAAATGGGAGTACCTGAAAAGCTGGTACGATTAGCACAGGTGAGCATAGAGAACGGTTTTGCATGGATCAGAATCGGCAGCAATACGTCGGAGGAATTACTCATTGACACTGGGCTTAGACAAGGAGATCCTCTCGCCCCCTGCTATTTAATTTTAAGCCTCCCAGATATTCCTTTTGAGATCCTAAAGCAAGTTATACCACATTTCTCTCTTATACTTTCTTATTTCTCTATTCATTCTGCTTTCGCTTTATTTCATTTTTTCTCTTTTCCAAATCTCCTTCTTGCCGTCTTCTTAATCTCTTACACTCCCTTATTACTCTTATGCAATTTGTCCTCAGATGTTCAAGCCGCTCGTTCCATCAGTATAGTTGTTTTCTTTCACACCTTTCATTTGATCTTACACAAGCCAACTACTAACTGTGCAACACTAAAAAACTCATATGCTGGAGTTTAACATCAGGTTTGTTCTAGATTGCGTAGTTCTGAACGTCAAAACATTTCTGTCAGGATAGGAACGTACATTTAAATGTATTTGTTTGAAAATATCGGGGCAGTCAATTAAATTATATAAGAATTGCTAAGATCGAGATACGTTGCCAAACTTGATCGATCGCAAAATAAAGACGTAAGACATGGGCTAAATATTTACTTGATCAATGACAAAATCAAAGGATACACAACACATTTTATGCGTTTCTGACCAAAAAACTTAAGTTCAAATTTTGACTTTTATTTACATGTGGGTGACAAATCAGTAGAAAGTTATACTACAACGAAATTTTTAGTTGTAACTCTAGATCATAAACTTACATGGGAAACTCACGTAAATCATGTATCAGCAAAGTTAAGTACATGTATCTATATAATGCGTAATTTAATTAAAACTGTCTCATTTGATATATTGCGAATGATTTACTTTAGTTTAGTCCAGTCTGTACTTCAGTATGGCTTAATATTTTGGGGTTGCTCATCTCATTTTTTTTGAACGGGCATATAGCTCAAAAGAAAGTTTTAAAAAGTATGTATGGCGTTCCATTTTCAGATAGTTGCAAGCCACTATTTAAGAAGTCTAATATTTTAACACTACCTAGCCTTTTAATTTTCCAATTAATATTGCACATTGAGGAAAACAAGCTCAAGTTTGACAGAAATGAGGATATTCATTCACATGATACTAGAATTAAATCAAATTTTTCATAACCTTTCTCTAGATTAAGTGTATCCTAACATGTACCTGAATATATTGGAATAAAATATTACAATAAAATAGTCAATATATTACCTCCCAGTAATTATTCACATAAATGTTTTCGCCAAACTGTATATTCATTTTTAATGGACAACACATTCGACAGTGTTGATGTATTTTTAAATTTTTAACATTTTGCAACAATAGTTCTAAATTTGTATTTGTAACTTTTATTTCTTATTTATTTTATTGTAATCACTGTTTTATTTTAATCATGTGTACTTTTACTATATATTGTACTCTTTTGTACTAAAATATATTTTGACTAATCCGATAAGATTTTTTTTTGTTTGTAAGAATTGTGTAAACTTTGTGGATGAATAAATTATAACTGTCTATCTAACAAAATTAAAACTGAAACTGCTTAAAAATTTAAATATGCAAAATTCTCACATGCTGCAAATTAAGTTATTTATTGGATTATGATAACTACCTATATAAAATATTTAATTTTTCATTAGTTTGGTTTCTTGATTGTTATCTCTTTTTTCTATCTAATATCTAATAATAGTAGTAAGTTCAAATTAATTTTTTGCTGCTCTCGTCACACTTTTGTACATCTTTTACTACTGTCAGTTTAATAAATCTCCAGCTAAATTTCACGTTTAATTGCTACACAATTTAATGAACCATCTCGGAAAACGATGGCATTGATCAACGCTCCGTTCTAAAGTCTGACACATTTCCAGAACGATGGGAGAAAAATTTTACGAAAGACGGACGGTTGTAAAATCTCTTTTTTTTTATCAAAATTAAATCGTTAGAGAAAAATAAAGTCCGCTAATTGCGCAGACGAAAATTGAATACAAGAAATGGGGATGAGTTGCGTAGAAACGGTTTAATCTTAACTAGAATTTAATTATGGAGAGTAACTGCGAGCGAGCAGTTCCCTTTAGACGAAATTAAAAAAGTATTTGGTCTAATTGGAACGAATAAAATTTGTCATTGATGAAGAAAAGCCCCTGAAGTTTTTGTTTTGTTAGAGCGTAACTGGGATAATCTATCAAGTGTTTCCTTCGTTTCCTTCCATTATTAAAATTCGTTTAAAAGGCTAAAAAAGTGCAAGCATTTTGCAAATGATTTACAATACTTATTCTGATTTTATAAAGGAAAATAAACTTGATTACAAACTTGTACATTTTTGACTACTAATTATTATGTAAAAATGAGGAATTTTGTTTTTATAGTATTTATAGCAAAATCCGATCGGCTATGTGCCATACGACTAAGAATTAGAGACCGACCGAATGTGATTTTTTTGGCCGAAGCCGAAGCCGATGCCGAAGTTCGGCCTGAAGGATACCTTCGGCCGAAGCCGAAGCCGAAGGTGACTAAAAATATACCTATTACCTATTATATGTTAACAATTTAAATAATGTGCATTATATTTTTATTAACTGATAAGTGATAAACAAAAATATAAAATTATGAGATAAAAAAGTCAAATATTTATACATTATTTGGTAATAGAAGCGATAATAAAAATAAATAACATTAAAAAACATTAAAGCAAGTGAGTATTTATGATTACTGGATCTGGTAGTTAATATAAATCAAACATCCTAATATTATACGTAAGAAAAAAAGCTTGTTAGCGTTTTCTCCCAACAAATTAGTTCTTCTGTCAGCGTATAGTTGCCCAGCAGAGCTGAATAACTGCTCACTAGGTACACTCGTTGGTGGTGCCGATAGAAATTTTTTGGCTGCAGTTTTTAAAGAAATATAGGGACTTGATTCCCAATAATGAAATATGTCGGCACTTCTTAAAAGCAAAGCCTCTTGGAAATACGAATCTAGGTAATCTGCATTGGGATCGTTGTCGTTATGAATTTCTTTTGTTGCATCTAGAACGGCTGTGACAAAAGTATCATGTGAATTCCAAAGACTATTGTTTTCTAGATCTTCTACATGTGTAGTTGTAGATGATGATGTTGAAGCGATAGCCATAGGAACTTTATTTGTATAGCTAAACTTAGAGCTATCAGATTTACGTAGAAATTTTAAAATTCTTGCTTTACATGTAATTACTTCCTCGTCTGTCGAATATTTTGATTTAAAGCGAGGATCTAGAAGAGTCGCAATTGATAATTCTGGCAAATTTGTAATATTAGCGAATCTTTTAATTAATGATTCACGAAGTCGTAGCTTTAATAAACTTATCTCCTCAGAGTTCTGCTCTTTCGCAGAAACTTTACCATTTAGCATTTTTATTAGTGGGATAACCAATGATACACAAGCAGAATCGGCTGAAAGATCTAGCGTCGCTTGGTAAAAATAAGTTAAAACTGAAATTAAATTGTTGATCAATTCCCATTCTGTTGAACTGGGAACTTCAATACCACCACGTTCAGCCATATACAAATTTATTGCAACTTTCTATTCGAATAGCCGCTCCAACATTAGGTAATTGCTATTCCATCTTGTTTCCACATCCTGAATTAACATATGCTGTGGCAAATTGCAAGTTTGTTGAAACTGCCTCAGGTACCTGCACGCTTGTTCACTCCTTTTAAAATGTCCCACAATTTTACGACATTTTTTAATTGTGTTTTCAATTAATTCCTGTTTTAATAAAGAATCATGAATTACAAGTTGTAATGAGTGAACCACACATCTTAGAGATGTAAATTGTGTAATACGAATAGCCGCGACCATATTTGCTGCGTTATCAGTTACAGCTATATGAATTTTGTTTTCTATTTTAAAATTTTGAATTATTTCATTAAGTTTACTTGCAATAAACATACTAGTGTGGTCATCATTAAGCACACTAGCGCTTAATATAACTTTAAGACGTTTTGAACCATGAACAAAGTGAGCTGTAAAACTTAAAAGAGAACAGGTTTTAGCAGGATTGCTCCAAATATCTGACATAAAGCTTATCCATTCGGCTTTAGAAACTAAATTTGATACTTTTTTCCAAACTCTGTCATAGGTAGCTGGCATTAAACTAGTTCTAAAAAACTTTTCCGTTTTTTTTTTCTGTATTTTTAAGTAACATTAGGACCTCCAAAATTTAAACGCTGAAAAGCTTCTCCTTCAACGATAGAGTATGGTAACATGTCGACAATAATAAGGTCCATGATACCCTTATCAATCCTAGATGATATCGGATGATCATCAGACTATAGAGCAGGTGACTTAAGTTCCATTATTTGATGTAGGTTGGGCTAAAATGTCCTGTAAACTGGTTGTGTAACATCATGTGGAGTTTTTATATGTTCCAATTTTCGAACTTTTATTCCCATTTCAATGTCACAAAATGATTTCCATTCTTCTGTATGGATTTTTTGTAGATGATTTTTAATGTTTGTAATAGTTTGTTTTTTAGGTATTAAACTGCCAAGCGATAATGACTTTAAACATAGTTTGCATGCAGCTTTGTTGCCACTTTTTTCAAAATAATCCCAAATTGGATTTTTTATTGACATTATTTAAAAACGTTTGAATTTATACAATACAATAAAATACAATAAAATTATTATCATATTTTTACTACGTGAGAAATATTCAAATGAAGATCTTTAAGACATCTTGGCCTATTGTTAAAATTTATATCCTACCTACTATTACCTGATCTGAAAGTTTGTAAAACGTTTTAGTTGAGGGTAGAAAATAGTGTGTAAATATTATTCAAATTAACTCGCCGAAGCGTATTGTTCGGAGATTATTTCATTTCTATAGTCACCTTCGGCAAAACCTTCGGCTTTGTTTTGGCCGAAGCCGAATTTTGGCCGAAGGTTTAAATATTGGCCGAAGGTGGCCGAAGCCGATGTCGAAGCCGATGCCGAAGCCGATTAATCGGTCGGTCTCTACTAAGAATACATAACAGCCATATCGTCGGAGTTATGGAAAAAGGGCGATTTCACCAAAAATTCAATTTTTCAGCAGCATTTTCAGAGCATTTTCTATGGTTTAGACCATCAGGAAAATTATTGAATATTATTTAAATAAGCTGTAATTTTTTATTTCAATACTGTAAACATGTCATTTTTGTATTCTTCAAGTTTCAAGATTTCTAGTAAAGCCGTTAAGTGATAATAAATATTTGTATTGATAAATGTAACCCATTCGCCCTTTTTACATACACGTCAAAACTATTCATGATGGCTTTTAGCACGTTATTTGTAAAAACAGTATATTTAGAAAGGAATAAAAAAACTAGCTTAATACTCATTTTTTATTACAATTTTAAGTTCTTTACACATAAATTGAATAAGCAAAAACATTGGTAAGAAAATATAAAAAATTCATGTACAGATTGTTCATTTTTCACTTTTTTTTCTAACATGATGATACTTTGCTTTTCTTTTGACACGATAATTTGCGTTTCTTCTGAGACGATGATTTTTCTTTCTGATCAGCTGAAGATTTTTTTGTTGTGTTTAGATTCGTACTTTTACCACATCGAGTGACACCTTTTGGTATATCCCCAAAGTATTTGTGATGGTACACGGGGATAACTCTGGTCTTACACAGATGCATGAGATCGTTGGGTTAAGTGACTGTTGTGGGCAACCGACTTAGGGAGTAAGTCAATTGTGGAGGGCTTTGCAATTTGTCATTGTATTGGTACTTGACAAAAATAGATTCAGGTTTATCTTTATAGATCCTGAACCATTTGATTTTTTTCCTGCTGAATAAGTCCCCACTTACAGTTTCATATCTTATTTGTTTTTTGTTAGTTTGAGCCAATTTCTTCCAATCTATGAAAGATGTGTGATCGAAATAAGCAATCTTGTAAGGCTTTGGTGTTTTTCTTGTAGTCTGACAAACAACATTCCTGCAGGTACATTAATTTGTACATTATTTGCTGCCCTTTCAATTGTTGAATTATTTGAATCACCTTCTTGCTGAGAGTGCCCTGGTTCATAAAACACGTAATCGATTACTTTGCAATTCATACATAGAACAGCATGTAACAATGCAGTTGCAAAATATTGATTTAAATTCTGCTCACCACAGTTATCGCTCATTAGGAAGAATTTTTCAGTTTGTGGATGATTTGCTATGTAATTAAATACACAGGTTTCTATTTTACTAGCACCTCTATTCCCTTCGGTCTCGTCCCATAGGTTGCAAGTTTCTTCTTTCGTCATCAGATCAAATATGGTGAGGTCGAATACAGCAAGTTTTCGTTTGTAAAATATTGAGGATACCTTGCTCTTAGGATATTCTAGCATAGTTTGGAGGTCAAAGTTTATGACAAGTTTCTTTTCATTAGTATTTTCCCTGTCTTTCACTTTTTCTATTTTAAGTTCACAGGCTGTCCCTTTGTTCTTCAAATATCTTTCATATTCATCTTTTCTTGGTTCCATTTCATCTAGGGTCAGTGATTTGTTATCATTACAAGTACTGCATTGATCCTTCTTAGACTTATAAAAGCGCAGGTTTCCATAGGAGTAAAAATAGGCTTTATACATGGATTTGGAAACACGTTTTACCAATGTTTATTTTATTGTTTAAAGATATATATATTCTTTATATAAGATATAAAGTATACAACTTTTCAACTACTTTTCAAGATTAAGTTGTGAAAAAAGGAGTGCTGGAGTTTCTGCGGTAGTGGAATTCTACTTTTATTGTGGATCGAAGATGCTGACGGGCGTGTTCTTCAATCCAGGCTGGTATTTTGTTCAAAGTCTCTTTGGTCAGTCGATACAATTCCGCAACGCTCCTTTTTCTCTAGATGTTAGTGAAGACTGCGTTTTTTTCTGCATGCAGGTTCACCTTCGACTACATGATTAGCAACAAACTGTCGTTGTCGGTCCTGACAACAATCATCTTTTCCCATTTTCCAAAACTGAAAGAAAATGTTGCAGTCGCTTTGTTTAGATGTACTTTCCGCAATTTAGTCGGCTGTAGCCCTTTCCGTAAACTAAATATGTGCTGATTTGCTGGCATTTACTTTAACTCGCCACAGTTTTAACCATTTCTCTAGTTCATTTAAATGAATTTGTAAATTTTGACAGGCTGTAACAGGAACCGAGCTAGAAGCCATTATCACAGTATCATCTGCATAGGTAGCAATTGTGCTGTTTATTTTTGTGGGAATATCTACGTATAGAGTAAATATAAAGGTGGTCCCAATATACTACCCTGAGGTGCTCCTGATAGAATGGGAGATATGTTTTATACTGCTTCACTGCATCTGACCTGGAAATATCGACTGGTCAGGTAGGATCTTAGAAGTGCATACAGAGAATGAGGAAAGTGAGTTTTTATTTTAGATGGGCAGCCCCTCATGCCATACTTTATCAAATGCTTGTGAGTCATCCACAAACGCTGCAGTACAGTATTCTTTCTTGTTAATCGCATCTTTTGCTACTTTGACAACTCTATGTACCTGTTCAATTGTTCTATGTTGATTCCTAAATCCAAACTGATAACCAGATATTAACTTTTGTCTGTCGGTTATAGAATTCATTCTTTGAAGAAGTATTCTCTTAAATATCTTAAAGATAATGGGAAGCAAACTGATTGGACGATAGGATGATAGTTCGTGTGGATCTTTATTTGGTTTCGGTATTAAAATAATTTATGTAATTTTCCATTGAAACGGAAAATAGCCTAACTTTAGTAACTAGTTAAACATGTATATAACCAACCGAAATTCTTCTTCAGGTAAATTTTGTAGATTTTTCCCGATATTAAATCATACCCTGGAGCTTTTTTAGTATTGAGATGTTAAACTAATTTTTTTGTTTCAATAATTTTTATATTTTCGTTTTATCTGAGGTGACATCTAGTACGGTGCATCTAAGTTCTTGTGAATGAATTCTTCTTTTTCCTTTGAGATAGTTCTGGAGTGAGGTTGAAAATCTTGGTATTTGTGTAGTTCTTTTAAGCAAACAAGTAGCCCTATTCAATTCAGTTTTGTTCTCAGGAGATCTGGAAGTTTGCCACTGTTTTTTTAGTTTTTTTTCGTTGATTAAGATTTTTATATGATGTAAATATAGTTCACAGTTATTACTCAGATAGTTATTAAAAACATTTTTAGTAAATACACTTTTTATTTACTCTTATGTAAAGTTAATTTTACACTTTATTTTTCGCACTCCTTAACCCCATCGATAATTATGGTGTTCCATTTCTATGTCACCGAAACATGCCGATTTTACAAAATCTTTACTCCTCTCTCCGATTTTACGGTAAAAATAACGAATCACTCGCTTTTTCGCCAAAAAAGTTTTATTTACCAGTTGTCATTGTCTCTTTAAAGATCCGCCAGAAAATTGAAGATTGAAAAGAAGTTCCACGACGTTATCCTGGAAGTAATTTAATTTTGTGTTGTTGAAAAGTTTTTCTGTTTTCATGTTTGTCAGAAAAATGTAAAGGAAGGAGGTTTATTACATTACCATAATCAAATTAAAGTTTTATGTTTGGATTTTATTATTATCCTGAAGCTGCTTGTATTGTCGCCTTTTTTAGAAGTGTTTGAATTTTATTACTTTTTTTATCTACTATATCCAAAAAAAATAAATCTCAATTTTAATTAAAAATACGTCATATTTTCACAAAGTATACCTCAACAATAGAAGTAATTCAATTTTTTTTTTCTGTTTTTCAACCTTTCAACGATCGCACCCTTTAATTTCTCTTTAGTGGATGCATGTCGTGAATTTTACCTATTTTTGTAAATAATGGCTTTTGTTAAACAAATGTTAGAAAATTGTACAAGACCACTACCTGTGGTAAATTATATTCAAAATTTGATTTATTTGGATTCAGAGTGTAGCGTTTTATATTTAACGTCTATATAATAATATAAATTCGGTTCTAAATTGTCATAGTACGCCCCTGATATAATAAGAAATGTGTTGTGTCTGTTATGGAAGTCGACATTTCTGAATGCGTATTTGGTCGTGAGAACGATTTTTGTTTAGACTAGCCAACAAATATTCAGTTTAAAAATAGTTTCTTAGAAAAATTATCGCCAGGTAATTTTTGTTACCACGCAAAAATAATAGGAATTTCAAGGTTGTGTGAAAGAAGTCTTGTTTAAGTTTGTGGATGATAGGCTAACTGCGGGGAAAAGGGGTGATTCGGTCTTGCGCTATGTGTAGCAATTGGTCCGCTGTCAAATCTGTCCACTGCCGCAAATTCCTCAACCAAGAGAGTTTCTTCCGTCCTATCCATTTCTTTCCTTCGATTTTACCGTTGAGAATTAGCCGAAGGAACTCATATCTTGGTCCCCTGATTATATGTCCAAGATATTCTAGTTTATGATTCTTAATAATATTTAATAGAGTTCGTTGATATCCCATCCTTCGAAGAACTTCTTCGTTTCTGGTTCTGCTAGTCCATGGAATTTTTAGTATCCTTCGATACAACCACATCTCAAACGCCTCGATTTTATTCATGATATCGGCGTTTAAAGTCCAAGTTTCACATCCATACAAAAGCACAGACCACACGTAACATCCTGTAAACTTTTCACGGATTTCCAAATTTAATAAGCTTTACAAATAAAAATTACAAATATGCCATTAGAATTCCACAGCACTGCAGCATTTACACCGGAGACACCACAGCGATATCAGAAGCTATCAAAAACTCCTCTTCAACGACTGAAAATAATATTTTAATCATCACAGATTCACTCAGCGCAATTCATGGAATTAATCAACTTTACCCTAGCCATTCTATTGTACAAAATATAAGAAATGAACTTAATGCACTACACCAAATAAATAAAAAGGTTACATTTATTTGGATACTTTCACACAGTGGCATTAAAGGCAACGAGGAAGTTGATCAATTGACATTAAAATCCATCAAAAATGAAAATGTTCCAGAAATTACTAAATATCCCCACACCGACAATAAACGACAGTCCATGAATTATATAATAAATATATGGCAAGCAACCTAGGATGCAACAGACTCTAAGTTAAAAACAATAAAGCCTCGAGTAGACGCCAGCCTACCGCAAAAAGGAAAAAGAAAAGATCAGGTAATCGTAAATCGTCTACGAATCAGCCACACAATACTAACACACCAACACCTTCTAAATAAAGAACCAGTTCCAATTTGTACCTACTGCTCTAGTCAACTCACCGTGAAGCATCTGAGAGTCGACTGTCCGCAGTTCCAGTTCCAACCTCAGAGAACATGCCGAGGAATTAGTGGAAACCTGAGAAGTGCGCTTACGACAAATATCTTGGATTTATTGCAGTTTAAAAGACATAAACATTTATAATAAACTCTATTAGTATGGGAACGCAAAATCCTGCGAATTATATATGGTCCTTGCAGGGACAGCGTGACAAATGAATGGAGGAGCAGATACAACAATGAAATAGAGACTCTCTTTGGGAAAGGAAACATCGTAAGATACATAAAAGCCAATAGACTAAGATGGGCAGGCCACATGGTACGGAGTGATGACGACAGACTGATTAGCAATGTGTTTTGGGAAAGACCAGATGGTAGAAGATCGACAGAAATCAATGGAAGGCAATAGTAAACGCGGCAAAAACTCACGAAGAGTTGAAAAAGCCAATGATGATGATGATGATTTATAATAAACTTTAATTTATCTAACTGTACTACTGTGTATGTCTCCCCACTAATAACCCTTGGTGGTTGATGTGGGTTTTGTATGTTTAAACAAAAAAAAACTAAGCCTCACAAACCCCACCCGACTGTTCATGTAATTTGCAAATATTTGATTACTTAAGGGTTAAGGGTGTTTAGTTGTTTTTTATTTTCCAGCATATTCAACTTATTTATTGATCATGATTTCATATAATTTTGTCTAAATCCAAACTTAAACTATTAAGAAAACTACATTATTTATGTCTATATGACTGCGTCGTTATTAAAAATACATGTCTCTCTCGTATTAAAAAACAGCGATCAAATACAACAATTGCGGACGCTACCCCATCAAGAATTCAATTTGAGAAGCAGTTTTGTCAATATTGCCCCAGAATAATAACGAGACAAAAGCAAAGATAAAACGAAACATCCAAACAGCCAAGAACTCGGCACTAACAGTACGGAGCGTCACTTAGAACGAGCTCAGAAAAGCCAGAGATGTCTCGAAAGCGTCCATCTGCATTCGGCTAATATCCCAGCAGAAGTTTTGCTAACGCGTTTATAAGGAAACTAATATTTCACCGAAGAGCTTGTTATTGCTATTTGCTTTGTTCTTGCGAAAATAAAACTAGGATAAGGAGTTGCGACTTGGACAGTTTGCAGTTTGGATTTTAACTTCAAACACATTGTGCCAACTTTACTTTTCGATATATATGTATACACGATACAGTTAGATAAATATGAGATTACAAAATTATCTTTTATTTTATTGTCCATTTTAATACCTCTTAAACAATCTGCGTAGTATTTTTAACAGCTGTTGATACTTTTGTTATTTTATATTTTTAAAAATCCGTATAAAGGCACTTTTTAAAATGTACATCCAGTTGCACAAACCATTAGCTGTTCTACTTTTATGTTTGGTGTTCGTTCCAATATAATCCTTAATCCATGTAATCCGAAAAGGATAATAAAGGATCATATATATAGAAAGTATTAACATATATCTCTTGCCACGTGACATGGATATGGTATGTATTATGCCACCAAATAGGGAATAATGGGAAATATAGGAATAAGCCCATGTTCGGAATTATATAAAGGATTTGGTGGGTCCATATTTACCAAATTACGGTATTTTAATCCCCTAATAAGAGATATCAAAAAGAAATAATGTGTTTAGTATAAACTCGTGACCAAAATTGAAACGGAATTATTATTTTCCAATATTCTGGAATCTGCAATTACCTTTAATATAAACCCTATATTGGGATAAGATGAAAAAATTTGCACTCGGCTGAATAAGATCCTAATTTTGAATTCCTGCATTTTATAAAGCGTATATAAATATTAGTTTTTAAATATAATAGGGTTGTTGTTACTATTTTTGTTATTATTAAAGAATAAAACGAACGACGTAACTCAACAATATATTAAAACAAAAATTGAGGAGGTTTCAAGCAATACCGAATAATAATTTATTCGTCTTCCGGGTTTGGACCGTGTCATTTGTGAGTGACCCAAAAGTGGGTTCAAAAGTGGGTTCATTGAGATGAACCCACTTTTGGGTCACTCACAAATGACACGGTCCAAACCCGGAAGACGAATAAATTATAATTCTGACTCTGGCCGTGGAAGCCTACGATCTCATTCAATACCGAATAAATCCATTTTTTACGAAAATTTTGTTAGTGGCCAATATCGGTTCATTTCGTTAAATTGCACCAATATAAAAATGTATAAGAGCAAAAACTAATAAATCCTACTGAATTTTAATGGTGATATTCATGTTTGCATGAAAAACCGAACAAATTCATTTTTTGTTCAAAACCAAATCTGTAGCCCGAAGGTAAAGGATACTATGTCACAATTTGTTAATTGTTCAGGAGAGCAAATTTTCTTCAATTTTAAGTTATAAAAATTCGATTCTTCAAAGCTAATAGAAATTTCTTAATGAAACCCCTACAAATTGTTAATAGTACTCTTAGGCAAATGGGAATAGTGATTTTGGAACTTTAATTATGATAGTTACCTTAAAAAATTCATATTTTGTGGACATAGTATTGTATACCTCTAGGCTTGATATGTGTTCGATGGACATAATATAAGAGTATTATTGTTGAAAACTATTATTATTCACTATTCAATTTGAAATATTGTTTCTTTATGTTGATTTTATGGCAGGTATAATAATACAACAAGCGTGTGATAGGACAATGATTTATTAAAAAACAAATCATTTCAACATTTTAATAATACACTACATACACAGTACAGGATACTTTCTTTTAATGAATTAATATGACAAAACGAAATAATAATTATGATGAAAGCATTATTTTTAAGCAAATCAAGAATCACTGTTACTATCGATATCTGGGTAGTCTCTATTATAGGGTAGGTCCGTATAAAATCCATGGAAATAACTGAAAATAAAAGGTAAGAGAGAAATTAAGTCATTGTAGTTTCGTTCGGATATTGGAACAACCTTCTTTTGTGGAAGGCTGATGGAAATGTAGGCCTACATCCATTCAATCTTGAACTACTTCTTGTATTCCTTTTCAGGTCAACTGCTTGGAACTCCCCATTAGATGAATATTTTTAGGAAAATCATTCCAAAATTTTTCTGCCTCAACTGTATGTGTACACAATTTGACATAAGAAATTTCTCATTCTCGATGTTTTTTTTTTCTATGTATAAATGGGGTGTTTTGACCCTTATACAGTGTATCAAATTGTTTAAAATCTTCTTGATCATGTTGAATACATGATATTTGTTAGAACTCTGACGTACTATTTGTTGCCAGTCCCAGGGAGTGATGATTGTCATCTTGTCAAGTTCTTTCCGTTTTTTTTTTCTATTAAGGCATGAATAGAATCAGCCTCCACAGTGTGTGTTCTTTAAGGAGGTACTTTACGTTGACACACTGTATTTGACGATATTTTTTCATAATCCAGAAAAAGCACAACACAATAAAAATATTTTTATTTTGCTCAAAACAATTATCGGACCAAAGTGTAATTTCGTTAACATCAGAAGTAGATATAACACTGATGGCCCCTTTTAAAAAAAGCAAATGAAATTTCCTCTCCATCTCGGCCACATTTGGACTCATCCCACATAATGCAGTGTGCGCTTTTATCTGACAAATCGTAAAGTATATAATTTAGCATTCAAAGATATGATATCATGTCCACATGGTATTAAAAACTCCTGAACGTTTCTTGGGGTAAACAATACTATGTCCACAAGGTATCATATCACTTTAAGGAAAATGGACATGATATCATATTTTATTACCTTATCTTCCTTATTTTTGGGAATAGAACATAATATTATCATATACCACTGTATAGAGCAAAAATTCTACATTATGGACATGGTATTAAGTCAATTTCATGAAAAATGGACATAGTATCCTTTACCTCCGGGGTACAGAAACAAATCCACAAATGCGCATTTCCTACTTTATCTTCTTATACAAATGTTTTATTCGAACAATACATGGTACTAGGGAGGTATTAGAGATATTTTGTCGTTGATTGATTCGCCTCTGCATGTTTACACATTGACTGGAGCGACCGCGTGTTTTTTGTTCAGTAAGAGGTTGTCAGTAGTCTGTGAACTGGGTGTGGCTAAGTGTATAATATTTCTGGTTTAAACTGTTTTTAGCGGGTTTAATATACATAGTTCGATACAAGTTTCGGAAACAGAGGTACTGTTAAATAAAGAATATGGAAGAAGATTTTTTGGGTGAGTCAGTAGCTGTGAAAGAAGCCAATCAAGGCAGCAGAATAAGGGAAAAAGCCCCGAAAAAGCTAAGAGGAAAAGGTGAAAGGTAAGGTTATAACGTAATTATAGATTAGTAGGTATAGCTCATTTTGGGATAGAGGCAGGTTTTTCAAAAGGTCCTTTTATAAATCGTGGACTAGTAAATATTGTTTCTCTTTTTCCAGTAAAGTTGATAGTTGTTAAGTAATTGGATTTTTTGGTTTTTTAAGGGAGTAGGCGCAAAATCTTGATCCAATGTTATTTAAATTTATGTTTTTTTTTCGAATTCTGAGAAAACTAATAAATATTTTTAAAACATTTAAACGCAGAATGAAAGTTTGCAGAATGTTTGTATTTGTATCAAAAAAGCATACGTTGCTTATTTTGCGTTATTTCTAATTCCTGTGAAAGTTTTTTAATCCTAAAAGTAACGGGTAAAATCATTTATTATTTATGTGTAATATCAAATCGGATCGAATCGAATATAATCGAATTTATAAGAAATATTCACTTTTGTCGGCACTCCGCAAGTGCCACGCTATCTTTTTCTCTTTTTTAACCTTATGTATTTTATTTTGGGTACCAAGATCCAGATCCAGACTTAAAGAAATTTAAGCGTCCTTGCGCACATGACAATAAAACATACCAAAATGTTAAAACATCAGATATTAAGAAGTCAGCTGTATAGTGTACCAAAAAAAAAGCATTCAAGATGTGAAACTTTGCCATATGATAAACGTTTCCGGTACCGTAAGAAAGAGATGTGTTAAAGATAATCCCCGACAAAGAACAAGGGCAGCAAACTTCTTTTTAAAAATTAAGAAAACAAGATCAACAGGGGTAGTTAAAGTCTGAAGGGGTTTTTTCATGGCAGCAACCTGTGTTAAAAACTACTGATTGTTTACATTATGTAAGATTGTTGACTCAGGAGACTGTCCCAAAGAGCGAAGAGGAGGAGACCATATTTCAACAAAAAGTTTGAACAAGAGCAAGCAAGTACACGAATTTGTTGGTAAACTGCGTGACGTCGAAAGTCATTATAATCGAAAAAAAGCTCGAAGAATCTATTTATCTGCCCATTTAGACTACTGATGATAATTTTTATTACCATAGATTATTCAATATTTTTTATCTCTAATATTAAAACCATTTGTACTGTTATGATTGTTTATTTTGAGTTCAAACTTAGTTTATTGAGCCAATTAAAAAGAATTATAACTTATTTGTTATCAAAAGTAAAATAATCCTTATATTACCTGTGTTCGATGGATTCAAAAGATTTTGTAGTTGTCTTTTATCGGGATAGAGAAGAAAAGGCTAAGAATACAAATATATTATATTACAAAGATTTACGTTTCTTTATTTCATATGAACGAATAAAACAATTATTAAATTCTGTCGATATCTTATCAATCAGCATACAAGAAAATAAATCAAATTTTAATGATAATAAGATTATAAAGCTACATACATTTATATTACGTGAAAAACCAATTTTACTTAAAATTTTCTTTACTTAAAAAAAGAAACCACAAAACTTTAAACTTTTGATTAGCCTAACAAAACCTCAGTTCTTAAATTTTAATGATAATGACCATGATGTCGAAACGATCCTTCACAGATATAAAATTCAATTGTACAAACAACTTACAGTTTATTTTCTTCTTGAGTTGTATGTTGGAACATACCCAGAAAAGTCCAGTCTCCTCAAATATGTGATCTCCCCTCTTTGGCACCTCGGCTCCTTCTTTACGTCTCTGCAAACCTCCTTCAGACTACACAAAAAACACCTGATTCACTTCTCCAAACTCCGCTACTTATTTATGACACCAGGACCTCCTTTTGTCAACTTGCTGCCGTAAGAATACTTTCACATATACTTTATAAAATGCCCACGGTAGATACAAGGACCTCTTTGAATACACTTGTTATCTCCTTCTTCAAACTATTCACTTCTTTTCGTTACGCCGGTATCCAAACTCACGAACCACACCCTATCTTGAGACAAACGACTGTTTCCTTTCGTTGACCAAAATATGACTAACTTCTCCTCTCTCATGATCGACTCACCAAATTCCCATTTTAAAAACGACCGTCCAATCAAAAAGCTTAAATTGTGTTTACCATGATTTTGGAAAAGCCTAATTTCGGTTTCAGAGAAAACTAAATAGCTTACTTTAAAATTGGTTTTTTTTTCAATACATCATTTATACATATTTCAAAAGATTAAAATATGGTCATTTAATACTCGACTATACAAACAATGAAAAGATTAACTTACAGGTAAAATGTCTTCTAATTCTAAACAAAGGTTTTTTGATAATTTTGTTTGAAACGGAAAAAGGTTGTTTGCCAAACAAATTTCTATTCTTATCTACACTAAATCTTATCTTAAATTACTATATACAATTTGTTTATATTGATATCTTGAAATTTTATTTCGATGGATTTTTTTATTTATTTTTCTTTGGTTGGAAAAGAAAAAGTATGACAGTACATACTAAATTTAGAAATATTAAAAAAAATTTTTATGTACTTTATTTATTTGCAACTTTTGACAAAAATGTTAATAATAAAAATAGTTAGTAACAGAAAGAACTAAAAAGGCAATAGGATATTGCAAAAATGCCTAAAAACCGATTATTATAAACAATGCGATAAAATAATTATTTAAATTTGAATGAGACCAACCTATTTATGATGAGTCCCGGAGACTTCACGTCACCGGTTATATTCCTAAAATAGGACGTCACCGTTTAATACTATTTACAATATCCATCTACAACTCTTTAAATTGACCACGTTTCTATAACATGAATTTACCTGAATGAAAATAAATGAAATGAAATATCAAAAGTTTTTACGATCAAACATTTTTACGGCCAACAACCTGAAAGTTAATTGCGGTCATTTTCGTGCGAGAAATTGACTAAAACCACAACGCCCTCTCGAGTACTTGATGCTTCTCCACCTTTCATTTCTAACACTCTAAAATGTAAATTCATCAACGTTGGAGAATAAAGTCTTCACATTATGCATTAAGGTGACGGCGAAAATTTAATTCGGGAGGTTTTAAGCGAACCAATGTTTTTGCTGAATATTTTATGAAGTCATAAATATTGACCGGCTCTACAGAGTGATTAGGTCTTTAGATGAATATTTTATGACGGAAAATTGTATTATTACGCCAACAAACAGTGTTAAATTATTAGAAAGGCTTTGAAAATTATTTTTTTTTATTAAAAAGGTATTATAAAAAAGTCTACATTTAATTCAAATTTACTTATTTATCGTATGGCACTTAACATATTTACATTTAAATTTATATATATTTTGTATAAAACAATACATATATGTTTACAAAACAACATCTAATTTATGACTTGCCTTGATAGGATCTTGTGGGACACTGTTTTGTGATGTGACAGATGGTTTGGGGTTATCCGCAGTTACAGAGTGGGGATGGTCGTTTACACCATTGGTGCATCAGGTAACCGCATCTGCTGTGTTGGGTTATGATTTGGTTCAGTATAGTCCATGTGTTGCATGGTAAGTTAAAACCTGGTGGTGTTTGTATAATGCAGGGTAGGCAGCTATTTTGGTGTTCCATCCATCTATTCATTGTTTGGGTGTTGAAATGTGTCTCAGTACTGGGAACCATTGCGTAAGGGTGGATCTGATAATACCGGCAATCGTTCTCATTGTTTTGTTCAATTCGGCATCTACTTTGTGTATATGTGGGCTGTTAAGCCAGGCTGAAGAGCAGTATTCCGCGGTTGAGAAGACAAGGCCCAGGGCAGATGAACGCAAGATGGAAGCCAACACTTCCAATGCTGTTCCACACAGTTTCTGGATGATGTTATTTCTAGATTTAAGTTTATCCGCTGTTTTTGACAGATGTTTTTTGAAAGATAGGGTTCTGCTAAGAGTCACCCCAAAGTACTTTGGTGTTTTATTATAGGCGAGTGTGGTGTTTTCGAATTGGAACTTGAGTGTTCTTCCTGCAAACTTATTATTTAGATGAAAACTGGAGACCTTTGATTTGGCATCGTTTGGTTGGAGACTCCATTTATGAAAATACTTTTCCACTGTTTGTAAGTCTGCCGTAAAGATTTCTTCTGTTTGCTCAAATGACTTACACCTTATTGCAAGGACCCAGTCATCAGCGTAACCTAACTTCCTTGATCTGTTTTCTGATATATCAGCGATGTACAGGCTAAAGAAAAGAGGAGCTGGGACAGATCCCTAAGGTAGTCCATTATTCAATTTTCTTGGGGTGCTGATGTCAGCTCCCATGACTACTTAAATCATTCGGGCAGCTAGCATGCTGTTAATTATTCGAGCGGCGGATTTACAGGTGATTGTACGGAGGAGCTTGTATATCATACCTTCTCTCCAGAGTGTATCGTAGGCCGCTGTTAGGTATATGAATGTGACTGCAGTTTTAAGTTTTCTCTGGAACCTTGCCTCAATAAATGTGGTATGTGAAAAAACCTGATCTGCGCAGCTTCTTTTCGGTCGGAGACCTGCCTAATCAACCGGTGTGGATTCAAGTACCTTTGGACTAATTCAGTTATAGATAAGTCGTTCTAGTAGCTTGAACGTTGTCGATAGTAGGACTATTGGCCTGTAGTTTTTAGGGTTGTTATCATTTGGTTTCCCTGGTTTTAATATGGCAATGATCTTCGAGCATTTGAGTTCCAGTAGTATGGTACTGGTGTTCATAATATCTGTGAAAAAGTGGGCCATGCATTCTCTCGCATATTTGCCGCTGCTAATTAGGAATTCGGGATGAATATTGTAAAAACCTGGGGTTTTACTTGGCTTTACATCTTTTAGAGCTATAGTGACTTGTTCGCAAGTGAAAGGGCGAAAGTATTCGGTTTCTGTTAATTGAAATTTTAAAGTTTTAAGCTCTCATTTTACCTTTGTGTTGTGGCTTATTTTTTGGGGCCTTAGATGTCGATACCAGATGTGAGGCAATAGTGTTTTGGGTTAATTGTTGTTTTGTTGATGTTTGTACTTGATGTTTAAAAATTAAGAGTTTCTACAGTTTCCATCCATTTTTGTTGTCTAGCTGCTCTTGATATACGATTTTTGGCCTTGCTTAATACGACTTAAACAAATCTTTTGTAATTTCGAATGGGAGGGGTATTCAGCCTAGAGTCTTGTCCAGTTCCGCAGAAAAGCTACTGCAAATGGCTTTCTTTAGATTCCAACGTGAGGGAGGGATGGATGTGATTGTAGGAATCTGGGTTCCTGCCTCTAATATCACTGGGCGGTGTTGGCTATGTGGGAAGTTGTCCATTACTTTTCGAGAGACTGCTAGAGGTTGCCCGTTCTTATTAGCAAAGACAAAATATAGATCGGGATTATACTCATTCTGCCATGCTGCTAACATGAATGTAGGTCGGCTTTTAGCGTCAAACTTTCGTGGTATGAGAAATTTGTAAGAATTATGTGTCTAAACAATAATAAATATATAATAATAATAAATAAAGTTAAATATAACATTCTCATGGAATGTCTTAAGACAAAAGGACTCGACAAAAATGATATCAACATAGTGAAAAATCTCTATTGGAACCAACAGGCTGTGGCAACATTAGATGGAAATAGCACGGAAGCGCAACAGATAAGTAGAGGGGTGAAACAGGGCTGTGTACTTTCACCATTACTATTTAACATATATTTAGAAGAGTTATTTACACAACACTTGAAAGCTGTACAGAAGGGATCATAATGGTGAAAATATAAATAACATCCGTTATGATGACGATACATTCATTATCGCTGAAAGTGAGACAGATCTGCAGACGTTACTAAACATAATTATTTGTGATACTGGGAAAACTTGTCCCTCTTACTTCTCAGTAAGAGGGACAAAGTCATTATAAGGATCCAGCTAAAAAAATAAAGATATTGAGCAAGATAGTAATCTGGATTACAGAAGATCTGAATTAGAAATTCGCTCAAGAATAGAGCAATCAAGAGTAGCCTTTTTGAAGTTTAGGAAATTTCTGAGTAACCAAAGACTTAAGCTGCAAATTTTATATTGGATGGTAAAATGTTATATCCACTGTATTCTTATTTATGGTGTCAAAGCCTGAACTCTTAATGTTGACTTAATGAGAAAACTGGAAGCTTTTGATATGTGGCTTTTTAGGAGAATTTTGAAGATACCATGGACCGATCATATTACGAACGAAATGGTGTTGCACAGATAGGGAAGAGATAGTGAACTTTTACCACCATTAAAAGGCGAAAGACAGCATATTTGGGACACGTACTAAAAAATGATAAGTACAGGTTGTTGCATCTGATTACATAGCAGAAGATTGAGACTCCTTTGCACTGGTTATAGCCAACCTTTATTAGTAGAGGCGGCGCTAGTAGAAAAAGATCAAATTTACATTGGTGGATAAAAAATCATTAAAAAGTCAAACCAACTAACATTTATATTCTAATATATATATATATATATATATATATATATATATATATATATATATAAATATATATATATATATATATATATATATATATATATATATATATATATATATTTATGGGGAAAATACCAATCAGCACATATTTTTAGGGAAGAAGCTGTTACACCAGTCCAACAGGTATTTTTAACATTAATATTTCGTGCATCTGGAAAAATGCAAATATCAGTGGTTTATATGGGTATATCGAGGGCAACATTTTTAATGAATATTATACAGGGTGGTGAATCGTCAAACGGGCCATAGGAAACTCAATGGGTAATTTTAAATTGTTGAATTCCTGCTTCCCTAAATCTTTTACACCAAAAGTCATCAGAAACTATTTGTAGAGGACTCAAATATGTATCGAAAACAACTGTTAAAATTATTCTTCGACTTAAACGTATTCCAAAATTTTGCTAAAATATAATACATTTTTCTGTGAAAAAATCTGTATTACGTGTTGCGTTTTGTCATATTATTGTTTCTGATATTTGACAATATTTAAAACAATTATATTACATTTGTCTATAATTTAAATGAACAAAATTTTGTGATTTATTGTTAAAAAAAAATAAGTTGATTAAAAAATGTACTCAGTTGAGAAGAAAAGAGCAATAATAAAAATGTTTTATTCATGTTTTATTATAACATTTGTTATAGTTTTATGTTTAGAAATTATCATATATTATTATTAGGAATAAAGATCACAGTAACAGTATATTAGAATTCATTGAATTGTTGTATAAAACATGGAATTTTTTTTTATTTCGACGTTAACGTGCTCGGCTACTATGGCCACTTACACAGGTACTATAACATGAGTTTTCATTACACAAACAATAAGAGTTACATTAAGAATATGTTACAATAATACGGAATGATAGTAATATGTTACACAATGTCTAAATTAAAATCTACTTATATTTTTTGATATAAGTGTTCATCTCTAACGAATTGTAGCACAGTTTTTATTTGATCAGGATCGTTTAGGATATCTCGTACTTCACTTTTGAGTTTATATTGTAATCTTCTGGCCAAATATTGATGGCATTCAGTGAGAATATGTTTGATTGTCAAATATGATTGGCAGCTTTGACAGGAGGGACGGATGCTAGAGGGCATTAGGTAGTGGTGTGTGAGTGGAATTAAATTTTAGTAAATTAGAATATCTTACGTTAAATAAAGATCCGGTAGTGGCAGGAAAAGGTTCGCGCTATTGCCTGAATACAACATTATGCGATTTTTCGTCAACTGAGTACATTTCAATATATTGATCGATTTGTAAACAATATAATTTATTGTTCACAAAGTAATAATGTTCATTAGTAGTAGTATTTAGTAAAATTCATTGTTTATAATTTAATCATAAAATAAAAAATTGACAATTCAAATTGTCAAACATCTGACATCAATATGATAAAACATACACGTCCTAATATATATTCTTGCATTACGTGTGGCCTAACTTTTAGGGGTGGCCTGAAAAATGTATAATATTTTTGCAAAATTTTAAAGTACATTTGATTCGTAGAACGGTTTTAATATTTGTTTTTAATTCAGATTTTAGTCCTCTACAAATAGTTTTTTATGACTTTTGATCTAAAATAATTAGGAAAGCAGCAATTCAACAATTTAAAATTTCTTATTGAGTTTCCTATGGCCTGTTTGATGATTCACCACCTATGCCAAATATATTATATACCATTTAATAATTTCCAAAATCCATGGCTGCAGTTATTTGTACCATAATACAAATTGATTTTTATGGAGGTGCAAATGCAGAAATATATCGCTCAGAAAAAGAATTTTTGCAATAAATGTCCAAACAATCAAATCAAATATTACAAAATAGCTGGGTCTGTACATGATCAAACAACATTTAATAATAGTGGCTTATATCATTTTATGACCTATATTATCACCTTCTATTTTTTCGATAACTTCATTTTAAGCACTTTCAAAAATACCGGCTTCTACGACCAATAAAAATAATAAGATTATCAATAACTCTATCAAACTTTCCAGTGTATTATAATTCTGTTAAAAGCAGTACATAAATGTTTTCTATTATGAGTCCGGTTCTGTTTGTTTGTCTAACGAAAAGTTTGGTTATGAATGTATCTGGTGGTGATTTATTAGTTTTAGGATAAAGTTAGTCTCTCTTCGTTAAATGATAAAGGGAAGTTGTAGCTGTTTCAAGGGTTTGATGCAAGCCAGATTAGGATAGGTTGCGGTTACCCGTGAAATTCTATAAACTAGGTAATGGTCTGCAGCAGGAACTTCAAACGCAAAGTTACATCAAATTAATCAGCGATTGGACCAAGTTTAAATTAAATGTGGTATTTAATAGTTTTAATAAAAGCGAACAGTTGTCGAATGAGTTGTGGGTATAGTAAGATGATCAATGGTTGAAAGGAATGTGTAGAATTTTAAGTCTCTAAACTTTATTTTGAAGCGAGTATGTTTTATGTAATATTTAAATCGTCTTAACAGTTTCTTGAATATTTCACTTTGTTTTCTAAATTACTTTAATAAATTAACATTTTCTTATATTCTTTTAGAAAATGCCTTTTTGTAACTACAAAAATGTCTGCGTCTTCTTTTTTATTTTAAAAATTAGATTGCATTTCTTTTCAATTTGAGTATCAATATTTTTCTACAAGTATTTCGTTATTTACCTCTCATAAGACAGAATTTGTAAGTACTGAAATTGAAGCCTAATGGTGTTTATATGGAGGTCGCTAGTAGCGTACTCAGGACTTTTAGAAGCATCTGTGTTTACAATTTGGTCAAATGTGTTGTTAGCAATTAACTCTATAAAGGCTTACCTTAAAAATTATCTGATGCTTATCATAGTTGGTTAACAGGAGATTAAAGTCTGCTTATAATTTATTCCAAGGAGATTTAGGTTGAATTAATATTGGAGTACCAGCAGATAAATCAGACGAAGTAATGAAGGCTTTTTATTACGATTTAAGGAAAGCCCTAAGTAAGTTAAAAACCAATGGAATAACGAAAGTTATGGGTGACTTTAATGTCAAATCGGTAAGGGTAGTTATGGTAAGTAGTAGGTTCATGGGGTCTGGGTGAGCGAAATGAGAGAGGAGAACGCTTACTCACATTTGCTACGGAAGAAGAGCTGGTAGTCACCAATAGAGTTTTTAAATTACCATAGAGAAGGATGTATACATGGCGTTCACCCAGTGACATGCTAGAAAATCTCATAAGAAAAAAGATTGACGATATTTTAATAAATCAAAGATTTAAAAACTCAATACCATCAGTGAAAACCTACCCTGGTGCAGACATTAAGTCAGACCACAACCCACTTGTCGCTAAGTTTCGTCTGAAATTTAAAAAAATCCACAAACCTAATCCTATAAGACACAATCTCAAACAACTAAGAGCTGAATGACATAAAGCAAGAAGTACGGGAATATCTGAAGATTAACATATCTAAGTCAGAAGTAGTTGATGATGTTGACAAAGAAATAAACCACTTAGAAAACACTGGGGAGAAAATATTAGACCAATACCTGATACCGAAAAAGACAGAAAAGAAAAAACTATGGATGATCGGCAGTATATTACAGATGATGGACAGAAGATGAGAATTCAAGAGGAAAGACTACGCTGCATATCAATTTCTAGACAAAGAGATAAAAAAAGCTGAAGAAATCGAGATATTGGAACGTAAACACGATTCCTTCAATCTTCACAAAAATATCAAAGAAGCAGCAGGCTCTATAAATCAAAGAGGCCGGGACACTTAACAGACGCTCAAGGAAATCCAATAGTTGATATTGAAGAAACAAAAACAACGTGGATGAACTATGTGATAACAACATTTAGAGACGATAGAAATGTCACCATCACACACAATAAAAACGACGATACCGGACCAACTATTCTGGAAGCGGAAGTAGATGCTGCTATAAACAACATTAAGGAAGAAAAAGCCGCAGAACCAGACGAGTTCTAATCAGAATTTTTGAAAATTATCGAGAAGACAAGATCAGCGTTCGTCAAAATAAAAAAATCTTTAACAGCCACGACATAAAATTGTAAAAAAAAGTTCGCTTACTAAAATGCTACATATTTTCCATTCTTTTATATAGCGTGGAGTCATGGACCCTAACTGAAGCATCACTGAAGAGACTCGAAGCATTTGAGATGTGGTGCTATAGACGCATGTTGAGGATTTCCTGGATAGATAGAGTTACCAACGAAGAAGTACTACATAGAATGGGTAAAGAGCTCAAACTAGTCATAACCATAAAACGTCTCAAACTAGAATACCTGGGCCATATAATGCGCAATAAACAACGATATGACCTACTTAGGACCATACTTCAAAGTAAGGTGCAGGAGAAAAGAGGTCCAGGGCAGGGAAGAATATCCTGGCTGCGAAAATGGTTTAATTTAACCACTACCAGACTTTTCAGGGCAGCAGTCAACAAAGTCAGAATAGCCATGTTAGTGTCCAACATCCGTAACGGATAGGCACCATAAAAAGAAGAAATATTGGAGTTGTTGCTAAAAGATCGATGTTATTGTGATCTGTGGTGAGAGTTACTATGGCATGGATTGAAGTTTAATAGGAGAAGGAGAGTTTAAAAGGTCATTACTTAGTAATATATAGGCTGGATTTTCGGTATTAGCTAAGATTCGAGAAAAATATTTTAAAAGGATTTGCCGGCGACGTAGCCAGAGGGAAGTTCATTAGCTTCTCTGTATAAACTCTCTGCAGGTCTCGACCTAAAGGCTCCAAAGCAAATTCAAAGTACAGTGTTTTGAATATAAACATATAAACGATATGTAAAAAGTACAAATAGTTACAAGTTTTCATCAATAGAGCGTTACGAAAAATCCTTCGTATATTTTGGCCTAACCGAATCTCCAATGAAAATTTATGGAACCAAAGCAACCAAGAAAATGTCATAAAGCAAATAAGGCGAAGAAAATGGAGATGGCTGGGCCACACACTCCGTAGACCGCCAAATGACATTGCCAGGACAGCGATGGATTGGAATCCCCAAGGCCGACGGAAAGTAGGCAGACCTAAGGGAACTTGGAGAAGGACAGTACTGGACGAAGAGAGAAAAATGGGAAAATCCTGGCTTGAAATCAAAGCACTAGCCAGAAATAGAGTTCGCTGGAGACACTTTGTGGAAGCCCTATGTTCCTCTTAGGAATCTTGGGACTATATATATATATATATATATATATATATATATATATATATATATATATATATATATATATATATAGTTGCCCGGCGATATTATTGCAAGCAAAACAGAACCTCTAAAACTAAGCTAAGAGAAACACTTATGAAAACATGTTAGCAACAGCATTAATTTAAGGCGATATAAAACACTTTGAATAATAAAAGAAAAGGAAAATACCACGAAAGCAGTGGAAATACGACGTGGAGTAAGCCAAGAATGTATTCTATCGCCACTACTTTTTAGTATCTACTCCGAATTTATTTTCAAAGAAGCCTTAGTTGGAGATACAGGCATTAAAATCAACGGACTTAATGTCAACAATCTCAGATATGCAGACGATACGGTACTTATTGCCTCCAATGAAAAAGACCTGCAACGACTTATAATCAGGATAGCCGAAGCATGTGATGAATATGGGCTAAAACTTAATACTTCTAAAAAAAATTGTGATTCCACAGTACTACCTATTTGGGTGCAAACGTAAACGATAACTGGGATATAAATAAAGAAATTGGAATATGCATTGAAAAAGGCAGAGCCGCCTTCTATAAATTAAAGAAAATTCGGTCGTGTAATGCGACATCCAGAGAGGTATAACCTTCTACACCTCATAATACAGGGTAAGATCGCCGGAAGGAGAGGCCCAGGCCGATGAAGAACATCCTGGCTCCGAAATCTCCCAGAATGGTATCAAGAGACCACTGCTAATTTATTTAGAGCCGCAGTAAACAAAGTTATTATTGATAATATGATCGCTAACGTTCGATAATCGGACAGGGTACTGAAAGAAGACAAAGTATAGAATTGCAATTTATGTATTGTGTTTTTCATGTTTAGTACCGTACAATGCGCAAGCCACATTCTTTAAAATTGGACTTTTAACACAGGACTTTTTTAAAATTAGCTTAGCGTTTCAAGGATAGTAGATATATAGTTTTCAAATGAGACCATTTACTGAATTTCTAATCTTCATTTGGTATTTCAGAATTTGAATAAAACCTTTATAATTAATTTTCTCAAAACTTACTTTTGTGGCATGTATAGTTGTTGCTCTAAGGTCTTCTTTTGTATCTAACGGTGGACGTGCTTGAAGTATCATAAATGCGCGCCCTTGGTTCTTTATATTTGGCAACTGCTATACCACTTTTGTTTTGGTTATATTTTCCGTCTACTGCAGTTCTTATTTTTATTCTTATCTATTGTTATTCATTTACCCTATTAGTCGTTCTATATTTACCTTTTTTATTAGTTTTTAGGTTTAGTTTAGTTTAGCTTTGAGTGATGTACTTTAGTAAGCTCTAGCTCACAGTCCACGCGCAAAAAGTATACACTCTAGCTGTCGCTTTGTTATCATTTTTATTATTACTCATTAGCTTTCGTTTAATATTTTTTTACTTTTATCTGTCTTAATTTGTTCTCCACACTATTCTTGTGTATTGTTTGATGTTCAGACTTAATTAGGAAAGATTGTAGTAAACTCGCTAGTGATGTCACATTGTCAGTTACTCTCTAACTCTCCCTTTGTTCCTTCTGGATTAAGTTTCAAAACTTTAAGTTGATGATGAAGTTTGCATCAAAAATTTTAACTTGCACTAAATCTCGCCCCTGTCGGCATCAGCAAAGTAAACTTGGTATTGTTCGTAATTGAAACCGTTTCATTAAGTAAAACGCAAACGTAAGACGAAAGGCGTAGAACGTAAGACACAGTTCTGCTCCATTGTCTTCTAATTACTATGTAACAAGCTAGAATTATGGGCCTTTATGGGCAATAGACGTCCGTTAGCGAACGACCTAAGCAGAACGGGTGGAGGCGCCGTTGCCAATTAACGACGTCTTAATGATAGGTTTCAGATGCTTGCACGGTGATATTTTACACTTGATTTACCCTAATTGCAAACTTGTTATTTCAGATGTAATTATTTTATGATTAATATTTTGGCTCGTATTTGTCAATTCATTTTAAACACAATTTCAGGTTTTGTACGTAAACTTAAGAAGCTGGTCCCATTTAATTTCTCCACATTTTAAATACTCCCTTTAATTTAGACTGGAAAGGAGTGGCCTCGCTTACGTTGACTTAACTGCTACTTATGACAGTGTTAACTCATGGGTATGTATCCAAGAGTATTAATAAAATTGTACCATATAAATGAAGAACTGTCAAGTTAAACAAACAAGGAAAAATAAAAAACTTACAGAAAGCACAAGGAACCTAATGCAAAAAAAGAAGGGAAATGAAAGAGAAGCACACAATATATATATATATATATATATATATATATATATATATATATATATATATATATATATAGATATAAGCTCTTTATGAGAATAATTACTATTTTACTGCTTTATAGAGACGCCAGAGCTCCCTGACAGCGAAATTTAGTACTGCAAGAGGAATTCGGCGAGTTTCAACAGAGTTGTGTATTTTCGCACCATTCTGCGTTGTCTTATTACAATTATTGTGTTTTGAAACGTGTCCTTGTAGTTTTCGTGCATCCTACGTAAGCTCACATCTTTTTTAAAGGTAGATGTAATATAATTTTAACACATGTGTAGGTATAATACACTTAATCTAGTTTTTAAAAACCAATAGGTTAAGGCAAACAGTTTTATTTTTAGATTATAAATTGCAAATCTTAATGGAAAGTAAGAGTTCCCTTGATCGTACCTCGTGACTTTTCCTTGATCGTACCGCTACCATCAAACAGACCCTGTCCTGTATTATATTGGGTAAGAGGCACTTATGGAATAATATGATTTATATCCTTGTTTTAAAAAATCATAGAAAATGCTGAAACCCGTTGATTTTTAAATATAAATGTGCAAACATAAATTTAAATGTACAGGGTGATTAACGCAAGCTTAGTACAGACCATAAGCTTTATTTTTAATGGAACACCCTGTATATTTTTATATATTTAAAAGCTGATTAACCTAATTTCAACGAAATATATCATGTATTGTAGGTTTCTTATGAATAATACAGGATGAAATTTTGAAATTATAACGTATGGAAACCACTATAAATAAAATTATTTGTATCCTTGTTTTAGAAAATTATAGAAAAGGCGTATGGGTCAACTTTTAATTCTCAGTTCTCAATTCTTCTTAATACTTTTTTGAAATAAGGACAGAAATAATTTTATTACATAAGTTGGGGATGGAAAAAACCTACCGGTTTTAACCGAAAACAGTTTTTTTTACTTCGCAATAACCGGTTTTATCGGTTGTTTTTTTATTCCGGTTATATCCGGTTTTTTATTTTTAAAATAAAAACCGGTTATTACGTTCTTACGATGATTAGGACTAGGTTAGGTATTATTTTGGATCCTAATCATAATTCCTATTCTCAAGTAATTATTCCAAACAAAACCATAATTCAAATTTAATTATATTTTATAAATAAGTATCGCAAACTAAAGTGCTCTGTAATTATGTAACTTTGTAACCTATTGTATTAAAAAAACCGAAAACCGGTCTTTGGGCAAACCGGTGTTTTGTCAAAAACCGCCATCCCTACCGTAAGTGCCTTCCACAATGTATACAATACCTACTTATTTTTTAACTAACAGGAGCAATAACAACCTAATACACTTGTGATTTTGTGTTTTAGATGGCAAAAAGAACGCATGGGTCATGGAGCGAGGAAGATATGAACCGGACTCTTTAAACTTACCGTAATGGTGATGTTGAATTTAATGAATTCTTTCGTCGGTATCGCATACCATAGCCAACTTTCAAAGAAATGTTGCTACCAATGAAGCCATCAAAATCATTGGTCAGTTGTCTATCTTACCAGTGGGCATAGAATATGATCTTTTAGATCACATTTTTAAGCTAGAAAGCTTAATGTTTGGACGTACATTAAGCAATTTACAATCACGGACGTAAGATGGTTTGCATATCAAATTGCTGAGGAAAACGATATTTCCCATAACTTTAATACTCAAACTCAATGGTAAGAAATGATTTACTCTTTTAAACAGCGACATCTTAAGATTTTTTTGAAAGATCCCCATGCTACATCTTTATTACGGCTGAAAGGGTAGATAATGTTTATGAGTTCTTTGACATCCTACAGAAGCTTGTTGAAGAAAACAATGTCGATGCCACACGAATTTACAATATTGATGAGTCAGGACTTTCTACTATCCAAACCAAAAGTCAAAAAATACTTGCCAGAAAAGGTAAAAAGCCGGTAGGTTCAATCTCAAGTGGCGAGCGTGGTGTCAACACTACTATGGTATGCTGTATCAGCGCATCCGGAAACTTTGTTTCTCCTATGCTTATTTTTAAGCGTATAAGAAAGACGCCTAATCTTAAAGTTAAAGCTCCACCTAAAGGGTTGGTAGACGTATCTGAGTCTGGGTACATAACCACTAAGCTGTTTATAAAGTGGCTGATACATTTTGTTGAAATTGTAAAACCAACCCCAGAGAAAAAAGGTAATCTCATATCGGATGGGCACACCACTCATTCCAAAAATATTGATGTCAGGAATTATGGTGTTATATTACTACAACTTCCAGGACATACAACACATCGACTTCAGCCTCTAGACAGAATCTTTTTTAGTCCCATAAAGACCTACTTAAATCAAGCAGTTGAAAAGTGGCTGAGGACTAATCCTGGGCTATGTGCCACACAATATTAAACCTCTAGATTAGATACAGAGACATATGGCAAAGGTGCAACTATATAACTATTAAAAAGAGTGACTTTGCAGCGGCTGATAATCTAAATAAGAATGACACTGAAAACGTCAACAAAGAACAACTGGAAGAACATGCAGACGATCCTCTTGAAATTGACTGTCCCTTGGTTCAAAGCTTAAGCAATAGTGATACTAAGTTACCAATAAATAGGCCTAATAGTGAAACAGCTAAGGCTGCTAATGTAGGCTTAACTTGCCCTAAGATCAGCATTTCAAATAAAATTATATATCCTATTAAAAAACCACACATTAAATGAAAGAAAGTTTCGTTGACTCAAAAAGCTGCCGTGTTGACAAGCAACCCATACAAAAACAAACCAGAGAGATAACCAGTGAACTGCGAATGACAGAATGTTAAACCAAAACGTTATGTTCAAAAAAAGGAACTTTGCCAAGTTATGAAAACAAATGAAAAGATCCTGACAGAGAAAAAAGAAGCTGCCAAGAAAAATCTTGCGGTAGAAATGTCAAACATGTCTTTAAAAAAGAATTACTAAATGTGGGTTCCACTTCACGTGCTCCTGATGTATTAATTGACATTGACAGGGAAGAGTGGTATTGTTCTTTGTGCGAAAGTAATACAGTAGAAGACATGATTCAATGTCAGAAGTGTCGTTTTTGGTTTCATGAATCATGCGCCAGCATTAAACCTGGACTTAAATCGTTTTTCTGTAATGATTGTAAATAACCATTGAGAAAGTGTATTGTTCAGGTTTTGTTTCGATGTTTTTTTAACCCTTTGTTACTTACAGTTGTAAGAAAATCATGTTTTAATTTAATGTATGGTTGAAATAAACTCCTTGAACAATCTCCATAAGACTAACATTAAGTACGATCAAAGAAACCTATGTTACAATTTAGGAAACTAGGTTCCTAATTCGTACCACGTGTAAGCTTTCCGAAAATAATATTTTTTTGTAATAATTTTTCATCATTTGATGAAAATAAAAAATGAAATTTAAAAAGTGGTACGATCCAGACAACGTTCCCCTATGTATTTATTTTTTAAACTAACCATCTAGTTATCAAACAAATATTTTTCCTGTGAATTAGCTGGATAACAAAAGATATAAATAAATTTTTGTTTGCAAATTGAATAACATGAAATTTTCAACTGAAACTTTATGGAATTTCCCATTTAATATATTGATGGTATTCAACGTTGAATAGCAAACATATTTTTAAATAACTTTAATTAAATATTTGTTTTTATTAGAATTCGTTTAATAAACAAACAGAAATGCAGTTGTTTATAAAACATATCGGATGCCTTTTTATTAGCAACAAAACATCAATAAAATAGATTGGAATCTGAAAATTAAAAAATGTCTGAATAAAACAAAAATAATTGGCTAAATGATAATGCATACAAAATATACAGATTTATCGTGTTAAATTATTTGTGAAACAAAATTGAAATTTAGAATTAGCTATGTATCAAAAATGATTCATAGTAATGGAACTGTATGAAATTTACAATTTAATATGGACCAAAAAATTTGTGGCCATAAACTATAATTATTTTTGTTATAAAACAAGACAAACCTTCAACTGATCCAAATTCCTACAGACCAATTTCCCTCACATGTACAATGTGCAATCTTATGCAGAAAATGATCAATAAAAGACTCATGTGGTACCTAGAAAAATATAAAATAATAAATTTGGCACAATCAGGTTTTAGGTCACATTGAAGTACAGCAAACAATTTAGTAATCCTTTAGTCCTCCAAACATCAATCCTCAACGCTTTCCAGTGCAAACAAGACGTAATAGCTGTTTCCTTTAATTTCGATACTTTGTGTAGGCCTCTTATAATAGCATAATATAACAAATAAAACCTTTAACGTAAGAGAAAATGACAAAATCTTTGGGATTTTCAAACAAACTAATGACGTTCCCCAAGGGTCGGTATTAAGCAACTATATAGCTTTAACTATTTCTTTAACATCTCGACTTAAATTTTCAGTTATTGTGTGAATCTTTTTATACCAGATCCTTTATCGAATACTGTTTTTGTTAGTTAATAGAAGTAATAGGAAGTTGTTTCTTCGTCAATTCTTTAATTTATTTAATAAAGAATTTATTATTTCTTTCTCAATCTTTTCTCCTTTGTAAAGACGTAGTGGAGTTATGTTATTTGTTTACATTTCGACATTTTACCCAAATTGGACATTTTTGTCCAATTATCTCTCTCCGACGTGCGTTGTTTTGTTTCGGAGAATAAGTAGTCAGTCATGTTCTTTATTTGGTGCGACCATTGTACCGGAGATCTTTCTCTGGATATTTTACCCACTACGTTACCTTCAGCTATCATTCGTTCCATTCCTCCTCTTCTTCTAGTTATATATCTAAAATAGCTTAATATATTTTTTGGTTAATAGTTGTGATGAGTTTAGTCTTTATGTTAAATTTCGTTAGAATTAAGTTATTTGTGCGATGTGTAGTCCACGGTATACGCAACATTCTACGGTAGACCCACATTTCAAATGCCATTATACCCTTTGAATCGGTTTTTTTTTGTTGTCCAAGATTCTAAAGCATAGGTGGCGATAGGAAATATCAATGCTCAAACAAGGCGTAATTTTGTGTTTTTGTGATGTCAGTGTTCTTCCAAATTTTTGTGAGTGTGGCTGTTGCCGATCTGGCTATTGTAAAACGTCGACGAATGTCGTCTTCGTATCCTCCACTGTTAATAATATTGAAGCCTAAGTAATTAAATTGCCTGACCACTTCTTAACCTGCCATGATTCTTATATCTGCCTGGTCGTTTCTGATTGTATCGATGATCATTACTTTGGTTTTCTGCATATTTCTTTTAAAACCATATTCCATACTCACCGTGCCTGACTTGTTTATAATTTTGTTCTAATTCTTCTGGTGATTACGCCAATATATTAGTGGCATCAGCATAACGTTGGTTTTTGATTTTTGTTCCTCCCATCGTTGCTTCAGCTTGTCATTTCTCAAAAACTTGACGCATAATATATTCAATATAATATTGAATAGAATAGGGGATATTCTGCATCCCTGTGGAACTCTAGATTTTAATTTGAAATTTTTCGAAACCACATTATTAACTCTTACATTAGCAGTATTATTTACATATAGTTTTTGTAATAAATAGATTAGATGTTCTAAAGTACTCATTTATCTTAGTATATGCCACATTTTATCCCATTTTACGGCATGGAAGGCCTTGGAATAGTCAACAAAGCATAAATATGTTTCCATGTTGAACTCTCGAGATTTTTCGATAATTTGACGACTCTTAAGAATATAAAAAGGTAAATAAGAAATAATTAGACTTACTGACAATCAATTTAATTTTACTACCTCAGACGACCGGTCTCGCTTTTTAAAATTTGCAAAGCATCATCAACATTTCTAAAATTTGTCGGTGGTACAAAGTAAATTAAATGCTGAAATTATAAAAAGCCCATATTAGGGTGCTGTCTTATAAGGATATAGATAAAAAAGTTATAGATCAAAAAAGTTTTAGTAATTATGCCAATATTACATGTATGTGTTAATTAATATCTAAATAATTAATATTATAACTAAAACTTTTTTGATATATAACTTTTTTATCTATATCCTTATAAGACAGCACCCTAATATAAGCTGTTTATAATTTCAGCATTTAATTTACTTTGTACCACCGACCATGATGCTTTGCAAATTTTAGAAAGCGAAACCGGTCGTCTGAGGTAGTAAAATTAAATTGATTGTGAGTAAGTCTAATTATTTCTTTTTAACCTTTTTAAAATAGACTCACATAAGCAACAAATTCATGATTTTATTAAGAATATGTTCTCTTGTTCCTCTACCTGTGACGATTCCGCATTGTTATTGGGAAATTAGTTGTAAGAGAATTGATTTTGGTCTTTCATTGATAATGGTTAGAAGTACTTTTCTCGTGTTTGATATCAATCCTACTGTACGGTAATTACTACAATCTGTCGTTGAACCTTTTTAATATATGGCAATAAACGTGAGTTTACCTCAATCATTTGGCCACTTTCCGATATTCCTGGTTCTATTGCTAATTCTAAGCATTACTTCCGTCCTAGTTCTCCCATTTATTTGAGTGTTTTAGCAGTTATTCCCTCTTCTTTTGCTTTTCTGAATTTAAGCTTTTTAATTACCGCCTCAATTTCTGATTTCAATATTTGAGGTTCTTCTTTATAACTTATTTTCTCTGTATTATTGTCTGGGTCGTTATTAGAGAATAATATTTCGCAATATTGTTTCCACACCTCTGCGATACTGTCTGGGTTTGTTATGGTATTTCCACTATTATCTTTGATGATCTGTGTTTATTTGAATATGATTTAATATTTATTTATTATTAATATATTGTTGAAAAAAATATATCTGATTGATTGCTTAAAACTCATAAGTTTATAGGAAATATACCAAAGTTTGAAGTTACTGTTGTTTGTTCCTCAGCTATAAATCGTCTATTAGATCGAACTCAAAACTTTTCAATTCGAATTTATGTCTCAAACGGGTACCCTACAGTTTAACTTCCTAAAGTTTGCTCCACGTAACATACAATAAAACTCATTTAAAGATTTTCCGTTATTTTCTTTAAACGAAAATGCATTATTCAACTTTTGTTACTTACAGGGATAATCATAACTTTTAAGTTCACAAAATGGGAGGTGAAAGAATTTTCTCATTGTCGAAGTGCAAACTGTAGATATCTTTGAGATTATTGATCTAAAAGTAAGAACACTGTTTACACAGTAGCGGCTTAAATAAAAGGATTTTTAAGTATTAGTTTAAAGTAAATTTAAAGATGGGTTTAGAAAGTTATAAGTAAAAAGATAAAAGAAATGCTTTCCTCTTTTGTTTTTTAAATATTATTTGTTACTCAAAGTTTTTTTGTAGTTCTCTGTATGTCTTTTGGAAAACGAAGCATACTTATAGGTAACAAGGTAATAAGGTCTATAATTGTTAACCAGAAAGTTATCTCTAAACTCAGTTATAAGACTAATAAAGCTTTTTTCCAACAGTCAGGAAATATGTCACTCTTTAATGAAAGATTAAAAATGTGAAAAAGTAGGCTGGAAAATAAAAAGCTGCAGTTTTTAATAAGGGATGGTAGGAGCCAATCAGGATCTGGTTTATTGTAAATATCTAGGGTAAAGAGGTCTAACAGAAACCAGATTCTATCCTATTGGAGGATTTCTAGATCTCAGTCGCTGGTGCTCTTTTGAGATGTCTGGGAAATCTTGATGTATTGGTAATTGTACGTTGGCTACAATTTTCTGGTACTCTCTCACTAATGCTGCTGTACGGCGTAGAACTGGTGGAGCAATATTGCTCAGAGTAGGCAGCCATCTCACTGGCGTTGGTTTTATTGTTCCAGTGATTATTCTCATGGTTTGGTTAAGTTGGACATCGATTTTGCTTGTATGTGCACTATTTAGCCATACTGGTGCACAATATTCTGCCACTAAAAAAACCAAAGCTAGAGGAGAGGTCCGAAAAGTATCTGCAGAAGCACCCCAAGTTGTTCCAGCAAGTTTTGATATTAAGTTAGTTCTTGTTCTTAGTTTACCGGCTGCGTTTGTAAAATGACTTTTGAAGGTGAGCGTTCTATCAAGTGTGACGCCTAGATATTTTTGGTTGTTGTTATGTTTGATAGCTGTATCATTTAGAGTTACATTGAGAGTATCGCCCGCAAGTTGATTCGACAGGTGAAAGAGACAGGTTTCAGTTTTGCTTGTGTTAGGACGTAAGCGCCAGTTCTTAAAATAGTTACTTAGTGTAGTTAAGTCCTCGTTTAGAGCTCGTTCTCCTGCTTCTTTACTATTATCTTGGAAGCCAATGGCCAGGTTGTCAGCATAAGCAAATTTTCTCGATTGTGTTTCAGGTATAACTGCTGTATAAAGGTTAAATAATAAAGGAGCTAGCACTGAGCCTTGAGGTAAGCCGTTGTTAAGTTTTCTAACGTTACTCTGTGCATCATTCATATATACCTGAAACAGTCTGTTAGTCAGTATATTGTTTATCAGCTGACAAGTTTTGAGGCAAGGTATGATTTTCATCAGCTTATAAATAAGGCACTCTCTCCACACAGTGTCATAGGCGGCCGTGAGATCTATAAATGTTATGGCAGATTTTTCGCGTTCTCAAAGCTAGCTTCAATAAATGTAGTTAAGGAGAGCACTTGTTCACAGCAACTTCGTCCTCTTCTAAATCCAGCTTGTTCAATTGGTACAGCACCCTCAATGGTGTTACATATTCGGTTATATAAAAGTCGTTTTAGTAATTTATAACAGCAACTGAGTAAGGCAATAATCCGGTAACTTTCAGCTTGTTGTCTTTGCCAGGCTTCTGGATTGCGATAATTTTTGTTCTTTTGAATTCTGGCGGTAGCACAGCTGTATTCACAATGTCGCTACAGAATTTTTTGAGTCACTGTCGTGTTTTTGTACCAGTGTGGACTATAAACTCAGGATACATTCCATCGAGGCCTGCTGCTTTTCCTGTTTTAGTTTGGTTAAGTGCTTCGTTTATTTCATCCAATAAGAAGGCACGTGATTATTATGATGTTGCGGGAGTATTTGCTTTAAGTTGTTTAAGAGCTCTTTTTACGGTAGATGTATGAGTTTTCTCAGGTGGAGCTCGAAAGTTCTCAGTTATTCTTTTGGCTATTTTATTTGGCTCAATTGTTGACTTGTTTAAGTGTTGCGCTCTGTTTGCTTCGCCCTGTTTGCGGATCAGTCCCCATGCCTTTCGACTGGAACGTGAGAAATCAATATGTTCTACGGTAGACTTCCATTTATTAAGTCTTTTTGAGTCCAGTGACTTCAGTAAGTTGTCACCAATTTCGGGATCTTCTGATTTCAAAAATTCGTCATATAGTTTTTGGCTTTCTTTGGTCCAGCCTGGGATGTAGTCCTTTCGGAAACCTCGGGGGATATGTTTTTTGGCGATAGAAATAACCATTCTTAAAAAACGGTGATAATTGTTGGCCTTTGAGTCAATGAAGAGAATGCAGGTGTCCAGCTCTTTGGTGAATTCGGGCCAATTTCCTTTGCGTAGATCCTTGGTTTATATTTAGTGAAAATAACATTTCTTATGTATCATTATCTTAATGTCAATATTAACTTACTCTTAGTCTTCTAAGACTTGTTTTATGCCGTTACTATATCTCTTTTTTGTTGTATTTACTATATCATATTTTCAAGAATTGTAAATCGTTTTATTAAAAGTACAAATACAATAGTTTAACCCGATCTTTTAAGTTTGAGCCTAGTTAGCAAAAAAAAACATAAACAAACACAATATTTGATGATATCCTTGATAATATCACTATATCAATCCAAGTAAACAAAAATAGACAAAACTTTTTCTATGTCAATATGTTTGCTAAAAACTTCTCTTTTTACGCCAGAAAACTTCATATCAGAACTACACCACGCTTTACTATTCAGTTTACGACTTTTGCAACCATTACACCCGCGTAAATAACAAAGTCTTTCTTGTTTTTACAGTATTCACAATATGTATGTGGTGGTATTTCTCGTTAGCAATGTTCAGGTCCCTAAAAGTTATCATTTCTAGTCTCGGTGCAACTGTTTGCTGTTAACTACAAACTGTAGGTAGGTACGTAATTATTGCGTCTGTATGGTTGGAAACTTTAAATTGGAGATATAAACTCAGTCAGTGTTGTTAGCGGCATAATGAATACGTGCAAGAGAACAGATTCTCTTGAATTAATGTTATTCCAATTTAATTTACGATGATTTTACGGTGTGTTTATTAAAAGGGGTTGGTTGCTCTTCTAAGCTTATACCAAGGTTTATTTCAGATATACAAGAATAAAGTAAATGATAAATTAAATATTTCTTAGTTTATTTTGCGAAATAAACGTAAAAAAATATTCATTTAGTAAGTAATTCAATAACTATTATGAATAATGTTTTAATAAGTATTTTAATACTCTGCCAACGGTGCAGTTAAAAAATAATTCAATTTAATAATTTAAGATACATATAGGAAAGAAAATCCACAAGGAAAAAATTCCTGTAGCTGGCTGTATACCACGTATCACAAAAAAGAATTTATATCTTTGTATGTGGGTATATTTAAAAAACCCTTAAAAGGGCTACATTGAATAATACAAACAAACGTTTTCGGAATAACAATTCCATCATCAGGTTTAAAGAGTACAAGGTTCACATGCCTGAGCCACCAAAATATGAGTGTAAAAACCCTTTAAAATTTGTGTTGTTACAAAAGATTGTACATATTGTTATAAAAAATATGTGATGTTTAAATTAAATTTGGCTTCAGGTAACATACAGATAGAACGAATTTAAAACGGATCATACAATTTAATATATGTCTGTTTGAACTGCATTTGAAATAGTGCACCAATATAAAACTTGGACAAAAATAAATCCATACCTGGGTTTAGACATTGTATAAAATATCGTTCAACTATCTGTCTCGCAACAATGTTGTTTGTGTAACAATGTTGCTTGTCTAAGGAAGATTTTAATAGTTCATGAAATGAAGCTCGAAAAAAGTTAAAACCTCGCAATTTTTTCGTCCTGCATGAATTGAGTTGAAATTTTAACAGAAGGTAGGTGACAGCCCAAGGATCAAAATCTATATCGAACCAAAGTGCGCTGAATGGTTTTAGGAGTGAAAACTACCCCTAATTGTCAAAAATTATAAAATAACAATAAACCTGAATATGGGTAAGATTTGGTTTGAATTAGTTAAATAATGATTATTTTATACTTTTAAATATAGTTCCATCATATTTCAACCCTTAAAAAGCAACCTTTGTTAGAGATTAATGTAAAAAAATTACTAATTTTAAAAAAATGATTTCGCCTTGGATCGATTTGCTCTGATATTTTCATTGCCAAGCCAGAAACATATAAGCAAATGTTTTATTCTGTTGTATGGCATTTCAAAATAAGAACGCTTAAAATTTCGAATGTATAACGCCCCACTACCTAATATACCGGTTTGGTAGATTATTATGCTCCAAAATGTACTGTACTATACTAATGGAATTTTCCGAAAAAAAAAAAATTAATTGGTTTTTTAACGTATTTCCGTCATTTTTAACGATAGAGTGTTTCCTCAAAAACGATTTTGTAGAGGTTTTTAAGAGCTACAAGGATCTGTAAATTAAATCTCTTAGGAACCCTTGGTTTTTAAATGGGGTGAGTTTAAAGGGCTCGAAAAAGATGGTGCTTGATCGTAAATCGATGCTTTAAACGGCTATATCTCGCCAAATATTCATTGTACAACAAATCTAACTAAAGGAAAATTTTAGTCATTAAAAAAACTACAATTTAGTATATTTTTATTTCTTTCATATATTCAGTATTTTCGGGGATATTTAAAAAAAGAAGGGTAAAAAATATGAAATTGTAAATCGTTTCTCGCTTTAAGCTGTACTTTTTCTAAAACTAAGCATTTTAAATGGGTCAAACTTCTTGGACGTATTAACAATACATGTACAAAGAGAATTGCAGAAGGGTGAAGATCGATTTTAATTATGGGAGTGGTTAGTGGGTTGTTTTCATCGATTTTTTCGTAAAAAAATGAGGTATTGGCCTTATTTTCATCATACCTCACTTAATTTTTGAGCTAGAGTCTTTTTTTATGATAGCTCATTTATGCTCTTTTAAAAAGGTTGCGTGAGTTTTCTTCCAAAAATGCATCATTTTCCCGATATTTGACTTTGAATCTTTCAAATTTGGCATTTGAAGAAAACCGCTGAACATTGATAGGTCGTATTTCGGTTCCTATTATATCGCAAAAACATTTTAAAAAATGAATTGTATTTGTCTTTTGAAAAGCTACAAATTTGTTTTCTAGAATTTTTTATATAAATAAAATAAATTAAAAAATAAAATAAAATAAAATAGATAAAATGCACCATTTTCGAGTTATTCGCGAAATATCGATTAAAAACGTCGATTTTTTCTTTTAAAAGTTGTTACTTTTAATCGCGAATAACTTGAAAAATATCAGTTTTACAAAAAAAAATGTAAAAAACATCTTTTGTTTATAATCACTTTTTAAATCGAAACCTGTAGTTAAAACGTAATAAAAAAAATTTCACCCCCGAGATGGGGTGGCAACCACTCCCAAGGCTTTGGCGCACTTTGGTTCGATATAGATTTTGATCCTTAGGCTATTACCTACCTTCTGTTAAAATTTCAAGTTAATCCACGCAGCACGAAAAAATTACGAGGTGAAATGCTTCATTTCCTGGACTATATATAACTGGTTTGACAGCATAAATCGTAGATTTATGTGTAGCTTTCAATTTTTATGAGTTCAGAATCCAGCAGCCCGCAGAAGTATTATGTTGTTATAATATAATTATTTGACAACATTTTGTTGGTCAACCACCTACAGCAGAAATGAGCCGAAATACATGATGTTTCCTATGTTCCGAATTTATTTCGTTCAATCTGTATACCCATGGTTTGAGTTCCAGTGTCCGGAGAGTAAACCTCTTCTATATAGGAAAGATCTTTGGTATGAGTCTTGTTATTGACACAATTTTGATCTTTTCTATGTGATTTATATCCAATATGCATATTTTGCTGAGTTTTGCTTTTTTTCAAAAATTTGTCCATTTGCAAAATCAAAAGAATGATTATTATCTAAAGTATTCTTGGAAGAAAGGGACATCTTCTCAATCTCTCACGCCTATTTAGAACTAGTCTTGCTTTACTGCTGCCAACCATTTCTTCTATAACTTCCTTCTTGGCTTCACATTTTCTCTTCACTTCCTCTCTAAACCATAAAGTTTTTTTTCTAATATGTTAGTGTTTGTTACAATCCTCTCTCCAAGTGATTTTGGTGCTGTGTTAGTTATGCAATTTTTGAGTTTTTCCCAGCTTTCCTCGATGTAATATTTTTCTCTATTGCATTTATATATTTCTTCTTTCTGCAAATTCTTATATTTTTTTCTCTTCTAATCACCTAATTTTTGATCGTATTTTACTCTTTCCATACACTTTTTCACTGTTTGCGATAACACCGTGTGTCAAATGTGTGTATCATATCCTCAATATTTGTAATGCTATCTTCTCTTTTAGAAAATGTTCCAACTGACAACATACCAAAGGTTCTACCAAATGTTACTGTTGATGAAATCAAAAAAGCTCTCCTACAAATGAAAAATAATAAGTCACCTGGCGACGACGGGGTCGTCGCCGAAGCCATAAAATTAGGAGGCGAGAAACTGATACAAATGCTTTCCATACTTTTCACAGAATGCCTTGAAAGAGGAACAACACCATCACAATGGCAAAATGCAGTGATCATTCTAATGTTTAAGAAAGGAGATTTAACAAATCTCGTAAACTACAGACCAATCAGCCTCATCTCACACATATACAAGCTTTTTACAAAAGTCATAACAAACAGACTTTCGAACAAAATGGACTTTTACCAATCATGCGAACAGGCAGGATTCAGGTCAGGCTTCGGCACAAACGACCATCTACAAGTTATTAAAAGCCTCATCGAAAAATGTATAGAGTACAATAAACCCCTCGTCCTAATATTTGTGGATTATGAGAAAGCATTCGACACAGTAAACCACCAGAAAATGCTAAAAGCTTTAAAAGAGTGCCGAATAGATCACCGCTACACCACTGTCATCAAAAATATCTATGATAATGCCACGGTATGCGTCAGACTCCATGAAGATACACACAAGTTCAACATTCATCGCGGATTTCGCCAGGGCGACACCATTTCACCAAAACTGTTTACAACATTATTGAAATACATGTGTAAGCGTGCAAACCTAGACGAAAAGGGCATAAACATAAATGGAGAGCAGCTTAGTCACCTCAGGTTCGCGGACGATATAGTCCTGATAACAGACCGCATAGATCATGCCATCGAAATGTGCGAAAGACTCTACCATGCCTCTACACAAGTGGATTTAAAGATCAATAACTCAAAAACACAAGTGATGACAAACCTTGTTCTGAGTGAGAACATCAACATAGCTGGAACAAGTATAGAACAAACATCGGCATACAAATATCTGGGACACGAAATTCGCTTAAGTAGAGATAACCAGACCAATGAACTAATACGTAGAATAGGGTTGACATGGGAAGCTTATGAAAAGCTAAGAGATGTTTTCCAATCAGCTCTTCCCATCTGCTTGAAGAGAAAAGTCTTCGATCAATGTGTGCTGCCGGTTCTAACCTATGGTGCGGAGACGCTAACACTTACTAAGACGTCCGCAAACAAAATTCGAACAACACAGAGGGCAATGGAACGGTCCATGTTGAGATTAACTTTGAGAGACCGAATACCCAACACAGAATTGCGCCGTAGATCGGGAGTAACCGACGCAATCAAAAGAATATCAACCTTAAAATGGAACTGGGCAGGGCACGTCACGAGAACGAAGGACGGCAGATGGACAAAACGCATTCTTGAGTGGAGACCCAGACAAGATGCCTTTAGGAATGGAGGACGACTACCAACAAGATGGACGGATGACCTGAAACGGACACATCAAAATTGGATGCAGGCGGCTCAGGGCAGAAATTTGTGGGGCGAACTACGGGAGGCCTATGTTCAGCAGTGGACGAGTATGGGCTGAATGATGATGATGATCTTCTATTTTATGTTCAGAGATGCTAGGAATAAATAGCTGTTAACATTAGGTTGAATTTCTCTAAGCTTTGTGTTTTTGGTGATCCAAAGTTCTTGCCATTTGCCTTGGATTTTTCTTTTGAATTTTAATTTTACACCTTCTTGAAGCTAGATGTTATAGACGGTTAAGTTTGATGTAGATGCTTCTTTTACAGCACTGTTAGTTATCTCATTTTCCTGGATGCCGATATAAGAAGGCACTAAAATGAATCGATCAGAACACACTTCACTTTAATGATTGTCAAAAGGGAACTCGAGAGCTTTTGAAATACTGAAAAGTTCTCCTTAAAAGACGCTACATTCGTCAAATATTGTCCTAATACTTGCTATTTAAATGGGAGTGAGCCACAATTAAAGGTTAAAGGATGTTTATTGACGTCTCAACACGTTAAAAACGTCTGAATTTCCACTTAAAATTCTTTTTGTAATTAATTTTATCTGCCTCATTAATATTGACAATTCGGATATACATTATACATTTTAAACAATTTTAAACAATCAATTACTATCGTTAAGCCCCCTCTGTGGCTCAATGGTAAGAGCGCCTACCTTTGAACCTAAAGGTCGTGAGTTCGAATCTCGCCTGGGTGGAGAAATTTTCGTATATTAAAAATTAATAAATTTTGAATCCAATAACATTGGAGATTCGCAGTTTGGGTTTCGGAATTCTCTTGGGACAAGAGAAGCACTTTTTAGTCTGCAGGTACTCATCCAGCGCTGCAGAGATATGAACAAAGACGTGTACATATACTTTATAGACTACGCAAAAGCATTCGATAACGTAAAGCACGAAAAGATAATTGAAGTTCTCCATAAGATCGGAGTCGACTACAGAGACATTCGAACAATAGCGAGTCTCTATTGGGGTCAAACAGCTAAAGTGAAAGTAGGATCTACAGTGACCAATAAAATTGAGATCAAGAAAGGGGTACGACAGGGCTGTATCTTGTCTCCAATTCTCTTTAATATATACTCAGAAGAAGTATTTAAGACAGCGCTGGAGGAAAGCACAGAAGGCATAAAGATACATGGAGAAATGATTAAAAACATAAGGTATGCTGATGACACTGTGATTCTAGCAAGTAGAATGGAGGAACTGAGTTGCCTAATGAGTAAGATATAAAAAACAAGTGCATAATACGGACTCAGACTAAATATCACAAAAACCAAATGGATGTTAGTAAGCAAAACCCAACAACCACCACAGCAACTGATATTAGAAATGAAAGAATTGAACACGTGGATTCGTACATCTACTTGGGAACAACAGTTAACTCAAATTGGGATCAAGCGAAGGAAATACGTATAAGAGTAAAAAGGCAAGAGCATCGTTCACTAGCATGAAGCAAATTTTCACCTCTAAAAGCCTCACCCTACCTTTCAAAATTCGACTTCTGAAATTTTATGTATTTCCGGTTTTGTTATATCTAATGAAGACGTGGACAATGACCGCAACATTGATGAAAAAAGTAGAGGCCTTCGAAATGTGGGCTTACCGACGTATATTACGTATATCCTGGGCTGAGCACGTGACCAACGAAAAGGTACTACGCTGGATAGGTAAAGAGAGAGAGGTAGGAATAAGTATAAAGAAAAGAAAGTTGGAATACTTGGGTCACGTTTTGAGACATAATAAATATAGACTACTATAGCTGATCGTTCAAGGAAAAATAGACAGCACAAGGGGTCCAGGGAGGAGAAGACATTCGTGGCTCCAAAACTTGCGGCAATGGTGCGGATTGTCATCTGCTGAACTATTCAGATCTGCCGTAAACAAAGTCAGAATGGCCATGTTGATTGCCAACGTTCGGAACAGACAAGGCACATGAAGAAGAATAAATGAAAATAATTTCTATCCTTGTGCGATCGGTACTCACCGGAGGGGCCGCAGACGTTCGGATACAATTAGCGTCTCTTAGCAAAGACAATGACGTCGACTTTGCTAAGTATCAAGACAATTACTCTACACACACACTACACTCTACACTAGGTACCTGACTGCTGACTGTAAAATTCACTGTACCACGCCAATGACCATTAGTTGTCGACGCATTAAACTCAATAAAAAAAAATTACTATCGTTTATATTTTTTCAAATAAATTCTTATTTTTTTATACTTTATATAGACCAACACACACTTAACATTATTAAGTTTCACATAAACGTTATCGAGTTACACCAGATCCAATTTTTTGTTTAGTAATTTATAAAATCTGTTCAAGATTTTTAATATAATGAGATTCAATCAAAACCAGCCGTTGTAAAGATCAATTTAAAACCGTATTTTTTATACAAAATAAAGTAACGTTTTTTGTTGTATATTAAAATTTTCTCCATCCAACAATTTTTTTTTAAATAACTTTCAGAGCACAATTTCCTTGTAATAATGACTTTGAATTCTTACCGCGAGCCTGCGAGATATGGAAGCCTCGGCTTTGAGGTTTTCTCTCCAACACTGTTTCCTTCTTTTGAAGTTTTACCATTCTTGCGGGCTCACTTTAGTTTTTCTCGGGTTGGTTAAAAAATGCATGGAGGGAGCGAGCATAACAAAGCCGCAACACCCTCGGGTGTATTTTTGAACTTGCGGTTTTTTTTTGCGGAGTTTGCTTTAGCATATTTTTAAAGCGAGTGAAAGTTAAAGAAACAGCTCTTTATCGCTTCAATTATTTGGATTGAATTTCTGGCTTGTTCAACGCTAAAAGAGATGTTGCTGCAGAAAAGTATAGGGGGGTAATGTCGCTCCTGAGGGTATTGTAAATGAAATTTTAAAAAAGAACGTTTTGTGCAAGGAATTTCGTTACAGAGATAAGTTACATTTTAGTCAATCTAATTATAATAGAAAAATGGACGCATATAATTATGACGCAGATAAATAAATAAAAAAGAATTTTATAAAAAATTTAATAACTATTTACAAATATTTAGTATTAAATAAAAAAAAAACGAATAAAAGATAAAAATGCTTCTACCTTTGAATCTAATCATTGACCCATCTATTGGTCGCACTTTATATAGTTTGCCCTAGCCAACTTCACCTTTCTTCGATTTAAGACTGTTATCATTTATATGAATATGTCCCAGTAACCAACTGAGTCGATTGCGAGACATATAAGATGCAGTAAAACCATCACGTAGATCTGTCATCAAAGACCGATATTCCTTGTAGCTTGGTAAATGCCTTATTGTCATCAGAATGTTTATCCCCAAGAAACACTTCATTTCTTAACGATTAGGGGAGTAAATTTGTTGGAATTCCCCTGGTTCATTTGGGTTGCATAGAGATTTGTTTATCTGATCATAACAACTCTAACGGATCTTCAAGTAAATCCAATATATCAGGACCCACTTCTTCAACACAAGCTACAGATGTCTTGTAATAAGTTTGAATATTTTCTGTCCATTTGACAATCTCAACATTTTTTTTTGCACTACCAATATTATTTTTTTTTTTCGATGAAATTTGTTTTTTTTTTAAGCTGTCTTTTTCTTCTGTTTCTTTTGTAAGCTGTCTCACTGAAAACACTTTCGTTATTTTGTTTTTCATGTTCATCTGCGTTAACCATTTGATTTATTTCTTCCAATGAATGTTAAGTGCCCAGGATACCGTTATCTGATTTTCCAAATGCCTATTTCCAAGATGCTCAACATTAAAATTATTATCTGACGCTTCTGACTCTCCATCAGATAGTATTTCCTTTATCAAAGCAAATACACCATCATTTTCCATAGTTTCTAAATTATTTATTGTCCATTGTTTTCTTTCTGTAATAAAAGTTGTAGCGTTTTATATTTTAGATTTCTGTAATATACCCCTGGTTGTTTTTACCAAGAAAAACGATCGATAATATAGCAAGCTTTTTTTTTAATATCTCAACGAAGATATTATATGTGTTGTAAATATTTCAAGTTTTTTTGACAAGATAAGGCAAAAATATATATGTTTTGTTTCTGTTACAAAGTCAGGTAGAATTATTCCGGTTAGAAAAATCAGTGTTATTCCTTCATATTTAAAAGTAGTTTATTTGAAAGTCGCTTCGTAACATAGTTGAGGCCTGTTTTAAAAACAAGAATTTTAAGGTAAAGAGGGTCACCCACGCCGATATTAGATTTAGGTCAGGAGGGGAATTATTTTGCGTTTTTGGTTTGAAATCGAACGAAGGTTAGGCAGGTTAAAAAGAGCAACGAAGCAGGCAGGTGATATAAGGCAGCTCGAGTTGAAAGAACTTGGGCATTTTTAATAAACAGCCGGTAAATCTGTGTAATGGGCTAATTAACCAGACCTGTAAAAAGTGGACTCTCCGTAAATATGACGGATTAGTATAGAGAAACCACTAAAAGGATTTGTGCAGTATACCAGAACATGGTAAAATTTTAAAGCAGTACACAGGGTGTGCTACCAGCTTCGTTTGTCATCTGTTTGCCCCAACCTAGTTCCTGAGTATAGACACCAAACAATGGTTTCCTGTGTTCCAGTTAGAGAATTTGTACAAGTAACTTCCCCAGAGATGTAGCAAGTTTTTTTTTTAGTTGAGTGGCGAAATATGTAAATTTTAAGTAATGTAATGAAATATGTAAATTCAATATATTAATTTTTCAAAGTAAAGACAGACATTTTTTTGGCTAAAGTAATAATTGCTTTCATAAGAAATTAAAAATTGTAATATGTATGGTTATGCTGATATTCTAAGTGTTTTTTGTCATCAAAATTAAATGTGACAACTGACAGCTAGCTTAAATTTGGTTTTTTTTTTGTTGTGAAAATTTTAATTTGACTATTATGTAGAAAAGATATTTCATATATAAGGTTAAATTCAATAATATTTTCATAAAAAGGATATCCATAAAATTTTGATAATCTAAATTGGCCACATTATAACCTAGGAACCATTTCAACATTTTTGTAGCAATCTTTTATGTAAACAAAGAACATGTAAGTTTTTCTTATTTTGTATTATGTTATATAATGTGTTTCTTTTGTAATCTGTATTTTTGATAACTGTTTGTTTGAGACAAAAATAAACGTTTAATTTGTTTCTATGATCCATTTTGAGTTTTATTTGAAAAACATATGTTTCTGATATTTTATAATTATTTCCCTAGTTAAAACTAGTGGTTGTAATAGGTATAATTAGGCACCTCAAGTGGTGCCCTATATTAAATTTCTTAAGGTATTTTATGTTTATTTTTATTTTATTTATCCCAAGAGATTAAGTAGCCCTTTATTTCCTTTTTTTGTAGTTGCCACAATCCAACCTCTATATCTTCAACTTATCCACGACCCAGCTCTCCAACAACCAACTGAGTGCCGTACGCACTAGTTCCGATTATTTTGTTTGTCCAATCTTGTCCCCCATGTTCTTACCCTGAGGTAAGCAAAATAGTCGTTACAAAGTGAAAAAATTGGTCATGAACTGTAAAGTCTTTCAAATCCCGTATCAATAAATTATCCCTCCCCAACCATTAGTTTAATATTTACACAGCTACGGAACATCAAGTATTTAGGCCTTCAGCCTCCGTTTCTGTTGTAAAATAAAAAAAAACAACAAGAATAATAAACAGTACTTGCGGGTCCATGCGGAACCAGATCTTTTAGATAACTTGAAAATATAAAAATATACACAAATATTAGAATAAATTGTAAAACGATCTCTTTAACAACCATTAATTAACCTAATTGACCTGTTCTTACCTGTCATTATCAATTTGTTTACGTTCAGTAGAAATTTTAGTAATTGGCGCGCAAAATAGCGAAAATTGTGTCACCTACCTATCTATCACCTACTATAAGGTGATCTACTATATATCACCTACTACTATTATAGAACAGACTAAAGCGCTCCAAAGGATAGTAGAAAGGGAGAGTAGGATAAAAATTCGTGAAATTGTTGTTCCACTATAGGACCATTAGCCTAAAAATAGTTAAAAGGTAATGAGACGTCTTTTTATATAAAGGATATTCATGTCAACAAAAATTGACATCAATAAATAATAAAATAATTTTTTACCACAATTTGTTTTACAAACACAATAAATACTTGTATTAAGAGCGTAGGCGCAAAATTTCGGGCCAATGCTTTTTAAATGCATTCATTTTTTTCGAATCCTGAGAAAACTAATAAATATTTTTGAAAAATTTAAACGCAGAATGAAAGAATACATTATTATCGAGGGCCAAAAGTCCCTGAAAACTGCTACAATGTTTATTTTAATAAGTTACAGGGGTGAAAAAAAAAAAGAGAAAATTTAGTGTGATTTTTAATTTCAAATATCTCATTAAAAAAATTATTTGTTTATTCTAAGGGACTTTTGGCCCTGGATAATAATGTATTCTTTCATTCTGCGTCTAAATTTTTCAAAAACATTTGTTAGTTTTCTCAGGATTCGAAAAAATGAATGCATTTAAAAAGCATTGGACCGAAATTTTGCGCCTACGCTCCTAACTATAAATCTTGTTTTTATTATTTTAGTAATCTTCCCTATTACAAAAAAAATTAAATAAAATACCCGAAACTAAGAATATGGAAAAAAAATCAGTTAAATTAAAAAATATTGAAATATTGAAATTGTGGACTTGTGATAATCTGGCTATCCGCTGTATAATGAATGTTTGTCTCAAAAATGAAATCTGTAAATAAATTATTGTCTTACAATACATTAGGAGTTTTATAAATACATACAAAATAATACGATTTTATTAAAATACTAAGCAAACAAAACACAACCATATCCTTTTCTTGTCCTCATTTTCGAGATAAAAGTCATAATTCTGACTGGCGTGGCGTTTCATAATGGACCTCATACGCTCTCAAATGTGATCAAACACAATCGTAAAGATGTTATTCCTTGTAGATCTAGTTTTTTTTTGGTTTATTTATTTTTCTGTGGTTTTCGTACTTTAAAGAGAATTATTATAGTATTGCTGCTATTAGGACAAATCGTTTGGGATCGAGATTACAGTGATAAGTGTTGTAAAAAATTACGCTCTTGCTTTTATTTCGACAGTAGGTTCAGATGATTTATTTTGAAAGTTACAGACAACAGGAAAATTATTTGTTAGTAGGTTTAATTGTAACTTGAAATGACAGACGTGGAAAAATTGTCATGTCGTCACATACATGAGACTTCTGAGACGAACAATTTAAACAGCGCTTGGTATCCAGCATAATTCCTTTTTATTTTATTTATATTAAACGCAAAATCTGTTTGTTAAAAATTTATCGTACAATCAAAAATTTTTATTCTTTCCGTAATAATTAATAATTGAAAGTAGGCCTCGGTATCATGCATGCGTCCGATATACTTCGTCTCAAACTAGTCAAAAATTTCCGTTTTTGCAATCTGACACCTGGTCGTAAAATGTCATTACCTCTAAAGATAATATAAATCTTTTAGTTAAATTTTTTTTTATAAATTTTCTTTAGAATAGAAATGTGCTTTATTGTCGCTGAAAGTTGTATAATTTTATGGAAAAAGCTTACAAATTTAGGGACACCAGACAACATATTGGAAGAAATTGCTGTAGATACCTTCATCAATGGGTTAAGAGACAGTGAACTACAGAAAGCTTCCCAAATAGCAAGACCGATCGTTTTAGATGAACTCGCTATTTTCTTGGAACACGAAACAGCTAGTCAAGCTTCACGGAGCTATCGAGTACGAAACTCTAAAGAAAGCGACGAACAAAACGATAAACGTCTGAAGTAAATCGTACAGGAAGTAGTTCGTAACACGATACCAAAAAGACGCAAGTCCAGATGTTAAAATGGTAATGTGACGTAGGTCACATTCGCCGCAAAGTGCAAGAAAATAATACAACAGTCAGGAAGTTAGAACATATCGAACACAGGGCTGGAAGAGTTCACTTAAATGCTGATGCTCTTTCGAGACGACCGTGCACTGCCAATTGTAATCACTGTCTTAAATTAGAAGAACAACTTTGCCCCGTGAGATGAACCACTGTCATTAACGATCAATGGCAGCCTCACCAGCTACATGGCGCTCAAGCAGATGATCCATATATAAAAAGAGTATTTGACGTGCCCCATATAACGGTTGCATCTCGAAAGCTGCGAGAAGCTTTCAGAGATGTATCGAGCGCGGGAGAGTCGATCCGTCAAACAGGCGAATTAGAGGTGGACTACTCTAGAATATGCTAGTACATAGAGTTAAGTACTTAAGTTAAGTTGATAAGATATCACAGAACTGTAAACTTATAAATACATACATTTATATAAATTCGAATCACTCGTTTTATGTAAAAACGGTACAGTGGATACAGGGTACGGGGGAAAAAATCAACGGATTTTCCGTTAACACCGGGAATCATTCTCTCTCCGGATGCTGACCACAATGTAGCTTTGCCTATTTAAAAATTTTTAAAGTGTTTATCGTTGTGTAGTGTAGTGTGATGTATAATTTTATGTTTATAACATTCTATAATTGTTGGATAGGTCAAAAATTTACTAAATGTCCCTGAAGATGCTCTAGCAAGCGAAAGTATTTGGGCAAGATTTAATTAATAAAACTGTGCTCGATATCTGCCTTTTATTTGATCAAAGAAAAACTTTCTGCTGACTCAATTAAAATGGGAACATTTTATTTAAAATTTCAAGACATTATCCTTAAAGATGGACTAACTTCAGGTCAAATATTTAACTGTGATGAGACAAGCCTTAACTTTAAAATGCTTCTACCAGGTTACAAAAAAAAATGCAAAGAGAGAGTCACAATCATGATTTGCAACAATGCATCTGGTTCATTAAAATTATATCCTCTTTTACTTGAAAAATCCAGAAATCCAAAGGCATTTAAAAATGTCCAAATAAATTACTCACCTACAATCTATAGCAACCAACGCAATGCATGAATGGACTGTAACACTTTTAAGGACTGGTTTTTTAATGACTTCGTGGCAGTTATTGATGCCTACCTAATAAATAAAAATCTGCCCTGGAAAGCTCTGTTGTTGTTGGACAACGCACGAGCTCACCCAGATACGAGTAAATTGATTAGTAGTGACATATTAGCTCTGTTACTTCCACCCAATGTGACGTCTCTCATCCAACCCCTAGACCAGGGCGTTACAGAAGCAATAAAGAGAAATTATCGGCGAAAGCTTCTTCAGGTACTGCTAACTCAGCTGGTTAAAAGGGCTGACTGTAATTGAGGCATTGAAGAAAATTGATTAAAGATGTTTGCATTTGAATAAGATTGGATTGCATTTGCTTGGGATGACGTAAAAGTATCCACTATTCAGAAGTTGTGGAAAAAATTATTTAAGATAGACAGCAAAACAAAATAAGCCAATCAAATATTAGTAGAACAAACATTTGGAAACCAAGACATCATCGATTGGATAAATCTAGATGAAGAAATGGAACTGACAGATGATGCAATTGCCAATCTAGTTCTAAACGTCACCCATGAAAAAAAAAAAGAAAATACGGATAAGATAACTCAAAAGATTTCTCATTTCGATGTATTGGAGTCCCTTGAAGCAGTTCTTGCATACATCGAGCAACAAGAAGAATTGACAGCATTAGACGTCCTCTATTTTAAACATTAGGGCAACATCGCCGCCTCAAAAATAGGAATAAAGTTGAAACAAAAATCAATCAAAAATTTTTTTAAACAGTATTTTTTTTTATCTTTTATACTACTTTTATATTAGTTTTTAGTTATTACCTTCTTTTTCTTCAAGTTCCACTCCTATCGGAGATTGGAAATCATTCTGGCAATTATAATTTTATTGGTTACTCGCCTGAATAATTCAATTGAACTGCATCCAAACCATTCACGGAGATTGCGTAGCCACGAGATTTTACGTCTTCCTACGCTTCTTCTACCTTTGACTTTACCCTGCATTATATTCCTTAGTAGTTTGTACTTTTCACCTCTCATGATGTGCCCCAAGTATTCCAATTTCCTGATTTTTATGTAATTTAAAACTTCGCATTGTTTTCCTAGTTGTTCGAGAACTTGTTCGATTGTTTTGCGATCCATCCATGATATTTTCAAAATACGTCGGTAACATATAATTATTACCATAAACACATTAATCATTAAGATACTCTTTTTTTTATCAGTATAACCAATTGTTATTTACTGTTAACCGAGTTTTTTTGGTATCCGAGGTAGTCACGGTCTCAACTACCTCAGATAATCGCGAGTCTACTCTAATGGGTTTGAGCGTTCTTGACTATGTCACACGCCTGGGTTAGCTGTCAAATGTCATGAGCAGTATCATACCCTGTTTTTATTGTACCATGAGCTAATATTATGACCAATGAACATAGGACCCTGGAAAACGCGTCAGGCGCGTTGACGGCACATGGAGGGAATTCCCGACAATGCGCGAGGCTTTGCTTTAACGGCAACGAATGTGTTAAGGGTCAAATAAAACTTTTTTGTTTTAATAATTCATTAATCTCAAAAAATATTATAATAAAAAGAAACAATAAAATATCAGCAGCAATTATTTTTTTACTTATTTTTTTTATAATTTGTTTTACTAACCTTTTAAATACTACTTGGACTACGAATACAAAATAAATAAATAAACGGATTCAGTATACAGCTAAATTGAAAGCGATGTTATAAATGTAGAGTATTTTCTGCTTGATACTATTAGAGAATTTCATCTAAACCTGAATTTCTGATTTAACTTTAATCATATTTCAGAACGTCGCAAAGTAAATGCCTTAGCGGAAGTTCATTTTGAATTTTAAACAGAGCTCCGCAAGTCTATTATTTAAATCTATATGTCACCTTGAATCGCTTCTATTCGTGTACAGTCAAATGCAATTTAGAATTTTCTGCTGATCACGCCTTCCACTCCTTTATACATAATTCAATGTGACGTTTTAAGTTAATGTGCAGTTGACTATCTCACAATTGAATTGTAAAGTTGCTGTTTAAACTTTTTGATCGTTTGAGTATTTTTGAGGACAATGAGGTTGTCTGGTGTATTTTAGCACTGTCTGTTTGACTTTTATGAACCTAAATCTAGTCTGGAAAGTATCTGTAGTGTTGTTCTTTTGTTATTTAATTCATATTATATACATTGTTTTATATTAACGTTTATCGACACATAAGTAATTGCTGGCATCATCTTCTTATAGACTTATAAAAATATGTAACTGTCTATTGTAGGTAACTGAAACAAAACAATATAACACGTCCACTGCAAATTATAGAGTGTGTCGCGCCTAAGAAGCAGCAACGTTTTTTGCTACACTATTACTACTATTGGTAGTTAGATTAAACTTCGTTTATAATTAAGTGTGTATACAGGGCGTTTTACTGATTTTTGATGCCTGGCCCCAATAGGGGCCACGCGTACACGGCCTAAAATTTTAGGTCCTGTGCTAACGGCACAAAAGGATAAATTTAGTCAAACACATAACTGTTATTTATTATTTATTGTTACAAAAAAATTATAAAAATCGAAACCAAAATGAATGTTCTGAAAAATCATAAAGAAACACGTATGGACGTATGGGCACTCTCAAAACATTTACCAACGCAGAATACTGACTGTTCTGGACAGGCGTCGCAATGGTTTAATGTGCATACTCTTATTTTATTTGCAGAGCATACCCTACACCGCTTGCGATTGATACGCCCATCCTTTGCTTGTAGACACAATTTTCGTCAGGACGTGTTTGGTCATATTGCGTTTTGAAGATGTTCTCTTTTCTTCGTGTATTTGTAAAAGACTGCACAACAGGGAATGTCCAAATGTATACAATGACATCTTGATGCCAAAAAATTTTCTATATAATAGGAACGAGTTTAGCTGCATTAATTGTATGTAGTGGATACCAATTTTTTTGTACCACCCTAGGGTTTTCCTAGAACAGGGGTAATAGAAATTTAGTTGATCCTGTCTATCGACACCAGTCATGTGCCTATTATAATGAAAAATTGGAGCCGGTTTTTCTCGATAGCGATTTCTTTTATCCATATACTGTACCATTTTATTTCCTTCTTTCTTCTTCTAGTTCCATGACCGTTATCGATCGTTGGATATCATGTTGGCTACCATATTCGCTATCGTGACTTTATTGACAGCAGCTCTAAATAACGATGTATTTGATTTTCCATACCATTGCCTTAGATTTTTCAGCCATGATGTTCTTTATCTACCTGGACCACGATTACCTTGGATCTTTCCCTGAATAATCAGATGTAAAAGATCATATTTTCGAAGTATTCCAGCTTGCGTTTCTTTATTATATTGACCAGTTGTGTTGTTTGGCTCAGCCGTCTAAGGACCTCCTCATTTCTAACTCTGTCGACGCAGCTTATTTTCAGTAGTCGTCTGTATACCCACATCTCAAAGGCTGTCAAGCGTTTAAGTATAGCCTCAGTTAGAGTCCACGCTTCCACTCCATACAGCAGGACATGAAAGATGTAGCAAGATGTCATACGAACTCTAAGGTCAATGCTCAGATCGTGACTGCAAAGTACGTTTCTCATTTTTACAAAGGCAGCTCGGGCTTGTTCTATTCGGCTTTTAATTTCTGCAGTTGGATCCCAGCTCTCATTGATATTACTGCCGAGGTACACGAGTTTCTCTACTCTGTCCAGTGTGGTATCTCCGACTTTTATACCATCATCCTATATATATAATTTTGTTTGCTAACTATTATATATTTAGTTTTCTTAACGTTGAGTTTTAATACACACTGATCACACGTCTGTTTTATTTTGTTCATTAGATTTTGAAGATCTTCTCAGCAATTGGCAAGGACTAAGGTATCTTCGGCATATCTTATATTGTTGACGGTTACTCCATTCACAATAATACCTTCGGTTGTCTCCATTAAGGCTTCCTTAAATATTTCCTCCGAATAGAAGTTAAAAAGTAAAGGCGACAATATACAGCCTTGTCTTACTCCTCTTTTTATATTTATTTCATCCGACAGTTCTTGTTCAACCTTTATTCTTGCCACTTGATGCCAGTATAGATTTGTAATTATTCATAGATCGTTATCGTCCAATCCAGCTGTTTCCAATATTTCTAGCATTTTTTTATGTCGGACTTTGTCAAAAGCATGTCAAAATCGATTGCATAAATGTACACATTTTGATTTATATCTCTGCATCTCTGTACTAGCACCTGTATACTAAACAAGGCTTCTCTTGTACCCAAGCCACTCCTAAACCCAAATTGAATATTGCTAATTCTGTCCTCTAACAGCGTGTAAATTCTGCTGTGTATTACTCACAGGAAGATCTTCAAAACGTGACTCATCAGACTTATTGTCCGATAATCACCGCATATCTTTGAACGATGTTTCTTAGGTATTGTGACAAATGCTGACTTTATCCAATCAGTTGGTAATATCCCAGTGTCATAAATTCTGTTAAAGAGATTACACAGAGCTTTAATTCCATTTTCTCCTAAAAACTTTAGTATTTCAGCACTTACTTCATCGGAGCCAAGTGCTTTTCCATTTTTTGCCGTTTGTATTAAACGTCTTACCTCACTTTCTGTTATAAATGTACCTGATATAGCAATCGGTGTATAGGGTTCTACTCTCTCATCTTCAAATAATTCAGAAATGTAGTTTTCTAATTCTTTTAACTTTTCATTGATGTCTAATATTCTGTGTCCGTTTCTGTCTTCTAAACTTTTGGATACTTGTTTCCGTTTGTTACCAGCGACCTCTTTTAATTTCTTGTGCAGATGAAATGTATCGTGTTTCTTTTCATATTGTTCAATTTCATTACATTCTTTACTATGAAATTGTGTTTTCGCGTGTCGTGTTTCATTTCCATGTTGATTAAAAATGTACAAAACCTCCGGTTTGTCTTTCCATTTCCCTATCATAACATTGTGAGAGTATCTAACAACAAACTCCCCTTTTTTGAGTTTTTTGATTAAGACCTCTTAAGGATTGTGCCTTCTTTTAGCGTCTAGTGTGCCGGTACAGTAAGTACTACGAATAGTAAACTGCCTAGTCAATTCATAAGAATTATAAAAATGGTCCATATAAATGGAATGACCTAAATCGAGGTGACCTTTTAATAAATCTAACACCACTTTTGTGATTTTATAATTATACCATTTGGTTCTGTCACCATATAGAATTTGAGACCGTATTTACGGCGCTTGTTTTTTACATATTGATGGAACATAAATCGTCCGCGCCACAAAACCATCGATTCATCTAGGGCTAATTCTTTACCAGGGTAATATATCTATGCCATTTTATTTTTAAAAAAATTCACTACAGGCCGTATTTTTTGTAGTCGATCTGTTGATTTTTCACCGTGGCATTGATTTCTTACAAAACGGAGACATCGCAGAATCAAAAGAAATCGATCACGGCTCATAAATGACGAAAAGCACTTCATGTTATATTATGGATGACTCCTCCAATAATCTTGGAGTCTATTCATTTTGATTGTTCCTGTATGCAATAATAAAGCGATAAAAGTCAGCATTTCATCACAGGTAACAGGCTTTTATCTCGTTATCCGTGATTTTTCCGTAATTCCTTTCGAACAAAATATTTCTTCTGCATAGTGATTTGTTTGATTCACCATCATATTGAGTATTTCATCATTAAACATCATGCGAAAATAGTCCACGGGTTAATTATTTCCAGAAATTGGCACCAAAAGTTATATATATATATATATTAATTATTTTTTATAAATAAAAAATTTTTCATACCTGTAGGGATTTCTTGCTAGTTTGAACTATTAGCCGTGTCATCAAGTGAGCCTACAAAAACAAATGTTTTACAATGATACAAATACAATACAATCGAAAGAACTCAACGAAATTACATAATCTAAAATACTTACCAATAAGTTATATTTAACTCTTCTGAGATTTCTCCTGTCTGTGACTCATCATATATTTCTAAAAAAAAAATTATACAAAATAGGAAACACTAGAAAATCGAAATTATAACCCGTGTCACCTTGGTCTGAATTATCCTCTTCGGATGCAGAATCCCCTTGTTCAAGGTAAACATCGTCATCAATTTCTACTTCACGCAACATATCTTTATCCTCATCACTAGAATCCAATAATACTACTAAAAGTTCTTTTTCAGTCAGTTTGTTGGGATTTTTATATGTCACTTTACGTTTTTTGGAAGTTGAAGCTACCTGGCCACCCTCCGTCATATTGAAACTGCGCAAATCAGAAACTGTACAAACGACGAAGAAATTTAAACTTTATTATACTTTGGTACCCCGAACGGGGCCACGCGCACCTCAAAGTTAGCCGACGTCGCCCACATCGTGGTCATGCGCATTTAATGTGCAACATAAACGACATGCCATTTGTTAATTCAACAAGTCAATAATAAACAATGCGTATGCAGTATTTTGTTAACTTAATACGTAGAAAGCTGTTTAGTTTTTCTCACGATTAGGAAAGTCTATCAAATGTATTGTCTGCATTAGCTACAGAATCAAGCGAAGCCTAGAGTATCTTCTAGTACTCATTACATAAATCTATTGTAAAAAGATTAAAAATCATACTAACTAGACTACTAATTTTAGATAAAATTTTACACAAAAGAGATATTTGCTTCTTAGCTCTGAAGTTATTTCACAATTTTCTTCTTAAAGATTTAAACCTGATGTACTTTTAACTATTCTATTTCTATTATATTCTATTAAAATATTCGACAACGTTGATGTTGTTTCCTTATTTACAAGAGTTTCCCTAAAAGACGTTTTGAATTTAATGGAGGGACTAGTCTCCAAGGTAGGTAGAATTATACCGTATTTGCCTCTCTACCACCTACTTTTCATGGAAAGACCAGATTTATGAACAGGTAGATGGAGTAGCAATGGGAATCCCACTAAGGCCGATCGTAGCCAATATTTTCATGAAGCATCTAGAAGAGGATAATGAAGTCAGCATACAAGTCCAAAGTATGGTTTAGGTACGTCGATGACTCTTTTGTCATTTGGAGTAACGGAGTAGGAAAGCTATTTAGGACATAAGGTGTATCGAAAACCTACACACACCGACAGCTACTTAAATAGAAACTCAAATGATCATCCAGGCCAAAAACAAGATATCATCAAAACTCTGGCGGAGAGGGCGAAGAGAATTTGTGAACCACAGCGTCTGCAAAGTGAACTTCTTCATATTGAAAAAACGCTCACGTCTAATGGTTATACCAGAGAAGAAATACATAAAGAAATTAACAACGTTTCTAGAAGAAAAGATGAAGAAACAGCATCTATAGACAAAGCTTTCTTGCCTTATATATCGGGAGTAAGAGACCGAATTGGGCGAATACTCAAAAAAGACAATATAAAGACCATCTTCAAGCCTACAAAGAAAATTAAGGACTGTTTAAGATCGGTGAAGCACAATACCGAATACCATGCACATGTGGAATGGTATATGTGGGAACCACGAAAAGACACACAGACACAAGGATCAACGAACATAAAAGCCATTGTCCTTTAGGACATATCGACAAATCTGCCGTTGCCGAACACGCTTTGTGCTTATGAATATTTTAGGGTTTGGTCAATATGAGATGGTGTAATGTTTTCATTGTCAGACTTCCTGGCGACTTTTGACCGCTGTTCCTGAACTATAAAGTCAGTTTCATCTGTAAATAGAATTTTTCTTTAGTTGTCTGCAGTCCAATTAGAGTATTTTTTGTCCCACAATTGCCTTTGTTTTATTCATTTGTTTGGTTAGCAGCTATGTTTTCTGTGGACACATTGTCCTTCTACCAATTTCCAAAAGTATTTTCCGAATAGTTGCGTCATGAATCACTACATCTGCTAGATTTTGTTGGAGCTTTTGACTGCTTTTTCTTGGGACCAATTTCTTTCGAAGCAATAATCTTTTATTTGCTGGTGTTTTTTTATCTTATTTCTGCATTTTCCTTACCTTTTTACATCCATTGATGTACACACCGTATGGACGAGTCAGAGTTAAAATCTTGCTTACTACTTCCTGACTCATCCATACGTTCTTGCAATTTCTCTTTGTGACATAGAAGTGTGTCTACTTAACTTGATAATCTTTTCACGTTACCTGGGAGTAACATCCAAGATAGAATAAAACAAAACAAACTCACTAATTATCGAAAACAACACAAAACAGTACAAAACAACACAAACTTGGTGGTAAATGTCCTAAAACACCATCAAATAAAAGGTAGAGAAAAGTAAAGTTATGTTTTCAATGCTTGGTCAGTTGTAAATGTATGGACAGTATTGCCAACTGTGAATATTAAAAAATGACATAATGATTAAATTATTTTGCACTATATTGTAATACCAAAGAGCTTGAAGTTACATCTAGCATATTCAAGCAGAAGGTTAGAAAAAAAATCTACACAGAGAGAGTTTATCTATGGTCCAAGAAACGGTATAGTTTTATAGACCCATTTTTTTTTCTTTCAATTGTACGTATTAAAGATTTAACAAAAAGAGACATCATACGATTTCTACCTGGCGAAATCGAATTCAAATATCAGCCACCGTGCTTCCTAAAACTTGCGAAGCAAAAAGCTTGATGGATAAATCGGCAAGGGAATCTAAAATTGCATTCCAAATGCTGTTCATCATGGCTAATATTCTAATACCCTCATTGTGTTTTATTTCTTTACTTCGTTTGGAGTACCAGAAATCGAATTCACTACGAATATTGGCCATGATGAACGGCATTTGGAATGCAATTTTAGATTCCCTTGCCGATTTATTCATCAAGCTGTTTACTTCGCAAATTTTAGGAAGCACGGTCGCTGATATTTGAATTGGATTTCGCCAGGTAGAAATCGTATGATTTTTCTTTTTGTTTTTAGATGGCATAGTTACGTCTGTACATAGTTATTTTTAATAACTATGGTCTACGATGGGAAAATATTTTGGTTCGATACGGAGTAGTGGCTATACCGTACTGAGGAGACCTAAAGAGGTCGAAATACGTATTAAGGCTTATCGCTGCTCTGTATCGAATCAAAATCCAATACCGTCATTGTGTATTAAAGATTTGTTTTCTAATCTGATCAAAATCTGATTATTATCAAATTATTTTATGCTTTCTTATAATATATGAAAGTTCATATCAGAAGGTTTTGTATTTAAAGAACGATTTCCGAAGTAGAAATTAAAACGTCAAAAATAAACTTATTTTAAACTTACATTGTGGCTTATTCTCAATAAAAATAGTAATCGCATTAAGATGCAACAAGAAAATAGTTTCAAGACTAAAAAAAAATTTTGAAGAACACGCTTCATTGGTTGATTAATATCCTGCAATGACTATTTAGACAGATTTTTAATATTTTGAAAGGCAAACAGTGTACTGCACTCTTTGACTGACCGAACAAAAGTGCTAATAATTGAAATCGCAGTGCAGCACAAAAGCTTTCGGCTCGAAATCCCATAAACGTAATAAAGCATATCGACGAAACTTTCAACAACCCATATGAGAGAGAGAGAGAGAGCATGGAGCCGGAATTTTTGCCACATAGATTTACCTTTTATATGTTGATATAAATGCAACGAAAAGCCACAATGACGGCGATAAATTTCAATTAAAACCTTCCAACTGTCTGAATTCCTCGGCCAGAAACGTAATCCCGTATTTACTCAACCACTCTCGGTTCCAGGCCAGGGGTTTTTAATGTTTTATTACAAGTGGCTATTCAAAACCTATATTTCCCGACTTTCTAATAACGTATTAGCTTTTTTGCATTAAAGTCACCAAAATTGCTGCACTTATTAATATGGACGAATTTTTTACTCATACTTTTAATTTTAAAAACACTGACTGGACGTATAGTATGAACATGAAAGGTTTATTCGATATTGCTAAATTTACTTTAATTTTTAAAACGAAGCTTCTATATTGGCGTTGAATTACTTTTTTTGTATAGTAAAATGCTGAGGGCAGCGTCACGGAAATATCGTCACAAAACGCGTCACAAGTACTGTCACGAAATACCAGTTATCATAGCGACTCACCTTCATCATTTCGTTATTAGTCATCGTATATTTATTTTAAGTAGGTTTAAATTAGAAACTGCATAAAAAGTAACTAACAAAATACAGAAATTATAAGTGAAGTAAAAAATGATGTTTCGTGAACAAAGAAGACATTTTCAGTGTCAAATTAAATGATGGTATCCACTAATTGTACACAAAATAGACACCTCTTGTTATAACCAAAAAACAGTCGAAAATTAAAACAAAAACCTAAACTAAAACAACACAGTAAAAGTAGAAGAGAACTAACAAACCCAAGTGAGGCTGTCAGTGAAATAAGATACCTAAGTGAATTCTCTGAGCCTTGTATCAGGTCAGATCATGGATCAAATAATAAAAAAGTAAGACTGAAAAAAGGATACCAAAAGGAAAGAAACATCTTAAAATAATCTGCTATGCAGTCGACGCAATATTTCTTCCTGAAAGTGAAGGTAATTTATATAACGTATGCTGCATCAATTTAATATAACAAAATGTATGGTTATAACAGCAAATTTACTTAGATGTATATGGGAGCTGGAAGGTCAGAGAAGAGAAGAAGTAATGGAGTTGTCGATTGTTGTTCAATAGCAACCAGCAGAAATTCCACCTGGCGACCTTAAAGGTCGTCAAGATCTCAGAGATATGGTAAAATCTACTAAAAGCATTTTCACTATCTCAACTCGTCGCTCTTCTCGCAAGGGGCCGAGAGTAATATTGCACGCCATTACACACTACGCCATACTCATAATTCATGACTCATAATTCAAGGAAAAATAGAGGGTAGGAGTAGCGTAGGAAGAAGACGCGTTTCCTGGTTGAAGAACCTGAGAGAGTGGTTTTGTTGCAGCTCAAGGCAATTGTTTAGAGCAGCTGCCTCGAAGGTCAGAATAGCCATGATGATTGCCAACCTTCGTCGTGGAGATGGCACTTAAAGAAGAAGATACACACGAAGATACGGTATACCAGGGAGGTCTATGCATGCGCAGGTATTTTTAGAGGTTTCTAGCTAACAGTTTCTTATTCTCTGTTTAGGAAGGTTCTAGGAAACAGAGAATGGGAAACGTGTAAAAACATCATACAAAACGCGACCAAAGAGACCCTGGAAAGGAAACATAATGCATATTAACGACTACAACAACGGCATAAAACACAAAATGCAAAGGAGAACTATAGAATGCTAAGGAGGGAAGAGAAAAAAATACATCGCAGAAAAAAAAAGAACACATAGGAAAGGAACTACAAGAAATTAAAAAACTAAATAAATCATCAGAAATCAGAAAATTCTACCAAAAACTTAAACTTTAAACCTTAAACCAAGAACAATGATGTGCAGAGACAAAGAAAGAGATATAGTAACTCAACAGAGTGAAATACTACAAAGATGGACAGAATTCTTCAAAGAAAAGTTGAAAAAAACGAAGATCCACTATATGATGAAATTATACTAAATCAAACGGATATTAGAGATAAAACCCCCCCCTCTCCTTCAATAGCTAAAATGCAATAGTCACCTGGATAAGGCAACATAAGTGCAAAATTATTAAAGGAAGGTGGAGACTCTCTATTGAATGTGATACACGAACAAGTAGTGAACATATGGAATAATAAAGAACTGCCAAAAGACTGAGTATGCAGGAATGGAGGAGTAGTATAAGGACTGAGAATACCGGAGTAATTATCCCACTACATAAAAAGGGAGATCAGATTCAATGGAAAAACTACTGACTGTGGCGTATAAAATACTGTCAAATATTGTGTATGACCGATTGAGACTATATGCGGAACAAATAGTTGTGGGATATCAATGTGGTTTCCGCAGGCAGAAGTCCACAATAGATCAGATCTTCGTCTTGAGGCAAATCTTGGAAAAGAGTAGTGAATTTAATATAGACACACATCATCTTTTCAATAATTTTCTATGATAGCATCCATCGAGAATGTCTTATCTATGCACTAAATGAGTTAAATATTCCAACTCAACTCATTGATATAGAAAAAGAAACACTTAAAGTACAAAGGAAAATTCGAATTCAAAACGCAATAACAGATACAATCCATGTGAGAACTGGCCTACGACAGGGATATGCCCCTATTCTTTATTCTATTCAAGAATAGAATAAAAGTATTTAATGCGATAGAAAAAACGACACATAACAGTGCATAAACAGCCTAAACATTAACGAAATAAAAACCAAAAAAATTAAGGCCAAAAAATCGACAGACCAACGAAACCTACAGAATCTGAAAATAGGAGACTATAACATCGAAAGCAAAAAAATTTTACATATATGGGTTTACTAGTTATCGCAGATAACAATGTCAGTGAAACATCTAAGATCTAACAACATCACAAGAAAAATCAAATGCAAAATATACAAGACCCTTATCAAACCGGTCTTTGTACATGGACCCAGGATATCAGAGACATTGACCCTGTCGAAAAGCGATGAGAACCTATTAGGTACGTTTGAACGAAAAATCCTTTGACACATATATAAGGGAGTGAAGGAAAATGACATATGGCGCAGAGGATATAACTTTGAACTACAGCATACAATAAACCCAACGTCATATCATCCATAACGATCGGACGTCTGTGCTAGATGGGCCATGTTGAACGGATGTTGGAATCTAAAACACCAAAACATATAATGAGGTAAACACCAGTAGGGAGAAGGTAAAAGGGAAGATACATGAAAATTAGATACATAGAACAAGTGGAACAAGATCTGAAAACAATTAAAATTACCAACTTGAAAAACAAAGCAAGAAACAGAACAGAATGGCGGAAAATCCTAAAACAAGCTAGGACCCAGAAAGGTTTGTCGAGCTACTGATGATGATGATGACGGAGGCAACAATAATCCCATAATTCTTCACAAACTATCTCCTAATAGAACAGCCAAAAACCTCTATCTTTACCTTTGTAACGGTTAATAAAACAGAAGGTAGTTTTGCAATTTAAGTTTAAATAGAACAAAAAGTCGTGTCTCACCAATTGGACCTTCTTTACAAACACGTAAACCGTCTGAGGAATTGTGATAGAAATGATGAAAAAAGATAAAAAGACCACGAAATTCAGGGAAGAAACGTGAAAGACTGGTCACTAACTGTAAAATTATTACCTGCAAAGATTACCTAATAAAAAAGACAAGAAGAGAAAGAAAAAATTAAAGAAATTGAAAAAAAAGAAAAGAGAGGCCATACCAAAAGTATGAGGTAAAAAGTAAGTGAGAAGTAGGCCTACACTAAGTTTTTTAAAACGCAAGAAAAATAACAGTTTTGATTATTATATCAGAAGTAGTAATGATGTTGATTTGCAAGATATTGTAGAAGAAAATAAAGGATATTTAGATAGCTAAAAGAACTTTAAAATATTCTGTAATCATTGATATAATAATTTCACAGACCTGTAAAAATTTTCAGCAACTATGCCTTATCCAAATTGTCAACAAAATTGGTAAATTTGTAATCTTTAAGTATAAATAAGAGTATTTTCCAGGAAAAATCCTAAGCTTTACAGATGACCTGGTTGAAATTTCGTCGATGCAGAAATCTTCGAAGTCTTGGAAGTTGCCAGATAAAGCAGATATTGGAAAATACGATTGGGACGACCTTATTGATACAATTGAAGAATTAAAAATTATTTCTAAAAGACGGTTTTTTCATGTGAAAAAATTGCAGCATTTGTGGGACGTTATATTAGATTATAATCGGTTTTTTACTAATTGTATTTTTCAATTTGCAGTTTCTCTTTCATGAAGAATTTTGTTTAGGAATATATTAAGATATTAGTTTTAATTTGTTCATTTTTAATATAAACTCTTTAAATGTAAGTTTATAAACTCTTGATTGTAATGGTATTAAATACAAGTTATTAGCTGCCGACTGTATATAATTTGATCATAAACCTTATGTGCTATACGAGACGATACCCTTACATTGAGTCTGGTGTTTTCAAATCCGCTCAATATAAATTATTGTTTGATGTTTCTTTAAAAAGTGTCAAGATATGCATTCAGGCCCAGATAGTTCACAATGATTTCTCCTAGCTCTTATGAGATTTTAGACTGCCTGCTGCAGTTACCCCTGTTAGTTGAGGTAATTGGACTCACCGTACGAACAATTTTATTACTTACTTTATTATTACTGTAATACTTTCAATAAAATTAAGGTTCCATACATTTAAATAGTATTAAATAAAGGCTATGCTTTTATACAAATAGTTTAAAATTTACTTATACTTTAATCATTAGGTAACTAAAGATCTGGGCCGAACGCAGATTTGTTGTAAAATCATAAACCAATTACCCCACCTCACCCTACTTATTGCAGCAACCGCCCCCAATATTATCTTAAACTTTTATTGTTAAAACTGTTTCGTTTAGTAAATACAGATAAAATATTTATTTTTGGTCGTAACTGAACAAAAAGCTTCAAAACCTTTTAAAGTGTTTTAAAAATAAATAAATAAAAAATTTTCTGGCACTCTGCTTTCCTTTTTTTGGCGTGAAGAGGATTACAGCTGACGTGAAGCTTACTGACCATAAAAATGTCCTACACCCAAAGTTAATTTCCGCTCCCTGTGGCGTTTTCCCAGCTACAACTCTCCTTTGAAATTACAGAGATATTTGAAATATTCTGCAAAAGCTTTTAAAAATGTTAACAGTTTATTTGAGTATCTTTATGATTAGTGAGAAAAATAAATTATTAAAGGACGGTATTTCGACTTCCTTTTGTGATGTAGATTATCTAAAAAAATTGTGAATGGTGCTTTTATATACAGTTGTGTTCATTGCTCTTAACCCGTGCGTCATTTATACCTGGGGAGATAAAACATATATTTTATCTAGCATAATGTAGCATGTGATGAAGAAGACGTTGAAAGATTCTACGGAGAACTACAGGATGTATGTGATAAAATCCAAAGACACGATGCTGTTATAACGTTAGGCGATTTTAATGCTAAACTGAGGAAAGAAGAAACGTTTGCAAATATATTTGGGAAACATAGTTTGCACACTGAAACCAGTTAAAATGGACTCAGGGTGGCACAGTTCGCAGCAGCAAATAATTACGTAGTTGTCAGTACTAACTTCCAGAGAAAAGATATGCATAAATGAACATGGAAAATACCAGAAACTAACGAAGCCAATCAAATTGACCATATACTCATCTCAAAAACATGGGAAACAGACATAACTAATGTCAGAACGTATCGCGGGGCGAACTCGAACTAAGATCACTATCTTGTAGGGGCAAAATTACGGCAGAAAATAGCGACAGTAGCATAAGGGAAAAATATTCAAATCAAAAAATGGAATGTCGAAGGATTCAAAAGCGCAACAGAGAGACAAGATTACAGAAATGTTCTGCAAATAAAACTCAACCGAACTAGAGAGGAAGATACTGCAGAGGAGGAATGGAGACAATTAAAAACAATTATAACGGAGTCAGCAGAGGGAACTGTCGGAAGCCAAAAGGCAAAGAAATGCGGAATAATATGATGATGAATGCAGAACCGCAGTAGAGCAAAAAAGGCAAGCTAGGCTTAACCAACTTCAAAGAAACACAAGAAATAGCAGTGAGATTTATAACGAAAAAAGAATACAAGCGACTAGAATATGCAGAAGAAAGAAAAGAGAGGCTATGAAAAAACAAGTACAAGAAATCGTAAAGCATAACAACAGACGCGAAAGCAGAAAATTGTATAAATGCATAAAAGAAATCACACAGTCATTTAGACCAAAACTAACGATATGCAAAGACAAGGACGGAGAACTACTAACAGAGAAGCAAAAAATTATAATGAGATGGAAACAACATTTCGAAGAAAATCTAAATGCAGACAACGAAAATGATCAGAACGAGACAATATAATATTATACGGCGGAGCTGCACATCAAAAATCCGAGTTATGAAGAAGTAGTTCAGATAATAAATAAACTAAAAAACAATAAAGCACCAGGAATGGACGGAATTTCGGCAAAATTATTAAAGCATGGAGGATCCGAACTCTGGGAAAGAATCCATTACCTAATAACATTAATATGGACGAAGGAGCAAATGACAGAGGAATGGACAGTTGGCCTCATATAGTTAATATATAAAAAAAGGAGATAAGAGGGAACGCCAGAATTATAGGCCAATTACATTGCTAAATGTAATATACAAAATTCTTTCTGGTATAATCTACAATAGATTATTAGAATAATCCGAAAATATAATTCGTGATTATCAAAATGGATTCAGACCAAATAGAGCCACTACAGATAGCATATTCCTACTAAGAACGATACAAGAAAAAGCTTATGAATACGACATAGACCTATATAATATGTATATAGACTTTAAACAAGCTTTTGATAGTGTGAAAAGAGAAATAATGCTGGAAGACCTTTGTAATCTAGGTATACCTAAGAAATACATCAGCCTCATAAAAATGACGTTGCATGGTTCAAAAGCCGCAGTCAGAGTAGATGGAGAACTGACTCCCCTGTTTAACATCAACATGGGAGTACGACAGGGAGATGCCCTATCAACCATGCTATTCAACCTAGTTCTTGAGACAGTCATCAGAAAATCCAATATAACCGGCCATATAAACACCAAATTAGTACAAATTAAACACTCCATATGCAGACGATGTAGCCATCATTAGTAGGAATAAGCCTTGACTAATGGAAGTGTTCAAACAAATTGATCCTGAAGCAAGAAAAAGAGGTCTCAAAATAAACGAAGCAAAAACGAAGTATATGACAGTCAAAATAATAACTGACAATGAAAATAATATCACAATAGACAACTATACTATCGAACGAGTGGATGCCTTTACATATCTCGGCACAGAAATCAATCAGAAGAACTCCGTAAGTAGCGAAATTAATGCACGTATTTCCAGCGGGAATCGTACATACTATGCTAATAAAAGATTGATGACATCGAAATTATTAGACAAAAGAACCAAAATGACTATCTACAAAACACTGATTAGACCCGTAGGTTAATGAGTTAAATGAAGGTTATGACATTGTAAGATTTGTGAAAAGTCAAAGACTGTCTGGGACATGTGCAGAGACAAAACGACGCAAAAACAACAAAGAAAATGTTACAATGGAAGCTCATAGGAAGGCGAAAAAAAGGAAGGCCCAGAACGAGATGGTTGGATGACGTGGAAGACGACCTGAAAACAATGAACATAAGACAATGTAGAACAAGGGCACAAGAGAGATCTGAATGGAAGGACATAGCCAGACAGACAAAGACCCATTCAGGGTTATGATGCCAAAAGAAGAAGAAGAAGACTGTAGCATGTAAATAATTCCTTAAGAACTATCGAATATTTAAGGTATAAAGTTTATCTGGTATGCTCCTGGTTATGTATAAATTTCTTTTAAAAAATTTGTTTACAGAAACGTATTTGAGACGCATCCAAGAGAACTGGTAATAGAATAATTTATATATTAAATTTTAGTTCTACAATTTTAAAAGCTGGGAATGATTCAAGGTCAAAAAATACCGTGTTTGATGGTTGGCCCATTGCAACAACCAGAGAGGCAGAGTGTGGTAAGACTAGATGCCGACACGATTAGGTAGGTCGAAGAGAGAGCAGGTTTAAATATTTGGTCAAGGAGAACAAATGTTGTTATGTTCAGTCAAAAAAAAACGGCAAATCTCTTGAAAAAAGTTAATTTTACTCAATGTAATGTGTCAATGTTGAACGAGTAATCACTGTTTTCACTTTTTAAGCCGTCTTTCATTTAAGATATTTGTAAAACCGCGTTTCCAACAAATTTTAAAAATAACCCCATGTGTTCCAGTTTTTTAAAAGCCGAGTCTAAATTTTGTGTCCAGTGCCAACTTCAACCTTAATTTGGTTTGTCCCTGATGATCGTTCCAGACTATAATTGCAGTTTTTTGTTGGTGTGGCAGAGATTCTATAGACATTTTAGTCCAGTCCAGTTTGTCAACAGTTTGTCAACCGTTTGCAACCCCAGAAATTTTTGCTTTCATAACAGTCTAAGAAATTATAATAATTAAAATTTTATGTGATAAGGCGTAGCCTAGCTTGCTGTCATATTATTTATTTTTAGTTTTTAGATTTAGTATTGACATATGACAGTTAGCACTATTTTTGACATTTGGTAAATATCGAATCCATCGAGTTAGAATCTATGGAGAAGCTATAGCATATTAACGTATGTATTAAAAATGGCGTAGGTAAGCGTGGCTAAAGATAATACCAATATGGAGGTGGAATCAGGGCCAGACTCAATAATATTAAAACTACTATACAAAGATGACTAGTTACTCAGAAGATTTAATAATAGTTTAAAAAAGTGCAATACATTTTTAATGAACTATGATTTATTTATTCCGTGGTAAACACTAAAAACACGATATATTATACATAAAGATAAATTAATACAGTCAAACACTATTAATTTATTCTCTGAAGTACGGGCCATTACTTTGTTTACATATTTGTATACTAACCTGTGAAACGATATTCCTGAATATTTTTTATTACCATTGCTTCTGCTACTGCAACTACGTTGAGAACAAGAAACCACTATTATGCACTTTATCATAATATATTATTACAGTTTCAATAAAAGTATTATAAAACTAAAAATATTCGAAAAACAGCAAATGTAAACAAACATATACGATCTGTATATTTGAGATTTTGTTCTGTTTTTAGTAAAAGCTCAACCTCTGTGCTTAGTTTCATTTAAAGATATTTTTAAATATCTTTAAATATCTTTAAAATATCTTTAAAACTTATAAAAATGCAATTTAAAAAGAACCGAGGCTTTCGAACTCTGGTTATCCCACAAAGAATTAAAAATATCATGGACTGATAGAATTACAAAAAAAGAAGTACTGTAGGGGATTGGTAAAGAAACAGAACTAATCAACACTATACAAACCAGAAAACTGGATTACCTGGACCACGTGATGAGGGGGCCAAAATATGAAATTTTCAGATTCATAATACAGACAAGATTCAAAAAAGATCTGTTGGCCGAAAGCAAAACTCATGGTTAAAGAATTTACGTGATTAGTATCAGTGCAGATCGATTGATTTGCTTAGAGCAGCAAGTACAAAAATAAAAATAGCCATTATGATTGCCAACCTCAGGGGAGACGGTACTCTAAGAAGTAGAAAGCAATAGAACAGCCTTAAAACTAACTTTGTATGAGTCTATATATAAACGCCAATCTTCTGGTAAATACTTATAAACTAAAATGTTCATTACTGCTAATATATCAATACATTACCTTCAAAAAAATCCTAAAAAATTCTCAAAATCCATGATATATAAATACAGGAAAACCCAAATCTTCGACTACATAACAGAGTGTTTCATAGCTTCTATGTTTGGCAATGGAATAGTCCTATAATAAATATAATAGAAGTAAACAAGTGCTAAACTACATGCTAGTTATTCTTCTCCAAATATAAAAGAAATTGCTAAGATTATGAGAACAAAATGTCTGCACGTTATTTCCTGACGATGAGACTATAGTAAACTAATTAGAAAAATTACATGCTGAACAAAGAATAACGTTTTCTCGCTTGTAAAGCATTCCCTTTTTAATAACAGGTCTGAAGATAACGAGAGTTTACCACACCTGGCATTCGTTTTAATATAAACGTTCCACGAGGGACATAAAACCGCAAAGAAATTCTCGCAAAAAAAAAGAAACGTAATCTTGTAGAAGCCGTGATAATGGTCAACATCATTTTGCTTTTCAACAAACAGCGACTAAGACGGAAAGATTCATTAAGTAGCGAATTACTTAAAAAACTTGAGTTGAATACTAATGATGTTACTTTGGAGTTTCTTTTATCTGTTAAAGAGGTATTCTAATCAATCAATTAAATCGGCAACAGCCTTTTTTATTAAAGAGTTGCACTTTATAAGCAACTGAAACTAATTGTTTTAATTTATAGGATGTACAAAATGTTTTAAACTTCTATTATTTTGTAATTTTGAAAAACCTGACAGACATTAATCTTTTGAATCAAATTGAAATGATTGTTTCAAATTTAAATGATAAAATGTACCTAACAATTGACATTATAATTGATATAAGGTTAAATGCTCGAATAAATACACTTTGAAAAATTAAGACAAATATCGAGCACAAATTTAATAATCAAATCTTGCCCAAGTACTTTCGCTTTCTACAGCATATGTCACATGCCACCTTAGCATTTCCGTTAAAAACCATTCTCTCTCCTGTTGCCGAAAAGAATGTAGAGCGTAGAATAATTTTGAAATAATTTTAAACTGTTTGTCTTTGTTTTAGTGTAGTGTTATGTACAATTTATGTTCAATTTCATGTTTATTACACTCTGCGCTTGCTGGATAGTCCAAATTTGACGAAATGCCCCTGATGATGCTGTAGAAAGCGAAAGTACTTGGGCAAGATTTGATTATTTAATTTGTGCTCGATATTTGCCTTAATTTTTTAAAGTTTAATTGACATTAGGTTAAGCTACATATTCGGAAACTTTTAACATTTGCTTTAATGTGTTTGGCAGGTGGTAATGCTCTTTTTCAACGACGTTTCTTGAGCAGTCGGTTAAAATGTACTTTACTGTCACTGTGATATGAAAATAAACCGCATTAATTCCTCTTATTAAATATAATGGAGGTCAGGGAAGTCATAGTCAATAAATACAGCAAAGACGTCTTTGCTATATTTATTGACTATGAAAAGGCCTTTGATTAAGTACAGCATCACAAATTAATTACAATATTAAAAGATAAAGGAGTTGATAGTCAAGACTCATAGAAAAGTTATACTGGCGTCAAACAACGACAGCTTGCATAAACGGAAAATCAACAGAAATATGTAAAATACAAAGAGGTATCAGACAGGGTTGTATACTATTCCCACTATTATTTAATTTATATTCAGATAGAATATTTAAAGAAGCGCTGCATAATTTGGAACAGGGCGTGAAAGTTAATGAAATTCTGATAAATACAATCAGATATGCGGACGATATAGTTATTTTAAGTGATGAAATGAATGGATTTCAATGCCTTTTAAATGCCATTGATACAGTGGGAAGATAGTTTGGCCTAAACATAAACTGTTCAAAAACAAAACACATGGACAGATCCAAGAGATCAAATGTAGAATCGGGATAGCCCGCACGACATTTTTAAAAATGAGGTCATTCGTAGATAATGACGTATCTATACACATATCTATACACGTATCTATACACGTATCTACAGCGTGTACTGCTACATACATTACATGATTGTAGCAGTATTACTTCCTACATTATGAATAGCAAAGTTATACTAAGAAAGTTAGTATTTATTTTTGCAATTTCGTCGTGTGTTAAGGTTTTGTAAGCTGCTTCCGCTGGCATATAATGAATTTTACTTTTAATTTCTATTTTCTTTGACCTAAATCAGACCAGAATTCGAATGATTCTTTAATAAAGTTATTATGCTACCAAACAAATAAATTACAAATTAAACAAATGCCCTTTAGATAAAAACAAATTCTAATATATGCAGTTTAAAAAATAATAAAGACTTTACTTTTTCAAGCGAGAGTATTAGAGGTAATTTACAACAAAACTTTTTAAGATAAGTCGCCATTTGTAAATATGGATGGATTCTACTATAAACATTGGAGGATTAATTTAACTCTTCGTTTCTTTTCTTACAAATTATTTTGAGCAGAATGTTTCTAGAATGTATACAGATCACGACATTATTTTATTGACCATACAACACAATATCAATCGCTGTGACATATTACACGTTTCCACCTCTATATTCATTTCACAGTAGGTACGAATTATCGTAATTGTCACATTGACATTAAAAATTTCAAACGAAGTTCTAAAAGAATAAACAAATAATTAATAAAATGCCTATTACGTTCTATAAAACGCCTATTGCGTTGTATACCGTCCAAGAAAAAGTGGAACTTGGTAACATGGTCCTTTCAGGGTCATTCGATAAGCGAAGTAATTGATTTATTTATTGTTGCCTTCGAAAATAGACCCCTACAAAGTGTTACGATAGTTAAAAATATCATTAAACATTTTAAAACTTCAGAATCTGTAAATAGTTGTTAAAAGTATCATGAAGGTAATGAATCACGTGTTAGACCTGTCGATGAGGAGCATCAAAACAGGGATATTGATATTTGTGCTTTAGTGGACGCTAGTGAACCCTGCAATAGTGTACAAATTGCTAGAGAAGTTAACGTCAATGCTCGAACTGTTCAGCGAGTTCTCATTGAACTGGGTATCACTATTTTAAAATAAAACCAACCCAAGATCGGAAGATAACTTTAGGCGGATGGAGTTTTGTGAGTTTATGTTTACATTTTTTAAAAAATATGTTATTTTCTGACGAATCTTAATTTTCATTCCATACAAAACACAATACATTCGTTGCAAAGTATTATTTTGGAAAAAATAAACACCTTAGTGTTGCAGTGCGAACGCAGCATCCGCAAAAGTTAAATATTTGGACAAGGATGTTAGGCGAACATATTTAGTCGGTTTATTTTTTATCAATGGAAACATAAACGGGTCCAAATATTGACAACTTTTACAGAATGAGATCATTCCGACAGTTCGACGCCTTCCCGTTAATTTTCAGGAGGTTTATTTCGAAGAGAATGGGTGTTAGGCTCAGATCTCTAGAGCAACTATTGACTTCCTCAATCAAACATTTCCTCATAGACTGACAGTTTGAAAGGGCCACAAACTTAGTCGAATTAAGGGCAAAAATACTTCATTTCTCTGCAAGGATTACACCAGCCCTATTCCAAAATATGAGATAAATCTGTATGACAAATTTGGTTACTGTTTAGCACAAGGAGGTGGAATATTTGAGCTCTTAATTCATTTGTCTGCTTTCTTAATTTTTATTTTTTGTTAGGTACATTTTACGAAGTTTGTAGATAATTAATAAGGTAGTATTTTTTATGTTTAAATTTGGAAACATTTTATTGTTTTGTTTTTATTTAAAATTATACACAAACGATTCTTATTCTGATTTTTTTTCTTTCTTGTCTTATTATTATAAGCTTTGTCCATAAAAGTTGTACAGTTTTCAGTGACAATAAAGCATATTACTTATTTACTTACTTATTAATTTGTATTAGTGTTAAGCCTAAAAAATAACCAAAAAATTAGTTTTAGAGCATTATAATAAATATATTCTAGAGATGGGATTGTAATAAATCTTAATTCCTATGGTCAACACAACAATGTCGTTATCTGTATATAAATAATTATAATAATACAACTAAGACATTAATATCCAAGTAGGCCTCTATCTCTGAATATGTTTTAGATAATGTGGTGGAATTTTTAAACCATTGTTTTTGTTATATTTATAAAATGGATTTGATGGCCACTTTCTCAGCGGTAATTGTTTTATAGATTTATTATATTTATATGAATGAATACGGCCCTGAACAATTCACACCGCGTTATATCGCAATCATAAAGAAATTAAAATTCTCTCTCTGGTCGAAGTTGAGATGAACTATTTTACATGAATGATTAATGGAATCCACTTGTCGAAAGCGGTGAAGTGAGGGGTGAGCGAATAAAAAACCACCGATATGCAGGGGAAAATATGCGAAATTTGCAAATCGGCAGATTTTCCATGTCAAAATAAGGCGAGAGAATTTTTGAATAATCGTCGCGCGTCAGGTCGGCTAAAAATTTCCATGTATCCAAAAATATTTGACGGTAATCGGTATAAATTACAGGCTGCAATTTTTTAATACGTATTTGAATTTTTGGGTTTTCAGAAGTGATTGAGTATTTGTACATTGTAGTCATTACATAAAATGACTAGTAAAAGTCTTCATTTATTTCCACTGTGGTTTTACAATGAATCAAACAGATCTTAACAAAATTGCTTACAAAATGATAAACAAGCAATGTCAGGTGTTTTGAAGTTTAAATTTTTTCATTTTCTCTGTGGGATGTTTCGGGTAGATATTTTGCACATCTTGAATTGCGCAAAAGCAGTCGGAAATAATAACACAATAGATGTTTTTTATATTAACATAATGTGGGGCTTTAAAGAATGCAAAAAGTTCTGATGGGTTTTTAGTAGAATGAGTAGGAAGGTCAAATTTTAAGAGATGGTCTGATGTAATGTTCCATGTGCACATTCTAATGCAAGAATGTAAACATGGAATGTTAGAAGCCTATTTGCAGCTGAAAAACTTGACAACGCAATTTAATAAATGAAAAGAATAAAAATAGACCTACTGGGAATCAGCAAAATGAGATGGCCAGGCCAGAGTTAGGATCATGTAAAAAGGAAGGAAGTGTATTATATTATTCCGGTAACAGCACAGAAGACCCGCATCATAAAAATGGTGTAGGTATATTAGTAACATTATGGTCTAGGACAACCTAAGGATCGAGGACAGAGATTGTATAAATTTTTTATAAAGAAAACGACATGATCATTACAAATACCTGATAAAAACTACCCAAGCGACGAATATACACTTGGAACGTCCCATTTAATGATGGCAATAACCTTGAGTTTTTAAAAAATTAAATAGACTATATACTTGTAAATGAGCGTTTCCGAAATGCCATAAAAAAAGTCACTACAGTTCCTGGGGCAGATGTTGGATTTGATCATCAACTACTTGTAGCATATAAGTAGCAGGAAAAATAAATGGATGACAGACGACATCTTGAAATTAATGGAACAACGTCGACTGATAAAATCTAATGAAACAGAATAAAGACACATGCAGAGAAGAATAAAACAGAAGATTCAATTAGCCCAAGAAAAATGTATGAGAGAAAGATGCGACGAAATGTAGGATGTAATATCTAAACACGATTTATTTAATGTGGTCCAGATGATACACCAACTAAGTTGCCGAAACTAATAGAGAATGATAACTTAAAATATGCATCCATAATCTCCTACTTCTCTATACGGTAATCGATAATCTCTATACTTATGCATTAGTTAAAACATTTAATCTGTCTTCTAACGAAAACTACAGTTACACTTTTCTTATAATTATAAGATACAAGCTGAAAGTACAAGTTTGTCAGAAAATGCAACAGAAAACAATTCACTTAACCTGCCTTTTACTATTGAAGAACTGAATAATGCCCTAATAGAAATAAAAAACACTAGCCCAGGGCCTGACGAACAAACCAGTAATATTTTAAAACATCCCTTTTCGCTAAACTATATCTACCTACTCCAGATCTCTTATTTAATTTATCAAAGCAACAAATCTCCGATATCTTGGTCAAAAGCCATTATCTTGCTCATTTTAAAATCTCCAAAACCAAGTCTAGTATCTGAATTCTATAGGCAAACCAGCTTAACATGTTCAACAAGCAAGTTAATGGATATAATGGTAAATCACATGCTGATGTGGATTATAGACCCATTTAGTCGTTTAGTATCGGAATAAAATGGATTCGGACCTAATCGCTCTAGAATTAATAATGTCTTGGACTTGGAAACTGACATCCAGATGCGCTAGCTACAAAACAATCCTGTAACAAATTTGTTTGTATTATATGTAATTTCGAGTAAGGGTACATAGCTTACTCTAAAGAACATACTAAAGAAATTAGAAATCCACAAGGCTTAGTACTTAGTCTCACATTATTCTAGTAGCAATAAATATAAAATATATCTCAACCCCTTAAAGCTCGAATACTAGCAGACAACCTATAGAATTCAGATTCTAGACTTGGTTTTGGAGATTTTAAAATGAACGAGGTAATGGCTTTTGACCAAGATATCGGAGATTTGTTGCTTTGAAAAATTAGCGGAATTAGCGGAAAGGGATGTTTTAAAATATTATGGTTTTAAAATAAAATGGTATGTCGTCAGGCCCTGGGCTAGTGTTTTTTATTTCTAATAGGGCATTATTCAGTTCTTCAATAGTAAAAGGCAGGTTAAGTGAATTGTTTTCTGTTTCATTTTCTGGCAAATTTGTACTTTCAACTTACATCCTATAAGTAAGGAAAGTATCACTGCAGTTTTCGTTAGAAGACAGATTAAATGTTTTAGCTAATGCATAAGTATAGAGATTATCGATTATCGTATAGAGAAGTAGGAGATTATCGATGCATATTTTAAGCCAGATATTTTCTTAAATAATTATAGATATATACAATATATCTGAGAGTTATATATGTACTTCGTTAATTTTTACCAAAATTGCAGATAGTCCTTCTGCAGTAAATGTAAGGAAATCACATCCAACATCCGAATGACAACGCCAGACTAGTGCGGGACTGTCTGGGATGGGACGCCACGATGCGAATTTCGACAGATTTAATTACATTATGTCGAATATTGCCATTCCTTGGTATTAATGTGCAAGTTTGCGATATCCATTTCGTACCACAAAATTGTTTCTGGTTTGGAGGAAATGTAATGTCGACAGCGGTTGCTACCCTTTTCGCCCGTAAAATCACTGCTTGTTGTCAGAGCCGGATCGGGCGTGATTTATGAATGTATGTCCATGAATTTAACTGCTTTTGCTTTCTTGTCTAAGCAAACTTTTTTTTATTCCTAATCCTGTTTTTCTAAAATACGCTATCGATATATCAGCTTATACAGCTACGGTCATTGGCTAGTTTACACCCTTACATATTATCTAGTAGCCCATTTTTTTTATTTCTACCTAGTTTAAATTTCTAAACATTTTGGACGCGTTTCATCTTCGGCACATATATTAAATAGTAATGGTAAAAGTGTAAAAATTAAATAGTAATAGAGGCGTGAGACAGGGTGATACAATATCACCGAAACTTTTCAATCAGGCTCTTGAAGATACTTTTAAAAGATTAGAATGGGAAAAAAAAAGGTATAAAAATTTGTGGACAACGCTTGAACCATCTAAGGTACGCTGATGACATCGTATTAATAACTGATAAAAAAGAAAAATTATTTGAAATGATAGAAGAACTGGACGTAGAAGCTGAAAAGATAGGCCTTAATATGAAAATCATGAATGTGTTGCTTGTGTGAGTCCATTTCAAATAGGTAAAGAAATAATAAATAAGACTTACTCACAATCACTGTGAGTAACTTACTTACTTACTCACAATGATTGTGAGTAAGTCTTATTTATTATTTCTTTGCCTTAATATGAATTACAGCAAGATCAAAACTATAACAACTACAGATGAAGACATCACAATGAGAATCGGACAAGATGAAATAGAACAAGTTAAGGATTATATGGTCAAACTATAAAACTTAACAAAGAGAACCAAACAGCAGAGATCAAGAGACGAGTTAGACTGGTTTGGGCGGCATTTGGCAAACTAAGCTACATTCTTAAAAACAAAAGATATCCACAGCATCTTAAGACCAAAGTATATAATCAATGCGTACTCCCTGTTCTTACTTATGGTTCCCAAACGTGGACATCTACAAAAGCAAACATGGACAAAATCATAAAAACCCAAAGAGCAATGGAAAGACAAATGTTGCACCTAAGGCTAATGGATAAGAAGAGAAACGAGTGGATAAGAGAGAAAACAAAAGTGAGGGATGTTAGACAAGAAGTTGCAAAATTAAAATGGAGATTTGCCGGACACAATATAAGACAAAAAGAAGACCGATGGAACAAAACTCTTATAAGTTGGAGACCGTGGGAATATAAACGAAGCAGAGGAAGGCCCCAAATGAGATGGGCAGATGATATCAAGAAGCACGTGGGCCCTAGATGGATGACTGTAGCGACAGACACAGAAGAATGGAAAAGGATTGGGGAGGCCTATGTCCAAAGATGGACCAAAGAAGGCTAATTAGGTAAAATGGTAAAGGTACACAGACCTGTCTCACTCCTCTACTCATGGTATCTCAACAGATTTGTATATTTTTTTAAAGAGTATAATTATTGCATTTAAATTGTCTTCATCTAGTTTAATCAGCTCGATATGAACCTTATCTGGCCCAGGGGTTCTGCCAGAATTACAGATCTTTATAGCATGTTGGACTTCAGATTTTAATATTATTAGAGCTTCCTGGTTATCAGTTTGTGTTGGTTTCGTTCTTGTGTCTATTAATGGATCTTCAATATATTTAGTCCATACTTGTTTTACTCCAATTGGGTTATTAATAGGATTATTATTTTTGTCAATTAATTGGTTAGGTGTATTTTTTTTGTGATTTTCCAGAAAATTCTTTTACTTTTTTATGTAAATTATAATGATTGTGCTTTTTCTGCAAGTCTTCCACTTCGATGCCTGTTTCCATCATCCACTTTTCCTTAACCTCTTTTATTTTGTTCCTTAGTAATTTATGTTTTTCCCTGTACTTATTTGGGTTTTTGCTGATATATTATCTTCTTTGTTCCTTTCTGTTTTCTTTTGAAGAGATTCTTTCTGTGTTTTTATAACAAAATCTTTTTATTTCTGATGTTAATTTTCACATTTCTTAATTCATACAAGCACTGATTGCATTTATCTTGAGTAACTAATTTACCTTGGAACTTTTGGATTTTATTATATGTTTTAGCCTCAGTTTCATTTTTAAGACTGTTATCTGAGTTTATCTATATTTAAGTTATGATCTGAGGGGATATCTGCTCCAGGAAAAGTCTTGATGCTTACAATGGAACTTCTAAATCTTGGATTGTTTAGAATAAAGTCGATCTGATTCCTAACGCAATTGTGTGAATTATCCTGTGGTGACCTCCAGGTATACAGTCTACGGGGTGGTAATTGAAACCATGTGTTCATAATCGCCAGGTTTCCTTCTTGACAAAATTGAGCCAATCTGTCGCCTCTAGCATTCCTTATTCCCAAACCTTAATCACCTTTTATATTGTCGACTTACCTTTTTCTATCTTTGCATTTAAATTATCCATTAATATAGTAATTTTTCCCTTTCTTGTGTATTGTAGAAGTTGTTTATTAAAATTTTCTATTCTAGATTCTGATTTATCTGCAGTTAGAGCATACACTTGTACTACATTAATGTTCACTGGCTTACCCTGTATTTATTATAATAGCATTCTAACTGAAAAGGAAACACAATTTACAAGAACTACTTGGATTTTTCTGGAGATAATTATTCCAACTCCATATAGATGATCTCAGGTGTCATTTCTGGAATAGTATATCGTTTTATCAATGACCAAGCTTTACCGGAACCAGGCTAGCGCATTTCGGTTATGCCTAATATTTCTAGCGTTTTATAGCTTTTTAAATTATTTTCAATAATTTTACAGTATTAAAATGTAAAAATTAAGGTGTACACTATTCAGTCACCGCAGCTGTACCTACCGAGTGTTTTATCGACAGGTTGGTCCACCACAAAATTCCTTCTATTTATTATATCACCTTAGTTTTAATACAAAATACAAGAAAATGCTAGGGATTAGAGGCGTAGTACTTGGTTAAAGATACTTCTTTAATGATATTAAGTTAGTAATAATATAATAATAAAGAAACAAACCGACGCCTACGAATAAATCCAAAGGGTGTGATAATTGTAAACACACTGAAAAAATTTATTTTATTGCGTTTATCTATGTTCAACATTTATCATCTGGTTTTTTTGGATCTTATGCAATTACGTTGCTACTTTCATTAATATAATTAAGCGTTCGATTTACGATTAACGCCGGCCCTGTATGAATGGATAATTAAATAAAGATCGTTCACGAAAAGTTTTCTCTATGAAGGGTGTGACAAGTTACTAAAATTTCAGAACTAGCTATTAACAAGTAATTAAAAGCTTTTGGGGGGATACGTTAAAAGTAGAGGGTGAGCCCAAGGCGAGCTTTAGAATATTATCCGGTAATGGAAGGTTGGAGAAAGTTAAAGGTAAGGAAATCCCAAAGGTGAAGGCGAAGTCGTATTGAATTGCTGAATGTTTTTTTAGCTAATGTACTCAAATGTTTTAATTAATTAATTACTTTATTGTAAATTATTATTATGTAGATAATTCCAAAAAATGCTTCAATTTGTGTAAAATAACATGCATCGATAAAATGTTTACCCAAGAATCTGGCGAAGTATGGTCTCA